>OY998179.1:44797221-45997221 GCA_963921935.1 Galeruca laticollis | reverse complement strand
TCGAAATCTCGGAGTCGCGACGGCCACTACTAGGATGTGACTCAACTTTCTAGTGGCGGACACGGTTTCCCTCGATCGGATGGCTGAAGGCCCAAGCACGGCCGCTACTAGTATGTGAGTACTCAACTTTCTAGTAGCGGACACGGTCTCCCTTTACTTCCCCTGATCGGATTGTACAGGCGAGAACCATATACCCTAAGGTATAAAATGAAATATCACTCACCTCGGTAAACGGTACGGTTGATCTAACGGTATGGGTTTTCTGAAAGAGAACGGTTTGTGAGCACAAGGAAGTCTCTTAGATTTAATTCTCACCTGCGTATGCGGGTAAGGTGCTGAGTCTACGAATAGACTGACGACTCTGAGAATCGTTCTGCTTCACGGTATGGCTTGTTGGGGATACGGTGCTAAGAAGTAAGTGTCCCCGTCTGTCGGTGCAGGTTAGAGAAATTATATTACATTGTACCGATGTTTATATTCCATTGTACCGATGTTTATATTACATTGTACCGATGTTACTATACGGACGGAGAAATACAGTGTTCGAACGCTTTATTTCATATTATACGGAAGATTGTTCTTTTGCCCGGTCTTTGAAAATGTAACTTCGCTACAACGTAATAGTTCGCCTCGGGCCGTTTTAATACGCACAATCCTAACCAGACCGTTTTTTCCAGGTATTAGTTCGGATATACGACCAATGGGCCAGTCTTTGCGTGTTGTATTGTCATTGCCTACTAATACGACATCACCCACTCTCAGATTATTGGTCGGTTTTTGTTTAACCAACAATTTTAATTGACCCAAATATTCGAGTCGAAATCTTTTTCGTAAATCTTCCCTTAGCCTCTGTTGATTACGGACAATTTTTGATAGAGAACTACGATCTATCTGATCACAATCGGGTATGTTGTCATCGAATAATTCACGTAAAAACATGACCGGACTAAGAGATAGTAAGTCACAGGGATCGTTAGAAAGATATGTTTTAGGGCGTGCATTAACTACAGCTTCACCGTCACAAAGAATAGTCTGCATTCCTTCATAACACACACTGGCACGACCTAAAATTCGTCTTAACAGATTCTTTACAGCTATTTTCAGATACTATTACTGTAAATAAGGAAGGACGTTATGAAGTAAGGTTGCCATGGATAGATGGGCATAATCCGCTTCCGACCAATTACAAAGTTGCACAAAAAAGATTACAAAATACTTTGCGGAAACTGGAAAAAGATAATTTGCGAATTAGGTATAACGACGTTTTCAAAGAATGGGAAAGTTTAAATATTATTGAAAAGGTAGAGCCAAACACACAGTGCGGACATTTTTTACCGCATCGTCCTGTTTTAAAAGAAGGTTCTACAACGGATGTAAGACCAGTTTTTGATGCATCTTGTCGAGAAAAGGACAATCTTTCATTGAACCATTGTCGTGAAAAAGGGCCAAATATGATTGAATTAATTCCTTCCTTGTTTGTTCGGTTCAGATAATTAAAGTACGGTGTGATTTCTGACATAAAAAAGGCAACCCAAAATTCTTTAGACCAATCAGCCTCACATCGTTTTTGCTTAAAAGAATTGAGAAACCGATTGATAACTATATCAGAATGGAAATCTTGGAGATGAAACCTCTCCATCCACGTCAACATGCTTACCGGGTAGGCAGATCTACAAAGACTGCACAATTTCAGTTGACCGAAGATATCCGAGATGCATTAAATAGAGAAACAGTTATAATAATAATAATAATAATAATAATAATAATAATAATAATAATAATAATAATGATAATAAAATTAACTGTCTCGACCCTTACTTCGTGGAATCTACTCATATTAGTGTTTTAAATGAAACTCACGGTTTCTAGTTAATACCACAATATAATAAAAATTGTTGAAAATTCTAAAGAATTGACAATTGTTTCGATAAATCAATATCATCGTCAGAATGACAGAAGTTACTTCTGTTACGTCGTAATACTACAGATAAATTGGAATGTTAGTCGGTTACAACAATTTTGATATGGGTAAAAGTGTGAAAGATAAAATATATATAAAATGTAAAAATGTAATTAAATAACAATATTTATTGAGGCGTATTCATATTTAACACACGGAAATGGGATAGAGATAAAAAATATATACGAAATATAACGAGGAAGCTTCTTGGTCAATATTGATTGGTTAAAATGATAATTCTCAAAAGACTCGAACTTTTGATTTCTTCATGAGCATTTTCAGCTGTTTTTTGAATTGTAATGAGTTGGGTATAGCGCGAATTATTTCAGGCAATGAATTGAACATTTTTGGAGCGTTGTAATAAAAACTAGTTTTCAGCAGGGATTTTGTTATTTGTGGTATTACATAGTTATTTCTTTGTCTAGTGTTATAGGTATGTTTTGGTAAGTTTGACGAGTGTTTTGTTGTATAGTACTTCATGTTGACACTGTAGTAATAGAGTTGTTTAAGGTCAAGTACCTCTGATTCTTGAAATAGTAGATCACTTGGATATCTTGAGTTTTTACTTAGAATAATATTCAGGAATCGTCGTTGTAGAACTTCAAGGGGTCGGATGTAGGATTTTAGTGCACTTCCCCATGCTTATAAACCGTATCGAAAGTGACTTTCAACGAGTGCATGATATAGTGTGAGCAAATGATGAACAGAAAGGATTTTTTTCATGTATCTTAATTTATAAAGGATACATTGTAGTTTTTGGCTACGTACTTGATGTGTATGTCCCATTTCATATGCCAGTCTATTATGACTCCCAAGTAGTTTATGTTACTTTCGGCTGTAATTGTGAGATTGTTTTTACCATCGAGGATGTTGAGCTGAGTAAAATGAGGAAGATTTGTTTTATTACAACTGAAAGGTAGGAAGTTGGTTTTTTGAAAGTTTATAGTTAGCAACCTACTTGCAAGCCATTTTTTAATGATAATAAAGTCTGTTTCTACTATTTCTTTTACTTCTGTCCAGGTATCCACCTCGTAGAAAATCACAGTATCGTCTGCGAAACCGATAATGTTGCCTCTGCTTTTCACAGAAAACAATCCATTCATGTAGATGTTGAAAAGTAAGGGTCCGAGGACTGTACCTTGAGGCACTCCACATTGTACGACTAACGATTTACTGTCGACACCGTTTATTCGGACTGTCTGATACCTATTCGTAACATAACTTTAGAATAAATCTAAGCAAGTATTTCTAATACCGATGTCCTCCAGCGACTGAAGGAGCAACTCGTGGCTAACAGTATAAAATGCTTTCGATAAATCAATGAAAACACATAGACAGGGTTTGTTGTTGTTTAACGAGTTATATATTTTTTCAGTAAGGGTTTGACTAGCATCTTGAGTGGACGTTTTTTCTCGAAAACCATATTGTCTTTCGGATAGTATGTTATATTTATTTATAAAATTTTGTAGTCTGTTTTTTAGAAGTTTCTCAAATATTTTTGATAAGTGGGTGTTTAATGAAATGGGTCTATAATTTTCTGTCAGTTTGTTGTTACCTTTTTTATATATTGGAATGATAACTGAATGTTTGAATGCTCTAGGCCAGATACCAGTTTCTATGCATTTGTTGAAGATGTAAGTTAATGGTTCAGTTATTAATGACGCGATAACTTTGAGCGTTTCCGTTTTGATTTCGTCTGATACCTCGGCTTTGTGGTTTTTCAACTCTTGAATAATGCTTTTTACTCCAAGTGTGTTTGTGGGTAGGAGTGTAATTGAGTTTGGAAGGGAAGGTCTATTGATTTTGTAGTTAGGATCTGGGTTTATATTTTGAGCAAGTCTTTTCCCAGTGCTATTGAATGAGGTATTGGACTCGTTTGCGATGTCCTTAGGATTTGTTAATAACTCTCCTAGTCCATTTTCAATATTATCAATAGAGATCTACGATTCTTTGGTGTTACTTACTTCTTGAACGACATTCCATAAATCTTTTGTGTTTGATTTTTTGAGTTCGATTTTGTTCTTATAGTATTTGAACTTAGTTTTTTCAATAAGAGTCGACAATTTCTTACTATATTTTTTGTATTGTAGTTTCTTCTCAAATGTTGAGCCATTTTATTTTTTGTGGTAGTTGAGGTAAGTAAAGCATTTGTCATCCAAGGGGCGATCTTCGTGTTTTCCCTTTTACATTTTTTTGTATATGTACAATCGTCTATATATTTTTGAAGTGTTTCATATTTGTTGCATTGTTAGGATCTGGATTCAAGTATAAGAAATCCCAAGATTTTTGTCTGATTGTATTTTTAAGTCTTGTTCCATCTATGTATTTCACTATTCCTCGTTCCTTGGGGCATTTGGTATTTTCCAGTACTATCTGTAGTATTGTTGAAAAATGATCTGTAATGTCGGTTTGCAATACTAGGGGCAGTATTTGATCGAGTACGTTGAACTTGGATTTTAAAAATATGTGGTCACTGCATGAACTACGTCCACCCTGTATTCTTGTTGGATTATTAATCGTGGAAATGTAACCAAATTCGTTAAGTGTGTTGTTATAGTCTGTATTATATTCATCTTCTAGTAGGTCGATATTCAAATCACCAATGAAAATGTTATTACTTTCTGGTTGGAATGCTGAACTCTCAAAGTAATGTTGGAGACTGATAACGAATTGATCGAGATTGCTTTTTGGGGATCTATATATAGCACTGATAAGAAAGTTGTTCTTGTCATTGAGAATGATTTCAATTTGCAACATGTTGGTTCCATTCAAAGGTATGATTGAGTATGTATAATTTTACTCTGATTGTACGTATACAACAACTCCATCGTTTTGATTGAAATCCCCCTCATTATATAACTTCTTGTAACCCTCTTAATTATATAGGCCCGAATTTCCTATTGCCCATGTTTCTGATAACACATTACAATCGAATCCGATATGTAAGTTTTCTAAGAGAATTTTAAATTCGTCTAGGTTTTTAATAATGCTTCGTATGTTATTATGGATAATTTTAAAATTTCTAAAAGTTGTATGTGCATTTTTAAACATAGAAGGAGCTTTTGACTATACTCCACACGAAGCTGTCAAAAGAGTGCCCAATAACAGAGGTGTAGATAGTGCGACATCCAGGTGGATATTAGAGCTACTCACCACTACAGTAGCAGAGGCAAAGATAGGACAATATGACGACATCCCCATTAGTACAACCAGAGGATGCCCACAGCGGTTGACGAACTCCAGATGGACTGACCAATCTCGGAATAGACTGTCAAGGTTACGCCGATGTCATAATCATAACTGCTAAAGGGAAGTTTGAAAATGGTGGCATAGTACAAAGAGGCCTCAATTACAGGATTAACGGGTGTAGGCAAGTGGGACTCCACATTAACCCCGCCAAAACGATTCTTATTGCTTTCACTAGAAAAAATAAACTCAATCTCAAATCCATTAATATTAATGAAAGAGAGGTCGAATGGAGACAAGAGGTCAAGTTCCTAGACATGACAATAGACAGTAAACGCCAGTGGAATAAACACGGATGGAAGATAACACATAAGGCAAAAATGGCTCTAATGGAATGCAGAAACCTTGCAGGAAAAAATTTGGTCGTAACCCACAGACATAGCCTGGGTAACCTTCAAGGGTAGTCTATCGACTTTCAGAAGGCGATAATGATTTATATAATCCTAAATGTACAAACGTACATACTGACATATATCTACCTGAACGGCCTATTGTTAAGGCTCAACTTCAAAACTTGAAAAAACATTTTTTAGAATACACATTAAGTTAATCAAGTGTACTTAAACATCCGACAAAAAGGTAATAAATTGTGATGCAGATTAAAACTAAGTTTAAAAAAAAAACAAGTTAACTGTCCTTAGAACCTTCCTCTAGTATGAACGGGGACATTTCAATTCTGCACTACTTATACAAAGTTTTTGTGTGTCAGACATCAGAAATCTGTGGTGATTCGCAACCGCAAGGAGAATGGCATGGTACACTGATCGGTTTCGACATTCTTAGGTCTCTTCAGGAGTGCCGTTATACCTTCTAGTTCAGAGTCTCTAATCTAAGCTGAATATTCCGCCTTCCGACAACCTCTATTTGGCTCGTGAGGTTACACACTTGCGATAAGTAGTCAGCTGGCGCCATCTTCACTGTCAGCTGCTAACCACCACCTCAGATAATCATTCGACCGTATAAGTTGTATGAATTAAAATTTCATAAAATACGAGTTGTGCTTTATTAAAAATAAATTTCGGTTTTTTACTGCACCTCCATTTTAGTCAAAATTTCAATAATTTCGACATATTAGGCTGACCGTTCTTGGAAGAGAAAAACAACTACTTTCCTGGCTAATACCACGCAGAATATTGAATGACATCCCCTTCGAAGAACGTGGCGTCGATAAAAGAAATGAGAGAGATGAGAGCGAAGCAAAAATTAGAAAAGAACAAAAAGAATGATTAGTTAAAGTAAGAGTAGAACAAAAAGAAGAATTAGCTAAGATAAGCAGCAAACAAGATGAACAGAAGGAAGGTTTCATTTTAGAGAAACACATTGAGCAAGGGAAAAAGAATGCAAGCTACCGTTCAGTGGATATTCTAAATGAAATTATTGGTATTTGTGGAAGCGTTATTAAGGCTGATATTATGAAAAAAGTGAAAGAAGCAGCAGCATATAGTATGCTAGCAGACGAAACAGTTGATATTTCTGGCACTGGACAACTATCGATTGGGATGCGACATTTTGATGAAGAAACACAGGAAGTCCAAGAAATGTTTGTCGAATTCATTGAGCTAAAAGATTTGGATGCGAAATCGATTGCACATAGCATAGATGAGTTCTTGAAAAAAGAAGATCTGAATATAAATAAATGTGTTGGTTTTGGTTTTGATGGTTGTTATACGATGTCAGGAAAAGACGGAGGGGTAAGGTTGGGTGGGCCTCTATGAGACATGGGCCACCATGAGACAATTAAATATTTCCATTTAGATATAGTGTTGACCTCTATTGGTCAAGGTAATAAGTTAACACTACGTGCCGGTTTACCAATATAATTTTCTATTACCGTACGTTAGTCTTAGTAAAGTTATGACCACCAGTGGGTGTGTATCTCATCGAAAATTTTAAGACGTGCATTTTCGTTCGTTCGTCAAGAGAAGAACAAAACTAGTAAAGGTAAATTTTCTATACCATTTTTTAGAACAGTTAATAAGCACTCTCTCGCTCGTCATAAATGTATGAAATGGCAAATAAAAAAATTATGTATGTACATCTACTAACCACGTGCAAATGGGCCACCATGAGACACATTTTCAGGGCCACCTTGAGACACTGTCTCATGGTGGCCCACATAAGGAACTGGCTGTATCAGGTAAATTATTTTTTGTAGATGTCCAGAGGTCGCAAAGTAAAAAGCCAGAAAGGTTTGTTTTCAGAAGAATGTATGAGAAGGGCTGTTCGACAAGTATTGATAGGGGAAGGTAGCGTAAAACTTTCTCTACGTAAAGCTGCAGAAGAGAACGGTTTATCCTTTCAGACGTTGCAGAGATAAGTTAAAAAAGTAAAAGAAAAGACGGACCCTAACATGCAAATATCCATGAAAAGCCAATATAAACATAGATTAATTTTTACAGATAATGAAGAAAGAGCGCTTGTGGATTATGTAATCATATGCTCTAGAATGTGGTATGGACAAACAACAAAAGATACTCGAGAATTGGCGTATGAAATGGCAAAAATTAACCAAAAGAAAATTCCGTTAAGTTGTGAGAGTAATAAATTGGCTGGCAATGACTGGTTACAAGGGTTTCTAAAAAGACATAGCAAACAGTTAAGTATTCGGCAGCCTGAAGGGTGTAGTCTGTCCAGAACGTTAAGTTATTCTTTTGATAATCTTAAAAATGCATATGATCGATCCGAAGCATTTTCTGATGGCACTCGCATCTACAACTTGGACGAAACGGGCACGACGACCGTTCAGAAACTGGTGTTTCCACGAAAAAAATTAAAAGCCATATGTTAAATGGAGCCCCATCAGGTACATTATGTCTCGCAACTTCATCAGGTTGGATGAATGGAGAAATATTTCCATCTGTAATGAAACACTTCGTGAAATATAGTGGATCCTCCAAAAAGAGCCCTACTATCTTAATATTCGATAATCATGAAAGCCACCTTACCATAGAAACACTTAACATTGCTAAAGATAATGGAGTCACAATTATTACACTACCTCCACACTGTAGTCACAGGCTACAGCCGTTAGATATATCAATATTTGCTCCGTTAAAGGCATATTATAATTCTGCAGTTGACTCCTGGCTTCTACATCATCCTGGCACACCGTTATCTATTTATGAAGTTGCTGATTGTGTTGGTATGGCATTTGAACGATCCATGACTCCATTAAATATTAAGGCAGGTTTCAAGAAAACCGGAATTTTTCCTTTTGATCGGGAAATATTCACCACTGATGATTTTTTAAGTAGTGCAGTGACTGATCGAGATGTATTAAATGATTCAGCTTTGTACACTGCTGATGAGCAAACTGCGTCAACGACTATGGATATCCCACCTGTCATTGAAGAATTTACTGAAGAAATACCATCAACTTCTGTGGAAACATCCCATTTTATACAAATTCCATCTACCTCCTCAAATACACTACAGGTTACAGATAATCCAGCTGAAGATAAACCTGCTACAGCAGTTTTTGTTAGTCCCCAGATATTCAAAGGCTACCCGAAGGCAGGCCAAAGAAAATTACAAAAGAGCAAGCGTAAAAGAGCTAAAAGTTGTATACCCACAGACACACCTGAAAAGGAGAAAAATGAACAGAGAGAAATGGAAAAAAAATAAAAAGAACAGAAGAAAAGAAAGGAAGCTTGCAAAAAAACGTATTTGCGAAGAAACGAAAACAGATCACTAAGAACATATCTCCCGATGAAGATGATACCGAAGTTGAAAGTGAGATACATTTCCAAGACGATTCTGATAAGGACGGGTGGATTCCTGAAGTCGAACCGTCAAGCTTTGAAGAACTTGATAAGGATCCTGAGCCCAATGATTTTGTTTTGGTATAATCCAAGGCAAAAAATGATGTATTCTTTGTACGAAAAGTAGTCGAACTAGAATCAGTTTCTAGTGATGTCAAAATCAATTTCCTAAGAAAAGCCTCGAAGGTTGAAGGACATTTTATATTTCCAACTGTCCCAGACATTGCCACCGTTCCAGTCATTGATGTGAAAATGATTTTACCCAAACCAACTCTTTTAGGAAATACAAAACGATTGAAATCGTATTATAAGTTTGAAATCAATTTTAATCAACTGAACATGCGTTAATTTTTATTATTAATATAAGATAAAGATTAATCCTTTTTGAGTGTTTTATAAATATTTTCTTATTTCAAATGTTGTGATGATACTAATAATGGTTTCTTGTGTGTTTCATAAATATTTTAATACAATTTTTAGTTTTTTTCTTTCCATTTGTCACATAACTTTAAAATCGAGTCAAATATAAATAGTTTGTATCCATTTTTTTCGTCTCATGGTGGCCCACTCTCCCACCAAAGCCCTCTACTTTCATTGCTCGTCCCACAAACTGAATCTAGTTATCAATGATCGAAATTCACTTCCTGAAATTAGAGATGCCATGGGAACCACCAAAAATACTATAAACTTTCTTCGGGAATCAGTTTTGAGTAGGAAATTGATACCTAATATTTCCAGACTTTGCGAGGCAAGATGGAGTGAGAAACACAAAACCATCAGAGTTTTTAAAGTAGTAATTCTGGAAGCCTTACAAACATTATCTCAGGAAGGAAATAGTTCAACTCGGAAAAGTATCTTCCAACTGCATGCGGCTATTTCCAGAATTTCTTCCATTCTCGGGATTATGTTGGTAGCCAAATACTCGGCTTTGATGGAACCCGTTGTCAACGTACTCCAATCTGTATAGCTTTGGACGTGGTCAGAGCCTCGGAACACGTTAAAAGGTTTTTACTTTTAATTAAAAACCACCGTGAAAACTTGGAAAGTGAGAGACGAAATTATGAGGAAAACTACTGCTGTTGCGGAGTAAGTCGGACTAGAGGAGAACATTACATCAATGCCGCGTATTACGGGGAAACAATATTAGTAATACCATACTTGGATTCAATTATCACCTTCCTTGAAGTACGTTTTGCTGAAGAAAACACTCCATCATTCGCATTATCTAAGTTACACTCGGCGCAGATGCAGCAGATGACAACTGAAAATCTGAAACAAACTTGTGAATCTATTGCCCAGTTTAATGATTTACCAAACATAAAGAATTAAATCGAAGTTTGGCAGCAATTGTAGCACGATAGGCTTAATCTAACAAATCTAACAGTTTTTGATGTCTTAAAAGAAACAAATTCCTTCTTTCCCGAAACGGAAAAAGCATTGAAAATTTTGATCGCTTTACCATGCACGATCTGTACAGTAGAACGATTTTTTACAACCTCAGAAGACTAAAAAAATGGCTAAGAAGCACCATGGCAGAAGATCGCTTTAATGGTCTGGCCATGATGAGTGTACACAGAGCTATAATAAATAAAAACCTAAATAATTTTAATGATAAAGTGGTTGAAACTTTTGCAAGGTTATGTTTTAATTAAATATCATTTTTGTTAAAATAAATAATTATTACTGTGTTTAAAAGACTGATTTAGTTATTGTGCTGTCGAGGGCTTGCGAAGTTTTATACATTGATATTAGAACCCTTCCTGTTACAATCGTCATCGAGGCAAAGACTTCCAAAGTGCAACGCTTCATGCTCTCGGCGTTCATATTTTGTATCCTCCATAATATTGCCCCATTGCCCCCCCTTAGTCATAAGCTGGCGACGTCCTTGCTACTGTTGATTTTTTATTCAGCGAACAATAATTTATGAGTTACTTTATGGACGTACTGTACATTTACTGTTGATTAGTGAACATCTTTTGCAAACATTGTTTATCTTTTGATAATGTTTACATCGTTTGGTCGTCATGCATTATGCAAATATATTTTTTGCGGAATAAATTAAATATTATAACTTTTTTATTACTAATAAAATGCAACGTTCAATGAATATTGTGAATATTTTCAATTTAATTATTGTTTATCACCAATATTTCAATCTTCGTCACTAGATGCCAAAGCATAGAGTCTGCTTTATGGTAGGAGTTCGAAAATGATCACAATGTATGTTGAAAACATTGAATGATGCAGTTCCTCTTGAAATTGAGTACTTTGATTAGTACAATCCAAAAGGCAGAGTTGTACTTTTTCATTTGTGACTATTTCCTTAGAAGTTTATTGAATTTTCCATTCGGCCGATAAAATTAATCTCAAGTTAGTTCAATGAAGTTTTTTCACATTTTATTCATCGTTTCTAGCAATTTTGGTGGGCTTAATAAAGTTAATAATTTATTTGGGTATATTTATACTCTTAAGATAGTTGAAAAATTTGGATTAAGTCTTGCTCCTGCTTTTGAGTATTTTTTGCATGAGCTCATTCCGTGTTGATATTCTTTGTTGTATTCTCGCTGCCCTTACCTCCTTTTCATTTACTGTTCTACTTATGCGATTGAAATGTCCAAGCCATCTTGAAATTTGGGACTTTTTGTTGCTACCGCATCAACTCCTAGTTCTTCTATTATGTGAAGATTCGTCCTTATCAGGTATCTCATTTCTTTAGTTTGGACATTCTTCTTTATCGTCTTAGATAATATCTAGCACTCATATCCAAATATATTGGGATATATACTCGTAAACATATAAGTTAAATTTTTTTGAATTCTCTTTCTTACCTTTGAATGTATTTTCTATGTTGTGATATATTCTTCAGACAATTCGTGTACTTGTTGGTAGCGAATGAGTACGAATCATTTTGTCGTATTTTTCATAGATTGAAAGAATGGTGCATACTTCCAAGTCTTTTGGGTCATTATTCTATTGAGCAGGTCCGTTAGCATCTCTCTTTACTCCCATGCTCTCTAGCACTTCTCGTATAATTTGATCGTATTCTGTTTTATGTTTAAAGTTTCAAGCATTTAATGTTTCTAAATTCTTACTTTACATCCTACCAATCATTTGTCATTTCAATTTGTCTATCCTCGTTTGTTGACGTAATTTCTGGTCATATTATTTCTAATATTCTTTCTTTTCCTTTCACTGGAATCGTTCCATGCTCATTTTTTATTTGTTTCATAATGTCATTTCTATCTCCGGCACAAAAATTCTTTAGTGTTTTACAGAATAACATTTGATTTCTTCTATTTTCTCCCAAAATATTTCCATTATCTTTCCAGTGTCTGCCTTACCATTTTTTTTCATTTTATTCATATTTATATTTATTATAGGATCTTTTGTTGAAGTATGAAAACCGTTTGTGAATATTATACTACAACGACTTTTGAAAAGGATGTAATATCTTTATAATATATGAGAAAACGAACTATTATTACTATTGTTATTCACAGTACTCATTTTAACTATATATTTTTTATTATAGAATGAAAGGCAAAGACTGATGAGAAGAAATATAGTAAGATATGCTGTGTTAGCTTATGTGATAACGTTACAAAGGATATCGCTGAGGGTAAAGAAGAGATTTCCAACGTGGCAGCATGTTGTTGATTCAGGTTAGTACATTCAAACACATTTAAACATCCTTTATTATCGCAAATAGAGTTACTTAATCCCTGTACACGTATCTATTAAGAAGTAGTCAACTTTTACAATAAAAAAACGGTAGAATACATATTAATTAAAACATGTTTAAAGAACCAGAACTGAGAAATTACAGATTCATTTGTATATATTACGTATGAAGGATACATACTACTTAAAAATTCTTTATTTGGTGGTTCTTTCGATGGAATAATTGATAGTAGAAAAGGAATAGTTACAGACATTGGACTTTCAACATTTATAGCACTGATCTAATTTATTTTTTCTAGTTACGTTACTTAAACCGCATATAAAATACAGGATTGATATGCGCAAAACGACTCATTTAAACACTCGTGTTCAAAATGTGAAAAGTCACATGACGCTTATCTTTTGCTTTTTAAACGTCATGCCAGGTCCAGGCCATTCAGAGAAAATAAAGACAAGATAATAGCATATTACGTATAACGTGTGTTGTAAGAAGCATTTTACGCTACGCGGCTTCGTGCGTAATTCGGTGAGTGCGTAAAATGCGTTACAACACGAGTTACGTACTATACTTTAACTACGACCCACTTGTACTTGTGTTTATAATCTTATTAAGGTATTTAAAGTACAAGTTAAAACGTACATCCTCGATACACAGCCAAGTTTTATAAAAGTCGCTCCTCGATGCCCAGCCAAGCATCTTAGAAGTTCACCCTCGATGCCCAGCCAAGTAGTATTTATTTTTATTAAAAATGTATGTAGAATTACCGGAATTGCATAAAATAGCGTATACAATTCTCGACTAAAGTGACATTAATCCCTTAGGTGGATTATTTCCCTCAGGACTCAAACACCGCCCGCGGGATTAAATGGGCCACTTTAGTCGCTTGGTGTATAATATACTATTGTTTACTAATATGAGATACATTCAGACAGCTAAAAGATGCGGATTGAATGAAACGGAACCAATTATCATATAATTCCAAATAACTCTTAGTATTAAATGCAATCTCATATCTAATAAATGTTATCTACCATATAATAAATAAATTATAATAAACCTTGTACTTACACTGACATTCTGCGAGGGAACGTTTTCTCTTCAGGAGGGGGCACTTTGTCTTCAATCGGTCTGATCACCCCTCGGATGGGCTTTACTGGATTCACTCCTCTATTCGTTGTTTCGTCTCAAGACCAACTTCCAGAAAATAGCTATTTGTGTACCTAGGCGCGAAAGTGCTAGTTTTTCGGGTCGACAGAAGAAATGGCCAGGCGAAGTGTAGCCGAGCCTGGCCACTTAAGGAGGCTTGGAAAACCACTTTCGCGACGTGGAACACACAATAGTTTTTATCCTACACATAAAATGATTAGGTTCTAAGATGACAAAAATAAAGGTGGGAAAAATTTTGACTGTACCGTTTTATGTTATGAGATGAACGAGTCATAAAAAATGCCAAATGATTCGTTGAAAATAATATGTTCGCTGTACCTTGCAAACGCAATAAACACCAATCCATAAAATGTTTATATTGTTGGTTATATTTTTCTTTTGTCTAGTAGTAGCAAATTTGTTACATCTTGCTTTTTGCATAATCCCTTCCGGTGTAGAATAACTGCCGTAGGGTTCTTCCATAATATGTAACATACTATTTTCAATCTCAGTTTTAATTTCAACAAAATGCTAAAGTTACAGTTACAATGAACAAATTAACAATTAGTAATTACAATTAGTCGTAGAACCTTGTAAGCTGTCATTGCAGTTCAGCATTCATAAATGAACATATTAGTAATTGTACTAGAAGTTACCTCATTTTGTGAGGTCAGAAGTCATATTTATTAATAATTTCCTCCACCACATTGTCTGATTTGATAACTTTGATACTTCTACATTGGCAAATTATTGTCAAGCGTCAACACTGACAATTGTTCTAGCCCATAATACAAAGAGGACGCAATCAAAAATCAGCTAATCCTTACATTAATTTTCTCTTTGTGAATGCAACATTTCAATGACAATTCGAATCCTGAGTTTAATTTTTCTAAGCACTAATTGTAATTGCATTGTGAATGAAGCTTTAAGCCACAATTTCAAATTTAAATGTGACAGCCGCGTCGTCATTTATAATAGGGTGCCATCTAGTGTTATTTTTGTGCAGTTGTTTTCCCTGCCTAGCCATTACTTGCCATTTTTAGATCCACGAAAATTGGGTTTTCGAGTAGTGTAGGATAAAAAATATATTTTTCGAACCAACAAAGTGTTCTGTTGAAAATGCTGATTTCGTTGTTTTTTGTTTTCTATTACTCCAAGAAACAATACGTTTTTTTTTGTAAGTAATTACCAAAACATATTTTAAAACATGGACCTACTTTTGCAAAGCCTACCATATACTGGGTGTTATTTCCAAACGTGATAATATATTACTGTTATATTTATCAATGGCTAAACTACTCAATATTAGGATAAAATGAGTATATTATCAATTCTTATTCCATGTAATTAGGTTATAAAACCTGTTTGGAATTAACAAATTATCAATATTCTAATTTTGTGTTAACCTACAAAATGTGAAATCGTTATGCTACTGATTTTCCATTTTACAATATAGCGGTGGTTTTGACAAGTTGGTGCATCTGCAGGTGGCTCCAACTTTCGTGAAACAGACTGTACAATTATTTGCCACTACTTAAGTCCCGCCAGTTGTCGGTGAAAATGCCGCGAGTAAAAAGGATTTCAATGATTTGCGTATTTGACAAGTGCATACTCGTCGATGGGCTCCCACCACAGATAGATGAGACCCTGATTGTGGCACCATCTAAAGAGCCTGTTGACTAAACAATTGAGTGATGTTAGAAAAATTTCTGCGATTTTAGGTTTTGGCGGTAAATTCAAATTTACTGTATTTTAATTATTTTATTTCAAAATAACCATTTATAGTCCATCATTTGACATTTCATTCAATTTAACTCCATTAACGCAATAATGATTGAATGATGAGTTAAATTAAATGAAATATCAAATGATGGACCATAAATGATTAAATTGATAAAAATAAAACAATAATCATATAAACTGTTTCTTTATTTTGGTATAAAAATACACAACAAATAATTTCTTTCACAAAGTACTTTTCTTAACAAACAAAATGACAATAAATAAACTATAATGTAAAAACAATGCAATAATTAAAAAATAATTTGAGTAACATACATTCTACAGGATGTTGCCTAAATAGGCTAAAATATTGTAGTGGGCGCTTCGTCACTCCATTTTAAGACGAAGAGTTCGTATAAACATGTGTGAAAAGTCTTGTCGTTAATGAGATACTGGGTGTTGAATTGTTTTATTATTTCAACTTTGATGTTTTATAATTCAGTTTGTAATGCCGGTAGAAATGTGCAGTATTTTTTATGATTGTACTTACTCCCCTCTTTCGATTTTGACTAATTTGATTCTATCCCATTCATAAACTTAGCCACCTAATTTGACTAAATTTTGTTATTAATAATCACCCTAAAAAAAATCGTAGCGGCTACTTTTATGAATTGGAAAGAATGAAATTAGTAAAAACCGAAAAAAGGGAGTAATTACAATCATATAAGAAATACGGCACTTTTCCACCTGCATTACGAACCGAGTTATAAAACATCATAGTTGAAATAATAAAACAATTCAGCACCCTGTATCCAATTAACGACAAGCTTTATCACACATGTTTATAAGAACTTTTAGTCTTAAAACTGAGTGACAAAGCTCCCACTACAATATTTTAGATTACTTGGGAAACACCCTGTAGATAGGAGTATCATTAGATTTTTAAATTATGTTAAATCAAAATAAAAGTAGAAAATTTTATGATAAGTTTATATTAATTCATTTATTTATTATTATATTCCAATAAACACACAGAGCTGGACAAACTACTGGAGTATAACTGCTACCTACTTAATCAAAAAAAGTGTTTGCAATGAGTACTATTTTTGGTAACTTTCTGTGAAAGAAAATATTTGAATATAATGACTGTGACTGTTAGAACAAAAGTAATTAAATATTTTTAAAGGAAAAGTAGTTAACAACTAACTGCACAGCTCTGTAAATACAAGGTGCCAAGTACTTACATATAAGAGTGCTAAACAGCACTTGTGACAAAATTTAAAATAATATATCTAACATTTCATTTCCACACATCTTTATTTCCTTACAGAAACTATTAAATAGGTCTATATCACAAGCTTAATCCTGGTATATTACATATTTGTATATTTCTACATTTAAAAGCATTCGGTTCTTATGAAACCATCACATAAGGCAGTTTAAGTTACTCTGCAGCTCCTGGCAGTCTATGATTGTTAAATAGGTTCTTAAGGGCTCTAAGAAATCCCACCGTCTTGTGGAAGTCCTTTCTCGATTCTGGTTGAGCTTCTACAAGTAAACACATAAAAGAACAACAATAAATAAGTAAACACACAAATATGTTTGAACATTTATATCAACAAAAGAAAACAAAATGCGATTACTATTGAAATATTAAGTTTACACATGTTTTGGTACTAAATATGAAAATATATCAAAAAATATTTTTTTGGTTTTTAAATATTTTTTTGGATTCCTGAACTACTTTTTTAATTTATTTTTTTTTCATTTTTGGTTTTTATTGGATATATTGGATTTTTGGTTACCGCTAGACCAAATACTTAGACGTAATGGCTCAACAAGAGTTTCACTTTCGTTTCCCATAGATTGTCATACCATGGGCTATATACGAAAATCGGCAAGGGCTCAATACCTTCCATCCCATACCTGGTGGAGTGAATATCTTGCACATGTGGTGAAGGTGGCAATGTCTCAACACCTTTACTGGTGTAGGGAATAGCTATAACATAAAATAAAAGATTATTATTTTTTCAAGTACATTTTAAAATGTCCAAAATTAAAGCAGGATATATTGAATACAATAAATGATTTAAATGAAACTCACTGTTTCTAGCTAATTCCACAATATAATGAAAATTGTTGAAAATTCTAAAAAATTGACAATTGTTTCGATAAATTAATATCATCATCAGAATGACAGAAGTTACATTTCATTTGATGCCTACCTGATGTTTAGTAGTTATTTTTGGCTAGACCAAGAAGTGACCTAACTTGTGATTGACTTAATATATGTTAATAGAGAAGAGAAGAAGATGTGATATTACAAATATTGAAGCTTCGATATTATTAGTGAGGGTCGAGATAGTTAATTTCATGAATACAATAAAACTAACAATCAATTTTTGTTAATTTTCCCTCATATGGGAAGGCAAATTAAACTGTCTTAATAACCTCCCTTCGTCTTTCTCAAATATGAAGAAACACTGTTTTTGAAAATGGAGAAGACATATCCTCCATTGTTTATTCGTCGACAAATTTAATGGTTTAAAACCACAACGTTCCAGTCATATTAAGCTTAGATCTTCCTGGGTTGGAGGAACAAAACTGTATAAAGAAATATTTACTTAAGTAATGCAAGAATTTTCAGTTTAGCTAATGTAAAAAACAACCATGATCTCTAAAGTTGTTGATTAAATTAGTAAAAATTCTGTATTTCGTAAAAATAAAGAAAATGGTTGTTAATTGAGAAAGAAAAAATGGTCTAATTTTTTTTAATAAAACTTACCGAGTACACCCCTCATTACACTCCTTCACAATACACTTTGACATTGTCTTTTCAAATAATTCCAATAATATAATAATAAAGCAACGAAATAAATATTAGAACTGTCTGGGTAAGGTGTACACACTAGATATAAATTGAGTGAATGAAACGACGAGTACTCAGTGTGTATTCATTATTAAGTTAGTTTAGACTTTCAAGTAGGACGTTTCTGTATGTGAAATATAATTGTACACCCTCTTGAAAGGGTATTTCTAATCATTTTATTTCAATAATGATGTGACATCATACATTTCTTTATTCTGTATGCATTGTATGTTTTTTGACACCTGTTGTAGGATTTTTTATCACGACAGCTTTGAGACTGGCCTAATGGCCGAAAGCGCTTAGCTGAATTTTAATAATAAATACACACTGAGTACTCGTCGTTTCATTCACTCAATAAATAAATATTACACTACTATAGGAATTAAAAATACACCAAAATATCGAAACCACATAATAACCTCAAAACTTGAAGTGAGGAACGATCATATCGCGCATACGTAATTATAAAAATCAATAAAATATTATTACTAACGACGTTACAGTTTTCGTTGAATGTTTTGGAATTTTTTTAAATTTACCGATATTAGTTACTCGACAGGCTCTATAGATGGCACGGTCTGCAGTGTCCCTAGCCTGGCTCCTACTACTTGTCGGCTTGACCGCAATTAATTTCTGCAGGGTACAGTCATTCTGTTTTTGGCATTCGTCGCGTGTGCGTGTTCCTCTAGAGTTTTTTCGAAATGTAGTGGTCTAAGATGTATTTTTTTAATTTCTCGATCTGTATGAAAATGAGTCAGTTATATGGCAACCTAGGAATCCACAACATGGCTTCGCATTAAAAATAAGATATATATACAATGTACGGTTATGGATTGGAAAAAGAAAAAGAATCACTGATGGTGCCGTTCCGGCCATTGTTGACGAAAGTTAAATGAACACATATCGAGAAAAGGCCGAGAAGCGGCGAAACCTGCTATACTTGCCCAGTAAGCAAATATTTGCCTCCTTGCCAAATACACGCGTAGTGGGAGTCCGCCTTAATTAGGACAGTTTTCACTAGGTTTTGAGGGAATTTAAGAATTATTAACTTATATAATAACACTATAAGACATACTAGTCTCTAGTACAAGGACCTTAAATTTTTATGACACATACAAATGCCAAACTCGGTGAGCGCCTTCTTTGTGATGAGTCCAACAAACTTTTTGCTGTACGAAAATTTTCAGCGTCGTTGTGTTTTAGAATGCCCGGTTCCCGGAATTGTCGAAATGACGTCACTATGACTCTCCATATAAACGAGTTTCATTTCATTGAAAATTGCTTAATAAAATTAATTAAAAATTGTGGTCAAATTATCCGACAAAAATCATGCAGCGTCCACCACCCCGAAAATGTCGATATTACGTCACCATGACTCCCCGTACATGCAAGTTTAATTTTTTTGAAATTTTTTTAATAAAATTCATTAAGAAATTGTGGTCAACTGGTCCGACAAAAATAATGCTGCGTATGGGGTGCCCACCACCCCGGAGATGTCGATATGACGTCACTATGTCTCCCCATATATACATGTCGGACAAAAATAACAATGATAGATAATAGTATTCTATATGCAAATATCGACTTGTCCGACAAATATATTGAGTAATATAGTCAGTCCGACAAGAAAACGAAAAATAACAGTCATTACTAATGACAAACTTCTTTCTGGCTGAATAAGCTTAAATATTCACATATATTATTTAAATATACTAAATTCAGATAAAATCTGTCGTATAAAATAACAATTATAAAATAATTTTATTCGAAAAATCTGGAAAATTAAATAAAAACATTTTTTATTGATATTTTGTTTTATTAAAAAGTAAAAACATACGTATTTTATCTTTTATTTTAATATAAAAAAATTCACTCAAAAGCATCATCATTATGATCATTATCGAAGTCTCCATCATCATTTTCATTGTAATTGTCGTCTTCATCACTGTCGTCGCTATTATCATCAGATTCTAAAACAAAATTATAAATTGTATTACGAGGTTATTGAATGAGTATTACATTTATTTTAAATGATACTAGAGTACCTGATGAAATTTCAGATAATGGTGTACCCAGCCATGATCTTCAGGAGTTACTTGGCTTTTATTTCCCCTATATTTCGCCATACGAAATCGTATAATTTCTATCCCAGTACGGCCCAGGCGTAACAATGTTTTCTTCGAACTGTGTAGGATATCGTTTCATATGACCAATAAAAATTAAAAATTTAGGAACAATATATCTCTGGACGCCGAAAAGGTTTGTTACGCCTCAACCTTGATTTTCAATTCAAGTAAGTAACAACTGGATATTCAATAGTTTTTAATATCGCGTCAAAAAAAATTTCGATGTGCAAACAATAGTTTTTAGTATCGCCTCTGACAAAAAGGTACTTTTTACGAAATCGTAATTTGTGAATTTATGGCCTCGATTCGTTTTATATGGTTTTTTTAGAACTAGCTTTACCGTTATTTTCCGGAAAAAATTTCAAAAAAAAAGCTGCCTATCCCCAAAAATCTCGTGAAGAGATTCAGTCTGCGACGAATACTTGACTGAGGTAGTTGTAAAGTTCCGGAAGTGTCAACTCTATCCACAAGTCCTCTTTATCTTTATTAAGATATCGTATCGTACCAAAATATCGATATTACCTGTGCTTAGTCGGCGAATTAAAATTACCGGAGTATCTGTGTATTGTGCTTATTACCGACATTAAGTTACCGAAGAATACCGAGTGTCTGTGATTTGTTCCATCACGCGGTGAGAGTAGATTACCTATTACAAGTATTGTCCTAAGAAATTAAAACGACCGAATCGAGAAACCACGCCTCCGGCGGTGACTGCTGGACTCAGGTATCGTTAATGATTATTTTGTATCTCTCCTACCTGGAGTGAATCGCACCTTTCCTTAGTCGATGGTGAAAAGACTAATTTAGTGCCACTCCATTTCTTTAGCGAAAGAGCCATACGGTATCAGAACTATTTTATTATAATAACGAGTTTTTTATTACTAATACTGGAATTGTTTTAAAGAACTTTTATGTATTATGCTGTTTTATAGAACAACCGTTAGGAAATTCGGCGTGCACGCTTAACCTAGATTAAATTATTTTCCGATTCCTTATATTGACGTAACTTCCCCGAAGCCTATGTCTTTTTTTCGAGTAATTCAGTAATATAATATTATCCTACATTTACTTTTTTGAATAAACAGAAAATAATTTCATCATTTAACTAATTTTTTAGTTCGCAAACTCCGCGACATTTATCGTTTGTGTATATATATATATATAATTTTGATTTGTATATTTGTTGTTCCTTGGAGACTATTTATTCCTCGAATAATTACCGTATGACTCGCCGTGTAGTGTTGAGTGATAATTTGTTTTATTGTTTTTATGTATATATTAATTTTTGAACGTATGTAAGATTTTGTATCTTATTGTTGCTGTCTATTGTTGGTACGTATGCATGTACCCATATTGTAGATTTTTTTGATGGTTCTGATCACTGACGCTAGTCAAGCATGTTAATAAACTGGTTAACATAATAAACGCGTTTTAGTGAGTACTTCCCTAACTTCCACGGGCACATTACCGAAAATATTTCATTTTTTATAATTTCTCTCTCTTATCGCAGTTTTTGAAATTTTTCCTGTGAATTGAAATTTGTGGCGACCTTTAATTATCTTTCAGGTTGATTAACTTTCATAAAATAAACCCACGACTCTTAGCTTTCCAACCAAAACAAGAATGCCGTTCGCATACGTCTTAATTGTTTATCGCCCAGTATCGTTTCAAATAATAATACTTCACTAGGTCATCTTGGTTCCATCCAAGGAAACTTGGGAAAATTGGTACCGAACAGTTGAGACGGTAACAACTTCTGTCGGATTGCACATATGCGCATTGCACCATATGCTACTGTATTGTGTCCTATTACCGGCACGACCACGTTGTTATATTTATGGCCATGAAATTTTCTAGCCTTCAAAAACGTTTTACACATAGACAATATTCCCGGATTAAATATTTTTATTTCCTGTCTTTGTTTGGATTGTCACTCAAAACACTGCACAAAACACACTCCATTTTTTATGTGATAAATAATTTCAGCTTTAAAAAGATTCAAAAATGTAATCGATGCGCACACTTCTAAGGTATATTAACATGTGACTGGACGCTGCGATGCATGCGACTTGGCATCTTTGGAGAAAGTATTAGTCACGTGGTTCGTGTGGAATTATGGCGGGTAAATTCAAATAAAATATGATATATTCAAAAAAATTATTTTAAGTACTTAAATTTATTAATTGTGTAAGACTTATTAGATTATAGTTTATAATAAAATATCAAAGATGGATTGTTATGAAAAAAGAGAGAAGAGACGAAAGGGTTGCGTCTTTTTAAACATTACTATTCGGTTAGATTTCAACCAATTAAATTATAAATTAATATACGTACTATGTATGACCTTGTCGAGGGCGTGATGTAAAGATTTTTCGGAATACTCCAAAAACATTTCCTACAAGAAGGAAAATTTTGTCAACCAATTAAGCTGAAAATTTTGATGCAGACTCGCTACGTCATTTTAGAGGGTGTGCTACTATTTTTCTCCAGAAAATTCAACAAAACAAGAGAGCATTTCAGAATTTTTATTTAAAATTTTCGGAAAAACTACAGCACGCCCTCAAGAATGCAACCAGGGACATTTATGTGCATTTTCAGCTTATTAGATTCACAATATACTTAGGAAAATCGTTTAGAATCATTCCCGTCTCACCTTAAATGATTTTTCAGTTTTTTTTTAATTTTTTATTAGTTTGCAGTCTATATTTGTCGGACACATATTTTTTTATAATCAGTACATTATTTTAAATCGAAAAATATTAAATTTAAAGTAGTATGTATGGGAAGACATAATGACGTCATATCTACATCATCGGAGTGGTGGACACCCCATATGCAGCATGATTTTTGTCGGACAAGTAGACAAAAATAAGCGTTATTAAACAATTTTCAAAAAAATTAAACTTGTATATACGGGGAATCGTGGTCACGTCATATCGACATTTTCGGAGTGGTGGACGCTGCATGATTTTTTTCTCACAATTTGACCACAATTTTGTAATCAATTTTATTAAACAATTTCCAATAAAATAAAACTTGTATATACGGGAAGTCATGATGACGTCATTTCGACAATTTCGGGAACCTTGCATTCGATAGCGCAGCGACGCCGAAAGTTTTCACATAGGTAAAGTTTGTTGGACTCATCATAAATAAGGCGCTCACAAAGTTTGGAATTTTTATGTGTCATAAAAATGTAAGGTCCTTGTACTGGGGACTATACAGTATCAGAAGGTCCGTCAAGCTGGCGCCCCCCGGTTGGAATTTTTCTACCAAAATACTAGCACACATAAAGGGCACCTACCACAACCTAGCACAACCATTTTTATAGCTAGCACACCAACAGGTCACAATGAAAATGCTTTTGAATTCGGGTGGGGCCAGGTTAACGCTAGCCCCCCCCGGTTGGAATTTTTTCGCCAAAATGCTAGCACAGATAAAGGACACCTAACACAATCTAGCACATCATTTTTTATAGCAAGCACACTAACTACACTCTTGATGCTGGGGAGTGGGACGGAGGTCGCTATACTTACTCGATGAATAAATGAATGGATAAATGAATAGGTTGAATATATATGTAAAACGGCTGGTTTAATTGTTTCTTACTGTAGTTACGAAAAATTTTCGGGGCATTCCACTCATATGGTAAAAATTCCAAATTAAGCAGGATCTTTTCGGAGATGACTCTCCGGCAGGGCCGATAATTTCCCTTTTAAGTCCGTATCTAAGTAACGTCTAAGTAACAATTGTTGTTATTATCATAATTTCAATTTAAAATATCATATAAATGTCACGGTTTGAAAACGATTCTTCAAGTTTAATCCAAACATGAGTGATTGAAAATGAACTATTAAATGCCATGTAATGTTGTTTAAATACGTAATATAAATTTCGCATTAATACAGTTTTATGTCGTCTAATCGAGAAATATTCTATTGAATTACACTCGTGAAAATAGTTAGATCATTAGTTTTACTTATATAGTCCATGTTGCTTGTAATATTATTAGGAAGAATACATATTATTACAACCATCAGCCCTTCGGGGAAACCCTTTCTTAACCCAAGCATCTGAATAGGCCAGTTTGAATGTACCTGCGAGAATTTTATTTACTCTTAAGACCCATAAAAACGGCATTATAAAAATAATTCAAATTTTAATGATAGACTTTGTTTAACGACCCTTTTAAAAAGTCGAATGAAAACTTCAGGTGGATTATACCTAGTTTTTCGAAAAATAAAAATACCTATGTCATCAATTTTGCTGTCTTCCATTTCATACACATATTGTAAGAAAGCATAAAAAAATTAGTCCACTTTCTTTATTCCGCCAACTTTGGTGATCCGCCATGTTGAATTTAAAATGACGTCACATACCTAATTATGGATTGGCATGCAAACAAGATGTATATACAGAATTTCAAATCAATCGGTTGAAGATATCTGCTTCAAAACTGAGTTGCAAGATTGCAACCGAAAAAACATACATTGCCAGTTACATACTAAAAACTTTGAAAAATACATAGTAGTGTTGGTGTCTTATGATATGCCACAGAAATATTTGAAGCTCTGATTAACCGGCTCTAAGAATTAAAAGCTGCACGTTCTAAGTTAACTTAGGAATTTAAAAAAATCTGATAATGAAATGCAATATTTATGTTATCATTACAATGGTTAATTAACCATCAACTTCGGCAATAAATATTCTGGCAAATTTAAAAATAGAGTTTGAGTGTTTCTTTTAAATAAGGACTACAGTGAACCACGATCAATCTAAAACATGTATTCTCAATATATTGGAACATTTTTAGGGATCTCAGCCGCCCCTTCCCAGATTGCACAACTTTGTCCAAAGGACATATCCAACGGCTTCGCTTTTTTGGATATTTATTTATCCAACATCCAACAAAAATCCAACCAGAGGGGACTAGCGTTAACCTGGCCCCACCCGAATTCCAAAGCATTTTTATTGTAAACTGTTGGTGTGCTAGCTATAAAAAATGGTGTGATATGTTGTGCTAGGTGTCCTTTATCTGTGCTAGCATTTTGGCGAAAAAATTCCAACCGGGGGGGGGGGGCTAGCGTTAACCTGGCCCCACCCGAATTCAAAAGCATTTTTATTGTGACCTGTTGGTGTGCTAGCTATAAAAATGGTTGTGCTAGGTTGTGCTAGGTGTCCTTTATCTGTGCTAGCATTTTGGCGAAAAAATTCCAACCGGGGGGGGGACTAGCGTTAACCTGGCCCCACCCGAATTCAAAAGCATTTTTATTATGACCTGTTGGTGTGCTAGCTATAAAAATGGTTGTGCTAGGTTGTGCTAGGTGTCCTTTATCTGTGCTAGCATTTTGGCGAAGAAATTCCAACCGGGGGGGCTAGCGTTAACCTGGCCCCACCCGAATTCAAAAGCTTTTTTATTGTGACCTGTTGGTGTGCTAGCTATAAAAATGGTTGTGCTAGGTTGTGCTAGGTGCCCTTTATGTGAGCTAGCATTTTGGTAGAAAAATTCCAACCGGGGGGGGGGGGCAGCTTGACGGACCTAGTATCAGAGGCTTTTTAGATGTTGTGTTACCATCATAGACAGGAGCTCTCGACTTTAAACACGCCCTCAATATTTTTACCGAAAGTCTACTATAATAGGTACTTATGAAACATATTTTTCATAGAGAAAAATAGGGCAGACTAACAGTGTGGTTTATATAGTTACGCAGAAGTTAAAAGATTAGCCTTCGACAAACTCGCATGGAAAATTGTATAAAATTAGTCACACTGAAACTGATTACTAGAAAAAATTATTTCTTTCCTGTATTATGATTATATTGCAATCAATTTCAGGCAAATTAATTACTTATTTATAAGACAAAATTAAATTAAATTGTTATTGTTCATTTGTCGTTCTCTAAGTAATCACAATTGATTGATCTATGACTATAAAAACTTAGGTAACAGTTCCGTGTTTCGTTTCGTGGAAAATTACACCCAATGTCTATCTTATAAAGGACAAAAGATTTGTATAAATTTTATATTAAATATCATTTTTAAAATACGTATAAAAAATTATAATTGAGCTGCATTAGTTCCACTAGCATCCAAACAGGACTTCATCTGAAACATTAGCAATTTTTAGTTTTTTGTAATGTGATTCATCAAGTATCAAGTGAGGAGCATTGAAGCTTGAAAGAGACCTATTCAACCGATTTTACACAAAGTCTATCAATTATTATGTTAGATTTTCTGAACGGAAACAATCCTATTCGAAATTTAAATAATTGTATCCTGCTCGTTGGTAATTAAGCCAATAGGTATAGATATAGAGTGAACTGTTAAATAAATAGAGGATTTTTTAATTTGAGAGAATTCTTCATAAAAAGAACTCAATATTTTGTTTGTATGTATGTCTGTGTTGGAAGAATGGTATCAGCTTCCGCTATTTGCCATATAAAACAATTAAACATTAAATTTGCGGTCCCAACGATGACTTATGCGGTGAAATTATCTAAAGGTTCCAAGACTACAATTAGCTAATTAGAACGTGAATGTAGTTAATGTTCTACGGTACAGTTTAGCTCTTTCATGCTCAAACTACGACTACTACTTTCAATCCATACGTAAACCATTCATAGCCAGTTCTTGTTTTGTTTTCAGTTTTATGACTTGCAATTAAATCAATAAATTCAGTTAAGTATCATATGGTCATATTTTGTTAAAAAATAGTATTTTCTTGTCACCTTTTTAAATGAAGCTAACCGTTTCTAAATAATTCCAAGATTTTATTAAAAAATGATAAAAATTCTAAAAAATTTACTATATACTAGATGAAATTGACTGTCTCGACCCTTACTTCGTGGAATATGCTCATATTAGAAATTGAAGAAAATAGCTCAATCAATTTTCTTGATTTAAAAATTCAAAGAGTTAATAATGTACTTGATTATTCAATTTACCGAAAACCAACACAGACTGATGTGACAATTCCATTCAATTCTAACCACCCTATGTCACACAGACTAGCAGCATATAATTCAATGATACATAGAGCTTTTTCAGTTCCTATGAACAAATGTAATTTTGATAGAGAGATTAACACAATTAGACAAATAGCAACATCTAACGGTTATCCATTAGATATGATAAATAAGCTAATTAGTAAAAAAGAAGAAAAAGTGGCATTACAACTAATATATCCTAAACAAGCTGATGAAATTAAAACTTATAAAACCATCACATATGCAGGAAATATTTCTAATAATATTTCAAAGATAATATCTTCAGCAACGAATACAACAATTTCTATTAAAACAGAAAGTAACGTTAGTACAAAATTGTTAAATGTAAAAACAAAAATACCACTATTGAAGAAGTCAGGTATATATAAACTCAAATGTACAGAATGTAATGCTGTCTATTTGGGTCAGACCCTTAGGAATTTTGAAATACGATACAGTGAGCACTTACGAGCATACAGATTAAAACAACCAGATAAATCCCACTACGCAAAACATCTACTTGACACCAATCATTCATTGACACCTAACACAGAACTAGAAGTGCTGCATATTTGTGAAAAGAAACAAGAACTGGATTTCCTTGAAGAACTGGAAATTAGAAGACATTTAAGAAACCCACAATATGAAGTTGTCAATGAACAGTTAAATCTAGGGAGTTCTCCACTAATAAACTGTCTTCTTAAGTGATAATTGTAAAGATCAGCAGATATAGTTTTGCTGGTTTTCTATATCATTGCACAGTTATACTGATCTTAATTGGAAAAATGATATCCAGGATATCACCATAGGACTAATAATATCTGAGCTTCAATATTTGTAATATCACATCTTCTTCTTTTTTCTATAAACATATATTAAGCCAATCACAAGTTAGGTTACTTCTTGGTCTAGCCAAAAATAACTACTAAACATCAGGTAGGCATAAAATGAAATGTAACTTCTGTCATTCTGATGATGATATTGATTTATCGAAACAATTGTCAATTTTTTAGAATTTTCAATACCTTTTATTATATTGTGGAATTAACTAGAGACCGTGAGTTTCATTTAAAAACACTATATACTAGATATCATCGTCAGAATGACAGAAGTTACATTCCATGTAAGGCCTACCTGATGTTCAATAATTTTTTTTGACAAAACCAATCTTGTGATTGATTAATTATCTATATATATATATATATATATATATATATATATATATATATATATATATATATATATATATATATATTGAACTTATCGTAAGATCAGTAAAAAGAATGGAACACAAAAGTATGAAATTTGCAACCTTGTAGAGTAACAGATGGAAATTAATTGTTTCACATAGCTGGAATTATCTTTTATAATGATGATAATATAAGAAGAATATATATTTTCTATGGAATTGAACATTTATTATATTAGTTATGCTTCAAAACGAAAGAGATACATAAGAAATAGTAAAATTATTTACCTTAGGATTTTAGATTATAAACTGCATTATTTTCATAAAATTTTAATTATATCTTAACAAATCATAAACTCATTTTCTTGTCTATAGCAAATGATAATTTGTATCCAGTATTTCGAACATCTAACAATGAATCTGAAAAGAAAATAAATTATTATCAGACAATAATAAATAGAATGTTAGATCACGATATATACCAATAAAATTGTAATGTTTATATTAAAAAGAAGATAACTGAAGTGACAACTAAAAATTTCATGTCTGTTAATGAAGTACACTGAATGTGGAGATAGATTCTACCATAGAATTATTTATGTTTGTGAACTATTGATAATAGAAAAATATGATGACTGAAATAAATAAAGAGCCAAGTTTGTAATAGATAAATATGTAATGATGAGTAAAGATTTAATTGAAAGGCATTATGACAGATATTTGAACATTTTAGATTGTATATGGATTGATATTGAAATATAAAGTCAAATAGATATAATTTTGTTAATTAAAATAAGGTAGATTTTTGAAAGAATGAGTATGTAAATAGGAATGGTGAATTAGTTGGAAATCTTACATCAACAATCCATAATCATAGAAAAATATAAAGACATTTATCGACATATAAAACATTAGATAAGACAAAGCATATTCTATCTAGTATGTAGTAAGTTTTTTGTTTCAAAAATAACAAAGCGGACAACAAAAAGTTTGTTGATTTGAAAAACAAAAGGTTGGTGAAGCGAAGCTAATGGAGAAGGACGCATGTAAGAAAATTTTATAAATTTTATTTTATATTTGGGAAATTATTAGAAATTAGTCAAAAGACATTGCAAACATTTAATCAATATACATTGAACATTTTGAAAAGAAAATACTTGGAAATAATAAGAATTTGTGAGAAATATAAACATTTTAAATTTGACGCTACCTGAATTTTCAAAAAGTAATCACTTTATAATGAGAAAATACGTTTCCTAAACCATTATCATCGTAACATAAACATTATAAGCAAAAATATATAAGTGATTTAACAAGAATTTACGAACTTACCTGCCATACAAACTATAGAGTTTGTAACTACAAGATTGAAGGAGATCCAGCTTTGGTACAGAAGATTCCACATCAATAGAACATACTAGAGACTTCACAGTGTTATGGTCAGGTTAGTGTTTTTAACGATTTATTTGGTTAACCATATTAAACTCAAACGTAATTCATAAATTTGGCCAAATTACACAATAATAATTTTAGGTATATAATAATAGTTGGTATTTGTAATTTGCACTGTATTATATTTGTTTTAACATAAGTTTTATTTACTGCTTATGATGCTTTTCAATTTCAAGTTTGTTTGATAATTATAGGAACTAAATTTGAGTTGTTGATTTTCATTTACATGTCATTTGCCAAACACAGGGCAAGGTTTCATAACACATAGGTTGAATTACTGTGTTTCATATAATCGATTCACAGCGTTGATGGAGATGATTTTCGCAGGTTGTTTGTGGGATGCAGATTTCATATATTTTCTTGTTTAATTTCATCCTGAACCCAACGAGAGTAAGTGTTCTCATGTTCTCCATTAAACCACTAAATCAATAATAAAATATAACTAAACTTACCCTGAGCTTTACTTTCTCAAAAGTTAAAAACATAAATAAATTATAAATAAAAATAACTAAAATAAGTTAAAGTAAATAATTATAATATATATATATATATATATATATATATATATATATATATACATAATAGAAATATAAAGAGCTGAATGAAAAATATATGGCAATTATAGATATATTACTTATGGTAATTACGAACATAGATAGAATGTAATTATTGGAACAGATGCACTGGAAAGATATAAAGATAAATCAATAATAACTATGAAAAGAAATTGAGAATTAATGGATGATAAATAGATTTTGACAATCAAGATATAGTGGAAGAAAAAGAAATAAAGGTTAATGTTAAATATAATGAAAATAAGATTGAAAATTAATAAAATATTGATTAGTAAGAAGAAGAGGACTTGAGTGGAATTATAGATTGTGAGGATAAATAGTATATAATTATAAATAATTTAATGAATAAGAATGAGAAAATAGTGTCGATGGAATTTATAGTGGCGAAATGATTTCCATGAAAGTAAGAGTAATTGAATATTTTGAATCAAAGATGTATCCATTACCATATAGAAGGAAATATAATGTGAGAAGTATGAAAATGATAAGAAGGAATTATAAAAATAACATGTACACTGTATATAAATCCATTAGTTTTAACAAAGATATAGACATTAGATAATAAGTATGCCAGAATAATAAACTATACTATACCTCTATATACGAGCTAAAATACGATCAATAATTCGAAATCATTTATTAAAAACAAAAACAATAATATTTAACGGATGGTATTCATAAATAACAACACATGATTATAAATAAAACATTATAATTAAATCAGAAATAGTAAATAAATAATAATTTTATAAGAAATTCCAGAGATTAATAAATTAATTATATTGTATATATGATTATATATGCTACTCTTGGATAAAAAACCATGAGAAATAGATAATATTACAAGTACTTGGAGTAATATATAATAGTTATTTGTAAATAATAGGTTCAATAGATTTATAAGATAGATAGGTTAAGTCAAGATAAATACAATACAAAGAATGAATAGAAATATAAATTCAGAAAAGTTATTATTGAAAAACCAATGAATTATAAAATTGATGTGAAATTGAAATTTAAGCAGCTATTAACACGGCTAATATCTGTTAAATTTAAATTTGAGGGGACTTGAACTTATCACAACATTTGTAAGAATTTAAAAGGGTTAATGTAACAGGTTTTCAGGTTTTTGAAACAAGAAGTGAATTCGAAATCACTAAAACGCGTGGAATTATTTGTTTTTTTATCATATCTGAGTAAAAGAACCTTTTTAATATGGAAAGTATGAAATACTAAAGTAATATTCAAAATATTTACTGTAATTTGAAATATGTAAACAGTTCATCTCAATTAAAATATCAGACTATAAATTTTCACTAGACAATATGATAAATTGTAAATGCGGCATATACTTCATAAAGATTATCTAAGAACCTAAAAGAATGAATAAATGTATTTAGATTATTATAATATATCATATTTAACTATAATTAGAAGCAAAATAATTATTTTGATGTTTAGTACTACAATGACGCAGAGAACTGTCAACAAGATTTCAATCTCAAATTTACTTTCAAAGCATGAAATGCTAGCGACAGAAGTTCGTTGTCATAGAACCATGTAATTCTGACAAGCGTATGAAGTGATGATGGAAAACAATACATAAAGAATTTTTGTAAATATAAATTTCAGGCCAAGTTTATGAGAAACAATAATTGTGACAAAATTGTAACACAATTTGAAAAGAATTATATATATTTTAAAAAGTTTTAGTTTGTTTATTTCAGAATGGAAATGTAATACGTAATAATAGGTACTTTTTAATAAATAGGAATAGTTTTAGAGAAGTAGAGTTTCTAAAGAAGTAGATAAAATTATTTTAATAAATAAAAGAACATTAATTATCCGAATATCGATAAAAAATGCATGAAATTAAATTTAAAAACCTCTAATATGTAAATTGTTATAAAAAAATCTAGTGAGATGATGAGTTTTGTCCATAGCAACGGGCATGAAAAAAGAGAGTTGTTGATTTTGGAAAAAAGGTTCAAGTGGTGTGATATTTTGGAGAGAGGGCGTAGTGAAATGAAAATTTAAAATTATAATAAAATATAAGAGAAGTCCTCGTATAACTCAAGAAACGTATCAGAAAAAGTTAAATAAAGTTGAAGCAGTAAGTTGAGAAGATTTAGAAGCTAATTGAAGGTACAAGAGATAAATGATTAAAATAGATAGAAATTAAAGGCATTAAAATAATAAAATAAACTGAAAGTATCATTAAAAAATATTTATAAACTAATGAAACCAGAATTTGAAATAAAAAAGGAAAATAAGATATTTTAAAGTATACCAAGAAATATAATTTCAAAACTTACCTGGAGGGGCTGTGCCAAGTGTCTAGAGGAAGTAGATGCGGTGGACATATTAATAGAAGAGTTGTGTTGTTGGAGACTGTTAACTGTCGGTACCAGAAGAAGCCATCGGTAGTGCAAGGCTAGGGTTGCGCAATTTTATTGGTGAACACCTCAGTGTGATATACTCTTATCTGTTAGGTACCAATATATATATAGAAAGTCAATAAATCTGAGCAGCAGTATTATCCATAACGAAATTCAACACAACAATAAACCATAAATAATAATAAACAATTGGATGATGCTGACTGTAAGATATACAGAATATAGTACTTAACGTGGGATTCCAAGAAGTCTTTCAACACTGAGATCTCCTGGCTACACTGGGGACTAGTGACAGAGTCATCAGGGTGGACAGGGGACCCGAGTTGATTTGTCGAGTGCTGTGTTGTGTGTGTGGCGCAGTGGAGGTGTTGCAGTGGTCAATAGTGACAGAATTGGCAGGCTGTCGTACGTCTGGGGGGTGATGCGCATGGGGTAGTTACTCATGCAGGGAATTGTGGCCCGTTGCAGTTTGATTTGATTCGTTCGCGCCGCTTAGATACACTTTGTGTAACTCGGTAATTGTCGTATATGACTAGTCTAAATACATTTTATTTTACGATAGTGCAAGGGCAATTTATTCAGGTTGTCTATAAATGTGTTAACAAATTCATTAGGAACCTGAAAAGACTCCTTTTGATTTTATCTGTTTTTTTGGCTGTATTTATCCCATATTTACTGTGATCAACCCAATTATTTACTTGTCATACTTGAAGACCAAGTATTTTAATACGTCCTGATTCTATATTTTCAGTTCTTAGTTGTTTCGGACTTTTGGTAACCGTATTGCACACAAATGTTTTAATTTGATCCCAAGTAAAGCTGTCCCAAAATTTTGAAAACCTATCTTGTCATACATCTGCAGACAAATTCTGGAATTTTCTATTTTTACATCTAACACAACGCGTACATATTGGTCCCAATATGCGCTCTTCTCTCTGCGTACCATGAAAAGTATTTGTCAGATAAGCCATCATCAGATTAACAATCGTCTTCCGAAGGATGGTAATCACTGTCAATATCTGAATCTATCGATTGACTTGACATCACTAACAAAGATGGATCATGACTGATGGAGTCCGGAGATGACGTAGTTACAGTGCTAAAATTTGCCACATCACTGTTTGCCAACTCTAGGTTCTTGCTATGAAGTAATAATCGTAGCATGAGAATCCAGTTTTTCTTCCAAATTGTTGTAGATCATTAACCAGCATCTTATCTGCCAGTTCCGTAGTACAATAGTTAGTTGTGTAACCAGTTGGGAAAAGCAATATTGTTTCCCCACGTGTTTCACACAATTTTTTTTCTAATTTTTGGTAGGATGTGACTATTTGCATTCAAATTAAAAGTTTTAAAAACGTCCCTACGAGCGTTCCTCGTAGATTCTCTTTGCTGGGAATCAAACAGCATCGGAGATGGAAGTTTAATACAGTGGCTGAGGGTTATGCGGATAATTCTATAATTAATAAACAGATGATTGCCACAAACATCCTTGGAGAAAGTACGCAAATTAATGCTAAACAGAAAACTATGTTATCAGCTGTGATCAATATTACTAATTGTTCAAATTGAGTTATTAATATTTATAAATAATTCTTTCTTGTTCAAGTGTTAACAATGAATAAATTTATGAATTATAAAGAGGTAGTTCAAGTAGTTTAGTTTTACAATTGAAGACACAAGTGGATAAAGCTGTCATGTAACATTTTTTCAAAAAACGGTTTTTTTTATTAAACATGTTATTCTATAGGATATTTTTATTCTGTGGTACTTTTATTTCGAAAGTTCTGTAAATAGCTCAGATTTTTCATGGATAAAAGTGTTACGTTACGATATTTAGATTAATTTTGATGGATGAAGGTGCCAAGGTAACATGACACCTTTATCCACTAAAATTTATCTGGAGGTCGGTGGAGCCAGAGTGTACATGACACATTATTTTGAGGTTATGCCAAATCAATATTTCATGACAAAGTGTGTGAAAGTGAATGTGATCTCAAAAGTTTTTTTGAATATCTTTTAAAGGGTTGAGTAAAAAAGTGATGTCTCGAGGAAAACATATATTGTCTTTGCTCGAGAAGCAACAGAAACAAAATCATTCAACAAAAGGTAAGAAATTACTAGATTTTTTGCTATCTAATATATTGTAATGTATTTCATTTTTGTTTTAGACACCCATACGGACTTCTTCCATAACCTATATAATACGAGAACACCTTTCGGAAATGCAATTGTTGAAACAGAAATCTGTGGACATATCGAGAATCTATCAAAAAAAGTGATAGTTGAGCCTGAACGAGGACGACAAAATTTACATAATACCTGCAAAATAGTAGACGCGACGTAAAATTACGAACTTACCCCGAGATATACTCCTAGCCTACCTAGTACCAGCAAAGAAGTAGTTGCAGCTGAAACCTTAATGTCTGCTAATACGATCGTCACATCAGGTAAAATGCTTCAAATTAAACTGTTTTGAAACATACTTAATCATTTTTGGTATGCAATTTTAGGTCTTAATAGTTCCACATTGTCACAAACTGATTACAGTGAAGAATATGATCCATCTGGTAGTGAATACATGCCTGAGTACGAATCCAGCGATGATTCAGATAATGAACCATTATCCAACATTCGTAATAAAGCGTTTCAAATGAATCAGAACTCTTTGAAAAAGGGTTTGGCCACCCCAAAAAATTATTTTTGTGGTCATGTTACAGGCAATAGTAATACATGGATAGATTTGTATGAAAACCAAATTTTTGAAGAAAAAAGAGAGAAAGTAAAGAAAAAGATATTTCAACTTAAGGAAAAAACTGGAAAGGTTCGTATCAGAAATCCAGATAATTGGAAGAAAAATAAATCTGACATCGCTAGACAAAAAGGCGAAGAATATATTTCTCAGAGAGGAAAACTCATGTCGGAAAAGAAAATAAAGGTAGGATTGCTATGTAAAGAAAAGTGTAGGTTAAAATGCTCTGAAAAGTTTAACGAACAAAACAGAGAAGCGATTTTGAAAAAATATTATTCGCTAGACGTAAACTCCAAAAATTCTTTGTTGTTTAGAAGTATTAACATTCATCCTGTTAAAAGACATAGAGCTGGTGCAAAAAAAGAGAAAAGCTTTACATTTTCTTATTCAGTTGTCTTTAATAAAAAAACAGAGGTAATATGCCGAGATGCGATGTGTTCCCTTTATCAGTTTAGCCGAAAAAAAATCGAAGTAATACAAAACAAGTTAAAAAAGGGACTGAATGCGCCATCGCCAGATATGAGGGGCCGACACGGAAATCAGCCCCATAAGGTTAATGAAGAAGTAGTGACTTATATCACTAACCGCATCAAAAAATAACCTGCGGAAGAATCATACTACTCACGCAACAAAAATTGCCATAAAAAGTATTTGTCTCCCATTCTTAATATGAGTGTGATGCACAAGATGTATCTTCAAGAATGTGAAGAAAATAATCTTGATGACTCCTTTAAAGTTGAACTTTTATCGTATATCTATATATTTTCAAATGCATTTAATTTATCATTTGGCCTGCCACGAAGCGATACGTGCAGCACCTGTGATTCTGGTCGGAACACAGAAATTCACACTGAAAATTATAAAGTTGCATTTGATGCGCAATATCGAGACTGGAAAAAACCATTAACTGATAAAAATACCTGCTTTATTACCATGGATTTACTGCAGACCATGCCCCTTCCAAAACTGTCTACTAGTAAAGCTTTTTATTTGCGTCAAATGTGGTTATACAATTTTGGAATACACTGTATAGCACCTGACGGGCCTAAACCATTTTTTTTCAATTGGACGGAAGATGTGGCCAATCGGGGAAGTCTTGAGATAGCAAGTTGTTTGTTTAGATTTTGTCATCTGCTGAAAGACGACTATAAATAAATCGACCACCTTATCATTTGGTGCTCCGGACAAAATAAAAATTTTACGATAATCTGCCTCTATCAGCTTTTAATTTTAAATGGCATATATGAAGTAATTGACCATAAGTACCCAGAGGTGGGTCACAGCTACTTTTGGGCGAATAGAGAAAATACTCAGGAAGTATGAGAATATCTACGTGCCAGAACAATACAGTGATATTATTAAGGCTGCAAGTGCCAAAAATTCTGTATGTAGTAATATGGAAAACTACTTTTTTGCCTTCGACGAACTACCTACAAAGTTACATATTTGGAATAAAAAGCACAATGCATTGAATGAAATAGTTAATTTTAGAGATGGTGTTAAATGGGTCAGAGTTGATGAGTTACATGTACAAAGAAAATCTTGACGAAATGTCACCATTTCTCAAGGTTGACCTATTGAAGAAAGGAAGTAGGATGGTGACTAGACCAGATAATATTAAAGTTCAAAGAATTACGCAAAAAAGGGGTGGACTCACATCTGAAAAACTGTCGAACTTGCGTGAACAACGTGTTTATTAAAGAAGAATATAAATGGTTTTATGAAGGTATCTTGGAAGAAAACGAAAGAAATCCTAAGAAAAGGAGCACAACCAAATAACATTGAAATAAGAATATTTTTGTCATTTTTTGTAGTTGTTTAACTCAATAAAATACATGTTTTTGTACATGACGCCTTTTTACTTTTTAATAGATAATAATTTTTTTTAATCTTCAATGGATGTAGGTGTCATGTACATTCAAACTTCATTTTTTCATTAAGATGAGTTTTCACCAAAAATTTAAATATAATTCAAAGTTGTATATTATAATCCTTAACGAAATATTGAAACTAACATTTACAATTCAATCACATAAAAAAGTTCCAATAAAAAATGTTTAAAGTTAATTATCTCAAAAAAATGAATTTGCGACATGACACCTTTATCCACTTGTGTCTTCAATTATTCTGTATGTTTCGCAATTAAAGGCGAAATTTACTTTTCATCAACAGCTGCGAAATATTTTACTTTTCGTAACTAGTTACGAAAAGTAAAGCGGTTCAAAACATCACTGAGTTTTATAAAGTGTCACTTTATATGTCAAAATTAGAAAAAAATATTTTGAAACATGTCCGCTGGAGATGCAGTACAGGTCCCAAGTTTTCCTATTAATAATCACGATAACCACTGGAAGGTCCATTATATTGAATAGGGAATCATTATTTGGCTTTTCATTCGTCGAGATATCTAAGCATTCACTTATATCTTTGGCGGGTTTCTTTGGGATTCGTCTTTAAATTGCATAGATCAAAAATTCTTTTCGTTCGTGAGTAAATATTTAAATTAAAGTGTACTGATTTTCACACCTTAAAAAAGACAATAACTCAATTTCAGATAAGAATTCAATAACTCGTAAGTCTATATTAAAAAAACACGATTCCAATGCAATAATAATAACTCATAACCAATGTTTTGATACGTCTCTTCTAAAAACATCCAAACCCAAAATTAATTGCAAATTCTAACAATTATTATTACTTAACGTAACACACACCTAATTCACTACTCATACGTATTCAGATACGCGGACTTACGAGATATTTACTTGACATTTATCGATTTTGATTTATGTGGTATTGTTTTCGCGCCATTTCCTAGGTAACGTATATATTTGTAAATGGTTCATCATCTAACAGATGATGCCTTACGTTTTAACGAAATTACAGGCGTAAAAAATCGGAAAATGTTCATTTTTTGACTTAGGAGGTATTGATTTGAGGCCATCGTATGAATAGAAAAAAGAAGAAGATATGATATTAAAAAATATTAAAGCTTAGATATTATTAGCCCTATGGGGATATCCTGGACATCTTTCCCATTTAAGATCAGTATAACTGTGCAATAATATTGGAAACCGGGAAAACTATATCTGATGATATTTACAACTGTTACTTAATAAGATAGTTCCCTAGATTTATTTGTTCATTGACGATTTCATATTGTGGGTATCTTAAGTGCCTTCTGATTTCTAATTCTTCAACGAAATCTAGCTCTTGCTTCTTATCACAAATATGTAATACTTCTAGTTCTGTGATAGTTGTTAATGAATGTTTGGTGTCAGATGTTTTGCATAATGGAATGTTTTAATCTGTATGCTCGTAAGTGTTCACTGTTTCTATTTTCAAAATATCTAAGGGTTTGACCTATATAGTCAGCGATACATTCTGGAAATTTAAGTTTATATATACACAAAACAGTAAAAATAATTTTCTTGATTCTCTATGTGTAAAAAATTATTGTGTCATCTATAAAGTGGAATGTTGATTTAGACAATAATAAGTAGTTAAAAGTACTACTGATAATTATACATCTTCATCTCCGTATTAAAATAAACATTCTTGGAATTTACTTGAGATGCTGAGTAATTCATGACACCTACTATGTATATTTAAATATATCCAGTGCCATAGAAATCCGAACACCTAGTAAAAATTATGTTTTTTCGGTAATATTTGGCATACATATCGTGGAGCTCGTAATATGTAAATGATTTTTGCTAACCAATTTTAATAATGGGCTGAAGATTCACAATCTCTTACACATATCTCATTCCAAGCCATCACTATTTCATGTCGAAGAGCCATAAAAGTTTGAGGAGAACGCTGTAATTTTTTTAACCTTCTACCGATTATGCCCCACACATGTTCAATTGAGGACAAATACGTGGATTTTGGAGGCCAAGGTAGGAGATGAATTTGAAGCTGGAAGAAGTAGTCCAAGGTTTATCTGGCTATATGTGGCCGACCGTTATCTTGCTGAAAAGTTGGATTTTGAAGTATCCTGAGGTAAGGAATCAGATACGGTTCCAATATTTCTTGAATGTGTCGATGTGCATTCATATCACCCTGATGAAGACTAACGTTGACCTTGAGCCATAAGCAATGGAGCCCCATATCATAACTCCAACAGTGCGACGTACATGCTGTCTAGGTAGAACCAGGATTCATCACTGAAGATGATAGTGTTCCATTCCTGATTCCACACTAGTCGTTCTTGGTATCACTGAAGTCGATTTCTTTGATGTTCCAGAGTTAAAGGTAACACCAACTGAGATCGATATGAAAAAAGTTCAAACCTTGTTATTCTTCTTATCTTATAAACACTTCGCATTCCAAGGACCCTTCCATGTTCTGCAATAGATTGAGTTGCTATTGCACTTGTCGATGAGAAGCGATCCTAGAGCTAATAACATAACGCAACGATATTGGCCCTATGTTGTCCTGCTCACTCGTCATGTGCTTCTGGCTCTTCGTGTTCGGCCTTCCTGGCGTCATGCTTGATAAGATCTGACAACAGTATCTACATACCTGTTTATTCTACCAGGAGTTTCTCGGAATGACAGTCCAGCTTCCCGAATAACAACAATTCGACCTCTCTGAATTTGCATTTCTTCGCAATCTAGGCATGATAACTACTTGTGAATTCTTGTAAGCGCTGTCGCACACCAAGTATGCATCAAGCACGAAGTATGCAGCATGTGACAAGCACTAATTGTTATATATTGCATAACCGTGACCACACCAGCAACATTTGCAGAAAACAAAATGTCTTCAAGCGAGCAGGATGTCATAGAAGCTTGGCAGTATTTGCGAAACCGACGCAAACAAAAGCAGCGTCGTTTCTGGATTCATACTCTATTTATAAATAGTACGTAGCCCAGATTCTGTTACAAAAGAGCAATTAACGCTCCATTCTGAAAAATGTTTAGAAATTTATAGAATGAGTCAAGAAAGATTTTTAATAACGTCACTGCATATGTGAAATGTATCAAAGTCTCAATGATCATTATATGAAATCACGGTGTGGCGTTATGATAATCAGACAAATTAATAGTATATTAAAGTATAAGTGGATAAAGAGGTCTTTCAAACACGCGCGATTTTTCGAAATAGAGCAAGTGTTTGAAAGACCAGTTATCCACTTGAATACTTTACGCTATTTTTTTTATTGGTGCACTTTGGAATCATAAAATATTATTACTACAAAAAAATGGAAGTCCATCCTCGATGCCCAGCCAAGTTTCGTGAACGTCAAATAGTATTTATTTTTAGTTGACGTTACGGGCTGTCAGATCAATAATCAAAAAGTTTCTTTATTTATATTTAAAGGGAAACAATGTATATATGAATATACAAATACATTTTGCAGAAAAAACCAAATAAGACATTGGTTCCCAATGATAATATACAATTTAAAAACTAATAAAAAAAGTTGTCATTGATACTTACGTTTCTCAAGTTGTTGTTGTTACCATGGGGACTTTAAAAAACGCGCGTGTTTGAAAGTTCGATTTAAACACGCTGACGCCTCCTTTAAAAAGGTAATATGAGGCATCAATAAAAAAAAGGTATTATTGGATGGAAGAGTGTTGGAAAAGTTCTTCGGATTTAGCAGGTATGTCTAATGTTTCAAACATTTTGAGTCCTTTGTTGATTGTTTACCATAGTTGCAGCAGATTGAGGCTCAATTTACCGGACAGATGATCCCTGAAGGTCAAGAAATTTGAGTTCGTTGTACATCATTGTATTAAGCCGGTCCCATACACAACACGACTATTTGCAAATACTGGTGTGGTATGTGGGAAGGAAGTCTGCTTAGAATTCATTTATAAGGCACTAAATAACAATAAAATACTGTGGCACTTTTCTATGATCTCAGCTGAGCATTTAACACGGTGGATCACAATCTCTTACTGCGGAAAATGTAAGGAATGGGAATACGTGGAAAACCTTATTATTGGACAGAATCGTATCTATCTATTCTTTACTCAACTTCTACAATTACAACTAGAGATTGTAGATAAATATTTGTGATTGTTTGGCACTTAGTTATTGAGTTATGAACTTGTTGTCTTTCAACAAACGTAAGTAAATGTATTCTCTGCTTCTTTTTCAGGTTTGATGATGGAGAGCGAAAAGAAAATCTTCGAGTTGATGGACCAGCGAACTCCCATGTCAAAATACTGGATGCCACTCGTCTGGGCTACAAACATAATAAACCGTGCACGAAAAGAATCGATCATATCTAGTGATCATATAGTACAAACGTTATTGATGGAATTATCGGATATAAGGAGACGGTTAGGAGCTTTAATAGGATATGATACAGTGAACGTTCCGCTTGTGTATTCACAGGTAAGCAATGTACCCAGGAATTAAATTGGATGGTGTCATCGAAACGCATAAATTGATAATAATAAGCGAATAATAGCAATAAAATATGATGTGATAATAAATATTACATGTAGCATCATAACAAGTTACAGAGTAAAATTTGAAACAGACCCAACGGGATCCGTTTAACCTATGAATATTTGAGATTCAATATTAATATTTGTTTACATACAATCTTGCCATGTCAGGGTCAGTACTGATGTCACTTTATAAATGTCAGATTCATTATTATTATAACATTTTGCCTATTCAAGTGTTTACACATTGCTATGTTACAATGAACTATTTACCCTATTGAAATATCAATAAAAAAATACTTGATGAGGTAGAAAGAATGTAGGAATTAGCGGAAAGCAAAACTGAGGAATAATATTAGTTGTACTCAGGGTGATTCATTACTGTTGTATTTATAGATATATATCAATAATAGTACAATGGTTTACACTTGAGAACTGAACTTTTACTGTAAACCCCACGTTTTACATTTTCCACTTGACCTCTGGCTTATCCGCCATCTTGTCTTGTTCATAGACAAAGTACTCATAACATCTCCCCCTTTAAAAAAATTGAAAAGAAATACATAAATGAAATAACATTATCCATAATATGTAAGAATCTTAAATATAAACAATAATAATAAAAAAAATAAAAATTTCCTGAACGAAATATTTCAGAAACTGCGGCTTTTTAATGTTTCTGCCATATCTGGATCTAGTTCCAAGTTGACCAGGACTCTGTGTATGAACCTCCTCACTCAGGTTTTCTTGGCATTCTTCATACTAATAGGATTGTCATCAAGTACACAGTCCTGTTCTCCTTGTCCATTATCTACACTACGTGCTTCCGAATCATTTAAATAAGTCTAATAATGAATTGAAATAATTTCTCTCGCCATGCTTAAAGTTATCTTTTTCAAATTCCTTTTAAAACCTTCGGTTTCTTACAAATCACCTTTCATTTTTATTTAGTTTGACTAAATAACTTCTGGGCCTTACTTTGTCAATGACTACAATCATTGTATAAGGATAGGCTTTCTTGATTAGGTTCTTTAGGGGTTGCACATGCCTTTATACAAAACCGTTAGATAGCGGATAAGTCGGAGCACTGGTCACATGTCTGATTTCCCAGTCTATCAAAAATGTATGAAAATTCCTGTTTCGAAATTGAGGACCATTGTCTGTAAAGAGCACTATCGGCCTTCCAAGTCGAGAAAAAATTGATTTATTATATTTCCATGAGCAGTATTTCTATTAAGAGAATAAATTTCAGGATATTTTGAGTACAAATGAACTACTAACAAATAGTCAGAACCATAAAAATGAAATACGTCTGCCGCTACAGAATGCCAGGGAAAATTAGGTCATTCTCTATTAAGGGCTCACTTTGCTGCTCTGATATCTTAAATACACTGGGTTATTTTTTACTTTTATGGAAAATTCCTTCTCCATCAAAGGCCAAAAAATTACTTCCTTAGCATGTAACTTTGTTTTCTCTATGCCCATGTGGTTATAGTGCAATCGATCTAACATACTTTCTCTCATAGAAACAGGAATGCCAATTTGTTCACCTTCAAATACCATTCCGTTCATAACAACTAGCTCATCTCTACAAAACTAATAGGATGATATTAACTCACTAACTTTGGGTTTTTGATTTGGCTGACCCTCTTCAATGTTTTTTATTAATAGTTGTAACTCTCTGTCCATTTTTTATTAATTCTAATTTAGTTTTACTAATATCGTCATTAAATTCAATTAAACTTACTTGAGCTTCTAAATCTGTTTCATTGATTTTAAAAATTTTGTCATCTTGATAATGCATTCGCAATATAAAGGTGTGTACCAATCTTATATTTAACATTAAATGAATAATTTTGTAACGTAATTCTAAGTATTTGCTACCTCAGTGGTCACCTTTCCAATGGTTTACTACAGATAACCTCCAATGGTTTATGGTCTGTTTCAACCGTAAATGTATTGCCATACAGAAATTGATGAAACCACTGACAACCGAATACAATTGCCAGCATCTCCTTTTCGATTTGTGCATACTGCTGTTGGCTATCTGTCAAGCTTTTGAATGCATAAGCAATGGGGCCTTCTTCCTATAATATTACTGCTCCAAGTTCCTATTTTGAGCTGTCAACCGATAGTCTAATATGTTTATGTTCATCATAATATTGCAGAACAGAAATGTTTCTTTTAAATAATTAGATTCGTCTGTGTGAACTTTACTGCAATCCCATAGTATATTATTCTTCATCAAGTTTCTTAAATTGTTAGTCAATGATGATAGGTTGGGCATAAACCTGGATAGGTAGGTAACCATCCCTAAAAATCATGATAATTCTTCAACATTTTTTGGTTTTCTAATCTGTCTAATTGCTTCTACATTATCATTATCCACTTCAATACCTCTTTCAGATAATATATGACCAATTACTTTACTTCCTCAATTCTAATTCTGTATTTATTTTTATTAAACTGGATATCATTTTCACGTGCTCTATTTAAAACTTTTTTCAAAATGTTTTCATGTTCTTCTAAACTTTTTTCAAATATCGATATGTCATCTGTATATACTCTAACATCTACATCATTGAAAAGTTCACTGAAAATTCTATGAAAAATTTCTGGAGAGTTGGCCAACCCAAAAGGCAAACACAAAAACGAAATCTACAAAAACGTGTAGCAAAAGTAATAAGTCTTGAAGCCGTTTCAGAAAGTGGAATTTGCCAAAAGCCCTTATTGGCATCCAAAATTGAAAAAATACTTGACCCTACTAGATCTCTAGTAATTTCTTCAAAAGTAGGTAGCTCATAATATTCTCTAACAATGGATTCATTTAAATACTGAGGATCAAGACAAATTCTGATATCATTATCTGGTTTTTTTACAAGTACAATTGGATTAACAAATTCGGTAGGTTCTGTAATATTTTCAATAATTCCATCATGCAACATTCTATCTATTTCGGGTTGGTAGCCTACGGAGTGTATACATGTGACCAATTTTATAATTGGATATTTTTCAAGTTATCTCACAGATGTACCCTACTGATTTTCAGCTGACTAGAGCGAGTACAGCGGGCTCTATAAATCCAGATATATTACATTTTTGGTTATTTTTGGAAAAATTTCGGTTTGTTAGCACGATTCATCCCTCGAAGTGTATGCAAGTGACAATTTCATGATAGAATATTGTTCAGGGCATCGCACAGATGCGGAAAGGTTAGTTTTAATCTTTAAAGCCGTTTAAATGTGTATGTCACTCCATACAGATCTTTTCTACTGATACTCCATTTTGAGAATATACTCTTTCTTCTTCTTCTTTTATGGCGTATCCAACAACTGGTTTCCGTCCCAATTTAGTATTTAGAATATCAGCAATAGGAAAATCGTTGGTTTTGACTGTAAACTAGTACTTGGCACTTGGAAACTTTAGGAGGCACTTTTAATCCCATGTTCTCCTGCTTTACAGCATGTACAGCTTTTTTTATAAAATCTGGTTTAATTTTTGTGGCAGATTTTGATTTTTGATAAGTCATTTTTTGATTTTTGACAGGCATTGTTGACCTGTAAAAAATAGATGCCTAAATTATTATGGTCTGAATTTGACTCACACATGGGGCCCGTATTTCAAAATGTTTACATTCATAAAAAAATTATAAAATTCCCTCGAAGGTCAAAAACAAAAGCCCATTGTTCAACAACAACAAGTGTACTGAACGCGTAAATACTCGTATAGTGTAAGAAAGGTGCCTTCTAGTATAATTAGACATTTTCTAATAGATGACGCTACTTGTGTCACAGATGGTTTGGAGCCCATATTAAATCCATGGTCCATATTCGGACCACTTCCTATAATGGAACAAAATAATTTAGATGCAAATTACATTAATAGGTTGTCAATTGTAACTAAAGCTCTAAGAATGGAAAATATTTGTTAGACTGTAATGTTGCAATTGATTTGTCGTTTTTAGATTGTTTTATAAAATTAATTCAAATTTCACATCCTTTTATATTGGGCCAACGTGTGTTACAATGTGTTATGTAAATTTAATACGTGATATGCATTTTAATTTATTTTGAATACCCTTATAGCCTATGTTTATGTTTCAGTTATCAGTTTTCAAATAGTACATTTCAGAAGTCAGTTGTTCATAAAATAACCCATTCCCGGTAACTAACTGCTATATCTACCAGTGGCGGATCCAGGGAGTGATAACGGGGGTAATTATCCCCCCGCCCCTCAAAGCCTCGACCGAAATGTTCATAGTTAGAGAGCCGAATCAGATAACATTCAGTTTTACAGAATCATTAATAGAACTCTTCAGCCACTGCAATACATATAAGTGAAACCACACAAAATGAGATCATTAGGTTTTGTAGTGATGAAATTAGAAAAGTTATATGGACAAAAATCAGAAAAAGCTCAATTTTCTCAATAATATCTGATGAAAAAACTGATATTAGTCACTGCTCTCAAATGTCCTTCATAAATAGGTATGTTAATTTAGATACCTAATTGCCACATGCGAGAGTACTTTATTGACCCATATAGCACGCGATGTCCTGGGGACGTCCATTTTGGGTCCAATTTAGGTCTGAACGTCCTGGACCTTTTCAAGACGTACTGAAAACGTCCATTTCAGGATGTACCCAGTACGTCCCATTACATACGTACTGAGTACGTCCAATTTATGGACGTTATATATATATATATATATATATATATATATCAATTTTTTTTGTTCGTTACTGTATAATCTAATTTACCTCGTAATTTGTATAATGATATTAAAATATCTCTAAGGAAACAAATAGACATATAATATCTTCAACAATACGCCCTTGTAGATTTGTCTATTAAAAACTGGCAAACATGTCCATAATTAAAAACATCCAACTTTGGTAGGTAGTTGAATGTTTTTGTCCATAATGTAATATGTCACCAATCAATGCATTTTAATGAGCGTCGGCGGTATTCATCTCGATAGTTGGTAGCTTCAATAGTATTTTAGATAGAGGAACGGACTGGTTTCAGATTACTGTAAACTATTGTCTCATTGGTTATATCGAACGAGAAATTCATTCAATAACCAATCAGAAAACAGTAAACCGTAATCCGCAGATGTTAAAACCGTCATGTGAACTGTGCCAAGTGTCAACTGTTATCTCTACGTGGGAGTTCGATGTCGAAAACTCAAGTATTGTGTACTTGTGTAGTGTTTTATTCATAGATAATTAATTATCTTTGGTTTTATTGAAATAAAAAGTGAGTCTGCAAACCGTATAAAAAGGTTATCTATGGACCCGGATCGCAATTAAATTTTATATTATCAATGGTCGTTCGCCGACTTACAAACTTTTGTGAAGTGAAACCGCGTAAATTTACAAAGCTAACCTAGAACAATTTTAGTATAGATGCTTGTTTCCCGCCGAAGCAAACATCAATAATTTGTTAGTTATCTCTGATATAATCTTTGATTTGTTGTAACTCGTGTGTTGAAAAGGTAAGTTCATTTAATATAAATTACTATGGATCGTTCGAAAATACGTAATCACTTGAAGCATGCTAGACAAAAGGTTAAGACATTTGAACAATCTATTTCATCAGAAAGACGACTTCCCTATGTCCTGTATGAGAAACCATCAACTTCTCCAAAATTTAATCATTCTGGTTCAGAAACCATTAGTAATAGTAGTCTTAGTAGCCCCCACTGTTTCCTCAATGAAACTTCCAAAACGGAGGGTTCAGATATTTCTAATAAAATCACTAGCCGTCATTCATCCCCCATAGAGTTTAATATTGAACAAATGATCTCCAACGAAGTTAATATATCTGATAAGATATCAGAGTGGGCTTTGAAGCACAATGTGCCCCATATTGCTGTCAATGATCTTCTCAGTATATTGAAACCTCATTTTCCTGACTTACCATTGGATGCCCGAACTCTCTTACGAACACCTAAGAAAGTAAACATTTGCACAGTAGAGTCCGGGGAATATTGCCATTTTGGTTTCAAACATGCTATCGAGCAACTTTTAGAATATTCACAGAAATGTCAAACATTGATTTTGATTGAGGTATGTGTTAATGTTGATGGTTTACCAATATCTAAGAGTTCGGGGAGTCAGTTATACCCTATATTAGTAAATTTGTTCCAAAATAAAAATTGTGTGGAAGTGATTGGGATATATCATGGGAATGAAAAACCATCTAGTGCTAATCAATTTCTCGCTGATTTTGTATGCGAAGCTAAAGATGTAGTGAATAATGGGTTGGTTTTCAAAGATAAGTTATATTCAGTAAGGATAAGAGGTTTTATTTTAGATGTACCCGCCAAATCATATATTACATATGCTAAAGGTCATTCAGGTTATATGTCATGTACTAAATGTTACACAGATGGTGATTTTATAAATAATAGGGTTTGTTTTCCAATTACAAAAAATATTCATTTAAGGACTGATGCAGAATTCAGACAGAAGGTTCAAGAAGAACATCATTTAGGTACATCAGTGCTTGAGCAAATTCCATATATTGATATGGTGAAGAGCTTTCCACTTGACTACATGCATCTAATTTGCTAGGGAGTTGTTAAGAAATTGTTAGTTTCTTTGTGGTGTTGTGGCAAACCTCCAACAAAACTATCTTCCAAAGAAATCTCTCAAATAACAGTTCTACTGCTAGAACAAGTTCCCAATATTCCAATAGAGTTCAGTCGCAAACCAAGATCCTTAGATGAATGTAAGAGGTGGAAAGCTACAGAGTTTCGGAAATTTCTATTTTACACGGGTCCAGTGGTATTGAAACATATTTTAAGTACAGACAAATATATCAATTTTATGAGCTTACATGTTGCTATAACAATTCTGGCAGGTCCAAAATATACAGATTTGATAAGTTATTCAGAAGATTTATTGCTATATTTTGTAGAAACATTCATAACTTTATATGGAGAAGAGAATGTGTCACACAATGTCCACAATCTACTACATTTATCAGATGATGTGAGATTATTTGGATCCTTGGATGATTTCAGTGCTTTCCCATTTGAAAATTACATGCAAAATTTAAAAAATATATAAGAAAAAGAGACAAGCCACTGCAACAAATTATTTTAAGGAAAAGTGAGAGAAATGAACTCAATTTAAACCAACCTATATCTGTTTATCCCATACCATCAAAAGAACATTTCAAGGGTCCTGTTATTTTAGATTGTATACTTCTGGCGCAATATGAGAAATTTGTTTTTGAAAATTTTTCATTGACTACCACAGAGCCCGATAATTGTTGTAGAATAAACGATAACATAATAAATGTAAAAAATTTTGCCCTTACAGCTGAAGGTCTTATAATTATTGGCCAAGAATTTTTGCTCAAAGAGAATTTTTATGAAAAGCCATGTAATTCTTCAGAGTTGGGTATTTATCTTGTAAGTTCATTAGGTGACTTAAAATTTTGGTATCTGGATAAAACTTCCATTTGTAAATATGTAAAGTTATTGTATAAAGGAAAACATATTGTGTTTCCTATGTTACATTTATAAATTCCTTAAAATTATTTACCGTAACTTCATGTTTTCATAGAACCACCATCATTATTTGATGTTTGAAGAAAAATAATATTTTGGATGTATGCTTGTTAAGTGATTAAATGTTCTTGATGTTGCCTAATTTATAAAATTTTACTATTTTCTGAGTTCCAATCCATCAAATATGAACACTTGGACCATCGTAAAATTCCAAAATGAGAATGCCGTGGAAGCTGTCCCAACAAGCTGGATTATTGGGAATGATACATGTTATTGGCCACCTTGGTCAACAGAAAAATTAACAACAGCAATAAAAAAAGGAGAAGAACCCAACTCCTGCTGGCCTTCCTTCAAAATTGAATGTTTTAGGAATAGCACATATGGTATGTAAAATGATCTGCTTTTGTGTATGTTCAGGTTTCTGGGATGGTATAAATGCTAGAGCCTCTACTTCTTAGATTCCTAGATAAACATCAATTTTGTGTGTATTGTGTTTGTTCAAACATTGCAAATGTTGAACTAATTTTTCTGTACTTGTTTTTACAAACCTACTTGAACTGTTATTGGTGATTATGTCAAATTGATTAATTTCTTACAGAAGATTATTGGGTAGCCCGAAGTAAAGCCAGAAAGGCTGAGGAAACGAGTGACCTGAATTCAGAATCTGAGCAAACAAAAAGAATAAGAAAAAAAAGAATATTATCTTCGTCAGAATCTGAAAATGATCTTCCGATCATAAAATCTCCACCAAGGATTAAAAAAAAATCAGTCATTGGTAAGAAATATTTTGCTTACTACCTATTGATCAGGGTCAAAGTCAATCCGTAATTTTTTATTGAAATTGCTCTGAGTATTTTATGCTATTACAAGATTTCCTACAAGTCCGTTTGCTTTGTTTATAATTTTAATTGTGAATAAATACTACCAATATAATATATTTGTGTTAATTTTCAGGAACAACTCCTATATCTCGGCATCTCACACTCAATTTTCCTTCATCTAGCAGTAAGTATTTTTTTCCAGGTAATAAATATTTACTAAATTTTAATATTTCCAGATCAGAAAAAAGATGTGGCAGAAAAACAATTCCTGGCTCCTGCTTGTAGCCTCGTTTCCCCTGAATTGACTGTTTCAGATGAAATTTTGGTTGGTGAAATCACTCCTGCTTCAAGTATTAAAACAGGTTGGTATCTTCGTATATTTTTCTTTACATTTCGTGCAAGTTTCATATCTTTCACATATAAGTATAGATGTGACAAAGGACTGCTTGAAATGAATGTAATATTTATTCTAGTATTGTATGAGAAATGTATAGGTATTTATATAAATTTCATTTGTTTTTCAAGTTTCATCTAGTCATAACAGTCGAAGACGGGAATTTGAAACTGACGTATGCTCATGTTGCCAGGTACACAATATCGGTAAAATAAAAAAAATATATTTTATTGTTTTATCTTTCATTAAAAAATATTTTTAGGAAAATATTTGAAGGAAATCTTGCAACAAAACCACTTGTTAAGGGCACTTATAGGGGACTTATCAGTTGAAATTCGCTCGATGAAGGAAAACCAAAGAACTAATATAACTGAATCTGTTTTCAACAAATTCAAATTCCCCCTCGAATTGCCAGAACATTTTGAGGAATTTGAAAATTATCTGGGAGATACAAACATGTTTGCCGATGCTGTAAGTATATATTAATGATATATAGTAGAGTAATGTTTTTCATTTGTGCCATAATCTTGAAGTTGCATTGATCATTATTGATGAATATGAGCATTAATTTCACTGGAGGTGCCAGTTTTTATATATTTCTTAAATTTAATTTTTATTTATGTGAATCCTAACCTAATAGAAAACCCATTTTAGTGCGTATATGATCACCATACAAAATATTCATTGTTGTATGCTTAGAGGATAACCCTGCAAGTCATACTCCTATTCTAGGCCTTTTTATGTCTCAATTAAACATATACCATTTGTGTCGATAAAATATTCTATTTAACCTTCATGAAATAATTTATCGTTGTTGTTACAGGTTACAGAGATTTCTAAACTGGGTGGAACCAACCCTTACAATTTTATAAAAAGGGCGATGTTCCTATTGATGTCAAATGAGTTAGCAATGGGTTATAGCTGGTTGGGAAGAAAGGGAAAATCTCCTTTTCATCATACCAAAATGGCAGCATTATTAATCGGTAAGATTTCAAAAACCTAATATTTCTATTTTGTCAGTTTTTAAAAATTGCTGGCATATTTACTTTGGCCAAGAGAAATTTTAAGTAAAGTAAATCAGTAATATGCACTTAATTTAGTGGTTTACTTTGGGAGGTATACTACTAAATCAATCGAATATATTTTTTCTGGTGAATTTTGTGAAAAACAATCAGATAAATTAAAAAAATTTTACCTATATGTATATATTCTAATGTGTTATTTTATTGAAGGTGCTGCAGATAAAGGAGAGGTGGTAAAATCACAAAAACAAACGGAAGCGGCAATAAGTTCTTGGTTGAAAAGGGCCAGTGAGAGAATAAAAAAATTATGAGGGATCCAACCACAGAAGAAGAAGTTTTATTTTCATATAATTTTTTAATAAAATCATTAAATCTACAAGTGTTTTATTCGATTTTTGAAAGGATTTGCCTACAATTTGTATGGGTAGTAGAATTAATTACTAGTGAGTCCCTGTATAGCTTGTCATTTTTTTTATATCAATAAAATAGATAAATAATGGGTAGGAAACCAATTAGTCTGTTGAAATGAAAATAACCTAGTATAATTTGTTGGTTTTGTTAAATTTTATCCTGAAAGAAAAATAATTTTATTGTTATTATTTATATTATGAATATTATCTGTAAAAGAACCAAAATGAGTATCCTCATTTTCAGATCCATAGTAACCCAGAATGAATATTTTGGAGATCTGATCAAATGACAATGCTTTTCTAAATGAGGTATTGTGACATTATTGGTTATTGTAAATTAGAGTTGGTTAGGAAAAGGTCCACATAACTGTTGCCGACGTTTCGACAGAATTTATCCTCGTGACAATGAACCAGTAGGATATGTAAGAAAAGGATATTTACATGATGTACTTCAATTTCTCTTGTTTGTATTAAAGTATATGTAAATGTCACTTCTAATATATATTTTATTACAAGGATAACTTTATAAAAGTCGAAATGTTGACATGAAATTATTTTGACCCGTTCACAAACAACTCCAAGTTACAACAATGATTTTAATTCTGGGTACGCCCACAATTGCTGCGCATTTGTATATCCCCAGTACGTCCGTTTTGAGTCCTGGAGTACCTCATCTGGACGTTTTGGTTACATACTCAAAACGTCCTATTTAGGTACTCAAGAACTCAAAACGGACGTACTGGTTACGTACTCAAAACGTCCTGTTTAGGTACTCGAGGACTCAAAACGGACGTACTGGGGACATACGAATCCGCGGCAATTGGACGTCCCCAAAACGTACCAAGAACGTCGACCGTACCAAATCTGGACGTCCCCAGTACGTACGGTACGTCTTGGTCGGACGTCCCCCGTACGTTTTGGGGACATACTTGTGCTATATGGGGAGTTTATTAACTGTCATAAGGAAAATTATGATGATTTCACGAAAGAACCAATATTGTCTGGCGAGAAATTGGCAAAAATTCAATAACTACCCCTTTATTTATTGTAACCCTCCATACGCTTTCTGAAATTTTATCAGCTACTATAACTCTCAGCAGGGTACTAAAAACCAAATCGTTAGATAAACAACTGGCAAAAAATATAATTAATAGTATCCAAAAAAATTTGAAGGATAAAAGAAATAATGCTGATTCGGTTGTTGGAAAAAAATTCGAGGAAACTACAAAAATGATGTTAACTTTGAGAATTGAAATGACATTACAGCTACAAACAAATCGTCCGATAGCCAAGGCAAAAAGTGCAAAGGTATATTATAGAGTGAACATTTTCATTCCATCATTGGATAGCATTGTCGAAGATCTGGATGATAGATTTACAAAAAATATACTGAATATGATAGTAGTAAGGGAGGCCAGGGCCACAATTAACAAAAATTGCATATTTATTTGTAATTCCGAAAGTATTCAACATTATGACCTGATTTTTGCGTCAATTGATACTTCAAATGTTTAGGTATCATGTTAATAAGATAAATAAAAGATTGAATTATTGAGTCTTAAACAGAAATTTTTATATCGAGAAAAGCGTTTGTTAATTCTTACCCCGTCCTTGGGGCTAAAACTAACAGCTCTGGGGCAAGTATTAACATGATGTTATACAAACTAATCCTATGAAAGAAAACGAACATGAGAATGACATAACACTTTATTATTGACAAATATTTTATAAACTATAACTATAGACTAACTTAGTATTATAGACTCTATTAAGAATAAGAAAAACTATTCGTTCTCATAGTCATCTGAATCACAATTCAAGCAAATGAATTAAGTGATATCACCCTTGATGCACCCAATTTGGACCCATTCTTTACAAGAGATACATTGTATCCAATCACCACCTGATAAATGATCCTTATACAACATACCATAAACAATTCAAAAACATTCATCAGAATCATTGCTTTCGTTTAATATTATTTTCTTTACCTTTTCTATTTTCTCGTCTTTCTTCCCCTTTCCTTTTCCTTTTTCTTTTTTATTCTCTTTATTCTGTTTTCTTTCTTCCATTTTCCTCTTTTTCAGTTCTCTGATGTGTTGTTCTTCTTCCAACGCATTTTTTCCGGTGTATCGGTGAGAATGGCAGTTTTTTTAGCCCGTTTATGGTTGGATGGAGCTTTTGGCAGAGGTCTTACAGTTTCAATTGAGAAATCACTAGATTTCCTCTACAAACCTGATGATCCAGCTACTGGCCCATTAAAGACGTGCGCCGTAACTGCAGTTGAGCTGTCCAAATTGGGCATATCGTTCAGTAGTTCAGAATTAATTGAATTTGATGACAGATCTTGATTCGTCGGTCCGTGACATATGATGGCGCAAACTCCGAATCTTGGAAGACTTCGTCGTTAAATGGCAAGGCAGATTTCCCGAATGCGTTTATCACATTCCTCGGATTCAATGCCAGAGGTAATACATCTTTAACAATACCAGGGAGATCATATAGGGTCATAGTTTTTCCGGGATTACTACTCATCCAAGAAGTTTGCGCTCTATTTAGATAATTTTTAAGTGGACCATAGACTCCAACATCAAGAGGCTGTAGGAGATGGGAGCAATGAGGTGGGAATGACAATAAAATAATATTATTTTCCTTGGCTTTGTTAACCACTTCTATATTCACATGTGAGCTGTAGTTGTCCAGTAATGGTAAGACGTGGTCTTCTTTCGACGGCTTCACATGATGAATAAAATGATCAATGAATTTTTCAAACTCTTTTTGAGTCATACAGCCCGATTAATTTCCAACTCCTATTCATTCAGGTGGTCCATTCCTAACAAATATGTCATTGTAACGAATACGAGGAAAGACAAACATACAGGGTATGGCATTGCCAATAGCATTTGTTGCTATTGCAAGTGTAACTAGTACACCTCGTTCAGCAAATGTTACTGCACTGACCTGCTTTATGCCTTTTCCAGCAACAATCTTCTTCGGCTTTTGCACGGTTGTGATACCTAGAAAATTGTGATATTTATAAAAGTGTAAAGTTAAAACTGACATAAGATTAGTAGGGTAGCCAAGAAGACAGATACCTGTTTCGTCAACATTCCAAATTCGAGATGGTGGGAAGTTGTATCTTTCTAGCACGCTTCTGTATTTCTCAAAAAAGTTTTGAACGTTAGTTCTATTAAATGAAGTCGCCCTGCTCAAACTGGTAGCTTCGTATCGCCAACCTCGGATTTCTCTTCATGAAGTTAGTGAACCAGTCATTACCGGCTATCTGGTTAACATGCCAGGACCCTGGTACCTGCTCAACATTGTAAAACTTAGCAGATTGATATGCTAATCGCCTTATATCTTCGGGTAGTAATCCGAAATAAATATTGGAGCACTTCAACAAATATTCTGCTATAATTTCTTCTTGTGCAGCATTGAAAACTAAGCGGATTTTTTGGTAACCCAGTGCTGCTTGTGCACCCGACTACTTTTTTTTACACGAAATTATAGAGTGAAACGTGACAGAGCTCAAACTCTGTCGCTACTTCTCTATACTTCCTATTTTTCTCCATTATTTCCATCGCAGACAACTCGTAGACCTCTAAGGATTCACTTCCTCTTGTAGTCTTTCTTTTATACGTTCTCATTCTGTAATAAAATGGAACGATTTTTTTTTATAATTATCATACCCAGTCTATAACCTTGTTAGTACTAGCCCCCAAATTTGGGATAGGTATGAACACGTTAATTCAATCCCCGGAGATTTGTTAAGTTTAGCCCAAAAGGAATATTTTTGATTGCAAATACCATAAGAGAATATTTCTTGAAAAGTTAGTCAATTGAGCTACACAGCCTTATTAAGTGTTCGATAGCTCAATAAAATATATATATAAAATGGACTGTAGAAATGAAAATGTAAATGATTGGTTTTAAAAACTTCACTTACCGATAAAATGTTCCGCTATGATTCCATTACTTGCTCTTTGGGAAATGGGATAAAGGGGAAAAAGGAAAATCGAGCACTTTAAGTTATTTGTCACGCGTGAGAAATCACAAATGTATCGGTTGATCGGTTTCGTGCCACAACTGTATAAAATTCGCCCCGTTGGCTACATAAAATTCTCAACTAAAACGTTCGTACCCGATTGTGCTAATTACTGCTACTTTTTTTAAATCCTTTCAACAATTTTCGGACAGAACACGGCAGCGTTGTTGCCAAATAATAAACCATTTCAGGGAAACTAAATAGGCGTAAACATTAAATATGAAATAGGCTTCTAGAAATATGAAAAGCATAATAACAACGCCGTATATTTTGAGCACAAATCAAAAAATTCTAAGGTTTAAAATGTTCGTTAGCTGCGTAATAAATTGATACGGTACACATGTGTCTTGCAGGACGCGTGGAGCACAACTGAGCAATACCGAGTCATGTGGTGTGATTTAGATGGGGCGTTTTGAATTGCGTGCTGTAGGTTTAATTTGTATAGTTCTCAAGAAATTCTCTTGTTCTCTTGCAACTCATTCCCCGAGAGACTACAGCTATTTGTTAGGGGGGGGGTGAAATAAACGCTAGCCCCCCGTGTAAAATGTCTTAAACAAAATTTCACCGCAGTTATTGTCTTGTTAGTACTTTTTACTGCTTCTAATAATTTTGTTTATACTTATTTGGTTTCAAAGATATTCAATTTTTTCTTCTTTTATGGTCAGCAGCCACAATTTATCGTAGAACATTTTTTCTTATGCGTTAATGCTTTGTTAGTGCCTCTCAATGATATAAAAAATGTTGTTAATGCTTTGAATGGTCATCAAGGACAAGATCGTTAGTATTTCGGTAAAGCTTTTTACTGCTTCTCATTGTGTCTACTTTATTGCTTTTTTTAAATTATCGCCATTTTTTTATTTTAGTTAACTGAACGTGAAGCTCTCTAAAATTAAGAAATTTTACATATCAACCACAGACTTCACGGACCGCAAAATTTAATCTCCTCGCTAAATTATTTTTGAACTATCGGATCGATTTACCCTCCTGTAGTAAAGAATTTAAGTGTAAATACATGATATTTTTTCAAAATGTTACTTATTTTTGGAGAATCTATTTCAATAAAAATATTATAACAATCTCTTTTATATACTAAGTTGTTTGTTTATTCCTCTCATTGCCAACTTCGGGTACGGCGTCATTGGGAACTGCAGAGCAATATACATATACAAGCACATACATCATGAGATCCTCCCCACCGTACGCTTCAATTTTTTTTTGGATATTTGTAGATAGTTCAATTGAATGACTTTAAGAGAGATGAAACCTCTAGGCACCAGCATGGGTTGCGAGATATAATTTACTTTACCTATCAGTGTAAATTCTGACTTGTGACATTTTATAGTACTTCACCGAAGCAGTGGATTTTTTTTCAAACGACCGATGAACAGACATTTTCTGACCTCTAGATAACTTTTCGGGTTCTTTTTCACTTTTAGGTTTTCCATAGTTTTGGCAATTTTCCAAATTTTTTGGCTTAGGGGAAGGAATATACTTTTTGTATTTGGGGGAACGGAATATTTTGTTTTTGTTGGTGGTGCATAATAGTGCATAAGAAGCGGATAGCAGGGCCATATATTTTTTTCGGAAATTGTCATTGGGGGGGCGGCAATTTTACTTTAAATAATAAGGTTTAACTAAATTATTGAAGGAGGAATTTTGTTTTTGTTGGTAGTGCATATGAGTACATTAGGAGTATACTGCCCTATCCTTTTTTCGGAAATTTTAGTTGGGGTGAGGGGGCAACTTTACTATGTATAATGAGGTTTAACTAATTACGTATTTATAGAGATATCGATGTCAATGTAGAAAAAGTTATAGATTCGGAAAGGTAAAAGAAAGACAACTGGAATTCGTTAAATAAAATAGATTTTAGCAATTCCGAGACTAAAGTGGTCACTTTAGTCTCACATGTTAGAAACTAAATTGTCAATTTTAGACCCAAGGGATATAAGGTGAGAGTTAAAATCTCAAGGGATTTAAATTAAAGTACAAATAAAAACGTACATCCTCGATGTCTACCCAAGCATTTTAATAGTCCGTCCTCGATACCCAGCCAAGTTTCGTAAAAGTCCATCCTAAGTAGTATTTATTTTTATTAAAAACCTGAGACCCGTGCTGCTTCGCAGCATTAGGATAGACTATGTATGAGAGGGTGTAATTATTACATAAAATCATTTCACAGTACTTCCTTCCAGACAATATTAGCTGTGCGTCGGCCGCAGTATTTGGAAATAATTGAAAGTAATGTTGATTATGCACACATAACTTTCCTCAAACTCAACGAGTTTAAGCAGTTAATAGCTCAAAAAAAGAGCTTGATCCACTGAGTGTTCTGAGAGTGAAACGAGCAAGATCCATTCATTAGAAGAGGAGCTATGAGAATTCGAATTGCTTGAGTGAAAGTGTCCCATAAAAAATGTACAGGGATGAATTGCGTTTGAGTATAACTTGAGTAAGGTGAGAGTTGAATAAATTTCAATGATTGAAGACATATCTGTGTCTAAATTCCTTTCATTTAAAAAAGATGAAGGAAATCGGCCGGATAGAACGGCCAGACACTAACTTCAGTTTTCATAAATTTTTTTAATATATAAGATGTATGTAGAATTACCGAAATTGTAAAAAAACGTATACACCTCTCGACTAAAGTGACATTAATCCCTTAGGTCAATTTCTTCCATCGGGCACATTAGGTTAGGCTAGGTTTGTAGTGAGTGGGTTTGTAAGGCCCTCCACTGCGACTCGTAAAAGTCTATTGTGGCTCATAGCTATTCAGATTTTACCAAACAAATTCAGCTTCTTAACGAAGCTGATTATTTTGTTCGATGAATGTTATTTCAGGTCCGAGGGCGAGAGAGAGACCCTGCCAAACATCAGATACCTGACTCAAGCCGCGGCGGGGCAGGCACTAATTATTTTGCTCTGCCGTTTCATCATCTTCCAAACAAAGAGATCAAATCGGATCCTCCGACAGTCCAAGTAGTTTCAGCATATGATGATTCAAACGACAATGGCCTGTGAAAAGGCCTGTTGGGCACCGTAGGACATGCCTATTATAGCCTAACATTTATTTGGATTCATTTTTCGAAGGATGTATGAAAGCCTTTGAATGAACCAATCCTGGTATATCATGCCAGAAGTCTAAAGCTCTTCTTACTGTCCAGGTATTTAGGTATTTAGTGTTTGTTTGGCAATACTTGTTGCGATGCCAATTGTAGGTTCTGGTCCGATAAAAACACGAGCGGCACCCTCCCTTGCAAGAGAGTCCGCCTTCTCATTTCCATCCATACCAGAGTGGCCAGGGATCTAGACCAGCCATACCCTGTCGCGTTCTCCTATTGAGGCGAGTCTTTTTTGGCAGTCCAAAACCAATTTCAACGTTACACGTTAGGAGCTAAGTGCTTTCAAAGCCGCTTGGCTGTCCGTGAATTTTTTTAATGATCTATATGTGTGGTTGGATTGCCCCAAACTCTCCGCACATGAAGCAGTAGCGTAAATTTCCGCCTGAAATACGGTTGTATAGGATCCTAGAGAGGTTGAAATGTCTGTCCTAGGTCTGCACCCGTATACACCCGCACCAGAGCCTGAGGGTGTCTTTGAACCATTGGTGTACCAATAGATGTCTGCTCTTAAAAGTTCATCCTTAAGGATCCATTCATCTCTATTTGGAAATAGGACGGTATAAGGCAGCTTGTAGTTTACTATTGGAGGCATTATATCAAAAGTAATTCCCAGAACACTATGACTTTCAGTGTCCGCTAGCATTCTGCTTTCCTCTGTATAAGCCTGTTTTGTGCATTTAAAAGTATGCACAGTTCTATATGCTGTTCATCTGGCCTCCTTTTCCAGAAATATATGGAGAGGAGGTAGGTCCAAGAGGATTTCCATGGCTGCTGACGGTGTGGTACTGATGGCACCAGTAATAGCCATACAAGCTCGTCTCTGTATACCAGAGAGCTTTGCTTGGGCCGTTTTCTGTAAAGCTCTTGAAAACCAAGCAATGGCTCCATATGTGATCATTGGTCTAACAATCATCACATATATCCAATAGATTTGTTTGGGATCCAAGCCCCAAGATTTTCCACAGATCCTGCGACATGTCTTCAAAAGGATAGTCTGGCCTGGATGGAAGAGAATAAAAACACAGAATGATAATTACTCGGTTTTATTCACTTGCAAGGTATAACTTTACGACAAAAATTATGACGCAGAAAACCCAACTTAAGTGTTTTTAGCTTTGGCATATTAATAACTAACAAATAAATAAATTGAAATTAATCCCACTAATAAAACACTAATGACTTTCCATCGACAATTGTTTGTAGTTGTGGATTAATTTTACTCAATCAATCAATCGATCAATAATTTCCATTTAGACTTCCGGAGCCAGGGTTTCAATGTCAGAATCAAAAGGATTTTGAAAAAGCTTTAAAGCACTCAAAGTTTCGACTGCAAAATCGACTGGAAATTCAGTCTCTGTAGTGTTGCTGAATATTTCACATGTTTTAAAATGTGTGAAACATTTTTTACGTAATTGCGATTTAAATAGTATTATTTTCTGCATGAACGATTTGATTTTGGTGTATAAATCAGGAAGAAGCTGATTTTCTCAAATTCAGTTCGTTTATACGATTTGTCAAATCGACATAGAACGCTAATTTCCATAGCCATTCACTATTTCCTAAATCGACACAAGGGCGATGCTTCTCATTCAAAAAAAATTTCGACCTCTGATCTAAGTTCAACAAAGCGCTTAAGGACTTTTACCTACGACCACCCCTGTAAGTAGTCAAACACACACAGTCGGCAATCAATGTCAGACATCTATTACGGTAAAACAAAATGCACGGCTGTGAAGTAAATAGCACGGCTTCCCTAGCAACCACTTAGCAACTGTCAATAGACGTAGCCATTTTAAAAAAATTCATTATTTCGATATTGGACGTTGAATTTTATTCTATATGTAGATGACGTTTATTAGATATGAGATTGCATTTAATACTGAGAGTTATTTGGAATTATATGATAATTGGTTAAGTTTCATTCAATCCGCATCTTCTAGCTGTCTTAATGTATCATATTAGTAAACAATAGTATACTATACACCAAGCGATTAAAGTGACCCACTTAATGCCGCGGGCGGTGTTTGATTTCTGAGAGAAGTAATCCACCTAAGGAATTCATGTCACGATAGCTGAGATGTGTATACGCTATTTTTTTCAATTCCGGTACTTCTACATACATTTTTGATAAAAATAAATACTACTTAGAATGGACTTTCACGAAACTTGGCTGGGCATCGAGGATGGACTTTCATGAAATGCAACTTGGCTGGGTATCGAGGATGTACGTTTTTATTTGTACTTTAAATCCCCTAATAAGATTATCAATACAAGTAGGTCGTAGTCGTAGTATATTACGTAACACGTGTTGTAACGCATTTTACGCACTCACGGAACTTTTCCGTTCGTGGGTAAAATGCTTCTCACAACACTCGTTACGTAATATACTATTACGCAACTAAGCCAGCGTACGGCAGTATGATATGGCAAATCATTTTCTCCGATCTCTTCAATAAACTCGCGGAATTGTCGGTGATTCAGCCCTGTGGATCTGATAAAATTAACAACTTTGAACTTCAGACAAATCCAAACATTTTCCGCACAAGGACTGTTGATGAATGATACAATGGTTTTGAACCACCATCATTTTCTACAGGCTTTGACACAAGTGCGACCTCTCCTTTATTTTTACCACACATGTTTTCATGTTTTTGCCTCCATCGGTGGTGATATATTTCAAGTTTTCCCATCGTAGGTTTTTAGGCTTATTTCAGAATGAAATAGGACTATTGCAGAGAGTAAATTTATATATATATATATATATATATATATATATATATATATATATACATATGTATGTGTTATAACGGAATTTGTAAGCACCATAGAGGGCGTATTTTTCGACGGATCGGAACCAAACTCGCTACTAAAATTGGTTCGGCCAAATCGGCCCAGTAGACACAAAATGGCGGCCTGTCAAAATTGAAAAAAAATCGTATTTCTTATGTTTTTGATCTAACGCAAAAAAAATACTGAGATTTTTTTTAGAACTTAACACGTTCTACAACTTTTGTAAAAAATACTTTTTTCTAAAACGTACATGAAAACATTTATTTAAGAAAATTTAAATTTTGTTTTTTTTTGTTTTGAATCTGATGCAAAAACTTTACTGAAATAAGCCGTCCAAGTGGTGTTGTGCCATTGGGATTTTTTTTATTAATGGCATTTTCAACTCCCTTAAAAATATCTGCCCCAGTTGTCGTGCCGTGAAAAATATCAATATCATGTTCTTCATACACTTCATAGCTTTTATCGACTCCTCGAAAAAAAATCAACACCTGAGCAGTATCTGACACATCCTTTGACTCATCCAAGGCTAGAGAAAACCACTCAAGATGTCCATTTTTGTCAGACAGTTGAGATGATACATTTTCTGCGATGTCTTGCACCCTCCGACCCACGGTGTTGGCTAACAATCTGACACCTTTCAATAAATTTATTTTTTCGGGGCATATTTCTTCAGCTACTGCAATCAAGCATTCTATTATTATTTCTCCATCGGTTAATAGCTTTCCACGTTTTGCGATTTCAAGTACCACGCGAAAGCTGGCGCGAGTTGCAGACTCTTGCTCAGTATTTGCTTTTGTAAGCAAAGATTGCTGCGATTTCAATCCGCGCTTCAAAGCTTCAAATTTTTCCGTCCGCAATATTCCTGTATATTTAGAGTAATTTTGAAGATGTTTCGATTCATAGTGACGTTTAATGTTATATCCTTTGAGAACAACTATGGTTTCATTACAAATTAAACATAGCGCCTTATCACTGCACTCAATCACAAAATACTGAAAGCTCCATTTATCTTGTAACGTTCTGCATTGACTGTCTATTTTTCGCTTCTTTTCCATACCAATAAATCACACATAAAAACAAGTCTAATCAGAATACTCTTATTACTTTATTTCACAATAGGCAACTTCGCTTCCTCCGCCTTTCCCGCGCAAATTGACTCGCAATGGCGCCGCTAGCCTTTTTATACCTATACAATTACTGCCATCTAGAAACGATCGGAAAAACTAGCCAGAACCAGAACTTTCTCAAACCAATGCGGAAATTCCCAAATATGCCACCTGTTAGTGGATAGCTGAAATAGATAGTACCTAGAACAGTGCACAGTATCACTATTCGACACTAGATGGCGTTACGTGTCACAATACACAATCAATTGTAATTGAAATGCAATAAAAGCCTATGTTTGTTTGGGTGGGCGGAAAAATTAAAATTGTTATGGCCCTTGCAACATACCGAAAAAAATATTATAGCCCCAAGGCTTCAAAGTTTGGAGACTCCTGGTCTAGGATAATCCCCAAATATTTTACTTCCTCTGCAAATGGAATAACCTCACCATTATAGGAAAGTGGTGGAAGATTCACCAATTCCCTTCTCCTAGTGAAGGGAACTATTACAGTTTTACCACGGTTAACAGACATCTGTTCCCTCTGGCACCCAACTGTAGACATCGTCCAACGTCTTTTGGAGCATATTAATGGGTCACTTTAGTCGCTTGGTGTATAAATTTTATTATTATTCTGATTGTGAGCTATGATACTGCCAAACATTTTTGTTTACTTTTCTTCGATAAACAGAATGTGTGTTTTGATTACTTATTACAGAAATGTAGACTCATTTCCTTCTATTTTTGTGATCTACAGTACGTTTTGTTTAATATAATTTATGCATTTTGGGAACTTTTCATTTCATTTTTTGCATCAGCATAATGTTGTTTTGTTTTATTTATTAGTGATTACTGAAAATATATTATCATCTCATTTTTGTGACGTATAAAACCTTATTATTTGTTTTATATGTCTATTGGAAATACTCGTATATTCCTATTTTACTTTTCTTATATGAGAATTTTTATATTTATTACCCCCCCCCCCCCCCTTAGCCAGTACCCTGGATCCTCCAATGGTATGTACTGTTATAAGTAAATATAATAATCAGTTATGATGAAATTTACTGTCTCGACCCTTACTTCGTGGAATATGCTCATATTAGTGTTTTTAAATGAAACTCAAGGTCTCTAGTGGAATTAACTAGAGACCTAGAGTTTCATTTAAAAAAACTAATCAGTTATGATATTTATATGTACATTGAAAAACAGTGGAAGGAATTACGCATCAAAATAAACGGTTTTAAAGATTAAAACTTACTTTTCCGCATCTGTGAGATGCCCTGAACAATATTCTATCATAAAATTGGTCACTTGTCAGTGGCTTGACTACGGGTGGGGGTGAGGGGGATAGAAAGCCCCACCCCGAAAATCCAATACATAATCACATACAACATATATGTTATTGAAATGTACTAAAAGCTAGGAACTGTAGGCAACAATTTTTTAAGAAAAACAAAGCTAAAATGCAGTTTTAGGGGCTCAAAGTTTGGAAAAATTTCCGATACCCAGATCTCTCGGTAGTTCATCCAGAGTCCAGAGCTTCATCCTAGTTACGCCAGTGTCACTTGTATACACTTCGGGGGATGTATCGTGCTAACAAACCGAAATTTCCCCAAAAGTAACCAAAAATGTAGTACATCTGGATTTATAGGACCCGCTGTACTCGCTCTAGTCAGCTGAAAATCAATAGGGTACATCTGTGAGGTACCTTGAAAAATATCCAATTATAAAATTGTATACACTCCGGAGGCTGCATAGTACTAACAACCTGAAATGTCTCCAAAAAGGACCAAAAATACAGGTACCATAGCACCCGTTGTACTAGCTCTGATCAGCTTAGAATCAATAAGCTTCATCTATAAGACGCCTTGAAAAATATTCAATAATAAAAGTTAGTTTTATACACCATGGAAGTTGTATCGTGGCAACAAACTGAAAATTCTCCAAAAATGACAACAATTTGGTACTTCAAGTACCATAGCACTCGTTGTACTGGCTTTAGTGAACTGAATATCAACACGGTTCATCTTTGAAACGCCCTGAATAATATCCAATCATAAAATGGGTCACTTGAATATACTCCGCAGGCTGTATCGTGCTAACAAACTGAAATTTCTCAAAAAATGACAAAAATGTCGTACTTAAAGTACTATAGCACCTGTTGTACTCGCTCTGGTGCGCTGAAAATCAATAGGGTTCATTTGTAAGATGTTCTGAATAAAATTAAATTATAAAATTGGTGACTTGTTGCACTCCGGAGGCTGTATCGTGCTAACAAACTGAAATTTCTCAAAAAATTACTATAATGTCGTACTTCGAGTACTATAGCACTCGCTGTACTGGCTCTGGTGAGCTTAAAATCAATAGGGTTTATCTGTGAAATGTCCTGAACAATATTCAATGATAAAATTGGTGACTTTTTGCACTCCGGAGGCTGTATCGTGCTAACAAGACATGTAACGAAAAGTGGCCGACGACCACGACGACGAAGACGACAACGACATACACACGGGATTTCTTTCCATAAACCATTTTTTTCGTATTATTCTTGATGGAAAACGTGAAAATAACTCAAATTTTTTTTTCAAAATTCCATCTTTTTTTGGGGTAAACCAATACTTTTCTCGCATTTTAGATAGGTTGAGCGGAAAACTAAAACCCTTGTTTTTAAACAGTACTTCTCTTTCTAATTTTTAAATCATCATCCTGTCTTCCAATACCATTTATATAATTTGGAACACTTCATTCATCATCATATTTCTTGTAGATAACACAGGACTTATCACACATGTTTATAAAACTTTTCGTATGAGAATCACCCACAATATTTCTGGTCGCTTTCGAAATATTAGCTGCTAGTTTAAATAGTGTCCTTTAATCCCCCATTATTTTAATAGAACTGATTGGATAAATTTTTCAATTCAATTTATATAGAATAATGAATTGTTAATTTTGTAAACTGTTGAAAATATTTAATCTAAAGTATTTAATCAGGGCCGGCGGAAGGCCCGTGCGAACCGTGCGGCCACACGGGGCGCCAACATCTAGGAGCGCCAAATCAAGAGATAGTTAATAAAAAACTGGCAAGAGCTAAATGTGTCTACTACCTCCCAGATATCAAGAACAGCATATGGGCTAAATGGAACAATGAATGGAACCTCATAAAACAGAATAAAAAATCGTTCTATTACAAAGTTGTCGAACAATTACCAAAATAATATAAAAAAATATAAATAGTAAACTAGAGCACAAGAAAATGTGTAAAATTATTTATTATCCAGTATAAATTAAGTGCATAATATATCAATCAGTTTATTTGCTTATGATGTATTGTGCCTTACCGAGCGTGAACAGACGGGCGGTATTATTTTATTGACAAAGAAAGGCGTCGTCGCCGCGCCGGTCGGTCAGAAGATAAGCAAGCCCAAGCGCTGTTATTTTATTGGGGAATGAAAGGCGCCGCCAGTCGCCACCGCATCACCTACAGGTAATAAATATTGTTTGTTTTGTCTAGCCGGTATCAGGGTAGTGTTTTCAAATTCAAAAAGAAATAATTAGTTGCTACATACTGTGTGTTACAGCAGTGTGGAAGTGTATGTTGTTGTTGTTTAAGATAAAGTGTGATATTTATTTAAATTTTAAAGGGTTAACCTATTGCTTAATTTACTGCAATGTCAGACAAAAAACAGTCAGGAGCGTATTACAGAAAAAGAAAAGCATAAATAGGAGCTGAAAATAAACGGCAAGCAATTTTTTTTAAAATGCTTTGGGAAACCCATTCCACATCTAATAGAGAACAAACTCAGGAGCAAGAAGGGACATCTGTTATATCTGGACGCAATACTATGCCTGAAACAAAAACTTATACAGCGCAATCTGGTGAATCACATTTAGAAGTCGAAATTGAGGGACAGGCGGAAAAAGAACAAACAGAAAATAATATAATGCAGATTAAAACAAATGACGAATTGCAAGAGTTATGCATATTTAAATTATATATTTTCAACTAGGCCATCAAAACGTAAGATTATTTATAGTTATATATAATAAAACATCGTTTTCCAACTATTTTAGACAAATTTAATTAATTTTAAAAATACGTGTAGGTATTAAAAATTATTTATATTTATCTAAAATAGTTGGAAAACGTTGTTTCATTTACAAGTAAATGGAAAAACAACTAGTTTTCCATTTACATATAATATAAAGAAAAAATTAGGCGAAAACTATTGGTATCAAACTGAAGTTCTGTGTCAATTGCAGGATTCAAAGGCTGAGTCGGAATCGAGCGTGGTATTATCATTAATCCAGGAGAGTGGCCAGAAATTATACGTGATCAAGGACGTCAGATTTTGGTTATACGTGGACCTCTACAATTACAAATTAAAAATTTTGATTTTCCCGTAAACAAAACGGGTCGTCGGTTTACTGTTAATAATTATAAAAGGCGATTACGTAATGTAGAGGAAGTTTCACGTATTTGGCTTATTTATTCACGCAAAAAAGACTCAATATTTTGTTTTTGTTGTCGTCTTTTTGGTACGGCCTTTATTACTTTATCAACCAGTGCAGGATTTTCGGATTGGCGTCACATGTCAGTATTTGTCTGAGCATGAAAAATCGCCCAATCACATGAAAGCTTTTCAGTAATGGTGTGAATTCCAGCAGAGATTACGAGTGGGCAGAACAATTGATGCTGAACATCAAAAAATTATAAATACTGGAGTTAAACGTTGGACTGAAGTATTTAAACATTTAGTTGCAGCTATAGAATTTCTTGGTTGTCAAAATATGGCATTTCGAGGAAGTACTGATAAATTGTACGAAAGAAGCAATGGTAATTTTTTGAAACTATTAGAGTTTATTATTACTTTCGATATTATAATGGCTGACCATCTGCGGCGTGCAACTTCCAAAGAAATGTACGTTCATTACTATGGAAAGGATATTCAAAATGAAATAATTAATATAATTCGATCTAGCATAAAAACAAAAATAGTAAACGACATAAATAAATCTAAATATTATTCTATTGTGCTGGATTGCACGCCCGACATTAGCCATACGGAACAGATGACTTTAATTATTCGTTATGTAAATATATCTGGAAAAGAAGTAACAATTCAGGAATCTTTTATGGGCTTTATACCTGTTTGTACTTCAACTGGAGAAGGTTTAACAGAATATTCATTAGAAGAACTTGACAGGCTTGATATTCCTTTAATAAATATGAGAGGAGAAGGATACGATAATGGAGCTAATATGCGTGGGAAACATGTAGGAGTGCAAAAACGTATACTAGATGTAAATCCTAGAGCTTTTTTTGTTCCTTGCAGTGCACATGCTTTAAATTTAGTTGTTAACGATGCAGCTCTCACGTGTGTCCAGGCAGTATCATATTTTGGAATAATTCATGAAATTTACAATTTTTTTGGGGGTTCGACACATAGATGGAGTATTTTAAAAAACAACATCACAAATTTGACTTTGAAGCCGCTCAATCAAACTCGGTGGGAAAGTCGCATCGACGCGATAACGCAATTTCGTTATGAAATTGGAAACATATATGATGCTTTATATCAGGCGTATACTGACGACAAAATTGATGCATTTGGAAAAAAACAGCTTCGAATTTGTTAAGAAATATTAAATTTAATTTTATATGTTGCACCGTGATCTGGTATAACATATTATACAGAATTAATATAATCAGCAAAATTCTTCAACAGAAAGCAGTTAATATACTAACCTCAAATGATATACTTTCAAAAACCGTAAAATATTCTGAGAATATAATATGTGGCAGGGGATTTGAAGAAGTACTTGTAGATGCTAGAGAATTGGCTGATACTTTAGAAGTAGAAGTTAATTTTGAAGGAATTGCAGCAATCCGACCTAGAAAAATCAAACGATCATTTAAAATAAACTTTTTTTATTTAATTGTGGATAAAACTATAAATTCCCTGGAAGAAAGATTTGAACTATTGCGTAATCACAATAAAATATTTGATTTTTTGTATTATATAAGCGGTATTTGTAATATGGATAGTAAAGAGATTTTAAAAAAGTGTCAACATTGCGAGTTATGTCTTACAGACGGAGATAATGCTGATATTAATGGTACAGAATTACACCATGAACTAAGAGTTTTGTCACCAATTGTTCCTTCAGAGAGTTCGCCAGTAGAAGTTTTAAATTTTGTGTGTAAAAATTATTTGTCTGAAAATTTTCCAAATGTTGTTGTAACTTTACGTATTTTATTTACTCTTCCTGTTACTGTGGCAACAGGTAAAAGAAGTTTTTCAGAATTAAAAATTATTAAAAATTATTTACGTTCAAGTATTTCTCAAGAGCGCCTAGTTAATCTGACTATGTTGTGCATAGAATTTGATCAAATGATGAATATTAATATTGACAATATTCTTAAGGATTTTTCGCAAACTAAAGCCAGAAAGGTTAATTTTTTTTAAATTTAGTTTGTATTTAGTAAAATAATATAATTTTTATGCTTTTTTGAGAAGATATTTTTATTATGTTCATTTTTATAAGATAATATTTTAGATGTTTATAACTTTAAGTGTCGTTATTAGTTTTTTTAATATTTAAAAAATAATTTTCTTCTGTTCTTTTGTATTTTAATTTACACACGATTCACGATTATGAAAGTGAATATAGTAACGTATTAGTTTTTCTTTGAGTATTTTTATTTTAACTTTGTAAACTGATTCCACATAACAGTTATTGCAAAACTTACAAAATTTTAAAAATATGTGTTTCATAAAATCGAGGGGGGAGGGGGCGGCAAATTTGCCATTCGCACGGGCGTTAAACTAGCCTTTCGCCGGCCCTGTATTTAATAAAATGAGTGCGACCTTTTTCTTCTTAAAGAGACAGACTTGCCAGAACAAGAAATAGTTGTTTGTTTTTATGATCGTATGTGTAGAACCGGTAACTGCGAATCAAGGACCTCTTTTATTCAATTTTCTCATTGTATTGTTAGTATTATCGAATCAGTTTTTTTGTTGAATAACTATGAATTGTCGAAACTTTTATTTCATACAGTTGACACAAATCCTCAATGATCAGCTTCAATGTATTCAAATCAAGGACATTATTTGACATCACGTATTTTTGCGGTATAAATTTTGCAAATTAACGCACTTTGATTATGTTATTATATATTTACCGTTAAAACTATGAAGAACAGGAAAGCTGGAGGACTCGGATGCTTATATGCAGAGCTTATCTAATATGGGTCAGAAAAGTTGTTTCGATTAGAACGAACTATCAACGGTAAAGAAATACCACAATTTTCTTTTAAGTAGTTTCTTATTAGCGTGGTAGTGGTAGCTTATTTGTAGTGATTACCTTTTCCTCTATATCGGTGCTTCTATCTCCAATGTTGCTAATCACGACCCCCAAATATAGACCATTAAAGGTCACGTGGCTTTGACAGGTCGGCCATCTTGTCTGGGAGCAAACAAAGCTCTTAGTGTGCGCATCTCAAGTTCATTTTTATTGAAAATATAAGTTCATAAGTACATTTGATCGTATTATTTAGAACTGGCCTCTCATTCAGCATTTGATATCTTTAATTTCAGTTAGGTATGTACATCATAAGTAAATATAAAGACAACAGTTCCTTCTACAAGTGTTTAATATTGAAATCAAAATACACAAAACTTTAAACATAAGGTATTGTTTTTTAGCTTTACATGTCACTTAATTGCATTGTAATTTTTGGAAACTATAAAACTAAATCATTGCTAAATGCTTTTCAAAATGACAAAGATCAATTTAACTCTATGTTGTTTATTCCACAGGAATTTGCGATGAACATAAATTAATTAAGGCCCTACAAACCACTAACATTTTGTCATTATAGTGCTTCCATTTATTATTTATCTGTATTTGTTTTTATTGAAATTAACTGTATTTAATAATTCAAATTCTCTTTTAAGTGATTACGAAAAGAGGTCTATCATAAATAAGAATCCTCAGTGTCCACAATTATATGGAACCGTTAAATTACATAAAATAACGAAACCAATTAGACCTATAGTTTCTTATGTTAATACTCCTAATAATATATTGGCAAAGAAGCTTAACAATATACTAAATAGTTAGGGATATGCATCTAAATACTTAATTAGAAATTCCATAGAACTAGTCCAAAGCATTCAACTTACAAGATAACTGTAATCTTATTTCATTTGACGTTACTATTATGTTCACTAAAATTCCTCCTAAAGAATGTCTAATTCTTGTCAGAAAATTACTAGAATATAAAAATATTAATCCAGGAATAATATCAGATATACTTAATTTATTTGATTGATTTTTATGGACTGTATAGAAAGGAAAATCTTTGAAAGTAATATTTCAAAAAAAAATTTATTTTGGTGTAGATATGTAGATGACATATTAGCTTGTTTTATAGGTAGGGAACGACAATCAGATATATTTTTCAACCACATTAATAATTTACAACCAAAACTTAAATTTACATTAGAAGTTAAAGAAAATGTCTCAATCAATCTTCTTGATTTGAAAATTCAAAGAGTTAATAATGTACCTACTTGATTATTCAATTCACCGAAAACCAACACACACTGATGGGATAATTCCATATAGTTCCAATCACCCCATGTCACATAAACTAGCGGCATATAATTCAATGATACATAGAACATTCTCAGTTCCTATGAACAAATGTAATTTTGATAGAGACAGATAGTAACATCCTACGGTTATCCATTCTTCTTCTTCAAGTGCCCTCTTCACTACTGAAGGTTGGCGATAATACCAGCAAACTCCTCTCTATTTCTTGCTGCTCTCAATAGGGTGCATGTCCACTCTCTCATATTCTTAAGCCATGAGCATTTTCGTCTTCCGGGTCCTCTTCTGCCCTCTATCTTTCCCTCCATAAGCAGTCTCAAAAATTGATATTTTTCTTCTCTGTATACATGTCCCAGATAACCAGTTTTGCGCTGTTTCACATGTTGTAAAAGTTCCCTGTCTGTTCCCATCATTCTTATAACATTTTCATTTGTCATTCTTCGGGTCCATGGTATCTTCAAAAGTCTGCGGAAGATCCACATTTCAAATGCTTCCAGTCGTTGCATTTTCCTCTTTCCCATTGTCCAGGATTCCGTGCCATATAAGAGGACAGAATAAATGTATGACTTCACGAAACGGTATCGAGTATCGAGTGACAGGGTGGCATTCGTTAGAAATGTCTTCATTAACACGAACGTGGCTCTTGCGTTTTCAATTCGAGCTCGAATTTCGGTCTCCGGTTCCAGGTTTTGGGTAACCCAGCACCCGAGATACTTGAATGTCCTCACCTCTTCTATTGGAGTACCATATATACGTATATTGGCTTGTGGATTTTGATTTCTGCTGACGACCATCGTTTTGGTTTTTGCTGTATTTATTTTCAGGCCGTGTTGGTCACCTGATTTCACAATCTTGTCTACTAGTTCCTGTAAGCCTTCTGGAGTGTCTGCGAAGATGACAGTGTCATCTGCGTAGCGTATATTGTTAAGTATTTTTCCGTTCACCTTTATGCCAATTTCACAGTCCTATAACGCTTGCTGAAATATGTACTAGGAGTAAATGTTAAATAAAAGAGGCGAGAGAATACAGCCCTGTCGTACTCCCCTTCCTATTGGTATTTCTGACGATACGGTGTCACCAAACCGAACATATCCTCTCTGTTCCCAATATAAATTTTTTATAAGTCTTACGTCTTCGTAGTCTAGACCCTGTTTTTGAAGCAGTTGTAACAGTGTTGGATGCTTGATGCGATCGAACGCCTTTTCGTAATCAATGAAATACAGATACACGTCTTTCCTTTGGTCTCTACATTTTTCGAGTAAAACCGTTAATCCGAAAAGTGCTTCTCGAGTTCCCAGCCCTAATCTAAACCCAAATTTTTCGAGGCCTATATTTTGTTCGCATTTCAAGTAGATACGTCGATGTAATATTTTTAACATAATTTTCAAAGTATTACTCATTAAGCTAATTAATCCGAAATCGGAGCGCTTTCTTGATGTGTTTTTCTTGGGAATCGGTATGAACACTGACTTGAGCCAATCACGGGGGTACATTCCTGAGCTGTAGATTTTATTAAAGAGGCCGGTGAGTCGTTGGAGATTTTCTTGATCCAGCAATTTTAGCATTTCTGTGTATACATTGTCTGGTCCATCCCTTATCCATTACATATGATAAATAAGCTAATTAATAAAAAAGAGGAAAAAGTGGCATTACAACTAATATTTCCTAAATAAACTAAAGAAATAAAAACTTATAAAACCATCACATATGCAGGAAATATTTCTAATAATATTTCAAAGATAATATCTTTAGCACCGAATACAACAATTTCTTTTAAAACAGAAAGTAACGTAAGTACAAAATTGTTAAATGTAAAAACAAATATACCACCATTAAAGAAATCAGGAAATAAACTCAAATGTCCAGAATGTAATGCTGTCTATTTGGGTCAGGAATCCGATATAATGAACACTTACGAGCATACAGATTAAAACAACCAGATAAATCCCATTACGCAAAACATCTACTTGACACCAATCATTCATTGACACCTAACACAGAACTAGAAGTACTACATATTTGTGATAAGAAACAAGAGCTGGATTTCCTTGAAGAGTTGGAAAGTAAAAGACACTTAAGAATCCCACAATATGAAGTCGTCAATGAACAGATAAATCTAGGGAGCTCTCCACTATTAAACTGTCTTCTTAAGTGATAATTGTAAAGATCAGCAGATATAGTTTTCCTGGTTTTCTATATCATTGCACAGTTATACTGATTTTAATTGGAGAAATGATATCCAGGATATCACTATAGGGCTAATAATATCTAAGCTTCAATATTTGTAATATAACATATTCTTCTTTTTTCTATTAACATATATTAAGTCAATAACAAGATAGGTCACTTCTTGGTCTAGCCAAAAATAACTACTAAACATAAGGTAGGCATCAATTGAAATGTAACTTCTGTCATTCTGACGATGATATTCAGTTATCGAAACAATTTTTAGAAAATTCAACATTTTCCATTATATTGTGAATTGCTGTTATTGTTGCAAACTACGATTTAGTTAATTGTCATTAATTTTATGAACAGGCGGTTAAGCATTATATTTTTAGATTATGGGCTTCATAGGTTCTTACCTCTCAGCCCTTATTTCTATTGTGTAAGCAGATAAATTTGAATAAATAAAAATAATTAAATATGAGATATAAATAAATCCATATTACTATATATAATATAATTAAAAGAAAATGTAGTAAATACAATATTAATAATGTAAAATAAAAAAATACTTAAGTACTAGGGCAGAGGCAGATATGAGATGTCGTACCTGAAATTGAAAAGAAACTGATGAGCAATTAAGTCTACCAAAAGTATTTATAAATTAAAGAAACTAATTAAAAATTGGCATTGGTAAATAATTAAAATCATTATCTTTCTCAGTCATATTTAGCTAGAAAACATCAAAAATAAAGTTGATTCATGTCAAGAACTTATTGGCTTAATTTCCATTTGATAGAACTGACCAAATATTAATTCTCCATTCCGTCGACACTGACCGCAGTGTCCAACTATCGATCGATAAAACAAAACAGGGCATCAACACTAATTATAGCCACAAGAATAATAAACAGTCATTCTCGTGCCACAGCAGTGTGAAAACTAGCACACTGACCACAATGTCACTAGCTCGTACAAACCACAGTACGACCCCTGGAAAACTGACCACAGTAATCCAAACACAAACGCATACACTGACCGCAATGTACTGCGCCGGAACAAACAATGTAATATTACTAATCACTTTATTTTTCATTACCTCGTAGGTAAAAATATATGAGTACTTTCTGAAATACCTTTTAATCAAATAATACAACCCTGTAAACTTCAAAAATAAGGTTTTCCAAATCAGAGTTTATCAAATTGACTACAAAATATTAATTGGTAATAATATTTAATTTAATTCAATAAAATTACTTAATTGTGAAATAAATCAAATGCTAATGGATAAAACTTAATTACTCGTGAGAAAACTCACCTACAACAGTTCGAACAGCAAAATTTCGAAGAACACACTCACACGCAAATAATTTATCTATCCACTATATTTGTAAAGTGAACCACCTTCTCTGTACGATGGGTAATTTCAAACTGTGCCTAGAAATTCTTTCAAGCGACCCTTAAGATTATATAATATTCCTACAACTTTCATCAACAGACGATATGTTATCTTCCACATGGCCCATAAATTATCTAATGGTTCTCGCTCATCAGAAATGTATATTTTAAGTATTTCAAGACTGTTACCCTAACCCATGTTTGCTTTAAAACTATCAAGTCTAATACACATACTAAAATAATAAATAAATATTCTTACAGTCGGCCATCCTGCAAATATCTCGCCTCGAGATACAAGTCCTACTTCAATGCTGCTTCCTCTTCTCCAGAAGAAGAAAGAACAACTCCATCCCCATCGCTTTCACTTCCAGTGTCATCGGAAACTCCTCCAGCTGGACACCAAGCTCTTATGCGATCTACTGCAATTGTCTTCTCATATTTGGATGATCTTAATGTGCGATGTGACCCTGCCATATCTTTAACTATATATCGGTCATTTGGTAATTTTTTTTTTAATGACCATTGGACCCGAGTAATTTGATGCTAGTTTACGACTTGTTCCAGTTGCTGGCGTTTGTTTCATGATAACTACTAAATCACCTTCTTTATAAAGTTTGGCTTTTTTTCGTTTCCTATCAAAATTGGTCTTTTGTTTCGATTGTGCTGAAATCATCTTATTGGAAGCTTCTTGTCGGATATTGATTAAATCTTCAATTAACTGTGGAATTTGTTGAATTTCATCTTTTAGTAAAGAATCATTTCCACCACGCGGTATATAACCAAACAGTAGTTGGCTAGGTGTTGTTCCTGTAGACTTATTGGGTACGTTGTTAATTGAGAATTGTACAGATCGAACGTATTGATCCCATAACTCCTCCTCTGGAACCGATGGTAATAATGCTGATAGTATTGTACGATTTAATCGTTCTACCTGTCCATTTGCCCTTGGTGTTGCTACTGCATTGATAATATGACGTATGTTGTTTTGTTTACAGAAGGACTTAAAATGTTTTGAAGTGAAGCAACTACCTTGATCGGATATTAAAGTTTTAGGTGAACCATAAGTAGCAAAAATATCTTTGAAATATTCCACCACGTATTTTGTCTTGGTGGACTTAACGGCACGTAGAAAAGCAAATTTTGTGAAAGCATCAATTCCGACTATTAGGTAGGTGTTAGATCTCCTCGATTTTGGAAATGGTCCTAGATGATCAACATGGAAGGTAGAGAGTGGCTGAACACCTTTTGGGATTGGGTGTAAAAATCCTTCCTTTTTACCAGAATTGCGCTTGTTGTAAAGACAAGGAATGCAACAAGAAATATATTTCTCAACATATTTACGCATTCTAGGGAACCAATAGCTCTCACATAAACGATGTAGTGTTCTCTCCACACCAAAATGTCCGAAATCATCGTGAGCTGTTTTTAATACTCTTTGTCTCATTCCTTGTGGTACTACCCATAATAAACCTCTAGCAGTTGTTCTATAGATTCGTCCATCTCGTAAACAATAATTTTTGTAAATGTACTTTTCATATTCTAGCACTGGCGGTTTGGTTAATATTTGACGAATTTCCTTGATTTTGTCGTCTGTCAATTGTCCCGACAAAATCCAATCTGCTTCTTCAATTCGGAAAATAACTTCGCATTCAGTTGGTGTGGTTACATCCGGATTACGACTTAGTGCGTCCACATGGTTCATTCTATTTCCGGGTCTATATTGAACTTCGAAATTATATTCTTGTAATTCTAACCACCATCTTGCAGTTCTAGGGACTAGTTGTTTTTTATTACTCGTTGCTTTAAGTGAGTTACAATCGGTTATAACAGTAAATGGCATACCTAAAATATAACTTCTAAATTTTCTCAAACTTTCCACAACTGCCAATGTTTCGAGCTCATGAGATTGATACCTCTGTTCCGCTTCAGAAGTTTGCCTGCTGTAGTACGCGACTGGGTGTAGTTTGTCGTCTTGATTACTCCGTTGTAGTAAAATACCACCTAAACCCAACTGACTCGCATCTGTATGGACTTCGGTTTTTGCATCCGGGTCAAATAAATTCAAGACCGGTTGACTCACTAAAATTTCTTTGAGCTTGGTAAATGCTTGCTCTTCTTCATCGCCCCATTTCCATTTCACCGATTTTTTATTAAGTTTGTTAAAGGTCTAGTTATGATAGCGTATCCTTTTACAAAGTGCCGAAAGTAACCTGTGGGGCCCATAAATTGGCGAATGTTGTGAACGGATTTTGGAATCGGAAAATTTTCAACAGCTTTAATTTTCTCACTACCAGGTTTAACCGTTCCTTTTTCTATTTCGAATCCAAGATAAGTTACCGATGTTTTGAGAAAAGTGCATTTCTTTAAATTTAGTGTTAGTCCTTCATTTCTAAAAATTTCTAATGATTTTCTAAAAACGTTCAAGGTTTCTTCTATAGTTCTCCCAAATAAAAGAACATCATCTAAGTATAACGCAGACTCTTCTCTGATAGGTTTTATGACTTTAGTCATCAATCTTTGAAATACTCTTGGAGCATTAGACAATCCAAAAGGCACTTTATTATATTCATATTGACCTTCAGCAGTTACGAAGGCAGTATATTGTTTCGAAGACTCTTCAATTGGTACTTGGTGATATCCTGATCTTAAATCTAGGCTTATAAAATAGTTTCCTTTCTGTAGTTTATCTATTTGATCATCTATCCGTGGTAATGGATGATTATCTTTCACAGTAAATGAGTTCAGTTTGCGGTAATCCACACAAAGTCTTTGTTCTCCATTTTTCTTTTTAACTAATAACACAGGAGAAGCATATTGTAAGTCAGACTCTCGTATTATTTTATTCAGTAGTAAGTCGTCGACAATATCTTTGACTACGTTTTGCTCAGATTTTGACATTCTGTATGGTCTGTATGTCAATGGTTTGTCGTTATTCAATGTGATTGTCATGGTGGCTGATCTTGCACAACCAAGTTCACTTGTATCGAGAGCAAAACAATCTCGAAACTCATTTAAAAGATTAAATAGTTGAAGTTTGTGTTCATCGTCGATTGGGCCGACCTGAACATCTTCTAACGGCAAGAGTGATACTTCCCTTCCTTCGATTGACATTATTTTCTCAAGAGGCTCTTCTAATTCTTCGATACAAGGCCATCCCCTTGCGAAAATGGTGCCTTTCTTTAAAGTAATGCTTCTGTCTGCTAAGTTGATACACGGTATCACTGAGCAAACATTTTTCTTAAGTGATAATACGGTATGAGGAATGCAATAGTCGTTGTTTTCTGGAGACCTGATGCTAGCTTCGACAAATACATCTCCCTCAAATCCCTTACCATATATGGGTACATTTCCACAGTGGTCTGGCAACACTGTGAAATTTTCGGTAATGCGTAGGATTATTTTGGATTTTCTTTGGCTGGTTTCTATTGCGGCTAATTGTGATTCTTGTGAGCGTTTGAAAAATTGTAGTGACACGTCATCTTTAATTACCAATATGCTAGGTTTCTCAGTTAAGTTTCTTCCTATTAAAATTTGGACATCTTGAGCTGAATTGGGTACCACATGAGCGGTAATTACTTCTCTAACTTCATCCATGGTGATGACAAAATCAACCACTCCTAGTGTAGATATCTTTCCATCACCATAACCATGAAGCATAATAGTGCTAGTTATATCAATTGGTGAACTAATTCGTTCAGCCTCGGCTATACGAATGGTACTACATGAACTACCCAAATCAACATACGCTAAAGATGAAATGTCTTTAACCAGAATATTTTTATAAAATTTCTTATTTGTTTCCTCAGTTACTAGTCAGATGGTCGGTTTTGTTTTCTGTGTTTTTTTCTTCGAAAAACAGTCGTCCTCAGAATGTCCATTTCGTTGACAGAAATTACACTTCCTCTTATCGGGCTGTTGACAAACGTTTGCGGTGTGTCCAGGTTTGTTGCACCTGTAGCAAGTTATATTATTTGATCGTTGGTAAGGAAATGTCATGTCCGAAGATCTTGTGAATTGTCGGTGTTTTGGTTTCGGATTGTGTTTTAAGAAGGTTTTATTGGGTGTCGAAGTAGTTGGCAAGAAACTTAAGGTACTCAAGTAGCCATATAACGATTCAGGAGTTTGATGATTCCCTGCGGTAGCGCCTGTCTTAACAATTATATCGGATATTCCTCCAATTATGCAGGACACGGCATCAGTTCCAAATATCTTGCAATTGTTTAGCAACGCAGTTTTCTCATAATAAAATTTTGTGTTTTTTTTTGATACTGTGTTACCTTTTTACGAATAAAAAAAAGAAATAGAGAATACCTCAAACCTAGGACTTTGTTAGTACGTCATCTCATAATATTGCCTACGTCTATCCCACTTCTGATAAATATTGTAAGCAGATAAATTTGAATAAATAAAAATAATTAAATATGAGATATAAATAAATCCATATTACTATATATAATATAATTAAAAGAAAATGTAGTAAATACAATATTAATAATGTAAAATAAAAAAATACTTAAGTACTAGGGCAGAGGCAGATATGAGATGTCGTACCTGAAATTGAAAAGAAACTGATGAGCAATTAAGTCTACCAAAAGTATTTATAAATTAAAGAAACTAATTAAAAATTGGCATTGGTAAATAATTAAAATCATTATCTTTCTCAGTCATATTTAGCTAGAAAACATCAAAAATAAAGTTGATTCATGTCAAGAACTTATTGGCTTAATTTCCATTTGATAGAACTGACCAAATATTAATTCTCCATTCCGTCGACACTGACCGCAGTGTCCAACTATCGATCGATAAAACAAAACAGGGCATCAACACTAATTATAGCCACAAGAATAATAAACAGTCATTCTCGTGCCACAGCAGTGTGAAAACTAGCACACTGACCACAATGTCACTAGCTCGTACAAACCACAGTACGACCCCTGGAAAACTGACCACAGTAATCCAAACACAAACGCATACACTGACCGCAATGTACTGCGCCGGAACAAACAATGTAATATTACTAATCACTTTATTTTTCATTACCTCGTAGGTAAAAATATATGAGTACTTTCTGAAATACCTTTTAATCAAATAATACAACCCTGTAAACTTCAAAAATAAGGTTTTCCAAATCAGAGTTTATCAAATTGACTACAAAATATTAATTGGTAATAATATTTAATTTAATTCAATAAAATTACTTAATTGTGAAATAAATCAAATGCTAATGGATAAAACTTAATTACTCGTGAGAAAACTCACCTACAACAGTTCGAACAGCAAAATTTCGAAGAACACACTCACACGCAAATAATTTATCTATCCACTATATTTGTAAAGTGAACCACCTTCTCTGTACGATGGGTAATTTCAAACTGTGCCTAGAAATTCTTTCAAGCGACCCTTAAGATTATATAATATTCCTACAACTTTCATCAACAGACGATATGTTATCTTCCACATGGCCCATAAATTATCTAATGGTTCTCGCTCATCAGAAATGTATATTTTAAGTATTTCAAGACTGTTACCCTAACCCATGTTTGCTTTAAAACTATCAAGTCTAATACACATACTAAAATAATAAATAAATATTCTTACAATTGTAATAATAATAAGCATCTTTCTCATCATCTCTATTTATTAAAAGGATACTAATTAATAAGAATAGGACCTGAACAAATTAAAATATTATTTAGAAGTCCTAGATCTCTCTACATGTATTCTAGTATTGGCAATTTTTCGGGTACTTTCTAAATCACTTAGATGAAGCTGTTCTTTATTTTGAATGAAAGCTGATGTTTCTAAATAAGCTCCTAAGATTTCTACACCATCTCCTATTAAAAACCTTCGATCAGCTAATATAATTCCGTCAGGTAAAGTAAAGTTTAACATAAATAATCTTTATCAATTTTGATTTAAGAATCCACAGTTTCCTATCAAGAATTTGTGGCCCTTTGCGCTCTTTTGATAATGCATCTGATAATTCACCCAAAGGTTATATACAAAAATTCACCCCGATAATCGTACATTATCCCTTTATCTTCCCGCTGAACATCTAACAACAGAACAAAAGGACGGTATTATTCTTAATTTATCCACACAATCTTGATTAATAACAACATAAACAAAGCGCAAATTGGATGTGCTTGCTCCCAGGCAATATGGCGGACGTTATGTGACGTCAACCTTTATTGGTCTATTTATTCTTCAAATTAGTAAGCATTGATTTTTACTTTGTTTTACTTTCACATGAACGTTCGGATAATCGACATTCTTGAAATAATTGATAATTAAATCATCAAACTGAATCATAATCGAATATCGATTGATGTTGGGGGAAATTTTCAAAATTCTTCGAGCTGATTATAATGTCAGAACAGAAATAATAATAAACTAATTTCCCGGAAAATGGTAATTAAAACGTATGTATTGCGTCTTAGTCACCGACATAATATCACAACCATTTATTTCTATAAATCGAATGTCGATGGTGTGTCCCATTTATCGAAACGTCGATATCTAGAACACAACATGTTTCAGATGTACCTATTGACAACGTGTTTTAAAATCAGCTCCGAGAAATTCGTACATCACAGTGAAATATCATAAATAATTTAAAAAAAACAGTGTACAAGTGATCATAACTACATAGTGAATGACACGGACTAACAAAGTAAGCCTAAATTTGCTTTTTTATTAAGAAATTGTGTTATGTTTCAACATAAACACATTCATTCAATAAGAATTAAAACCGGTATCGTACCATTTACCAGCCTTATCAGTTGGGTCCGATGCGGGACAGAGCCGTATTCAGGCAAAACGAATCGTAGCGTAACATGGAAACCGACAATAATATAACCAGTGACAACATCAATAATCAGTCACCTTTATCTCAACATGTACCTTCAGCTCAACCTCAATTCCAACTCAACATTCAACGATACCAAAACAACAAGTCTTACCTCAACCTCCACCTTCATCTCAACCTTCGTACTCCAAAGTAGCTAGCCAACCTCAACAACCTACCATACCCACTTTCCCATCTAAACTTCAAGCCATCATTTTTAGTTCTCTAAACAATATTAAATTAGAAGAATATCTCCTGTCTATTGGCTCCACGATAAGTCCGAAAAACATATTATTCACATCTAGAATCTCAAAGAATCGGATATGTATTTACCTCTCAAGTAAGGAAATCGTAGATGATTTTATCATTAAACATGATGGGCGCATAAAGATCAATAACGAAGTGATACAAGCACGCAGACTTATCACACCAAACGAAAGGCTACTTTTATCCAATGTATGTCCCACCATTCCACACGACGTACTACAGAGGGAACTTCAACAACTCGACTTCAAGCTGTCTTCTGCAATTTCCTTTTTAACAATAGGCACCACCAACCCCGACTATAAACACATATTCAGTTTCAGGAGGCAAGTATACATTGTACCTCCCACAATTCCAATACCAGACTCAGTTTTGATAAATTATGATGACACCACATACCGTATTTTTCTGGCTTTAGATAATTTGTGTTATCATTGCAAACAACATGGTCACTTATCTAGCACTTGCACTTCAAAGTTGCCTCCCCAACCAACAGACGACACTTCTTCACCAAAGTCAACAACTACAACCAGTCAATCTACTCTAAACTCAGTAAACGAACAAAGCGCTGAGCCACTAACAGATATATCTTCAATTTCAACCACCATGCCCATCGAAGCAAATATAACAACAGCTACCACAGCTTCGAATATCACTCACCTTGCTGAAGCACATAGCATCAAAAGATCCCTAGGAATAATATCAAATTCTCCACAAACATCGACGGCTACTGACATCGAAAACCCAAAAAATAAAGCAGTTTAGAAAAGAAATATTACCGAAATCATAACACCTCCTTCCGATACTACAACATCTTACACAAGCTTCAGTAAACCAGATGCAAAACTCAGAAAAGCGAAATCCACGTCTAAATCAACTATCATACTGGAAAATCAAATGGCACCTATCAAAGAATTATTCGACTATGAAACTCAAATAATATCTTTCGAAAAAACAATCGACTTTTTTGAGAACGTACAAGGATCAGTGTACCCTCTCAGTACAGCAAAAGATTACACCTCTGATATACTAGAACTATTACAACTCTTAACCAAAATACATTCATATACCTCTGACCGCCAAATAAAGACCAAATGCGCTAAAACAAAAAAGAGAATTATGAAACAACTGAAGCTTTTAAAATCAGGTGAAGATGCCGAATCTGACGTTTCCCTTGCCACATCTCAGGAATCCCTAACAGAACTTACATAATATTTTCTTCAATTTATTGCAATGGAACTAAATGGGTTTTACACCCATTATGAAATGCTCAAAATACTTATACACGAAACTTCACCATCAATTATTTGTCTTCAAGAAACTAATTTCAAAGGACAACACAATCACAACTTCAACAATTATTCCTGTTTTTACAGAAACAGAAACAACGCGGGAAAATCAAGCGGAGGCGTAACCATCTATGTAAATACTTCATACGAAGCACACAATATAACACTTAATACAAATTTAGAAGCAATAGCAATTTCTATCAAAATTCCTCAAACAATTAATATCTGCAACATATATATCCCTCCTCATCAAGTAATTACCTCACAAGACATCACTAACATTTTGTCACAAGTTCCATCACCTCTAATTTTACTGGGTGATTTTAATAGCCACAATCCTATTTGGGGATCAACAGGTTTTAACGCAAAAGGCAGAACAATCGGAAACATCCTAGATGCACATAATCTACATATTTTAAATGACGGTAGGCCTACAAGAGTTAATGTTCACACAAGCACGAAATCAGCAATCGATTTATCAATATGCCATCCAACTATCTCACCTCTAATTTCCTGGGCACTATACCATATTTATATGGAAGCGACCATTATCCAATCAAAATTACGATCTCCGATCAAAACTCCATCACTACATACCCTACTGTTTCAAAATGGAAAATAAAACATACTGATTAGCCAAATTTCAGTAATTACATTGAAGAAAACGTCGCTCTACTTCCCGTTAATCTAGAAAACGATAACATCGACAACATTTTGAACTCATTCACAAAAATGATCACCGATGCAGCAGAAAAATTTATAGGAAAAACAAAAGCACTAAAAAAACATACACCATTGCCGTGGGGAATACTGAATGTGATAAAGCTATTAAACAATACAAAGCGTCATTTAAACAATTAAAACGAAATAAATCACTGGGGAACCTAGTAGACTATAAGAGAAGAAGAGCACAAGCAAGATACATCACAAATAATGCTAGAAAAAACTCCTGGAAAGCGTTCACATCCAACATAAACAGCTCTACACCTTAAAGTACCGTGTGGCAAAATCTAAGAAAAATATTAGGAAAAAACAAATTTACAAAAATCCCTTTTATAGCTCACAACAATAGCACAGTCTCAAATAACGAAGACATGACCGAATCATTTGCAACACATTTTGAGCACAGCTCGAGCAACTCAAACTACTCACAAGAATTTCTGGAATTTAAAACTACTAAATTCTCTGATTACGATGACCATGACAACAACATACTTAATATCCCGTTAACTATAGACGAGCTTAATTTTTCCTTAGACACAACCAAAAATTCAGCCCCAGTACCTGATAATATTCCATTAATCTTTCTCCAAAAACTCCCTCATATCGCCAAGTCATACCTTCTCCAAATATTCAACCTAATCTGGACAAAAAATATTTTCCCATCCACGTGGTCACAGGCAATCATTATACCCATACCAAAGGCAAACTGCCCAAGAACTAAGTTAACTTCATACCGACCAATATCTCTTACCAACGCACTAAGCAAAATAATGGAAAAAATCATAAACAAAAAACTATTGTGGATATTAGAAGACAGAAACCTTTTAATACATGAACAAAGCGGTTTCCGTCAAAACAGGTCAACATTAGACAATCTCATTGATTTGGAATCCGAAATCCACGAATCTTTCGCAAATAAACAAGATTGCCTTGCAGTTTTCATCGATATCACAAAAGCCTTCGATACAGCGTGGCGTCATGGCATTATCAAAACACTTCATTCATGGGGCATCAAAGGAAACATCCTAAAATTCACAAAAATTTTCTTAATAATCGTTTCTTTCGTGTCCGTACCAATAGCACAACTTCAACTCTAAAACAACAAACTAACGGGACTCCCCAAGGATCAGTCATTAGTTCAACACTTTTCCTGATAGCGGTCAACGACATATTAAACCATCATTCCAAACTAGTCAAAGGCAGGTTATATGCTGACGATTTGGTAGTATTCTCCAAGGGTAAGAACATCGACTCAATTCAGAAACACATCCAAGAAACATTAAACCAACTTCAAAACTGGTCTAAACTCACGGGACTGCAATTTTCAACAGAGAAGACCAAATGCATATTATTTTCTAGAAAACACAATCCTGTGTCTCCTGAACTCAAACTTAACAACATTTCCCTAAACTATGTCGATAACATCAGATTTCTTGGAATGATTGTTGACAAAAAACTCAGCTGGAAGAAACACATACTACATATGAAAAAATCATGCCAAAACGGTATAAACCTTATGAAAACACTCTCAAGCAAATCCTGGGGATCTGACTATACCTGTCTAATGCACATATATAAAACACTCATTCGCTCAAATATAGACTACGGCTCTATAGTATACGCGACAGCTAAAAAAACTACTCTAAACCAACTCGAAACCATTCAAAACACAGCACTAAGAATAGCAACAGGAGCATTCTGTTCAAGTCCAATAAAAAGCCTACAGTGCGAAACCGGGGAACCTTCTCTACAACTCCGGAGAAAATACCTTGCCACTTCATACGCACTATCCATCAGCACAAACCAGCAGAATCCAGTCTACATTAACATACTGACCAAGCACTACAAAACTATACATTTGGCAAATATCAAAACAGACCCACCATTCTATGCAAGAGCTAGTAAAATTCTCACAGAACTCCAAATCAAACGTCCCCGCTTCCTTTCCAACAAAATTAAAACTCCCCCTCCATGGTCGATCAATATCCCTCCCAGCGACACTTCCCTGTGCAAATTTGATAAATTAGAAACCTCCCATACCCTAATTAGGAAAACATTTGCCTCCATACTTGACAAATATCCACAATTTCACCTCGCATATACAGACGCATCCAAAACCTCTGATGGCGTAGGCGCGGCAGTGATCATGCAAAACAGTACACTACAATTCAAGTTACCCGAAATAAGCAACGTCTGCACTGGAGAACTATACGCCATTCTTCAAGCACTTACTCACATAAAAACAAAAAATACTTCAAGATCCCTTATAATAACAGACTCTCTTAACTCAATCCATATTATCAATCAACTTTATCCTACACATCCAATAGCCCTCCAAATTAAAGTCGAATTATGGCAGTTTCAACATTCCAATAGCTTTGTGGAAATACTTTGGGTTCCTTCTCATACTGGCCTTCAAGGAAACGAAGAAGCCGACCGCAAATCACGACAAGCAGCAATTAGTGAAACCGTGAGTGAAGTGCAAACGGTAGTGTATAACGACATAAAACCGCTACTTAAATCAAAAGTGCTAAAATTGTGGCAAATCGAGTGGCAAACGTCCCAATCGAAACTACGCGACGTGAAACCGGAAGTGAAACCTCGAGCGCAGCCAATAAACAAAAGATCGCTTCAAGTTAAACTGACTAGGTTACGAATCGGCCACACCAAACTTACTCATAGTTACTTAATTACTAAAAGTGAACCCCCAAAATGTGAATTATGCGAGATCCAGCTTACTGTCAAACATTTAATAAGCGATTGCCCAAAATTCCAACAATCAAGACAAGATAACAACCTCAGCAACAATTTAGACCAAGTTCTTGGCGAAAACTGTAATACACAGAACCTTTTCAAATACCTAAGTGACATTAACATATTAACTAAACTATAAACAACCCATATTTGTGTCGCTAATTACCCCAGTGGTAGATGCGACTTGCTTGTAAATAAAAAAAAAGATGTACCAATTATCGACAACCTAATTTCTCGTAAATATGAATAATAAATGTTCCATATAACCGAAGATAGTTAATCATTCAGAAGTATGTTTGTGTTCAACATATTATAATTTACTAAAATTTTGTGAGTTTATACAGTGCATCTCACAGATGAAACCTATTGATTTTCAGCTCACCAGAGCCAGTACAGCGAGTGCTATGGTACTCGAAGTAAGACATTTTTGTCATTTTTGGAGAACATTCAGTTTGTTAGCACGATACAGTCTCTGAAGTGTATACAAGTGACCAATTTTATGATTGGATATTGTTCTGGGCATATTCATTTGTTAGATTTGTGTATGTGCAATGCCTGTTACATATATAATCTACACCAAAACAAAAACATGAGACTTTTGAGCTTTCGATAAGAGGTTATTATGAATCTTTTCAATCACTCAGAAGTGGAGAATGATGAAAAAACTGACGACAAATTCCTCCTAGAGCCAAATCGTCCTACTAAAAAAGAAAAAAGCGCTTTGAAGAGATGCCGGCAGTGTACAAAAACATCAGTACACAAAAAAAACAAGATACTTCTGTCCAGTTTATCCTGATGAAACAGGTCTATATGTATATCCTTGTTTTAAAAATTGGCATGCTTAATCTACTTTACATATTATAACATATTACAACTATTATAACCTGTTTCTTTTTCATTCTATATAAAAAAAACTTAAAACGTGTTTGTTTAGAAGGGCAAAAAGTCCTATTTTGCACTTTTAAAACTATATCATAAACATTACACTGGTTTCTCTGAAGGGTTAAAGCGTTTTGGCCGTGGCACTCAACATATTAAATACGTCTAAAATATTTATAATATATATATATATATATATATATATATATATATATATATATATATATATATATTGATGATAATTGGTCGAATTCCATAAACCTGGAATACCACTTCGACCAATTATCAGCAATATTGGTGCTCCTACATATAATTTATAAAAATTCTTATCTGGCATTATTCTAATATTATTGGAAGAAACCAGTATTATATAAGAGATTCATGGCACTTTCATGATTTTATTAGCAAGCAAAATATTCCAAAGGATCATATTCTTGTTTCTTTTGATGTCAATTCTCTATATACAAATATACCAGTCGATTTTGCATTAGAATGTATAAAAAATACTTGGAACAACATTAAAGATCACACAAGTTTGTCATTAAAAAATTTTTTAGATGGAGTTCAATTTTGTTTGAGCTCTACATTTTTTAGATACAACAATGATTTCTTCTCTCAAATTTTCGGCACAGCTATGGGTTCTCCAATTTCTGCCACCATTGCTAGTCTCGTCATGGAAGAGCTTGAAACCTCAGTCATTTCAGGACTTGATTTCACTCCACATTTTTACAAACGATATGTGGATGACTGTATTCTCTGTATTCCCAAAGATAAATTAGAATACTCTTTAAATGCTCTTAATACATTTCATCCTAGAATTCAGTTCACATTTGAGAAAGAAGTAGACAATTGCATAAATTTTCTCGATATTACAATTTCCTACGATACTTCCGGAAAAATTAATACTAGTTGGTTTACGAAAGATATATGGTCCGGTCGATATTTAAATTTTAATTCTGATACTCCAATTACTTACAAACGTAGTGTTGTTACAGGCCTAGCAGATAGAGCTATAAAACTTTCCAGCCCTCAATATAGACCAGAAAATATTAATAAAGTTAAAGAAGTTCTCTATCAGAATAACTATCCAAAAGCCTTCATTGATCCTATCATTAAGAAACGAGTGCATATGTTTTACAACCAACAACACATAACCAGCTCACAAACTAATAAATGTTGTCAATACATACCCCTTCCATACATAAAAGGGGTATCAGAAAACATTAAGAAAATGTTCAAACCTTACAATATCAATATTGTTCACAAACCTTACAATACAACTAAACAATTTTTTTCAAAATTGAAACCAAAAATTGATAATAAATATAGATCAAACGTAGTATATCAAGTTGAATGTAATGACTGTCACAAACAATATATAGGGCAAACTAAACAATACATACATAAGCGTTTGTACTCACACTCTTACGACATTAAAAATAACAAAACTAATACCACCGCATTATCAAAACACGCCATAGAAAATAACCACAGCTTTAATTTTGAAAATTTTAAAATATTACAATCCGAATCTAATACTAAAAAACGAGAAATTTATGAGATGATATACATTCAGAAGAATAAAAATAGTATTAATTTTAGAAATGATGTAACTAACTTATCCAATTGCTACTACAACCTCATTAATAGTAATAACTAAATAAAATGAATTTTATAATCCTCTATATTTAAATTATTTTGAAGACATACAATTCTGTCACCTTGTATACGGCTTTGTTGTTTTTATTTCCACCTTAAATGTATTTTAATTGATACCGAGTAAACAGTATACTACTTTCTATCGAGCGAAAGGTGTATACGATGGTTTTTGGCTGAATGATTTAAAATTTATTATCAAATGTATTTTATTGCATTTACTCCTACAGCTTGAGATGTTGAGCGTTGGGTTTTTTACATGTAAGTTTGTTTTGTTTTTTCTGTTATCATTTTGAGTCTCAATAATTTGTATATTGTATTTGTTGACTACCTGAAGATATCTCTTTTAGGTTTTTATCTAACTTTGTACCTACTTGAAAATGGCTTTATGCCGAAACGTGCGTAGTAGTAGTAAAGTATCTTTTATGTTTTTTATATGACATCACCATAGTAATAAATAATTAATGGCCGAATCCCAGGAATTTTATTTGTAAATTGGATATACACGGCCAGGATTAGTGACACAGTAAGTGTTTTTAAAGAAATATATATATATATATATATATATATATATATATATATATATATATATAATTTAAATTTTGTAGTTAGAATATTAGTCCCTAAGAACTTAAAATAACCGAATATGACGATAAAAAAATAATATCATTTCAACCTCGCGGTTACTACAAATGATACAGGTAATTGTAGTAACATTTTTATTTATGTATTCCGCCTGAGATGCTCTATAACTGAGTAGCCGCTACAAAAAAATGAAACCGAACAACAGGTAACCAAAAGTAAGTTGGTGGTAACAAAGATTTGGCGCCCAACGTGGGGCTTGCCATTGTCAGTTGAGCACACATTTGTCAATGAATTTTGAGTTGAGATTTGGAAGAGTAAAATGGTGAAAAGCAATTCCATTATATATATCTTTATCTTCACATTTTCAACCTTTTGATTGATTAACTATATATTTTAATATCTTTATCTTTCGTATCTTGGTAATGTATCTATCTATCTCATTTCTTTTACATACGTATATTATCTATTACTTGTAATCACTATAAATACTGGAAGTATTTCGTGAAAGACACAGTACTCGATATCTATAACTTTTTTGTACAATTTGATTCAAATATTGACTTAAAATTTCTAAAATGGCACATAGTTTCAAACTCAATTTCGAATACCTTTTAATTCATGAATTAGATTATGAACTTTCTTATCGTGGCTTACAAATACCTTCAACGGTTGCAGAAAAGAGGAAATTATTGCGTGGTATTTTAACTCAAGAAGTATCTATGCGTAGTTCTGTTTCATACATTGAACTTCCCTTTAATTCGGAGGTTACAGGAATTAAAAATTCACTTAGTGATTTGAATAATAAGGTTCAAGATTTTGTTGATACTTCCTCTGATGTCAAATACAAAAGATTGACTTGTCCTCTAACGCACCTTACTCAACGCATATCTCGTTTAGTTTGTGAAGATAAGTATTCGGAAAGTGATGAGGAGGAATCATGTGTAACTTAACCATATATATTTCAGCTGACTTATGCAATAAATGATTTTAGTTAATGTCTCGAAATATTTCTCTCTTTCTGGCTCTCTCTTTAACATAGATATTTTAATGATTTTACTTTCCCGCCAACCTATCTAATATGCGAGAAAAGTATTGGTTTACCCACAAAAAAGTTGGAAATTTGAAATTTTTTTTTGAGTTATTTTTACGTTATCCATCGACAACAACACGAAAAAACGGTTTTTAGAAAAAAAATCCTGTGTGTATGTCGTCGTCGTCGTCGTCGTTGTCGTTGTCGTCGGCCACTTTTCCTTGCAAGTCTTGTTAGCACGATACAGCCTCCGGAGTGCAATAAGTCACCAATTTTATGATGGAATATTGTTAAGGATATTGCACTGATGGACCCTATTGATTTTCAGCTCACCAGAGCCAGTACAACGGGTGCTATGGTACTTGAAGTACGACATTTTGTCGTTTTTCGAGAAATTTCAGTTTGTTAGCACGATACAGCCTCCGGAGTTCAACAAGTCACCAATTTTATGATTGAATATTCTTAAGGACATGTCACAGATGAACCCTATTGATTTTCAGCTCACCAGATAATCATTTAGCTGGTAAAAGAATTCCGCCTGAGATGCTCTATAACTGAGTAGCCGCGACAAAAAAATTAAACAGGTAACCAAAAGTAAGTTGGTGGTAACATGTCATATAACTGCTATTACTCCTCTTTTGTCAAAATACCAGCATTGGAGAAATCAATCGGAAATTTTTCAAACGTGTTAAGTGAAATTCAAAATATAATTTTTCCCTATATCTTGTGTTGATGTTGTTTGTTTTTCCTCTTGTTCATACTTCCTTTCCATCCACTACCTGTTTTATTTGTGTTTTTTCATTTGTTTTTGTTCACTGTATTTGTTCCTGAGGAGGAACACATTTTAATATACGATGTAATGCTCACGGAATGCATATGTGTCCCTACTCAGGATCGACTACTGAACGCACCTTAACGAGTGGTGACAGAGATGAGACGATTATAAAACTATCAAAGTCAGTCTACCATCACCATTTTCGTGATTGAGGTTACTGTTGAATTGCATGTGCAAGTTTGTTCCCGAATCTACGTTAATATTAGTGAAAATTCTAGTTTCATTGACAAAATTGGTGAGTATAAGTCTACATTGCTTTTTTTATATTTTTAAAAGTTTATCGTCAGTTTGAAATGTTTGTCCCTCACTAGGTTGACCAAATACGCGCTCAGCTAGATTTTTCGTATTTATTTACTTTTGATGTTCTATATCTTATTGGATTGAAAATAGTCATATTGTTTTTTCAGAAAATGTCTAGACGTAACAAAAAGACCCTTACTATGATAAAATGCTGAAGTACTTAGAAAATGATTACGATTCTGATCTACCAGATTTATCGGACGAAGAAAATGATTTCGGAGGGGATGATTTAGACGTGAGGAATGAAAGATCAGTCGATTTGGTAGAGATTCTAGAAGAATTAAATGAAGAGGTAGGACTAGAGTATGAATTGAGTTTTGATAGACAAAATGAAAATGAAGGAGACCATAATGAGTTCAATGACGAAAATCATAAGCCAAATGATCATGATATGAAAAATCAAGAGGTAAATGGAAAGAAAAAGAATGCAAAGTAGAAAAAAAAGGGAGATTAAATTATTTTTCGATGAAAATGGTTTGACTGAGAAGGAAAATATTGTTTGGCTGAATGATATTGATTTACAATATGCGACTACCGAAGTTACATGGCACCAACAACCGATTTCACAAGTGTTTGACTTACCGTAACCTATAGATTTTTTCACAAATACATTCCAGAACACATTTTGGAAAAAATTATGAACATGGCTAATTTATATGCTGTTCAAAAACAGATAAATCTATTTCCACCAACTACAATTGAATAAATAAAAAAATTTATAGGAATTCATATTATTATGGGGAATTTGAACTTACCACGAGTTGATATGTATTGGAATTATTCAACTGACATTCGGATAGTCTATGAAAATATGGCTCTACGGGGATTCTACAAATTAACCGACCGACTATGGAAAGTTCGCTGTTTATAACTGTCTTAGGAAGAGGTATCATGAACTCCCATTGGAACAAAATCTTTGTGTTGACGAGCAAATAGTCCCTTTTAAAAGTACCATAAACGTCAAACAATATACAACAATAAACCTAAGAAATGGGGAATCAAGATATACTTGTTGGCAGTGCAAAGTGGGCTCATATATGACTTTATTATATACCAAGGAGCAACAACTGAAATCAAGCCAAAGTACTTATTCCGTGGTACCGCAGCTGCCACTGTGATGCAGCTTTCAGAAAAGATAAGGGAACCTAACCATGGATTATTCTTTGACAATTTTTTCAGTACATATCCGCTGTTTAAATTTCTCTGAACCAAGAGAATATTTGCTATAGGAACAATCATAATAGATTTTGCTAAACCGCCACTTCCAAGTGACAAAGAGATGAAAAAGAGAGATCGAGGTACATCACATGTTACTGTTAGTAAAGATGGTATAGTGCTTACGAAGTTGTATGACAATAAAGGTATTATAGTGGGGTCAAATTTTATTGGTATTGGCAAGCAAGACAGCTGCCGACGATAGGACAAAGTCGTAAAGCAATATATACAGGTTCCTAGACCAGAGGCAATACAACACTACAATACTTATATGGGTGGTGTAGATAAAAATGACTCTACTTAGCATCTACAGATCATACGTAAGATCCAAGAAATGGACTATCAGAATGTTAGCATATGCCATAGATCTTGCACAGGTTAATTTCTGGTTAGAGTATAAAAAACAAGCTATTAGCCTTGGAATGGAGAAGAAGAATATAATTGATCTTCTTGCATTTCGACAAGCTGTGGCATAAAATCGCATTCTGCATAAAAACCCACCTAAACGAGGTAGACCTTCCACACACATGAATTCTCCCAAAACATTCGAAGAAAATGTGCAACGAACCAAGGATTCAAGATATGATGGCTACAACCACTTTCCTGAAGTTGACTCAAAAAAATATAACTCATGCTGTAAAATGGAAAGCTGTATTCTAAAAACACACGTATCTTGTACTAAATGTAGGGTACATTTGTGTCTGATGGAAGACAGAAATTGTTTTTACAAATTTCATTCACGTTAGACCTCAATAGGTGTATGTATATATGTACTATTTTTTATTTTGTTAATACAGAATGATTTTGAAATATGTTATTTATATATCACCATATTCCTCTGACTGTGTTTGTCCTTTCTGAGGAACATGCTATAAAATATTTTTTTCACATTTTTAAATGTTATTGATAATTCATTCTCTAAGGTAATATCGCATAATTTTGAATTTTTTTCAAACGCTTTACACCAGGTACAATGAAAGGGTTAATACAGTAGCATAACAAAAAGAGAGTACTACTTCAATACCTCCGAGCACCTAAAAGGGTTTTGCAGCGTGCAATGTATTAAGCTTTTCATTCTTCCCCCGATTTTATTATTAAAACACACAATTTAAAGATGCAAAAAATTCTGTGCAGACTGCAATAAACTGGGTAGAAGGCGTGGGTTAACGTTACTTTGGTAACATGCGTGTCAACAAAAACTAATATTTTGACAGTTGTCAAATAATTATTCTTCAATAAAGTCTACATCTTTTAAGTTTAATATTTGGCTAGAATTTAGTTAAAAATGAATTCCATTGAAGAAGCAGCAATTATTGCGTGCAGAAGTTTGTTACTGGAAAAATCTAAATATCGTTACAATCAAGCCTATGAAAATTTAATCAAATGGTGTACAACGAAAGATGTGTCCACAATAACTGAAGATGTATTATTGGTATTTTTCTTAGAAACATCAAAGACATTGTCCCTGCTACATTATGGTCAGAATACTCAATGTTGAAATTGACTATTTCATTAAATACGAACCAGGATATTCCGAAATTTGGCCGCTTGAAGGCATTCATAAAAAGGAAAAATCATGGATATCAACCTCAAAAATCGAAGGTATTTACAAAAGGTGATATATCAAAGTTTTTGTTAGAAGCTCCTGATGAAATATATTTCATGAAAAGAGTGGTAGCGATTTTTGGAGTAGCTGGGGCATGCCGAACTGACGAGTTATATAATTTAAAAGTGAAGGACGTGGATTATAAAAATTGTGTTATTTTAATGCAGATTCTTACTACAAAAAATAATGTGCAAAGAAGATTTGTAGTAACAGAAGATTGGGTAACATTTATTAATCGTTATATGCCACTCCGACCAAAAAAGGCGCAAGATGAACGCTTTTTCATCGTTATGAGTGAGGCAGATGTGTAAATCAGGTGGCTGGAAGGCATACGAGGATGTATTAATATCTAGTTAGCCTAGACCAGTTCCATGCATAAACAAAATATTGCGTTACCATAGCAACTTATTAGAAGTGTCAGTGTAAAGTTTGATGCCAAAAAAGTAAACCAGAGTTACGCAATAAATTAAAAGAAAAAAGATGTGCACCGAAATTGTGAAAATCGAAAAATTGGAGTAGCGAGCCATCATCAAGTACCTGTATTTAAAAGGGTTAAGAAGTAAGCAGATTTACGAAGATATGCTTAATACCCTTGGTGATCAATTTCCTTCGTTTGCGATCGTGAAAAATTGGACTACAAGCTTCAAACGAGGTAAATTTTCCATTGAAGATGATGACCGATCGGGAAGGCCAGTTTCTGTGTCAGTCCCCGAAAATATCGATGCAATTCATGACATGATTTTATCAGACCGTCGAATTGGGCTAAAACGGATATCTGAAGCACTGAACATTTCATACGAACGCGTTCATCATATAGTTCACGTCAATTTGGACATGAGGCAAATTGCTGAAAAATGGATCCTCAAATGTTTGAATGTTGACCAAAAGCGTGCAAGGGTAGAAGCATCGCGTTCGATCCATAAACAAAGCAACAATCGATGGAATGGCGACACTCTGGTTCTCCAAGACCTAAGAAGTTTTGTGTCTAAAAATCTACTGGAAAAGTTCTTGCTTCAGTTTTTTGGGATTGCCATGGAGTAATCATGATTGATTTTTTGGATAAGGATAGAACAATAACTGGAGATTACTATTCGACATTACTGACCACTCTACGGGAAAAAAATAAAGAGAAAAGACGCGGAAAGCTATACAAATGTGCCCCTGTACACAAATCTCATGTTGCCATGCAAAAAAATCGTGATTCAGGGTTTGAATTACTAGAACACCCCCCTTATTCATCAGATTTGGCTCCGTCCGACTATCATCTCTTCTGTCAACTGAAAAAAAGTTATAAAGTCGTAAATTTTCTTCCAACCAGGAGGTAATAAAAGCTGTGGAGGTCTGGTTTGCAGAGCAAAAAGAAATTTTTTTTTGAAAGGTCTAGAAACGTTGCAGGTTCGCTGTAATAAATGTATCCAATTAAGAGGAGAATATGATGAGTAATAAAATATTTTGACATTGAAATTTTGTTTGGTTCTATAGTAGGCTAAGAATTTTTCAATATATCCTCGTACAATTTCAGAGATTCCGTACGACATAGCTAAATTTCTTAAAATTACAAACCCAAATGAGTACACCGGCCACTCGTTTTGAAGAACGCCCTCTACATTACTGGCAAATGCCCCGGGTGTGGACATTTTAGATATGAAAAGACACGGGGGTTGTAGGTCGTCAGTGGTAGCGGAAGGATATATAGCAGATTCAGTGACTCATAAAATATAAGCTGCTAAATAAAATCATGCCCACAGAATAAATATCTATTCAGGAAAGCAAACATTCAGAAGAATTTAATGATCATGTTGCGCAAATCGACAGGCAAGAAATTATGCACACAAAATCGATATCTACTCAGGAAAGCCAAAATTCAGAAATAGAATTTAATGATACTGTAGCGCAAATCGACAAGCAAATCAAAATTTCCAGTGACGTTGCTTTCAAACAAGTTTTCAATCTCAACATTTGCCGTTAAATCTTTCAGGAACATACAAAAATTGTAATTTTGCATTTAATTTCCAATATAAATAAATATTTGACAAGTAATTTGACATTTTATTTGTTCGTTGTTGTCACGAAAGTTTTTCATACTTAGCTACCGATAACCTAGCGTGTTTCACTTTCGCTTGCCTATTTAAATTAAAAAAATATATTTTCGTATGAGGGAAAATGAAAAGGTTAGAAATATTTACGTTATCAAATTGAAAATATTTAACTACATGTGTCAGTATTTTAATTCTCGCCATTATTGACTTAATGTGTTTTGACCCGAGATCATTGAAAAACATGGTTTAGTGAATGAATATTCTCATTTTAAATTTTATGACTGTTAGAGTTTAAATCGTAAATTTATTTAAATTATTGTCCTTTGCAGTATAAATTAATAACACATAAAATGAAAGGAATAACATTTTAATATGCATCAGAATACCCATAAAATAAAATAAAAATCAATAAACCTTTGTAATTTTAAAAGTTATTTCATCTCTTTTGAGACTACGGTTTTCAAAATCTACATTCCAAATATTTCGAGATATGAAAAATTGGTCTTCGAAGAATTTGCTCTTCATGTCTCATTGTGCAATACAGTATTCATTCTCTCAAAAACCAAGTTAAGAGGACAAATTGAGGAAAATCCCTTACTTTTTATTCTTCCCAATTAGCTCAATTCCTCAAACTTTTTTCATTTTACATATTGATTAGAATAGGTACTAAAAATGTAAAATACTCCATCTTATTTAACCATCACAGAAACCAGTTGATTTCTATATTTCCGCGAAAAATTCTAGTTCATTTTAAAAATCAATATTTATATTAATCTTTACAAACCGGTTAAATTACTTATCCGCATCGGATGGTCAACAACTAAATTTTTATAAAATTCTACGTTCAGTGACAACAAGCTGTAATTACGAACCAGTTAACGATGATTGTAATTCTCGTCTCATGCAATTTAAAAAAAATTTAATTACTGCCAATTTTTTTCTATGCAAAATTACTTTGAATGACGCTTGTGAATTATGATGAAATATTTCGTTTCCCAGAAATATCATTTTTATTTTAGTGCAAAAGTAAAGATCACTTAATTTTTCGTAAAGAAAAAATTTGGAAATATAAATTGGTATCACATTTTTAAATGAAAAAGTACGCTTCAATGTTAGAAAAAAAACGAGAAAAGTATACTGTACCTATGTTTGTTATAACGTTGATCTTAATTTCTTCAAAATAGACTATAAATATTTCAAAGAAATTAACTGTCTCGACCCTTACTCCACAATATAATGAAAATTATTGAAAATTCTAAAAAATTGTTTCGATAAATCAATATCATCGTCAGAATGACAGAAGTTACATTTCATTTGATGCCTACCTGATATTTAGTAGTTATTTTTGGCAAGACCAAGAAGTGACCTTACTTGTGATTGACCTAATATATGTTAATAGAAAAAAGAAGAAGATGTGATATTACAAATATTGAAGCTTAGATATCATTAGCCCTATGGTGATATCCTGGATATCATTTTTCCAATTAAGATCAGTATAACTGTGCAATGATATAGAGAACCAGGAAGACTATATCTGCTAATCTTTACAATTATCACTTAAGAAGACAGCTTATTAGTGGAGAACTCCCTAGATTTATCTGTTCATTGACGACTTCATATTGTGGGTTTCTTAAATGTCTTCTAATTTCCAATTCTTCAAGGAAATCCAGTTCTTGTCTCTTTTCACAAATATGCCGCTAATAATATCTAAGCTTCAATATTTGTAATATCACATCTTCTTCTTTTTTCTATTAACATAGATTAAGTCAATCACAAGTTAGGTCACTTCTTGGTCTAGCCAAAAATAACTACTAAACATCGGGTAGGCATCAAATGAAATGTTACTTCTGTTATTCTGACGATGATATTGATTTATCGAAACAATTGTCAATTTTTTAGAATTTACAACAATTATTGTATTGTGGAATTAGCTACAAACAGTGAGTTTCATTTAAAACACTAATATGAGTAGGTTCCACGAAGTAACGGCCGAGACAGAGAAGATTTGACCCGACTGTACCAGAAGTTACTACAAAAACGTTACAAAACATCACAAAACATTTGGTTCAGCCAAGAATGCCTTAGAAAAAAGGTAATACCAAATTATGTGAATATACTGTACCATAAGTTACTACAAAAACGTTACAAAACATCACAAAACATTTGGTTCAGCCAAGAATGCCTTAGAAAAAAGGTAATACCAAATTATGTGAATATAAAATGTCATACTAAAACACCACAAGCACAAAAAGCTTTTAAATTTGCTCAACGAGTTTGGATCAAAGGAGAATGTAAGAAATGGTTTAAAGTGAGGGACTCCTTTGACAGCTACATAAAAGTTGTACATTCAGAACTCACGTTCAAACTACATCCAGTAAAATTTGACTGTTTAGATGACAAAATCAAAGACAGTGTCAGCACGATGAAGCACAAGAAATTTAAGAAACAAGAACAAAAGCTACAGAAACTTGAACTCACACAACATAGAATTCAATACTCTAAACGTCAAGAAACTGTAAGTACCTACACACCAACACACTTTGCACCTTTCAGACACTAATTTCACAGATAGTGAAATAGAATTTTTAAATAAAGGTTTAAAGTACAGCATACAACCAAAATTTACGAATAATATTAAACGAATTATAGCTACAGAGTCAGAAATAGCTTTAAAATCTAATTCAAATAATTTTCTTTATGAGAAATTAAAAATTGCCAATTTCATCAAAAATATTGAACCTTCAAAAGTTAAACGTCAAACAAAAAATGACATTACAGTTTTAAATGCAATCGAAAAGAAAGTAGAAGATAATAACCTAACAGTTCCAAAATCTGACAAGAGGAACACAACTGTCATATTGACAACTGAAAATTATAATTCAAAGATATATACCTTTATAGAATCTAGCGATGTAAAAGTTCCTAGAGCAGACCCAACAAATAAGTTTTCTAATAACGTAAGGGATATTGTTAATAATTCAAATTATCTTATAAGTGATTACGAAAAGAGGTCTATCATACATAAGGATCCTGATTGTCCACAATTATATGGAACCGTTAAATTACATAAAATGACGAAACCAATTAGACCTGTAGTTTCTTATGTTAATACTCCTAATAATATATTGGCAAAGAGGCTTAACAATATACTTAATAGTTACGGATATGCATCTAAATACTCAATTAGAAATTCAATATAACTAATCAAAAAATTAAAAGCAATCAACTTGCAAGATAACTATAAACTTATTTCATTTGATGTTTCTAACATGTTCACTAAAATTCCTCCTAAAAAATGTCTAATACTTGTAGGAAAATTGCTAGAAGATAAGAATATTAATCCAGGAATAATATCAGATATACTTAATTTATTTGATGTATCTATTAATCGGAATTATTTCACTCTTGACAATAAGATATAGATTCAAAATGAAGGTTTACCAACGGGAAGCCCTATATCACCTATTTTGGCAAACATTTTTATTGACAGTTTAGAAAGAAAGATCTTTGAAAGTAATATTTCGAAAAATGTTTTATTTTGGTATAGATATGTAGATGACATATTAGCTTGTTTTATGGGTAGTGAACGACAATTAGATGTATTTTTCAACCACATTAATCATTTACACACAAAAATTGAATTTACATTAGAAATTGAAGAAAATAGCTCAATCAATTTTCTTGATTTAAAAATGCAAAAAGTTAATAATGTACTTGATTATTCAATTTACCGAAAACCAACACACACTGATGTGACAGTTCCATATAGTTCCAATCCCCCCATGTCACATAGACTAGCGGCATATAACTCAATGATACATAGAGCTTTTTCAGCTCCTATGAAGAAATGTAATTTTGATTGAGAGATTAATACAATCGGACAAATAGCATCATCCTGCGGTTATCCATTACATATGATATACATATGATAAATAAGCTAATTAATAAAAAAGAGGAGAAAGTGGCATTACAACTAATATTTCCTAAACAAACTGATGAAATAAAAACCTATAAAACCATCACATATGCAGGAAATATTTCTAATAATATTTCAAAGATAATATCTTTAGCAACGAATACAACAATTTCTTTTAAAACAGAAAGTAACGTAAGTACAAAATTGTTAAATGTAAAAACAAAAAAAACCACCATTAAAGAAATCAGGTATATATAAACTCAAATGTCCAGAATGTAATGCTGTCTATTTGGGTCAAACCCTTAGAAATTTTGAAATCCGAAACAGTGAACACTTACGAGCATACAAATTAAAACAACTAGATAAATCCTACTACGCAAAACATCTTCTTCTTCTTATGGTGCCTTATCCTTAAGGACGTTGGCTATTACATTTGCCCATTTGATCTTATTTGCAGCTGTCCTGAACAGTTCTATGGATGTCATATTTGTCCATTGTCGTAGGTTTTTAAGCCATGGGTTGCGTCTTCTTCCTGGTCCCCTTTTGTTATTGATTTTGCCTTCGATTATAAGTTGGAGCAGTTCGTATTTTTGATTTCTCATGATGTGGCCAAAATATTGTGTTTTTCATTTCTTTATGAGGAGCATGAGCTCTTCTTCCTTGTTCATTCTCTGCAAGACATCCGCGTTTGTCGTATGACTCATGTAGGATATTCTGAGCATTTTTCGGTAACACCCGAGTTCAAATGCTTGGATTCTTTTTGTGTTGCCTCTGTCATTGTCCAGGCTTCAACACCGTAGAGTAAAGTAGAGAAAACATAGCACTTAAGTATTCGAGCTCTCAATGAAAGATTCAGCTGGCGACTACATAGGACTTTTTGCATTTTGTAAAATACTGTACGTGCTTTTTCTAGACGTGTTCTTATATCTAGTGAGTGGACCCAAGTTTCATCAAGATTGCTTCCAAGGTAAGTTATTCTTGTTACTTTCTCTAGATCTTCTCCGTTAACCTTTATCTTCACCGTTCTGTTCTGGTGTTTGCTGATGATCATCGTTTTTGTTTTCTGTGTATTTAGTTTCATTCCAAATTCTTCGCTGGCTGCCGTTATCCGTTCCATTAGACGTTGTAGTGCTTCAGCACTATCTGCCAGAATAACCGTGTCATCAGCATATCGCAGGTTGTTGATTCATTGTCCATTTATAATAATGCCATCTGAGGTGTCTTCCAGAGCTTTTTTAAATATCTCCTCCGAGTAAACGTTAAATAGTATGGGTGACAGAACACATCCCTGTCTTACTCCCTTCTCGATATTAATTTGTCCAGATGTTTTCTTTTTTATTCTAATTTTGACCTTTTGTTCCTGATAGAGGTTTGGAATAATCCTTAAATCTTTATCGTCTATGTTACATGACCTTAAGATGTTCATTAGTTTATCATGTTTCATCAGGTAAAAAGCCTTCTGAAAATCAATAAAACACAAGTACACAACAGAATCGACATCTCTACATCTTTCAATTAGTACTCGTATTGAAAAAAGTGCTTCTCTTGTTCCGAAGCCATTCTTAAAACCAAATTGATTTTGACCAGTATGTTCGTCTAATTTACTGTATCTTCTATTATGTATTATTCGAAGGAAAAATTTGAGCACATGATTCATCAGGCTTATAATCCTATGTTCTTCACATTTCTTGGAGTTTCTCTTTTTTGGTATTGATACAAATATCGATGTCAGCCAGTCTTCTGGTATTATACCTGTTTCATATATTTTATTAAATAGATCTTCTACTACTTCGATGTGTTCGTCTAGTAGTAACTTTATTATCTCAATTGGTATATTATCTTCTCCAACAGCTTTTCTGTTCTTTAGTTGCTTTACTGCTCTGTTAATTTCGTCCTTTGTGATATAAAGTCCAGTCGTTGCCTCCTGCTTACCAATGTTTTCTCTTCCTTGGTCTTGAAACATCTCTTTCACCTATTCTTTCCATCTGGATATTTGATCTTCTATGTTAAGTACAGGGTTCCCATGTTTGTCCTCTACCAAAGATAGAGGTGTTTGTTTCCATATTCCAGCGGCTTCTTTTACTTTTTTGTGTAAATTGAAGGTGTCGTGTGTTTGCTCCAACTCTTCAATTTCTTGACATCTTTCACTTAGCCAGGTTTCTTTGGCTTGTTGGATCTTTATTCTGATGTTTTTGTGTATTTGTTTGTATGTTGTTTCGTTTTTGCCTTTGTATCTTCTTCTTTCATCCATCATTTTTAAAATTCCTTCTATCATCCATGGTTGGTTTTTTTTCCTTGTTTCCTCTTTAAGATGATCTTCTGTTACTCTTGTTAATGTTTCCTCAATATAGTGCCATTTTTCCTAGGGATTTTGTGTCGATGGTACTGGATTTTTTTCTAAGTGTCTACGCATTTCTTCCCTCACTCTGTTGTTAGTGGATTCTTTTTTAAGCTTATCTGCGTTAATAATTATTGTTTCCGTATTTCTTTTTGTTCTTTTGAACTCTATTCTCATTGCTGCAAAACATCTACTTGACACCAATCATTCATTGACACCTAACACAGAACTAGAAGTGCTGCATATTTGTGAAAAGAAACAAGAACTGGATTTCCTTGAAGAATTGGAAATTAGAAGACATTTAAGAAAACCACAATATGAAGTCGTCAATGAACAGATAAATCTAGGGAGTTCTCCACTAACAAACTGTCTTCTTAAGTGATAATTGTAAAGATCAGCAGATATAGTTTTCCTGGTTTTCTATATCATTGCACAGTTATACTGATCTTACTTGGAAAAATGATATCCAGGATATCACCATAGGGCTAATAATACCTAAGCTTCAATATTTGTAATATCGCATCTTCTTCTTTTTTCTATTAACATATATTAAGTCAATCAAGTTAGGTCACTTCTTGGTCTAGCCAATAATAACTACTCAACATCAGGTAGGCATCAAATGAAATGTAACTTCTGTCATTCTGAAGATGATATTGATTTATCTAATCAATTGTCAATTTTTTAGAATTTTCAACAATTTCCATTATATTGTGGATTTAGCCAGTGAGCTTCATTTAAAACACTAATATAAATATTTTGTCACATCTTCAATTAAGTGATGATTTTTTATTTCTAAATATTTCGATAAACCTTCAGCTTAACCAAACATTAAAAACGGTTTTTAAAGATATTCCCAAACACAAATTGAAGCTTTTCCGTCCAAAGTACATAATAGAAAATTCGTAAAATTGACTAAATTTATCACATCTACAATATGTCCCCCTAAGTTGGAATCATATGGAAAACTTTTTTATTATTAATTTAGGGAAAAAAAAGATATTCTTCATAAAAAGTTCTGCATTATCTAAAACCTAAAATAGAGTTATCAGATATCAAATTTTTTATTCGTATACGAGGTTTGTCAAAAAATTTGAGTACCTTTAAATTTGACAATATCGAAAAATATTACTAAAAAATGTTGATCAGAATTAAAAGCTACGTTTGAATATGCAAGGACATCCATTTAAATTAAAACTTAAAACAATTTGAAAATATTGAGCCATGAAATAAAACAATATAATTTGTTTAAAACTTCATTTATTTGAACTAATGTTCAATTTAAACTGGTTGACGCGTTTCACTAACACAGTAGCTTTGTCAAAACGAATGAAGGTAACATATGAAAATGTTTCAATATATACAGTGCATAAATACAGAATTCTATTTACTAATGTTAACAGAGATATTGAAGAAATTACCTGGAAATTCATTCACTACAAACATTCCTAAGCTATCTTCTAGGTAAAAAGGTTTAATAAAGGAGAGTGATTGATATCTATTTGTTCGTTAAGAAGATTACCTGAATATTTATTTTTGTTAATCTCAAGGGTCTCTAATAAATTTAAACTAATCTTATCTAATTTTTTGTTGTAATAGCTACGTTTGTGTTCCGAAATTCTAGTTTAAAAATTTCTAAAAGTTCTACCGATATAAATTTTATCACAGTTATCATTACAACATTTTAATTCATAAACTCCTGATTTGTTTAATTTTGAAGATTTAGATTTATTATTTTTAACGAGTTTGTATAACATGTAATCAGTTTTAAAGGAAATATTCATGTCTAGAGTTTCTAAAAATGATTTAATTTTTAAGGATGGTGTTCGAAAGTATGTTAAGCTTTTAAATTGTTTACCTACGACCACCTCTGTAAGTAGTCAAAAACACACAGTCGGCAATCAATATAAGACGTCTATTACGCACGGTAAAACAAAACGCACGGCTGTAAAGTAAATCGCACGGCTTCCATAGCAACCACTTAGCAACTGTCAATAGACGTCGCGATTTTATTCAAAATGTATTATTTACGTATTAGACGATGAATTTTATTCTATATATAAATGGTAGATAACATTTATTAGATATGAGATTGCATTTAATACTAAGAGTTATTTGGAATTATATGATAATTGGTTCCGTTTCATTCAATTCGCATCTTTTAGCTATCTGAATGTATCTCATATTAGTAAACAATTAGTATATTATACACCAAGGGACTAAAGTGGCCCATTTAATCCCGCGGGTGGTGTTTGATTCCTGAGGGAAGTAATCCACCTAAGGGATTAATGTCACTTTAGTCGAGAGGTGTATACGCTATTTTATGCAATTCCGGTAATTCTACATACATTTTTAATAAAAATAAATACTACTTAGGACGGACTTTTACGAAACTTGGCTGGGCATCGAGGAGAACTTCTAAGATGCTTGGCTGGGTATCGAAGATCGACTTTTATAAAACTTGGCTGGGCATCGAGCATGTACGTTTAAACTTGTACTTTAAATACCTTAATAGGATCATAAACACAAGTACAAGTGGGTCGTAGGTAAAGTATAGTACGTAACTCGTGTTGTAACGAATTTTACGCACTCACGGAATTACGCACTCGCCGCTAAGCGGCTTCGTGCGTAACTTTTCCGTTCGTGCGTAAAATGCTTCTTACAACACACGTTACGTAATGTACTATTATTATTATTTTTATCAGAAGGAAATACTTGTTCTAAAGTCTGTTTTTTTATCTTTTTATTTATGATATTGTCAATTAAATTTGGATCGTAATTATTATTGACTGCTATTTGTTATATGATATTTAATTCTTTGTTATAATTATTAATATTTAATGGGACTGTTAAGAGTCTGTGTATCATACTATTGAAAGCTGCTAGTTTATGACTGAATGGGTGGACCGAACTATTATGAATTGTAATATCTGTATGTGATGGTTTATGAAATATAGAAAAATCATGTTTATTATTTATATTTGAAATTGTAAGGTCTAAAAAGTTTAGACTTATTTTGTTCAAACTCTACGGTAAATTTGATATTATTGTGAATTGAGTTTATGTAAGTAATGGAGCTATCTAATTGTCTATTTGTACCGATGAAGCTAGCTAAAATGTCGTCCACATATCGGTGCCAGTACATAAATTTTTTTCTTAGGGGGTGTAATAAATTATTTTGTCTATATTATCCATGAAAATTTCTGCTAGTAGGGGGCTGAGGGGATTGCCCATAATCAAACCGTCTTTACTGCTATAAACCTCTCCATTGGAATGAAAATAATTTTGATTCAAACACACTTTAATAAAGTAATGATATGAGAGTGAATTATGGGATTAACATTATTGTATGTGAGCAAGTTATCAACAAGAGTTATAGTTTCCTTAGGAAGTATACTAGGGAATAGATTTGTTACATCGAACGATATGAATTTAGAATTATGGGGTAGTATTATATCTTGAATATTATTAATTAATTCCGTTGAGTTTTTAACTGAAAATCGAGGTTTGAATGAACAATATTTAGAAATGATATCTATGAGAATCTTTAAAATTTTGAATGAAGGTGCTGTGAAATAAGTTACAACTGGTCTGATTGGGTACCCCTCTCTATGGATGAATAAAGTTTGGGGTATTGCGGATTGGGTAAAAAAAAATTATATTTTTCTTTATCGTTAATAATTGATTTAGCGTTATCTACTGCTAATTTTTATTTCTTTCTGAAATTTATTAGTTGAGTCTTTTTTAAAAGTCTCAAAATTGCTTGCCTGAATAAAATTGTTGGTTTTTAATATATAATCTTTTTTAGTTAATGCTGTTGCCGTATTTCCTTTATCTGCTTTTGTGAAAATAAGACTATTCGATTTTGATTTTTGTTGAATCTACCTATTCAAATCATTTATTAGAAACCAAGCACATTTTCTACCCAAATTTTGAAATTCTCCATGTAGTCGGCAAATCCTTTAGTTTAAATTTATTAGAGGCCCTTGAAATTAACAAAAATAATTATTCAGGTAATATTCTTAACGACCAAATATATATCAATCACTCTTCTTTATTAAACCTTTTTACCTAGAAGATAGCTTAGGAATGTTTGTAGTGAATGAATGTCCAGTTAATTTCTTTCAATACCTTTGTTAACATTAGTAAATAGAATTCTGTATTTATGCACTGTATATATTGAAACATTTTTATATTATACCTTCATTCGTTTTGACAAAGGTGAAGGTCACTTGGACGGGTTTTGATTCGTTCATTTTAATTCTCCACTTATGTCACCATGTCTCGATTTCATTTAGAGATTGGTAGAGGCTGTAGTTGGATTTTCGTCGTCGATTGCAAGGAAGGCGGCATCATCTGCAAACGTACCGGTGATGGTTTCATTATTGGTTGGTAGATCTGCTGTATATAGCACATACAATAGTGGTCCAAGAACACTGCCCTGTGGGACACCTGATTTTATTGGAAAATTATTAGAATGACCGTCATTCACTCCTGTTCGAAATTTTCTCTTATTTAGATAAGAATCTAATAGTTTCAGGTAAGTGATGGGAAAATATTTCTTCATTTTGAAAACCAGGCCTGTGTGCCAAACTTTGTCAAAGGCTTGACTAACACCTAAGAAGGCAGCCGTGCAGTAGTGTTTGTTTTCCATTGCCGTATTTATGTGGTGTAATATTCTATGAACCTGCTGTAATATAGAGTGTTCCTTTCGAAATCCAAATTGGTGGTTAGGTATCCATTCCTCTGTTTCAGAGTCTGAGTTGATTCTTTGTAACAGTAATCTTTAGAGTATTTGGGATATGATTGGTAGTAGGCTTATTGGCCTTTATGATAAAACTTTATTTGGATTTTTGCCTTCTTTTGGGATTAGTATTATTTCAACAGTTTTAAGGAGCTTTGGCCAGTAGTTTAAGCGTAGAATGGCATTGAAGATGAGAGTATTGAATATGATTCCTTTCTATTTTATTTATAATCATAGGTGTTATTTTGTCCAGCCCAGGAGCTTTTCTAGTGTTTAAATATTGAATTTCCTGTTGAACTTCGTTTTTAGTTAGAGGTCTTATTACCGGTATGTTCGCTGGAATGTGATTATGTCTCTGTCAATTTCAATATCTGGAGCGTCGTTGTTCGGGGTAAATACTTGAGCTAGGTGCTCGGCAAATAACACTGCTTTTTCCTCATCACTTCTGGCCCACTGTAGTGTTGGTCCCCGTTCATTTCTAATTGGAGATACCTGAGTCTTATGTTTTTTGGAGTTTTTGATAGGCTTCCATATTGAATTGTCGTATCGATTCAAAGTCGTTATGCACTTTGTAAATGATCTTTCTTGTTCCTCTTTAAGTTTAGATTTTAGTTGATTGCTTAGTCTGTTTAGTGAGGTCTTGTCTGGTGCGGCGTGGGTTCGGTGCCATTTGGCCCTCGCTATTCTTTTTTGAGCTACTTACTTTTTAATTTCAGCTGGGATGTATAGAGCTTTGTTACCTGTATTGGTTGCAGGCGTGGCATTTTGTGCGGCACCTGTGAGGGTATTGTTTAATGCCATTAGCGTTCCATATATTTCCCTTGTTGTTTTAAGGCTTACTTGGAGATCGATGTCCTCTTCTAGTTTGGTACGGTATTTTCTCAGTTAGTTCTCTTATTATGCAGCCTAGGTGTTGTAGTTTTGTAGACTATGAAGCTGCTGATAGTTGCTATAATTGGAGAGTGGTCGTAGCTTTGCGTGACGTCCATGTAAGCAGGAGAGATGAATAGATCGAGCAGGTCAGGTGTTTTATTTGGATCTGTTGGCCAGTATGTACAGGTGCCTGTTGACGAAGCGTGGTAATTATTTTCGTGTATTAGGCTTACTAGTTCTCTCCCTTCAGTTTAGTTGTAAGACGAGATACTAATAATACATGTTTACTGTTGAAATCTCCTCCATCAATGAATTTATGACCTAGTGTCTCAAAGAAGCTTCTGAAATCTTATTTCTTTAAATTGTAACGTGTTGGGCAGTAAACCGCTGCGACTGTTAGTTTATAGGACCTCATACTAACTTTGATAAATGTGGCTTGCAAACAATGTTGTGCATACTTTGGTAGTTTTACATGTTTTATAGTATTTTTTATCAGGATAGCTGATCCAGCATGGACTGTGTTATCTGGATGGTTTACGTAATGGGGTATCCTGAAGTAAGTTTGACTTGTGAAAAGGCTTTCACTTATTAATAGAATGTCAAGTTCATTGTGAATTAGAAATAACTCAACCTCGTTTTTGTGCTGTGGTAGCCCATTGACATTCCACTCTGCTATTTTAATGAGGCTATTCAATTTTTGCAATAAGCGTTGTCATCATGTTTAGAACCAAGCTGTTTTGTTGTATTAGTTAGTGAAACATGTTTTTGAATTCCTCTAGGAATTTGTTCATTATGTCATTAGTGTTTGTTTGTTGTTCACTACCATTTCTTACTACACTAGCGTAGCTGTTTTGTGGTTGATTTGGAAAGTGGGTTGGAGGCACTGATATCGTTGTTTGCTTAGTAGGTCTAGTTATTATATTGTTCATGTTTTGTTGTATATTTATACTATTGTTGGCATTGTTCGGTTTAAATAATTTATGGTAAAATTCGCTTCCCTTGTAATTGGCTGGGTGGGCTCCATCACATAAAACACACCTAGCAGGGGTATCTTTACTTTTTTTGCAGGATGTTGTATTGTGAGATCCCCCACATTTGACGCACACAGTTGCAGTATGATCTTGAGTGACCATGTTGCTGACATCTCATGCATTGTGTAATGACTGTTGTTTTGGGTGCGTTTACTTGTATAGCTATCTTTTGTCGGTTTGTCAGTTTGTAAATGTCTGTGTTATTTTCTGCTTGTTCTAAATCGACGAAAAAGATGTTCTGTCGTCATTCTACTTATACAACTCATCACATTTCTAACCTTATGTCCGTTTTTGGCTAATTCTGTTTTTATTTCATTGATGTCTGTTGTATGGTGTTTGATAACAATTCTGTAGGCACGCTCCTCTTTAGGTTGGTAGGTGTGGTGTATTACGTTTTTGTCCCTCATGTATTTTATTATTTTCCTGTATGTGTCTGGTGTATCGCAACTTATCTTTACTGCTGCTAGAGATTTTGTGATGTATTGAAGGTTTTCTACTATTGTATTGAGTTGTTGAATCATTTCGTCATATTTCATTACTCCATAGACGTATATTGGAGGTGGTTTTGGTGTTCTATTTACACTTTCGTTAGTTTTAGTAGCTTCTTCTTCTCCTACTTCTTCATCTTGGTGTGTTACAGAGCTTAATTTGTTATTTGTTACTGTTTCTGATGGTCTATTAATTGCAGTAATTTTTCTTCTTTTTGAGCTTGCTAAGGATTTTCTTTGGAACAATTATTTTGCTCATTCTCATCAATTCCTAGAAATTCCTCGTCACTAGTTGATGACATTCTATGGTAGCATTGACTATTATTTAATGCATACTGTGTGAGATTTGGTTGGTTTACAATATACTGATGTTGTGTTATCTGCTGACTATTATCAAATATTTGTTGGGTGGAAGCTTGTGGTTGTTGATGTTGTGGTGTGTATGTTTTGTAAAGTGGGACACCCTGTATAGTAGATCAATTATTTATTTGTAAACAACATTGGTTGGCTGTAACTAATTCCTGGCCCATTAAAAGCTGGTATCGAGAATTATAACTTTTTAACACCGAAAACTATTATTGGTTATTAAGCAAAAATTATATTCTGATATTTAGATTGTTTATCCTAAATGGACTCGCCTTTCTTAAAGCCGAGTCAGGAGTTTTACAAATAACTTAATCGTGTTTGACTGTAACTAATATTCTATATAATTAGTCGTTGCGAAGTAGTCCTAGAAAGATTTACAAATTACGGCTCGAAGTAAATAAAAATATTTAGACTTTTTATCTGTGTTTCACTGAGATCCATTATACCTTTCAAAAGGTTATGGGCCCAGTCACCGATTGTGATTGTGCGCGAGTTTCAGTTGTTCAGTTGAAATAAAAAAATAAATAACAATGGCGAGTGGCACGTCAACTGTGATGAAACGGAATTTAAAACTCTTTAATGGAGAAAACTATTTAATGTGGAAATTTAGACTTTCGGAAATAATCGAACAAGAAGGTGCGAGTAGAGTGCTGAACGAGGATCCACCAGAACCACTTACTGATGAGTGGATAAAATGGGAGCGGTTTGCCAGAGGTACCTTGATTGAATATTTGGACGATATCACACTGTCACAATTACCTCCAGGACGGGCGACAGCTCGACAAATCTTAGAAAAGTTCGATGGACTATATGCTTGCAAAAAGGTATCCACACAACTATGTGTCCAAGATCGATTGTTTAACTGCAAACTAAAGCCTGATACATCAATGAAGAAACACATGCTGGAAATTGAAGAAATGGTGCGTGATTTAACTGCATGTGGCTTGGAAGTGAACGAGACAACAAAAGTATGGTATATGCTCAACTCACTACCTTTAAGTTATGCACCAATTAAAGCTGCAATAAAAACAATGACAGATTTACATTGGCCTTTGTAAAAGGAATGCTTCTTAAGCACGAGGAATATCTAGCGAGAGAGAATAATGATACAACAACTAAAGCTCTTCATTTTCGTAGTACAAACGACAAAGGGTAGAAGAAAGAAAAACATTTTCCTAAAAATCAAACATTTAAAAACAAACAGGTGCAAAAACGATTCCATTGTGGTAGGAAAACCCTTAAACGTGATTGCTGCTTCTACAAACAGAGTTTGAAGACGTATCAACAACCTCACTATCAAAAGAAGAAAAACAATCATCAGGAGACTAGTGCTAATGTTTCTGCAGCAGTAGAGGAGCCGTTTGCCTTTATGTGTACTAATGATTCAAATTACGAAGAAAAAGAATCAGGACGTTTTATATTAGACTCTGGTGCGACCGAGCATATTATCAACGATTTGGGGCTCTTCACAGAACACAGACAGCTAGCGAAGCCCATTTGCATAACTGTGGCGAAGAAAGGTGCAACCATCGAGGCGACACATATTGGGCAAGTGGAAATCAACACAGCCCTTGGCTACAATGGAACATTGAAGGATGTCCTCTACAGCAGCAGTGTACCTGCCAACCTCATCTCAGTGAGGCGTATCCAGGAGGCTGGGATGTCAGTCGTGTTCACCGAAACTGGCAACGTGGAAATCAAAAGGGGAAGCACGACAATGATAAAAGGTAAGCGCATAAATAGTTTGTATATTATTGAGCTTATAATACAAAATGCGCGAAATACAGCACGGGCCGCAGGCCACGTGGCTGCTATTAAAAGTATTGACAAAAATATATGGTGGCATGAACGAATGGGCCACATGAGTAAAGAAAAATTTTCAAAATTTAAAGAAAATTAACTTGCAAGTGATAATATTTATTTAAAAAATATAAATCCCATAAATTCAGTTTGTGAAGCGTGCATAAGCGGAAAACAAACACGCCTTCCTTTCGCCAAAATAAAAGATAAACGTCATATTACGTTCGATACGTCATATTTATTGTTCATTCAGACGTATGTGGTCCAATAACACCATCTACGATAGATGATAAACATTATTTTGTAAACTTTATAGATGAATATACTCATTATACCGTAACCTATTTAATGTCAAAGAAATCTGAAGTCTTTACTTATTTTAAAGATTACGCTGCAAAAGGCGAAGCCCATTTTAATACGAAAATAGTCAATTTATATTGCGATAACGGTTGAGAATATTTATCTGGCGAAATGAAGGAGTATTGTAAACAAAAAGGAATAACATATCATCTTACGGTGCCATATACTCCGCAACAAAACGGTGTGGCGGAACGGATGAATCGAACTTTAACCGAAAAAGCACGTGCAATGGTATATAACTCGGGTTTAGACAAACGATTTTGGGGCGAAGCAGTTTTAACTGCAACTTACCTAGTAAATAGGTCACCTACTAAAGCCAAAAAATTTAATAAAACTCCCTACGAGATATGACAGAAAACCGAAATTAAGTATTTTAAAAATATTTGGCTGTACAGCTTATGTACATAATAAAACAAAAACAAAAAAATTTGATAGTAAATCATCTAAGGGAATTTTTGTGGGTTACGTGCCAAATGGATATAAGATTTTTGATTCAGAATCGAAAAAATTCATAGTTGCACGAGATGTAATTTTTGATGAAATTACATACAAAACATCAAGACAAGAAATCGATGATCAAATAAAAATTGGTGGCTAAAATGTATCAATAGGCACAGATAATTTATCAGCAGGAGGTAATGCTGATAGTGATGCTGGTGATAAAATCTCTCCTGGTAAAACTGATAATAAAATATGCGATCAAAACCTTATAAAAAAGGTTGTCCCTGAAAATTGCATTAAAGGTCAAACATCTAAAATAAAGGATTTCCCTGAACATATAAGTACGAACTCAGATAGTTCTGATATAACTCCGTGTAAATTAAGAAAGTTAAATTATAATGCGCAGGATATAAGAAGGAGTGAGAGATTAAAAGCTAAACCAATAATATCTTACGATTGCGAAGAAGAAGATGATTTTGAATTTAAAAATTACTTAATAGCTGCTCAAATATTGAAAAATGAAATTCCAAAGTGTTTTAAAGATGTAGGTAAAAGTAAATCTAGAGTTGAATGGGAAAAAGCCATAAAAGATGAGTTAAAATCATTAGATCAAAATAAAACGTGGACGCTAGTACAAAAGCCAAATAACGTAAATATCGTCGACTGCAAATGGGTGTTTACAATAAAATGCGATAGTAATGGAAATTGGGACAAATATAAAGCTCGCTTGGTAGCGCGCGGTTTTAGCCAAAGAAAAATGTTAGATTACGATGAAACGTTCACGCCGGTAGCTGGAATCAGCACTTTTAGATGCTTGCTTGTATTCGCAAATCAAAATGAGCTGTTAGTTCATCAAATGGATGTGAAGACAGCATTTTTGAATGCAAATTAAAAGAAAACATTTACATGAGAGTACCTGACGGTGTTGTAGTTAATGGAAATAATGTTATATGTAAATTAAATAAGTCTTTATACGGCTTAAAACAATCTGCTCGATGTTGGTTTGAATGTTTTAATAACGTATTAATTGAAAAAGGATTTGTAAATTCAGCAGCAGATAATTGTTTATATTTTTTGAACAGAGGAAATGTGAATAAAAATATCTACGTAATTTTATATGTGGATGATTTAGTGATTGCAACTAAAGATAACAATACAATGAATAATTTTAAAAAGTTTTTAATGAAACAATTTGATATGGTTGATTTACAAGAAATTAATTATTTTTTGGGTATAAGAATAAGCAGATCAAACTCAGAAATTTCACTTGATCAAACAACGTATTTAAAGTCTGTATTACAAAAATATAATATGAGTAATTGCAACCCCGTCAGTATACCATTACCAGTAAAATTAAACTATACCGCATTAAATTCAGAGGATAGTTATGATGCACCTTGTAGAAATGTAATTGGCTGTTTAATGTACGCAATGCTGTGCACACGTCCCGATCTGTGTACAGCGGTAAATTTACTAACTAGGTACCAAACTAAAAATAATAAAGAATTATGTTTATGCTTAAAGCGGGTATTAAGATATGTAAAAGGAACGATTAATATTAAATTGGTATATAGAAGAATTGACAATTATGCACAAATATTAACAGGGTATGTTGATGCTGATTGGGCAAATAATGAAGTTGATCACCGAAGTACAACGAGCTGTTTATTTAAACTGTATGACAATTGTATAGTAACTTGGATTACACGGCGACAGAATTCGGTTGCAGCGTCGTCAACCGAAGCGGAATATATGGCCGTTTTTGAGGCTGTAAAAAAAGCCCTATGGCTACGATCTTTATTTGCCAGTATTAATGTCAATATGTTTAAACCAATAATTTTATATGAAGACAACCAAAGTTGTATAGCAATGTCAAATAATCCCGTAAATCACAAACGTTCTAAACATATCGACATTAAATACCATTTTACGAGGGAGCAAGTAGAGAACAAGATGATCTGTTTGAAATATTTGTCCACAGGTAATCAAGAAGCTGATTTGTTGACAAAGTCGTTGCCACCACAGCAGTTCAAGGAACTAAGAAAGAAAATGGGATTAGAAGAAAAATAATGTTCACATTATAAAATTCTTTTCATTACTGATTTAGAAATTTAAGTGTTAATGATCTGGTTAGGTTTTGTGGGGTTTCCCTAACCCAAGCAACAGATGTTGGATCATTGTGAATTCCCCAGAAAGCCGTAAAGTAATAAGTTTTTCCTCTTTCCTCATATATTTTTTGAGGGGGTGTATTGGTTATTAAGCAAAAATTAAATTCAGATATTTAGATTGTTAATCCTAAATGGACTCGCCTTTCTTAAAGCCGAGTCAGGAGTTTTACAAATCACGTAATCGTGTTTAGTTTTCTTTAAATTTGACTGTAACTAATATTCTATATAATTAGTCGTTGCGAAGTAGTCCTAGAAAGACTTACAAATTACGGCTCGAAGTAAATAAAAATATTTAGCCTTTTTATCTGTGTTTCACTGAGATCCATTATACCTTTCATTAACTATTTTTAAAAACTTTATTTATACAATATAATTAAAATTACAATACTTGCTAATGATGAACCGATAATTCTAAGAATGAACTAACTAATGTGACCAACAATGTCTAATAACAACTTTAATAATGAACCAACTTAAACACAACTTATATTCAACAACGTTTACCAACTAACTTACAAGCTTGAATAATAATGAATATGAACATATATATTAAAATGAAATCTAACTCTGCATTTCTTATCCTGTTTATAACATAATATTCTTATTTATTTATAGAAATTTCTACCTCTATAACTCGAGTTCATTTTTGTCTATTATTAATGAGTTGACCAGTTTTTTCATTATTACACTGATAAATTAATTTGTTTTGATTTACTCTTCTTTCTGTAGCGCTAATGATAACGGGACTATAAGACGTCTGTACACTACGAAACCCAAATGAATACTGCTGCATTTTTTTGACACTATGTTTTGATTACCATTCTCAAGCATTAAATTTATTTGAAATAATTGTCTCTTGCAGGTAGTTTCATTGGCCCTATATGTATATTTCATAGCAGCTCTCTTGGGAAGGCAATTTGTTCCTTATGCGGAGAAATCGGCGACTGGAAAATATGAACATGTCGATATGTACTTTCCGTTTTTCACTTCTATTCAAGTAAGTTTGATTAATAAAAAATAACGACCGAATAATAATGACTTTTTTCAGTTTTGTTTCTACATAGGATGGTTGAAAGTTGCCGAAGTACTGATTAACCCATTCGGAGAAGACGACGATGACATTGAACTAAATTGGCTTATTGATAGACATATCAAGGTAATAACCGTTAAAATTATATATAGTTTTATATTATTAATTACATCGCTACAGTATTGTCGGACAAATAAAAATTTGAATACTGTTTGGTTGTCACAGGATTTTAATAAGATATATTTCTGAATATCTGATAGTGTTACACATAAAGGGTATTGTCCACAAAAAAATGAAGATGAAATCACAAAAACAGTTCTTTTATTACATAGTATTTAAATTTTAGAAAATGACATCGTATTCTTGTTTCTGACGGTATCTATCAACCTAACACTTTAATCACTTTTTTGTGACCAGCTCTCATAATTTCATAATTTTTCGGTCCATGGATTTAGCAGGAGCAACGCCATTGCAGATACAGTAAAGCATAGCTCCATTCACTGAGGAGATTTTAGGGAGTCTATATCTGGGGGTTATATGCTGCCTGTTCTCATGAAACGTCTTCTAGTTGTCGATTAGACTGTTGAGGTTCCTCAAGCTGATATAATAGGTGTTTATCGTCAAACGTCTGTTTAAATTTGCCTAGGTATTGTGCACAGACTCTACGATTTCTGGAGGCGCAAAACCCGGTGCCTAGTTTAGTAGAGGTAGTGGATAGGGATCTAAAAGTGTCTATTATTGCCGTGGTAAAGTATTTTGCATCTGTGGATCTACTCCATCCGGGACATGTATTTTCCGCCATAGTTAAACATAAAGCTTCAGCAGTTGTTCTTAGGACCTTTGGGTTTGTTCCCGCAAGCTTTACAAGAAGGCTGTTTCTTGTAGTTACTTTTTGCATGATGTTATAGCAATGGTGCTTGTACGAAAGGCGGCGATCGAGTACAACAGGTATTTTAGCTTTTCTGTGTGTCCTAGTGTTTGGTATTCTCATCTCATATTACTCACATTACTACTACTACTAGGTACATGCCAACCATGGCCAAGTCAAGCTCACGCCAAGGTTCCGACACTAAGGCCACTGGTGGGCCCATTGTGTCATTCCCGCTACTTATGTATCCATGAAGCCGAGTCCTTCGATGAAGGACTCAATCCTCTTTAATAGATGCCTGCTTTTGTCCCCAAGGACCATAACAGGGACTGCAAAGATTCGCTTGCGTAGCACGGCCAATTTGGACAGACTAACAAAACATGGTTTCGTCAGCCATGCCGCAATCCCTACATAGGGGACTCCTTTCTAAACCTAGGTTATGGAGGTGTTTCCTCAGACAGCAGTGCACTGCTAGGAGTCTTGCTATCTTCCTTAACCCACTCTTTGGTAATTCTACAGCTGCCCTAGCATGTCCATCAGTCCAACCCCTCAATAGAAGCTTGGACTGCTTGAGACCCTGCAGAGTATTCCAATGAGCGATGTGTTGGTTTCCCAACCAATTCCTCGTCTCCCCACTGATTGCTTGTTTTGTAAGGCACAAAGTCGGGCCCGGGCAGCTAAAGGGAGCTGCCGCACCTTCCACGGCCAGTGCGTCCACCCTTTCATTGCTTTCAAAACCAGAGTGGTCCGGAACCCATTCTTGCCACACTACGTTCCGCCTTGCTTAGTCAGCAATCCATTCTCGACATTCAGCAGCAAGCCCTAAATTGATAATGTATTAACTCAGGACCATGTTTGCCGCCTGAATATCGGTGTATATGATTATGCGTAGGTCAACGTAGCCTCTGTTTAGGTTTATCTTCGACAATTCGAGGATAGCGTGAACCTCAGCCTGCAGATACACCCTTACCCAAAGGAACGCAAACTTATGTCGTTGGGTACTTGGAGTAAATTCCAGCCGTCACTCCATCGCTGAAGCATGAGCCATCTGCGTACCAGACGATCCCATGAGATTGTGTATTTTCCTCTATTTCCCAGAATTCTCTTTTCCAGATCTTCACCCTATAGGGGATTACTAAATAGTACCTCTGCAGACAAACATCAGTCGCTCGAACTAGAACTGGGACATCTCCCAGGAGTCCGAGCTTCTTAAGGTGCCTGCACCCTTCCTCGTTTCGCACATATGCTAAACTTTTCAAGCATAGGAGTGCCCTCCTAGCCTTGACCTCGATCACATGGTTAAGAGGCCGAAGTCCAATAATCACCTCTAACGCAGAGTGTTTATTGTCCCCAAACTGACCACTTTGGCTATTTAGCCATGGCCAAGGCTGCTCTTGGCCACCAGACCAGAGCCCCAGATGTGAGTAAAGGCAGCATGATCACTTTGTAGAACCACAAGATAGTCTAGGTTTAGTACCCAATTCGGACCAATGGCTCTCCTACAGGCCCAGTACGTGTTAGTGAGCCTTCCATGTCAGTGACTTATGTAAGATCACTCCCATTTATTTCACTTGTTCAACCACTGGAAGTGGCACTCCTCGAAGGGGCAGACTCTTAGGTCATATACCTCTCTCCTTGGTGAAAGCAATTACCTCAGCCTTGGCAGGATTCACTGTAAGTCCGTGAACATTGCACAACCCCTGTACCCTGTTCAAGGCCCTTTGCGTCACCTCACATTAAATGTTTCAATTATTATGAGATACTTTAGCAAAATTGGTCTTCAATTGAATTGCTGCTGAATCAAATGTCAGTCAAAGTTCCATATTTTACGAATGCAAGATCTATAAAAATGAAGATACGATTATGGAAATTTACCAACTATAATAGGAATAATCTAATTAATATTCTAGAATAGAATAGAATAGAATAGAATAGAATAGAATATTTTATTGTTCTTTCATACAAAGTACATGAACAAGGAGTCGGTTATATAGTAAATATAAAATACATATATACTCCTAAACTAACATGATAGATAAAAGGTATTACAAGAAACAATGACATAAAATTTACATGTTTTTAAAGACAGCGTACAGCACATAATAGTCCAGCAATAGAGAAGAGCAGAAAAAAAAATATAAGACAAACGCATAATTCCCATAACTAATCCTATACTATAAATTGTTTATGTAGAGATACTGTGGATATCTAATCGTTAATAATGCATGATTTAATTTTCATTGCTCCGCTGATAAAACCATGCAATTGCTTCAATAGTAAGAGATCGTTTGAATTAAGAAGGCAATCTAGATCGTCTGAATGCTTTCGTCTTCCTATGACTGTATTTCTTAATCCAGCATACAATGGGCAGTCAAATATGATATGTTCCAGGCATTCATTGGCCTGCTGGTTACATATTGTACACATCTGGTCGCTTTTTATTGTATGAGAGGAGTTATTCACATATAGGTATAAATACTGTGAATTTGCTGTGCGCAGTTGGGCTGTTAATCTTTTAATATAAAGCGGTGACGGTCCACTTAAATAATTGTAATTATTATTATTTTGCAGAAAGAATTTATATGTAGGGTGGTGAATACTAAGTAATATTTTATTCCAATCATTTTGCATGTTTTTAGCTAGATGTTCGGCTAATACAATATGTTTAAAATTTTCATTGATACAGTCAGTGTTAAGGCCAGCATTATATGGACAATAAATACTGACAACATTAATCAACTGAACAAACCAATTGTATTTGTGATGACCATATCCAGAGTTATATAATTTTATTAATCGAAATAATGCTCTATAGGGGTACCTTGAGTGATTTTGAGATTTTACCCTGATGAAGTATTCAATAGCTTGTTTTATTAGATAATATTCTAGCCTGCACAGATTGGCTTCGACTCTTATTATATAAGCGGCAGTAGTTCTCTGGAGGAATAGGAGGTTTTTCCAAAAAGACGTCTGTATTTTCTCAGTTTGATCCAGATAACGCAGACCCCATATATTACTGGCATATGTGAAAGTGGGTATGACGACATTGTTATACAGAGTCTTAATAGACTGAAGAGAAGATAATTTTTGCGAGTTTATAGTTGAAAGTACAGTACCTTGAGTAATTCTTGCTTTTCGTTCTCGTGATTTAAAATTATTTAGAAACAGTCCATTGAAAGTAAAGACCACTCCCAAATATTCATAAGTGTTTGAGATTTCTATTGGGTTGTTAAGGTATGAAAACGTGGGTTGTTTTCCAATATTGGGGCTCCTTCGGAATATAACTAGTTTTGTTTTTTCTGTATTTACCTGAAGCTTGAATGTGTTGCAGTATGATTCTAAAATCCTCAGGCTCTTTTCCATTTGTATTTGCGACTCTGCAAACAGTACCAGATCGTCAGCGTATAACAACATCCGTATGTTATCCCCTTCATCAAGAGTAACTCCCTTACTGCCTTGGTTCTGAAAATAATTATCAATATCGGAAATGAATATCGCGAATAGTAGTGGGCTGAGCGGGTCCCCCTGTAAAACACCTTGGGTTATTTGTACTCTCTCTGAACTGTTACCTTCTTGTTCTATAAACAGTGCTGCTTGTTTGTATATTATTTTTAGTATTCTAGTAATTTTTGCACTTATTCCGTTTGAATATAATTTTTCCCAGAGTATATGATGGTCTAACGAATCAAAAGCTTTTCTAAAATCTACAAATAGAGTATATAATTTTCTTGAAGGGAGGCGAAGGTAATTGTTAATTATAGCGTAGAGCACAAATATGTTGTCTTCACAGTTGCGTGTTCTGCGGAAGCCGCTTTGGCACTCTGGTAATATTTCATTATTCTCAACAAAGTTAGTTAGTCTCGTATTAATTAATTGGGTAAAGAGCTTAGTTTTGTGATTTAAAAGTGCTATACTACGGTAATTATTAGGGTTTTTAATATCGCCACTTTTGTGGAAGTGGATCATTTTAACATCTGACCATGTGGGTGGTATTTGTTCTTCGTTTAAAATTTTGTTGAAGAATGTTTTCAGGTGTATTATCCAATCCAAAGGAAAGTTTTTGAAGAATTCGTTGCTAATGTTGTCTACCCCGGGTGATTTATTATTTTTAGCTAAGTTTAAGACTCTAAAAATTTCATTAGTGGAAAAGTTTATATCTAGATAAGGGTGTATAACGCCAAAATATTGTGAATCCCTATGTAAATGCGTTCCATAGAACTCTTTGTAAAACTCAATCATTGTGACGGTATCAATTGTGGGACCTCTATTTTTAATTTTTCTAGTTTTTAGAAGTTCCCAAAATTCGGAGGGGTTGCTGATATTATTAAATTTTTTTATTGTAACGTTTTCGTAAGCTAATTTTTTAATTTTAATGAGTTGTTTGTACTCTTTTTCAATTTCACTATATGATATTAGTGCATTCTGTTCAAAGTTAGAGTTTTTTAATAGTTTTTTTGACATGTTTAACTTTTTCTTTGCGTCCTTGCAAAAGTTATCAAACCATGGTTTTGAATTTGAGAACATATGATTAGTATTGTCACGTTTTTTTTCCATACCTAAAAATTTTGCTGTTAACTTGATTGCCTCATTTATTTGATTGTCCATTATATTAATAGTACTCGAGTCTGAATGTATTTCAAAGATAGATACTATATTTTTATATGGTTGTGTTTTGGCAGGATCCCACCTTATTATTGTTTCTTTATAGCTATGATATTCTGATAGTTTATTAGACCCCACAAAATATGCATTTTCTATCTTTACAGTGCAACTCAGATGATCCGAAAACAGGTTTTTATTTATACAGAAACTGGAAATTAGGCCTACACTACTAACTCTTACCCAGACCAGATCTATTGTACTTCGTCCTGACCGCCCAATGTATGTATAAGCACCTTCATAATCCTCAAACCTACCGTTTAACAAGAGAAACCCTAGATCTTCCAAAGCTTCTACAAGTAATGTTCCTCTAGTATTAACTAGGGAATCTTTTGACTTACGTGGTTTTAACGGGGGATTGATATGTATTACGTTCTCTGAATCAAAATCATTCAGACCACCTACTCTCGCATTAAAGTCTCCGTACAGAATCATCTCGTCATTTGGGAATTTTACTGATATTTCTTTTAGAGTATCCTCAAGCATCTCTACACATACATGATCATCTAAATCAGGTTTTAAGTAGACTACACCTAAAATAATATAATTATTATTTATATTTATTCTGATAAAATTCCACATATTACATCTATCGATTACATCTAATGACTCCACACCCCCCAGGTTTTTTGATATAAGTATTAAGATACCCCCACTACCTCTACCCTTTTGCTTATCTTTTGAAGCTTGGCATGAGTAAGTATGATAATTGTTTAAAATATTTGGTAAGCTATTTTGGGAAGAGGTAATCCAGGTCTCCACTAAGCCTATTATATCAGAGCTACACAAATCATTAATTTCATGTATTTCTAAATTATCTAAAGTATTAATACCTTGACAGTTCCAAAATGTTATCTTAAAAGGGACAATTCCGTCCACAAACCTTGATCTTTTCACCTCTGTATTAATTAGTTTTTTGATGATGTCTCAACTTCTCTGTTCATTTTTGTTATTTTTTTTGTCGTTTCTTCAGCGCCTTCGGGAGATCTCTCACTGTATTTTCTTCCTTTCGCTGGAGTTTGTTCTGGTAGTCCTGTCTCTTCTTCAGTCTTGATTTCAGTTTCATTTTGTGCTTCTAATTCTGATAAGGTGTGTAGCTTATCGTTAATATATAATTTATTGTAGATGATCTTAGTTCTACATCCCTTGCCTCTTGCAACTTTTGAGTATTTTAAGAACTGTTTTCTTTGCTCCATAATTTCTTTGGGAAAGTCTTCGTTAATATAGATATTTGTTCCCTTTAATCTATTTCTTCCTTTCAATATGTCCAGCTTTTTATCCCATGTCTTCACTTTTAGTAATATTGGTCTATTTCTAAGTTTGTTCCTGTCTCCTATTCTCCTCGACTCTATTACGTCTGACTCTACATTTATATTGGTGTTTACTGTTTTCAGTACTTCTCTAACCTTATCATTCAGTTGTTCCGCATTTTCTCGTACTTCTTCTTCGATGCCATTTATTATCAGGTTTTCCCTTCTTGAATCCTTTTCTATTTGAATTACTCTTGTTTCCAATTTCTTCGTGGCTTCTCTTAATAAATAATTTTCGTTTTTCAGAGCTTGGTTCTCTTTTTTCAATATTTGTAATTGACTATGGATATTGTCCAGTTTTTGCTCGATTCTGGCATTTCGTTGATCCATGTTTTCTAACTTCTGCAGTATCTCTTCCATTGAAAATTATTTTAATATTCGGAGTTTAAAATTTAATTCAATTTTAAATTGTAGAAGCCTGACCTGTGTTAATGTATTCAACTTCATATCTTAATTAGTTTATGGAAAAAGTAAGTTTTTATTCCTTGTACTTTATTAATTTCTGGCGTATTATAACCTAGCTTTTTTCAAATTAGATCTTCTTACCAGGTTTTTGGTGTTTTTATTACATGTATGTATATACTGTCTTCTTTTATAACACAGTTGTGAAAGTTGTAGGATTTTAATTTTTAAATTTCTCACTCAATTCACTTATTTTACTGGAACGATTTAAAACTACACTTTCTGTAAGCAGCTTCAGAACCGGCCTATTCTATTGCACAGTTATTGGCTGCTAGAACACTTTCAAATTGTCTTGGCATAAACAACATAAAATGACGCTTCGTCGTCGTGAATCTACAATTTATTTAAGAAATCAGCTATCCTGATCTTACTTTATGCATGAAATTGACTGTCTCGACCCTTACTTCGTGGAATATGCTCATATTAGTGTTTTTAAATGAAACTCAAGGTCTCTAGTTAATTCCACAATATAATACAAGTTATTGAAAATTCTAAAAAATTGACAATTGTTTCGATAAATCAATTCTGACGATGATATTGATTTATCGAAACAATTGTCAATTTTTTAGAATTTTCAATAACTTGTATTATATTGTGGAATTAACTAGAGACCTTGAGTTTCATTTAAAAACATTACTTTATGCAGTTATTTGAACTTTGCAGGCAGCTGCATAGTTTTTTTGGAACAACTATTTTAAACATATTTTGGCTCTTCTTGAAAACGTTTGCCAGCGTTTTTAACGTAGATTGTGGACTAACATTTTTATCAGTAATCAGGTTAACTCCAATTTTGATATAACTTTGAGCTTCAGTTAAACGGTATGGTATTTTAAAAATATATTTAACAATACATACACGCCATACTAACTGTTGGCGTTTCTGTTAGATTACACTAACTGTACATCAGTGGAAATGTTTTTCAAGAAAGTTAACATTTAGTTTTACTAGTTCGTCAAGAAATCATCATCATCATCACACAGCTATATGTTCGTCCACTGCTGGACATAAGCCTCCCGTAAATATTTCGATCTCCCCCTATCATGTGCTGCATTTAATCAGTTGGTTTGGATGCGCTTCAGATCATCTGACCAACGAGTGGGCGGTCTGCCTCTGCTGCGGAAAGTGTGGTCTCGCGGTCTCCATTCAGTTATTTTCCTAGTCCATCTGCCGTCGTTTATTCTGGCTAGGTGATCCGCCCAGTTCCATTTTAGAGTCGATATTCTTGTAATGGCATCTATTACTACACTTCTCCTTCTCACCTCTGTGTTTGGAACTCTATCTCTCAGAGATAAGCCTAACATTATTTTTTCCATGCTTCCTTGCGCTACTCTTATTTTGTTCGCGGTGTTCTTTGTTAGAGTACTGCTAAAATACATTGATCGAAGACTTTCTTCTGAAGACACATGGGAATATCTTCCTCAATCTTCCAAAGGCTGCCTATGTGAGACCTATTCTTCTGCCAATTTCGCAGGTTTGATTATCTCTTCCCAATCGAATCTCGTGGCCTAAGTATTTGTAGGAGTATACTGCTAACTGTTAGGTTTTCACTGGCAACTAGATTTGTCATGAACTTTGTTTTGCCAATATTGATTTTCAGCCCAACCTCTATGGATGCTAGGTTCAGCTCGCTCAATATTTCTTGCGCTTCTTAGAGATCATTTGTAATTAATATCTGATCATCCGCGAAGCAAAGGTGACTAAGTTTTTCACCATTAATGTTGATGCCGAGGTTCTCGATGTTTGTGCGTTTGAACATGTACTCTAAAAGGTTGGTAAATAATTTGGGGGAGATGACATCCCCCTGCCGCACACCTCTCTCTATTTGGAAGCTAGGAGTATCTTCATGAAGTCTAATGACAGCATTTGCGTTCTTGTATAATTGCTTAACCCGGCGTTACTCGCTATATGAGATTTTCTCTCACAATTTTTCAAAATCGCCCCTACCTCCTGCCAAAGTTGGTGGGGACGCTCGCCGCCTCAGGAATGATATCATCTGACTTCCCACAAACAGTACGCCATAGCATTTCACAGTGTTTTCTGTAGTTTTTAAGTGAAGCGCCTTGAGATAAGTACGTGTCCTAAGTGTGAGATTTTCTCTCATCAAGCGAGTACTCGTGTGTCAAAAATTAAACATGAGTCGCAGCAAAAGAATTGTGGATTTAGCATTACTACAGGCTGAACAGATGTCAAATAGAGGTAAACAATATTTGAAAAGTATGTTTATAGGATCAGCTTAACAATAACAATTCGTTTGGTTTACAGAGTTGGAATCAGATGTAAATTTAGAAGAAATTGTTACTGATGAGCAATTAGATGAAGACAGCGATGCTGAAACCGAGCGCAATGATGAAAAGAGTGATACAGAACAATCCAACTCTTCTGACGAAGATGATACACCACCTCCTGCTCAGAATTTTTCAGGGATTCCCGCGTGTTATGGTAAAGATGGAATAACTATGTGGTTAAAACATAATCCTAATATACATAGAAAAACATTGCAACGAAATATAATATTAAAATTACCTAGCGTCAAAGCTCCAGCACGAAATGCCAAATCACCTCTTGACTGTTGGAAGTTATTTTTTCCTGATGAGGTAATTCAAGTGATAATCAATCATACTAATAAATATTTACATCTGATTTGTCAAAAGTATAGCCGTGAAAGGGACTGCCCTGATACTAATTTCGATTAAATGAACGCTCTGTTAGGTCTACTCTATTTAGCAGGCGTGAAAAAATCACAACACCTAAATTTGCGTGAAATGTGGGATGATGACGGAACAGCACCAGAATGTTTTCGTGCGACAATGTCTCGAAAACGGTTTTATCAGCTTTTATCTGCACTAAGATTTGATGATATTGAGGCTAGAGATAATCAGATAAATAATGACAATTTAGCCAAAATTAGAACAATATTTGATGGATTTGTGGAGCGCTGTAAAAATAATTACGAAGTTGGTGAATACGTAACGATTGACGAAATGTTGGACGCTTTCCGTGGAAGGTGCAAATTTCGCCAATATATTGCAAATGAACCCGCAAAATATGGGATCAAAATATATGCTGTAGTCGACTTCCGCACTTTTTACACCCATAACTTAGAAGTATATTCTGGAAAACAGCCTCCTTACAATGTGGATAACAGTGCTGCTTCTTTAGTTATGAGATTGTCGCAATCTATTCTGAATAAAGGAAGAAATATAACCATGGACAATTTCTTTACATCGGTGCCGTTAGCAGGAGATCTTAGCAATAATTATCGAACAACCATCGTAGGAACCCTGCGCAAAAATGAAAGAGGAATTCCTCCGGAAATGATCCAAGTAAAGCAGCGCCCAATTCACAGCAGCATGTTTGTATATTCAAAAAGTTCTGTAATGGTGTCTAACGTGCCAAAAAAAAATTAAAAACGTCTTGCTATTATCAACAATGCATGATGATGATATAGCATCGATGAGGAAACGGGAATCCAAATGAAACCAGAAGTAATTACCTTCTATAATTTAACGAAGGGTGCAGTTGATGTTGTTGATGAGATGAAGACCCTTTATTCGGTAGCACGTGTCAGCTGCAGATGGCCACTAACATTTTTTTCCCTCATGAATATTGCTGGAATAAATAGCTACATAATTTACAAGGCTAACAATCAAGATTTAGAAGCAAAAAGATGTTTGTATCTATAGGAACTTGCATTGCAGCTAATGAAGCCTCATTTGGTAAACCGTTCGAAAATTACTAATCTTTCACTCAGTCTTCGCACATCTATAAATAAAATTGCCAAGATAACTGAGACTCCAGTAGCAGGAAATGAAGTGGCAGAATCCCAATTTTGTCATCTCTGCCCACGGCGGAAAAATAGAAGAACAAAGAAAAAATGCCACAATTGCTTGCGACCAATCTGTCCACAACATAGTATCTTTTCATGTCCTAACTGTGCTGTAAATAATAGCGATACTGACGAAAACATGTAAAAAAATTAATCATCCAATCTTTTTTCCATCAGTTGTTTTTTTACATTCAAATTTTCTAATTACCAAGATTTTCATCTTTTTTTTACTCAAAAATAATGTTCCTTACAGATATTCTTTAAGCTTAGGTATTTTTTGTAGAAATGTTTTTTTAATAAGACACATTAGCATTACTTTATTTAGCTATTATTTCATTTGCACTAGTTTTCAGCGCTACTTCTGGAAATTTATAAAATTTGAGAAAAATCTCACGCGCGAGTCATGGTGGGAAATTTGATGTAGCGAGTAACGCCGGGTTAATGATGTCGATGTAGAGATGGTTGACTCTGCAATCAGCGAGGGCACTAAGCATATTATGGTGGTCTATTGTGTCAAAAGCTTTTTCATAGTCTACAAAAATGAGAACTAACGGTTTATTATACTCTACGCATATTTCAATGAGGATTTTTATTGTATGAAGATGATCATTTGTGCCATAGCCCTTACGAAATCCTGCCTGCTCAATTGGTTGGTAAAGATCGAGTTTAGCTGTCAGTCTTTTCATGATTATTCTCATAGCGTATATATCTGCGAGAGCAGGCTAATTGGTCTGTATTTTTCTATTTGGGCTATATCTTCTTTCTTGTGTAAAAGTATTATGATGGGCTTATTCTATTAGAAGTGCTGATCCTCCTAATTTTATATTTTCGGTGCTAATTTCGTCACCTCCTGGTGATTTATGGTTTTTCGTGTCTTTTAAGCAGTCGTTTATTTCGTCTTGAGTGATTTCGGGATGTATTCTGATCCCTGGTTTTGTATTACGGGAATGCCTACTCCAATTTCTATTGTTGTGGTTTTCTTATAGAGTTCCGCATAGAAGCTTCTCACGATTAGCAGTATGTCTCGCTTATTTGTGGTGGTTTGTCCATTCTTTTTGTCATTTATATTACTCAATTGTTTCTCACCCTCAGACAATTTTTTTCTAAGAACTTTCATTCCCCTGTTTCCTCTATCACCCTAGATATTTCCTCTCTTTCGTGTATCTCTTCGGATAGCCTTTGATATTTCCTTGCTGATTTCTCTTAGCTGAGTGGCATTGTTTCGATGTTTGTTAGATTTCTTCTTTTTCCATCAACTTCTTAGTACTATTACTCAACTTCTCCTCCTTTCCAACTCCAAGCGATTGCTTGCACCTGTTTTCCGCTTCTTTCGTTGCTGTTATTATTTGTTTGTCTCCTCAATGTCTATATCCTCTTCATTTGTCAGCATTGGTGACAGACGAGAATTAAGGAGCTGTGCGTATTGGTCTGCGCTTTGTGTTGTTAATGATTTTCTAGAAGCTGTTTTTCTTATTAGTTTTGACCTCTCCTTTCTTGTATTTATGATTATTTTTGCTCTGACGGCTCTGTGGTCACTTCCGATAGAAAATTTGTTAAGAACAGTTACGTCTTGCACTATGTTTTTCATGTTTGAAATTATCAGATCGATTTGGTTTTTTGTAACTCCGTCTGGGCTAGCCCAAGTCTATTTTCTCTGGGGGGCCTTTTTTGAAAAAGATGTTCATTGCATAAAAGTTGTGTTGTAAGAAGTCAAGCAATACTTGTCTTCTATAATTTCTTGTCCCAAACCCATGACTTCCCAGTGATGTTTCACTGTCGTCTTGTTTGTGGCCTAATTTGGCGTTAAAATCTCCCATAACCAACGTGTAATGGAAAGGTGTGTTGATGTCGTCGTAGAAGCTTTCAATATCTTTGTCCTTTTGCGTCGAGGTGGTGGCATAGGTTTGTAAAATTTTCAATGTATACATACTGTTTAATCTAAGTGTAAGGTATGCTACTCTGGGACTTACGCTTTGTAAGACATCGGGCACATGTGAATTGTGTATTAGGAAGCCCACTCCACCTTGGTCTATATTGTCTATACCCACATAATATAGTAGGTGGCCTGATTGAAGTATCAGTTCTTCCTCTTCTTTTCGTCTATGCTCACTGATTCCTAGTATGTCCCACCTTAAGAACTTGAGCTCTTCCTCCAATTCCTGAAGTTTATATGTTGTCGATAGGGTTCTAACATTGTAAGTGATAATTTGCAGCGTTCGTTTCCCGTGGTAGCCCGATCCACTCCGGGGATTCTTAGCACCCTCCACCCGTGGTCTTGTCCTATTGCTACCTTGATTGGAGAGACACGGGTCGCCGGAGACTGAGGGCCTTGTTTCTTCTGTACTCATATCGTATCATAAACGGGGTTTTTGGCCGTTTATCCTAACACGCTGGCCATTGCGGGTTGTTGAGGGGTCCATGGAGAGTTGCATTTCCTCAGGTCTCGTTCTAACTGTTATTCCGCCGTGACTCGGACGCCAGAGCCTCGTCGGTTGTCTAGCAGGGTGCACCGGATGCCAAAAGTTTGACATCAGCTCCAGCAGGTGAGGTTAGCAGTTGAGGTTGACTTTGGACCTACTTAGTTATCACCCCCTCACACCCCTCGTCAAGAAATAGTGGTGAAAAATTATATCGAATCATAATTTTTTTTAAATGCTGGCGAAAGTTGTTAGTATCTGAGGTATATATTATTATTATTCCATGATAAGGGCAGAAGATTGGTCCTATTTTGCCCATAATAATAGGTTGTTGAATATAACTAGCAAAAACTAGTACTAACCCTAAAAGTAAACTGAGGATTAAAAATATAGGAGTTTATTTGATTTTTGAAACCATTAAAAATATCTTAATTCAGCTTTAAGGAATGTCCAAACGGAGAGGGAAAGCCACTTGTAGGTCACCGAAGTTGAATTTCAAAATTCGGAACGCGAGAATAAGGTTAACTCAAAAACATGTTTCTTCCAATGTTGTGAAATTTGCCACGACTAATCTCTCTTAGTACGAGTGTCTAAACACGGCCCAAAGACAATCAGGTTGCGCCCCTTTGCATTTTTTCCATCATTCTAAATCTGGGTACCACGAAGGCCCGGCGTATTCAAGTATAGGTTGAACATAGCACTTGTAAAGCTGGAATATGTTTTGTGTCTTCATAGTTTTGTCTAGAGCTGTTTCAAACGGTTAGTGAATCTTCACTGAATTTGGAGGAGATGTATTAGAAGAGCGTTTATATTTTTTCCACAAGTTCTGCTTGTGTTTCAGCATATGTAGAAGTTCCCGTTAAACCAGGGTTTTAATTTGTTACGGTATGCTCTTCTCTCGGTAGTGATCTCCTGCGATATTACTATAGTTCGACTAGACTGAAAAGTTGCGCGTTATATTTTGCGATAAATATACGCAAATACCACCACCGGCACCGTTTTCCGTATCAGATCTGTAAATAATATAGCCAGTAATATCAATAAAGGAGTGAGGAATTGAGGGTTTTAACCAAGTTTCACAGAGGAAGATGATATTAGGTCTTAGTAATTGGATTGGGCATATGAATTCTCTATATTTAGCCATGAGCGAGCAAAGGTTTGAGTCGAGCTATTGGCAAAATGTAACGATATTGGGAAGGCCGTTGACATATTTGATTGTCAGATTGTTTTCCCCATTTAGTGTACGGGTTTTCAGCTGCCTACGAAGAACCTTCAAGTATTGCATTTTGTCATCAATTATCGATAAGCCGCTAGTGCCTGTATGTTATGCAGAATCAAATACCATTTATATTTCAATGTGTTACACCTTTAAGACCAATGTTCATCGCCAAGCTCAGATTTCGTCCAACGAAATCTCCCTGCATATTGACTTTGTTTTTAGATTATTCAACCCAGAAAAAAATGTCTGACTTTTTATGAGATTTTTTCAATATATGTGATAGATTCGCTACAATTTTTGAGTAAATTGGAGACTTAATTATTTATAACATTTTGGGGTTGTCTGTCCTAATGTCATAATAATGTCCTAATGTTTTATCAGAAATCAGTGTAGTCTCGGACGACGTTTGTTACTTGGTGACCTTTTTGTTTACACATTCATTTACCTACTTATAATACTATTGGTACTGCTGCACAAAGTTCCTAAGTACATAAAAACCTTCATGAAATATGAGGCATACAACTACTTTAGGTATGCATGAAATTAATTCGCAGTTGGAGATACTAACAATGAGATTAAAATCAAAATTCAAAAAGTATTTTCGATGCCAATTACCTTTTCATATTATTGTTTTTATTATTGTCGCGTAAGGGTAGGGCCAAGTTTGTCCTTGTAACACGTAGCAACAAAATTGATTGAATGGAAACTTACAAAACACTTTTAAGTGCGCATAAAAAAATTAAACACATAATGTTGTTTCTAGAAAATAGGTGAGTGTTTTGAAAATAATATCAATTTAAAATATATTTTTTATGATCCTATTGTTCTGTAATTATGGCAAACAGTAATAACGACGGTTATAAACACAATTAGTTTTGCGATCATTTATTTTCATCATGAATTTGACACTGCGTATATAAATTGTTATCGATACGAACAGAAATTGATAAATAATAATATTTAGAACATTTATAACAAACCAGTTGCTGCAATTTGCGTCAGCAAATATAAATAACCACATTGAGAAATACCTATAAAATCATGATTTTATTAATATTTAACAGTGGTGTAGGTAAGCACAAAAAGCCACATTTGTATTTGCACATTCATTAATTTTCGTAAGTAATATCATAAGGGCATCTAATTTTTCCGAGAAAAATCGAAAAAACACGTTGTTAGGTAATATTTTAACAAGAAGCATGAGTGCTGGTGGTAACAAAAATCCGACTAGAAGTCGAGGATTTTTGCACCTGCACGAATGCATTTTGTTGAAAAAATATGACTTTGCATTGTTTTTTCGATTTTTTCACAGAAAAAATTAGATGCCCGAATGGTATTTGACAAGACTATTTCACGAGTAACAGATTATTCTGCATACACATAGCTTACAAAACATCCTACCTTACATGCATACATAATAAATATGTAGGTATTAATTTGAAAACTGAAAAACATGAGTTCTTTTATTTAATCACAAAATAGTACAAGTTTAATTGGAGTAATTTGGTGTATTAATCCACTTTGGAGCTACGCTCTACCAACGTGCGCAGCGACGCCTTGAACAAGCGCGCTGTTGTCAAAGACGGTGAACTGTAGTGAAGTTCTTTTATCCTGATCAAAATCAATGAAAAATGGGGTGAAATAATACTCTATTTGTGAAGGAGTATCTATTACTATTGCAATAGTGGGTTGTAAGGCCACAGCATGCACTCCCTACCGGCTACTTGCCTTTATAAAATCCAAATTATTACGAAACTCTTTTTTAAAAACGCAATAAAATACGACTATACAGCTTTCTAGCTTGACCAAAACCGGTCCTATTTTTTTGCCCATGTATGAATATCACTTCTACGGTCACTGTTCTTGCACTAAAATAGTGTATTCCGTTGATCCGTCGGAGGAACAGAAATTTCTCGTAATGAGAATTGGAAATTAAATGTCACACTGACTTTTACTCTTTCTTGCCACTTGATCCTTTTTGTAATCGGACATACCGATGACAGTTGTCGCCAACTGTCACGATCTATTGAATGACGGCGTAAAAATGAATATGTTTATTATTTTTCTTTTCAGGAATATGAATTCCGAACATTAATTATTTATGCTACAATTAAAATATAAATTGCAATTTAGGTACACAGTAGGAGTATTGTTTGAAATCTTTGTTAACTCATTGGTAACGTTGGGTGTAGGTAAATCATTAATGTTGTTAATGGGTCCAGCTGTAGAGTGAGAAGCTTGGCTGCAGGATCTTCTGTTTTCTGTTTTTTAGCTGGAGGTTCTGAGGCGTCACTTCTAAGGGTGTTTATGATGTTGGAATAATGCTCATTATCCATTTGCAGATAAGGCTTAATTGAGTTGACTGAACTGTGGCCAGTAATTTTAATTAATTGTTGTTCACCCACCCCTCATTTAGCCAGGTTACTAACTGCTGTCGACCACATAGAGTGATTTGTTATTTTTATTTCTTTTGTATTTAATTCTGCCTTATCTGCTGCTTCTTTAGTCCATTTCGAAAGTTCGTTTTTTCCCACTGGAGTGTTTTTGTACCATCCACTTGATCGTTCTCTGCTCCATTCCACTCTAGTTCATCATTAATATCAATTTTATACAGCTGTATTAAAGTGTGTGTACTCTTTGTTCTAAGTCGTCGTTATGAAATTCAGTTAGTTGAGCTAAGAAGCTGAAATGTTTATCAATAAAATTGTACTGTTCTAACCTTTTTTTTTAATAATTGTATCTGTAATAACAAAATAGGTATTTACTTTGAAATTATTTATAACATCAAATTATGTGTCAGATGTACCATCATCCTTAAATTTTTTACTGCTAGATCGTTTTAGATCTTGTTGAAATTCCCTAAATTTTTACACATTTTTACTCTTTCCATGATAATGTTCAAACGTATCTCTTAAATGGGTTACATAATTATTTATGTATACTTTGATATGTCTTGATATAAGTCAATGATGACATTTTGAATAATTTGGCTACTTTTATCAAACAAAGACAGAATGTCATTCCAGAAAAACATTAAAAAGACCACTTCTATTGTACATAGTTTTTTGTTTAAACTTTGAGCTTTTCATTTTAACTGTTGAATTGTGTGCACTATCATTTGACATGATATCATTTAACACTGTTTTAAAAGATTGATATCCTAATGAGAACGCTTTACACGCGTCGGCCCTAGCAGACCACTTGACAAACTTTTTGGGTACCTACTATCTATATAATTATTTTTTGTAATTTTATTTTAAATAAATTCAATCTTAATGTAGAAGCAGCGAAAAAGTTGAACATTTCTTGAAAAAATAGGAAAATTAAGTAGCTTATAAACAGCAATCAGCAGCGGCATTTTCTACTAAGTTTAAAGAATGAGTTCCGCACAGGAATGGCAACGATACATCGATATATTCAATATATCGATATTTTTTCAAATATATCGATGTAATAGTTCAGATATATCGCAAAATATATCGATATTTTAGTGTAAATACCTATATCAAAAAACTAATTAATTGCAAATTGCACACACCACAATTTGGCGAAATTTCAATCTAGTTTGTTTTATCACCAACATTCGTTAAATTTCTTAGCACCATCTAGCGTCGAGAAGGTCAAATAACTTAGTAGGTACCTGTACTTAATACGATATAGATACCCGAATTATCGGCTATAATCGGGATTCCTTTGAATTACTTGAACGGAATTAAGTTCTTCCCCGAAAATTTTTGTCGGGGAATACCCGTCCAAAGTTTATAAATATACCTCAACAAATATTTTTTCTGCAATCTGCAAAGAGCTTTGAAAGTGTTTGCTGTGAATAAATGATAGTGTGATTGTTCAAAAGTTTAGTGAAGTTGAAATTGAAATAAACTTGATTTATTACATAAATTTAAAGTGACTGTTGGTCCTGAAAATATGGCTCCTCCGAGAAGTAACATTTGGAAGCATTTTCAAAAAGTTACTCCAAATACTGCTAAATGCAATTTGTGTGCCAAGGTGCTGAAGACTTCGGGCAATACAACACATTTAAAACAAAAACACTCCTCCATCTTACAACATTTAACTGTGAGACAACGCTAAAAGCAGAATTAGAAAATCGTAAGTTTGAAGCATCCGGAAAGAAAACTGAATTAGTAGGAAGACTTAAAGTGGCACTAGAAAATGACGGCTTGGATTCAGAAACATTTTTATTCAATGACGAGGCGTCCACCTTAATCTCGTCAACTTCTGCTAATATTTCAGCTAACATGGACGAGAAGATTTCGGCTTTGAAGAATGATATATCTGCCGATATCTTATTAATAAAAAACGACATTGTCGCTGACGTTTAATATGAAATTTCGTCTCTAAAGTTTGAAATCGAGAATAAGATGACAACGATGGACGAGAAAATCCAGGAGTAACAAAGAAAGATTACGGATATAAGAACTCAAGACACGTCAGCGGAAGAAAAGAAGACAAAGCAAACAAAACCTTGCAAGCCAGAAACACACCCTAAGTTAGAAGGCATTGGCAGTTTTTCCCGTGTCAAGGCTCTAGCGCCCGATGGAAAAATGTCGTGGACCGATTATGTAAAACAGTTTGAAGCAGACTCTAGAGTGAATAATTGGTCCGATAAGAAGAAAGCAGTGAACCTAACTATAGCGCTTCGGGGAGATGCCTTAGATGTACTTCATACGATACCTCTGGAAGAAGCGGATGACTTTGAGCAGCTGGAAAAGAAACTGGACAAGCGATACGATCATTTGGAACACTTGTACAGATTTCAGCTGAAGAACCGGCGAAAACGTGACGAAACCCTTCAAGAGTATGAACTGGATACTGCCCGACTAGTTCGATTTGTTTATTCATCAGCACCTGATAACATGATGGAATGTTTAGGCATCCAGGCCTTTATTGATGGCTTACGTGATCCCGATATGCAGAGGACGCTTCGTTTAGCCCATCCGAACATTTGTCGACGCATTGACTGCTGCTCTTGAATATGAAGCAGCCACGATGGCCTCTAGATACAGCAAAGGTAGGACCATACAGAAAGAAGGTGACGGTGAGAGACTTGACCAGATCGTCAACTTGTTGAAAGGTATGGTAGACAAGGAGCCGAAGAAAATCAGGTGCTGTAATTGTGGCGAGCTAGAGCATGCACGCAGTTCGTGTAAGCGTCCTATGACTTCTGCAAACCAAAAACCTCTTAAATGCAAAGCAGCCATGAAGAGCTTGCGGTACAACAAAGGTAGGACCATGCAGGAAGAAGATGACGATGACAAACTTGACCAGATCGTCAACTTGTGGAAAGGTATGGCAGATAAGAAGCCGAAGAAGATCAAATGCCGGAAATGTGGCGCAGTCAGTTTAAGCGCCTCAAGACTCCTGTAACCCAAGAACTCCAGTCACAGGGGAAATCAGACATGGGGGAACATCCAGCTGATGTGAATCACCGAAAAGCAAACTCTTTGCCTAGACAGTAATGCCCTGTAGATTATTCACAATGCAACAAGTCGAAAGCTGAGGAAGTTGCAGTTTCAAGAATTACAGTAGTCAATGAAGAATGGTCACCCACCAGGATCAGAGAAGATCAGGAGAATGATCCTTGCCTAAAGAAGATTCGGCAGTGGAAGAAAGAAAATTGACGACCTACCTGGCAAGAACTGTCAAGATTTTCACGGAAACTCAAGGCGTATTGGGCTCAGTGGGACTCCCTTGTCCTGGAAGAAGGGCTGTTGAAAAGAGTCCTTGAAAACGATGATGGTTCGGAGATGAGGAGACAACTAGTTATTCCTAGAACGAGAGTAGCTGATATACTGAAGAAGTTACACGACAGTCCATCGGGAGGTCATCTGAGAGTGAAGAAAACCCTTCAGCGAATCCGTGAAAGGTTTTATTGGATGAACAGCTCCGACGATGTGAAAGACTGGTGTAAGAAATGTACGACTTGTGCTACGTGTAATGGACCACATCACAAGAGAAAGGCACCTATGAAACGATATAAAGTTGGAAGCCCTTTCGAAAGGATTGGTTTAGACATCGCTGGACCATATCCGACGACAGAAAATGGTGGTAAATACATCCTGGTTGTAATGGATTATTTCACAAAGTGTGTGGAAATTTACGTGATCCCGAATCAAGAGGCCACAACTGTCGCGGATGTATTGGTGAAAGAATTTATCAGCCGATATGGAGTGCCCTTGGAAGTCCACTGTGATCAGGGAAGAAATTTCGAAAGCCATTTATTCCAGAAGATTTGTGACAAGCTGGGAATGAAGAAGACCAGGACAACAGCATTACATCCACAATCAGATGGAATGGTCGAAAGAATGAACAGGACTATTGGAAAATACTTGTCCAAAGTGGTTTCCAACCATCAGAGAGATTGGGACCAGTATCTTTCCCTGCGAAAATCCTGTTTGGACGTGAAATGGGGCTTCCTGGTGACCTGGAATTTGGCTGTCGGCCTGGAGAAGATCTAGCAGGAGAAGACTACGTGATCCAATTGAGAAGAAGGCTGGACAATATTCATAAATTAGTTCGAACAAATCTTCAAGTTGTCAGCAACAGAATGAAAAGTCGGTACGATACGCATGCCACAGTAGGCGGTTTTAAAGAAGGGGACAAAGTATGGTTACACAACCCGACGAAAGGATTTCACTATCTACATTAGTTTTTGATGTGCTCGGTTACGCAGAATATACATTTCGAATAACTTCAATATCAGCTTTTGTGTAACCAACGATACCGACAGTATTTTCTTAAGAAATTGGTTAGCTTGGTAACTTTATCTAGAAGTTCTTTCTTTTTAAATTATGTCTCTTGTGTCTTCTTGCGCTTTTTAGCGTCACTGTCACAAATTCGCTTAGACGTAAGTAAGAAAATCTTGCATTGCTTAGTTATAGAAATGATAATTGGCAATTTAAAAAAGGGTTAAATTAAGTTCATGCCTTATTAATGCGACACTCACTCATATACGCGTTCATACTTAATACACTTACCTTACGTATAAATTTCAACTTTTAACAAAAATGTTCGATGCCACGATGCCTCTTCAAAGAAATATCATACTTAATAATCTTAACACAGAACTCGTCGCAGCGAAGCATGAACAGCAAAGTGTGAATAAAGAATTACCTAATGTATAAATGTACCAAAACCAAATATTTATATTTCAACACGTGCGCCCGAGTCCAATGGATCATCATACAAGTGCTCCCTTCCGCCTTGTTATTGTTCGTTGCTTTCGCTTTGGCGAAATTCTGGTATTGTTTATCATAAAAATTGCCGATGAAATCGCCACCGCTGGTTAGGCGCTACTTTTTTCGTCTCTTGCGGACTCTTTATCATAGATTAAGGATAATAATAACAATTATTATAATAAATGACCGGTGTTCCGTTGCCGCTGGCCGCTGTTTTTTTCTTATTGAGTTGTTACTTGATAACTAAATATTGATTAGGTAGGACCTAGGCATACAGTTTGAAAAGTAGAAGCAAAAAAATAAATATTCATAAATAACCTTGATTTTAATAATTTCTTGCGTATGCTTTAGGGCCCCTGCAGCCTTCGGGGCTCTAGGGCAATTACTCTTTTTGCCAAAGGCAAATCCGACCCTGTGTTGAACCCTTAAATAAAAATCCGCTCCTGGCGAATATAAGCGAAAAAAGACAACTAATAAAATTATTTAATTGTAAGTATTTATCTGTTTTATTGATACAGTAATTCAGATTTTATATTCTCCCTTTTCGAAAAAATTGTAGGCGATAGGGAGAAACCGAATACATATTAGAATTCAATACAACACAGTAGACGCAGAAAAACCCAAAAAAAATCGGAGAGCGACAAAAAGTTTCAAAATGTAGAACAGTGTTGGATATATACCGCACAAATGTGAATTTAGTATGTTACTTTTCCGCCAACCTATCTAATATGCGAGAAAAGTATTGGTTTACACCAAAAAAAGTTGGAATTTTGAAAAAATTTTTGAGTTATTTTTACGATTTCCATCAATAACAACACGAAAATGGTTTTTACAAAAAAAATCCTGTGTGTATCCCCTACCAAACCGTGTTAAATTGTTGACAACATTACAATAAATGAAATGAAAACATTCTGCAATTTTATAAAAATTATAGAGATCATTGTTTGTGGCAGATAGCTTTAATGACATTCACTGCGTGAATTCAATCAAACGTTATAATTAGAAATAAAAATGTGATATTAACAAGTACTGAAAAAAATCATCTCCAGTCTATACCACTTCACCGTTTACGTTTAAATATTATGTTGCACAAGCTGCTATACTACAAGATTAAAATATCACCAAGGGGAGAAAGAGGAAAACAGATGACTGACCTCAAGTGGCACGTCTTACCAGCTACCTCCTACCTGATTATAATCATATACTTTTATTTTACCTTCATAACTAGTACTATATAAAATAAATGCATTTATTGATACACAACTACTGCTACTTTAATTAATAATCATTTGAGGGTTCTTTATTTGATAAACAATCTCATAAAATTAGTAAAATTGAGGTTTACAATTAATAAAGATATAACTATTATACATTTAAAGTTTATTAAGACTATACCTACCAGTTAATGAACAGTTTCAAAAACTGTCTATGTATTGATTAGTATTCAATGTGTCAAAGTAGGGCTGATCTAATTGCCAGATAAATAGTTTATTTTACTCAGATTGAAAAGCGAAAACAAACAACTACAATAATAGAAAAACTAGTGTTAAAATTCAGAAACATGGCTTAAATCTGATATTGATAATGATGTGATTAGACAACCTGGATATAATCTCTTTCGACATGATAGACGTGGAAAACTGGGGGGGGGGGAGTAGCTATCTATATTAAAGATATTTTCAATAGTCAAAATATTCGAAACCTACCAAAAACCAAGTCTGAACAACTATGGATTTCTTTTGATAATAAACACACCAAATATGCTGTTTGTGCTTCATATCGACCGGACGATTTCTCATTTCAGCAGCTTGCAAATGAACTCCATGGGGTATTGAACGTAATAACTCCTAATTTTAGTTTCATATTATGTGCGCGTGACTTTAATATAGACTTTCTTGAGCCAGATAATACGTCCTGTAAATTATTTCAAACCATTTTTTGACTCACATGCCCTCACTCAAATAGTCGACAAACCCACACGTGGTCCAAAACTACTAGATTTAATATTTTCAAATGTATGTATAATTTGTAGCTCATTTCTTTCGAACATTTTCATTATCTGTATATATATAATTTCCATACATAAATTCTTTTATGCAATATCCATCACCAGCATTACAAAATAAACGATTTTATGATACATCTGATATTCACGCAACTACTAAGCGTCTCTAAGAAACGTTCGGTTTCACTCGCATCCATTCGCATTTACTTAGCTAGCCACACAACAAATAAATAAATAAATAAATATATATTTATCTAAATAAATATATAATAATAAATTATATTATAAAAAATATATAAAAGCGAGTTTAATTGGCACCCAGAACGTGGGGCGTTTTAAAAAAATTTTGCTAGGATTTTTTAAATAAAAATTAAAATTCCCCAATGATAATTATTAAAATTAATTATAATCGGCACCAACAACGTGGGGCGTTTTGAAAATATTGAGGAACATTTGGAAAATTTTAAATTTAACTAAAATGGCAAAACGAATGACTTTGAGAGATGGAAAACAGGAGTATAAGAGACAGAAAACGCAAGTAGGAACAGTTACCGATGAACAATTGAGACAATTTGTAATTAGTATGTATGAAAGGATGGACAAGAAATTGGACGATATGAGAAAAGATATGAGAAAGTGGAAACTATGGTAAAAGATTGTAACAGATTAGAGGGGAACATAGATAATAAGATGGATAAGATGTTAGACGAGATGTAGAAACGAATGGGAAGGAGGACAAGATAAATGTAAATATGAACAATATGACGGAAGATTTGAATGTGACTATAAATGAAAATATTGATATTATGGAACAGAAAACAGATAATAATTTGGAAAAGAAAATTGATTATGTTAAACCAGAAAATATGAAGGAAATTAAGAAACTTGAGAAGAATGAAGAATTTAGAAAGCAAATAGATCAAATTAACTCAGATATGGAGGAGAATAGGAGGGCACACATGAACGAGATGAATAGAAATATGAACAAAATGGAGCAAAATTTGAATGGGAAAATGGATAAGATTAATAGAGATTTAGAAGGGGATGTGAACAAAATGGAGAACATAAATGGAATCATGAATAAATTGGAAAAGAAGATAGATGAGGTGAAAGAAGATATTCAAACAGTAGTATCAAAACAAGCTAATAAGTTAACAAAGAACATAGAGAAAGTAAAAATAGAAAGTTTCATGGAAATTAAGAATATTGAGAAGAATAATCAGGAGTTAAGAAATATCACAGAGGGGACAGAAGAAATTAAGGAAGAAACTGAAGAAGTAGGATACATTAAATTACAAGGACAAGTAAGTAAACAGGGAAATCAACATTTTCAAGAAAAAGTGAATAAAGAAATTACAAATTTAGATGGCAGAATAATAAAACCGACAGGAATATATGCAAAAAGGAGTCAAATCTTGGATAGACAATTTAATAAAGAAATAGAGAAATGAACCGAAGATTAAAGGACACAGTAGAAGGAATAGAAGATAATATAATAAGAAATGAAAGAGGTATAGGATGCTCGGGAAATTTTTATAATAATAAAGTAGTAACTGGAGTAATATATAACAACAACATGATGATAATTTACACAAAAGCTTTCTTTAGAATAATAAATAGTAAAATGGATAATATGGAAGAATTGGAGACGCAGATTTTAATGGATTCATGGGAAGAAATTTATGAGATATGGGATAACAAAATTAAAAAGGATATGATAGAGAATAGATAGACGCTTCAGAAACGTATCGAGAATCAAACAACAAGAGAAGAAAGCAAGAAAAAGGTTAGAAAAAGAAAAGCAAATTGAATAGTAGGACATGAGAATAGGAATGAACTTTGAAGACAAAAAAGCAATTCAATGGAAAAGGAAAGGATACAGAAAGGAAGTTGAAATAAAAATTTATTAATAATAAGTATCACAAGTATAAAGAATGTATATAGATGTTATGTTACGACGAAACTTAAAAGAAAATAATAGTCATAAGTATAGTTTTAAATGCAAAGCAGCCATGAAGAGCTTGCGGTACAACAAAGGTAGGACCATGCAGGAAGAAGATGACGATGACAAACTTGACCAGATCGTCAACTTGTGGAAAGGTATGGCAGATAAGAAGCCGAAGAAGATCAAATGCCGGAAATGTGGCGCAGTCAGTTTAAGCGCCTCAAGACTCCTGTAACCCAAGAACTCCAGTCACAGGGGAAATCAGACATGGGGGAACATCCAGCTGATGTGAATCACCGAAAAGCAAACTCTTTGCCTAGACAGTAATGCCCTGTAGATTATTCACAATGCAACAAGTCGAAAGCTGAGGAAGTTGCAGTTTCAAGAATTACAGTAGTCAATGAAGAATGGTCACCCACCAGGATCAGAGAAGATCAGGAGAATGATCCTTGCCTAAAGAAGATTCGGCAGTGGAAGAAAGAAAATTGACGACCTACCTGGCAAGAACTGTCAAGATTTTCACGGAAACTCAAGGCGTATTGGGCTCAGTGGGACTCCCTTGTCCTGGAAGAAGGGCTGTTGAAAAGAGTCCTTGAAAACGATGATGGTTCAGAGATGAGGAGACAACTAGTTATTCCTAGAACGAGAGTAGCTGATATACTGAAGAAGTTACACGACAGTCCATCGGGAGGTCATCTGAGAGTGAAGAAAACCCTTCAGCGAATCCGTGAAAGGTTTTATTGGATGAACAGCTCCGACGATGTGAAAGACTGGTGTAAGAAATGTACGACTTGTGCTACGTGTAATGGACCACATCACAAGAGAAAGGCACCTATGAAACGATATAAAGTTGGAAGCCCTTTCGAAAGGATTGGTTTAGACATCGCTGGACCATATCCGACGACAGAAAATGGTGGTAAATACATCCTGGTTGTAATGGATTATTTCACAAAGTGTGTGGAAATTTACGTGATCCCGAATCAAGAGGCCACAACTGTCGCGGATGTATTGGTGAAAGAATTTATCAGCCGATATGGAGTGCCCTTGGAAGTCCACTGTGATCAGGGAAGAAATTTCGAAAGCCATTTATTCCAGAAGATTTGTGACAAGCTGGGAATGAAGAAGACCAGGACAACAGCATTACATCCACAATCAGATGGAATGGTCGAAAGAATGAACAGGACTATTGGAAAATACTTGTCCAAAGTGGTTTCCAACCATCAGAGAGATTGGGACCAGTATCTTTCCCTGCGAAAATCCTGTTTGGACGTGAAATGGGGCTTCCTGGTGACCTGGAATTTGGCTGTCGGCCTGGAGAAGATCTAGCAGGAGAAGACTACGTGATCCAATTGAGAAGAAGGCTGGACAATATTCATAAATTAGTTCGAACAAATCTTCAAGTTGTCAGCAACAGAATGAAAAGTCGGTACGATACGCATGCCACAGTAGGCGGTTTTAAAGAAGGGGACAAAGTATGGTTACACAACCCGACGAAAGGATTTCACTATCTACATTAGTTTTTGATGTGCTCGGTTACGCAGAATATACATTTCGAATAACTTCAATATCAGCTTTTGTGTAACCAACGATACCGACAGTATTTTCTTAAGAAATTGGTTAGCTTGGGAACATTATCTAGAAGTTCTTTCTTTTTAAATTATGTCTCTTGTGTCTTCTTGCGCTTTTTAGCGTCACTGTCACAAATTCGCTTAGACGTAAGTAAGAAAATCTTGCATTGCTTAGTTATAGAAATGATAATTGGCAATTTAAAAAAGGGTTAAATTAAGTTCATGCCTTATTAATGCGACACTCACTCATATACGCGTTCATACTTAATACACTTACCTTACGTATAAATTTCAACTTTTAACAAAAATGTTCGATGCCACGATGCCTCTTCAAAGAAATATCATACTTAATAATCTTAACACAGAACTCGTCGCAGCGAAGCATGAACAGCAAAGTGTGAATAAAGAATTACCTAATGTATAAATGTACCAAAACCAAATATTTATATTTCAACACGTGCGCCCGAGTCCAATGGATCATCATACAAGTGCTCCCTTCCGCCTTGTTATTGTTCGTTGCTTTCGCTTTGGCGAAATTCTGGTATTGTTTATCATAAAAATTGCCGATGAAATCGCGACCGCTGGTTAGGCGCTACTTTTTTCGTCTCTTGCGGACTCTTTATCATAGATTAAGATAATAATAACAATTATTATAATAAATGACCGGTGTTCCGTTGCCGCTGGCCGCTGTTTTTTTCTTATTGAGTTGTTACTTGATAACTAAATATTGATTAGGTAGGACCTAGGCATACAGTTTGAAAAGTAGAAGCAAAAAAATAAATATTCATAAATAACCTTGATTTTAATAATTTCTTGCGTATGCTTTAGGGCCCCTGCAGCCTTCGGGGCTCTAGGGCAATTACTCTTTTTGCCAAAGGCAAATCCGACCCTGTGTTGAACCCTTAAATAAAAATCCGCTCCTGGCGAATATAAGCGAAAAAAGACAACTAATAAAATTATTTAATTGTAAGTATTTATCTGTTTTATTGATACAGTAATTCAGATTTTATATTCTCCCTTTTCGAAAAAATTGTAGGCGATAGGGAGAAACCGAATACATATTAGAATTCAATACAACACAGTAGACGCAGAAAAACCCAAAAAAAATCGGAGAGCGACAAAAAGTTTCAAAATGTAGAACAGTGTTGGATATATACCGCACAAATGTGAATTTAGTATGTTACTTTTCCGCCAACCTATCTAATATGCGAGAAAAGTATTGGTTTACACCAAAAAAAGTTGGAATTTTGAAAAAATTTTTGAGTTATTTTTACGATTTCCATCAATAACAACACGAAAATGGTTTTTACAAAAAAAATCCTGTGTGTATCCCCTACCAAACCGTGTTAAATTGTTGACAACATTACAATAAATGAAATGAAAACATTCTGCAATTTTATAAAAATTATAGAGATCATTGTTTGTGGCAGATAGCTTTAATGACATTCACTGCGTGAATTCAATCAAACGTTATAATTAGAAATAAAAATGTGATATTAACAAGTACTGAAAAAAATCATCTCCAGTCTATACCACTTCACCGTTTACGTTTAAATATTATGTTGCACAAGCTGCTATACTACAAGATTAAAATATCACCAAGGGGAGAAAGAGGAAAACAGATGACTGACCTCAAGTGGCACGTCTTACCAGCTACCTCCTACCTGATTATAATCATATACTTTTATTTTACCTTCATAACTAGTACTATATAAAATAAATGCATTTATTGATACACAACTACTGCTACTTTAATTAATAATCATTTGAGGGTTCTTTATTTGATAAACAATCTCATAAAATTAGTAAAATTGAGGTTTACAATTAATAAAGATATAACTATTATACATTTAAAGTTTATTAAGACTATACCTACCAGTTAATGAACAGTTTCAAAAACTGTCTATGTATTGATTAGTATTCAATGTGTCAAAGTAGGGCTGATCTAATTGCCAGATAAATAGTTTATTTTACTCAGATTGAAAAGCGAAAACAAACAACTACAATAATAGAAAAACTAGTGTTAAAATTCAGAAACATGGCTTAAATCTGATATTGATAATGATGTGATTAGACAACCTGGATATAATCTCTTTCGACATGATAGACGTGGAAAACTGGGGGGGGGGGGAGTAGCTATCTATATTAAAGATATTTTCAATAGTCAAAATATTCGAAACCTACCAAAAACCAAGTCTGAACAACTATGGATTTCTTTTGATAATAAACACACCAAATATGCTGTTTGTGCTTCATATCGACCGGACGATTTCTCATTTCAGCAGCTTGCAAATGAACTCCATGGGGTATTGAACGTAATAACTCCTAATTTTAGTTTCATATTATGTGCGCGTGACTTTAATATAGACTTTCTTGAGCCAGATAATACGTCCTGTAAATTATTTCAAACCATTTTTTGACTCACATGCCCTCACTCAAATAGTCGACAAACCCACACGTGGTCCAAAACTACTAGATTTAATATTTTCAAATGTATGTATAATTTGTAGCTCATTTCTTTCGAACATTTTCATTATCTGTATATATATAATTTCCATACATAAATTCTTTTATGCAATATCCATCACCAGCATTACAAAATAAACGATTTTATGATACATCTGATATTCACGCAACTACTAAGCGTCTCTAAGAAACGTTCGGTTTCACTCGCATCCATTCGCATTTACTTAGCTAGCCACACAACAAATAAATAAATAAATAAATATATATTTATCTAAATAAATATATAATAATAAATTATATTATAAAAAATATATAAAAGCGAGTTTAATTGGCACCCAGAACGTGGGGCGTTTTAAAAAAATTTTGCTAGGATTTTTTAAATAAAAATTAAAATTCCCCAATGATAATTATTAAAATTAATTATAATCGGCACCAACAACGTGGGGCGTTTTGAAAATATTGAGGAACATTTGGAAAATTTTAAATTTAACTAAAATGGCAAAACGAATGACTTTGAGAGATGGAAAACAGGAGTATAAGAGACAGAAAACGCAAGTAGGAACAGTTACCGATGAACAATTGAGACAATTTGTAATTAGTATGTATGAAAGGATGGACAAGAAATTGGACGATATGAGAAAAGATATGAGAAAGTGGAGGGATGAAAGAAGAGAAGATAGGGAAACTATGGTAAAAGATTGTAACAGATTAGAGGGGAACATAGATAATAAGATGGATAAGATGTTAGACGAGATGTAGAAACGAATGGGAAGGAGGACAAGATAAATGTAAATATGAACAATATGACGGAAGATTTGAATGTGACTATAAATGAAAATATTGATATTATGGAACAGAAAACAGATAATAATTTGGAAAAGAAAATTGATTATGTTAAACCAGAAAATATGAAGGAAATTAAGAAACTTGAGAAGAATGAAGAATTTAGAAAGCAAATAGATCAAATTAACTCAGATATGGAGGAGAATAGGAGGGCACACATGAACGAGATGAATAGAAATATGAACAAAATGGAGCAAAATTTGAATGGGAAAATGGATAAGATTAATAGAGATTTAGAAGGGGATGTGAACAAAATGGAGAACATAAATGGAATCATGAATAAATTGGAAAAGAAGATAGATGAGGTGAAAGAAGATATTCAAACAGTAGTATCAAAACAAGCTAATAAGTTAACAAAGAACATAGAGAAAGTAAAAATAGAAAGTTTCATGGAAATTAAGAATATTGAGAAGAATAATCAGGAGTTAAGAAATATCACAGAGGGGACAGAAGAAATTAAGGAAGAAACTGAAGAAGTAGGATACATTAAATTACAAGGACAAGTAAGTAAACAGGGAAATCAACATTTTCAAGAAAAAGTGAATAAAGAAATTACAAATTTAGATGGCAGAATAATAAAACCGACAGGAATATATGCAAAAAGGAGTCAAATCTTGGATAGACAATTTAATAAAGAAATAGAGAAATGAACCGAAGATTAAAGGACACAGTAGAAGGAATAGAAGATAATATAAGAAGAAATGAAAGAGGTATAGGATGCTCGGGAAATTTTTATAATAATAAAGTAGTAACTGGAGTAATATATAACAACAACATGATGATAATTTACACAAAAGCTTTCTTTAGAATAATAAATAGTAAAATGGATAATATGGAAGAATTGGAGACGCAGATTTTAATGGATTCATGGAAAGAAATTTATGAGATATGGGATAACAAAATTAAAAAGGATATGATAGAGAATAGATAGACGCTTCAGAAACGTATCGAGAATCAAACAACAAGAGAAGAAAGCAAGAAAAAGGTTAGAAAAAGAAAAGCAAATTGAATAGTAGGACATGAGAATAGGAATGAACTTTGAAGACAAAAAAGCAATTCAATGGAAAAGGAAAGGATACAGAAAGGAAGTTGAAATAAAAATTTATTAATAATAAGTATCACAAGTATAAAGAATGTATATAGATGTTATGTTACGACGAAACTTAAAAGAAAATAATAGTCATAAGTATAGTTTTAAATTTAATATTAAAGTAGTGTACAAAGATAAACAATATAGTAGATAGGGTTTTGTTTCCATTTGGCAGGTGTTAATCCAATAAGATTCTTCACTTTTGTTTCTCCAGAACCTAAAAAAATTTAAAAATAAATAAATGAATAGATATAATATAATATAAAGAAAAATTTATTAGGTAAGATTTAATATAAAAACAGCTTTGAATATAAAGAAAGGGAAATTTGAATATGGCAAATCAAGATATAACAATTGAAGAAAAACAATTTATGAGGAATACTGACTTTATAAAGAAAGAAAATATAAAGATATAAGATAGAGGGGATGAACATAAGAATAACTTAAATAACAAATAGATTTTCACATGTTTTTAAAAGGAAATAAGACACACAAGTAATAAAAAAGGATAAGAAAGGAGATTAATGAATGATATTATTGATTAAAATATAGGCGGTAATGTTTGATGTCAATTAGAATTTTATAGAATACTTGAAAATACATGGAAGAATAAGGAAATTGTTATTGATATATATATATATATATATATATATATATATATATATATTAAAGTGAAATATTAATAACAGGAAAATGAACAAATAAAATTTTGTATATAAATGCCCATTTGCAACTAAAAAGAATTATAATGCTCATAGTTACATGATATTTAAATTCATGATGAAAACAATATTGATAAACGAAACTATTAACATATAGTTGTGTGTTGCACACACGTGAGTCAATTATAAAAAGATATTATTCATTCGTAACATAAATTTTAAAATAAAAACCAACTTCTATAATTGTATTTTCCCGATTGCTATAACTTTTGACAAACCCTGTATACGATAAAGTATTTTTTTTGACGACGATTAAAAAAGCAAATAGACATGAATAGTATTATATATAAAGTGACAGCTTTATCAATATTTAGATTAAGTGTAAATAAAGTGACATTAGTGCAATCGCGGAGGTATTTTCGAACGGAGTGAATAATTGAAAAAGAACAAGACGCGGATAAATAGTTTTTTTTAAAAACAATAACTGTTTACAAGTTAACAAAAGAGGATCGGAAAAAACAGAAGGAGGTTGTTGATTGTTGAGCGTCGAGAGAGGGTTGTTAGGTTGAAAAGGTGGTATGGAATGATGTGAGAACGAGAATAAAATAATACAATTAAGTTAAAAAATCATAATAAAAGGACAAAATTTTGATTTTTTTACTGTGACAACGTCATTGGCAATAAATGGAATGATCCAGTTTCCAGTAATTAAATATCAAATAAAAAAAAAACTTTTCATTAATCGTCTTCTAGAATTTGGTGAGATAATTTAATTTTTTTACCTTATTTGTTCCTGGCTATTTGGTTACGTTTTCCTCGTAGCAGAAATTACTTATATTGAAAGTAATCCGAATATAATAAACTTTAACTCCTTGTCCAATAGAGAAGCTATTACACTTTAATCATCACAAGTTTCATTGAACTGAAATGAGTGGAAACACAAGACATTTGTTATCTTCAAGCTCTTGAATTTCTGTATATATTCACAAGCATTTGGTTTCTGGAATTATTATTTAGGTTAGGTATAATATTATGAACATATCTTTTTGAATTTACCTAGTTATTTAAGAATAATCAATTTCCACTATCCTACTAATTCAATTTAATCCCAAAACAACGACGAAATCACTCACTGATTTTATTATTAAGGACTAAATATATTAATAAACTTTGAAAACTATTACTTCCAAACATCCATTTACGATTCACAAGCCATATCTCTGGTCACGTGACGACGATTCACAGCGCCAATATCATTCTTCTGGTTTAAAATGCTAGAGGTGGGAATTGATTGCGGGTTAACGATGATATCATGGTTACACGGTATTTATTAGTTATTTTTTGTTATTTTATCATAATAATTTCACTTAAAACATTTAACTATGAGAATTATATATAGATGTTTGTAAATAATTATGTAATTTGTTCTGACTTTATCGTCAGTAAGTTTTGAGGGAGAAATGTTAAGAAATACATAGAATTTTTTATTAATTAAAAAAAACTACATTCAAACCTCCTTGTTTTCCTTCGAGTGTTCTCAAAACCTATCAGTTTCCTGTTACTGTTCAACGCTAGTGCCGGACACACCCCTGAGATCTAAAAAAAGGAATAAAGCTTTTGGTATTAATATTTGAACTTGCATTAGGTACAAAATCGTTCTGTTGTAACGAACATACCATACGAGTTCTGGCGCCCATGATTAAAAAAGGAAATACAATGTTTAACACATTTAATGTCCATAATAAATAATAGAAAATTCCACAACAATATTGCAACTTGACAATAACATAATAATTAAAATAATCATCATCGCAATTTTTTTTTTAAAAAACCCAACCTGTAACTCAAATTAAAATACAGCACAATATTTGGCCCAACCAACGTAAGGCGTTCGAATTAGCGACAGGAACAAGTCATGTTTGAGACATCGGAGGAATTTTGGTAAAATTTTACAATGGCAGACAAAAAAATGGACATTGACAATTTAACTGTAGAAGAACTAAAAGAACAACTAAAATCAAGAGACATGGATACAAGGGGGAGCAAACAAACATTGAAGGAGAGATTAACAGCGGCTATGCAAGAAAAAAAAGCAACAGAAGAAGAAAAAGGAGATATCTTAATAGAAGAAGTACACCATAATACTAAACAAAACCCTAACGAAAATGAAGAATTGATGAACATGATGAGGACAATAATGTCTGATATAAAAAGCACAAAAGAAGATATGAAAAGTACAAAAGAGGAGATAAAAAGTGCAAAGGAAGAAATCAATAGAAAATTGGATAAACAAGAAGAAAAATTTACAGAACACATAATGGAAATGAGAAGACAATTTGAAGAACACAAGAAAGAACAAGAAGAAAAAACGAATAAATTGCAAGAAAGTCTAATTCAAGAAAGCATAAATAGAAAACAAGAGATAGAAGATATGGGAAACAAGATACGAGGAGAAGGAAGAGAACAGATGGAGAAGGTACAATGGAACGTTAGGAAAACCAATGAATGAATAGAAGATGTAGAACAAGGTATACAATTGAATTTATCTATAGTAGAAGAAATGAATCTGAAAACGCAGAGGGAATTACTGAGGGAAATGGATACAAAGTTACAAAAAATTAAAGAAAATGGGAACACACTTGACTTTGAAACTCTAGAGAAGGAAATAAAGGAAGATTTCAAAAAGAAAATGATGGAGTTTGAAAGGGAAATGGAATACGTGAAAAATAAAACACAACAAAATAATAATATACAAGGGGTAAATTATATATACAATCATGGTGAAAGTAATCTAAAATTCGATGGGGACATACGTAAGATGCACCCAAAGATTTTCCTGAGGTGTCTCAAACATAAGCTGAAAGGTATGATAAATGTGAGGACTTGAAGGAGACAATAAGATCTCATTTAAATAATCAAGCATTGCTTTGGTTTACTCGCAACGACACAAATATTAACAACTTTAATGATTTCGAGATAACTTTTCTAAAACAGTATTGGGGGGAAACAGAACAAGGTTATGTAAGGGAAAAACTGTATTTTGGTAAATTTGATATTAGGAGAAGTAACAATATGAGTAACTACGCACTCTCAATATTCTCCCAAGCACAATACTTAGAACCAATGATTTCAGAACAAGAAATCATTATATTCTTGTCTCGACACTTTAATATTAACATTACTCAAGGTATAGTCATACAAAATATTAACAATTTCCAATCATTGTTGGATTATCTAAACAGAGTCCAAAGAACAATTAATAATAACGAAGGACATGACAATACGGACAACCAAAGAAATGACACCAATAGAAGGACTAACTATAATAGAAACAATGATAATTATTACAGACAAAGACCGTACAATACATGGAATAACAATCATAATAGAAATAACAATAATGACAGAAATTACAATAATGATAGAAACGATAATAACAACAGACGATACGATAGAAACAATGAAAGAAACAATAATAACAGATATACGAACTACCCTGAAAGAAGACAACAACCTAACGATAATCACCAACGAAGAGAGAGAAGGAATTCAGACGGTGACATAAGACAAACAAACAGTATTAGACGAGACACTAGAGTTAACAGAACTAACAGTTTGGAGAGAAATAGTACAACTAACAGAGATAACAATTATAATAGAGTTAACAATGATAATAATAATAATGATGTGGTCAACACGTCATCTTCTGGTGCGGAACAACCGTTTTTCCACTAGAGGGTGAATATGGTAGGTTAAGTTGGTGCAGCTATATTCACCCACGCGAATTTCTCAAGGTACAGGATCAACTAGAACAAAATAATGAGACATTAATTTACATATATGGCACAGTAGAAGACAAAATGATAAAAATATTGATCGATACTGGATCGGAGATATCTTTAATTAGTAAAAATTTTGTAAATAAACATCTAAGAAAAATTTTATTAAGGTTCCAAAAATAAATTTGATAGGCATAAATCAGAAGAAACTAACTTACTCAGATATTACGATAACTGTAGCATTAAAGTTAAAGGAGAATAGTACAATTGTACAACTGCTGGTGGTGGAAGACATAGAATGTGAACTATTATTAGGATCTGATATTTTGTATGAAATGAAAGCTACTATCAATTACGAAGAAAAATATATAATTTTTAATAAAGAAAGAATCGATTTTAATTATGAAGTAAAGAATGATGATTCGAGAAATGATGAAGAATTTGTATACGAAGAAAGTAAAAATGTTAATTTCAATAAGGAATTTAGAGATAATGTGGAGGAGATGTATTATTATGAACAGGAAGGAAAAATGAGTGGAAATATGATGTTGGATGGCAATGAGGAAATAAATTTAAATAATAATAATCAGCCGGAATGGAATTTGGATATACACGGGAAAATAGAATGGAGAAATAAAGTAATAGGAATATTGAGAGAACATAGAAGTTTAATAAATGAAGAATCTCGAATTGCGAAAAATTATGTACACAAAATCGAACTGAAACAAGATCAACAATTTCAGCAAAGGAGTTATCCGATACCTTATAAATATCAGGAAGATATGAAGAGGACGATAAATAAATTGATAGAAGATAGGATAATAGAACACAGCACTACTTCATACATTAATCCAGTTGTGAACTTTATTAATAATATTCCAAACATTATAACAGAGATACCACCCATTACACTATTTAGAGGAATAGAACCTGACAGGCCATGGTCAAGTGAAATGGATTATAAAAAATTAATTGAAATAGCCAGGGAAAAACAACTGAAACATGCTAACAAATATATCAAGAAAAAACTCGAAAACCTTAGAAATAAGAAAACTTTTAAAAAAGGGGATCTAGTAGTCATAAAGGCATTAAGGGTACCTAATCGTAGAAAAGGATTATGTTCAAAACTACAATTACCTTATGAGGGTCCTTACTTAGTAGCCAACGACCATGGTATAAATAGCTATAAATTGATCCATCCTGATACCAAGAGAGAGCGCGGAGTCTTTAATATTAACCAACTGCACCAATTTAACATCAACCATTCTTAGCTAAAATAAAATATTGACGAACATTAGTAACTAATTTAAAATAGATATCAAGAATAGTTATAAATTTTATAAATTATGGTAAATTTCAATAAAACATTCTCGTCGAGTCAAGAATAGTTTTATGGAACTTTAGGGAATGTTAAAGTGAAATATTAATAACAGGAAAATGAACAAATAAAATTTTGTATATAAATGCCCATTTGCAACTAAAAAGAATTATAATGCTCATAGTTACATGATATTTAAATTCATGATAAAAACAATATTGATAAACGAAACTATTAACATATAGTTGTGTGTTGCACACACGTGAGTCAATTATAAAAAGATATTATTCATTCGTAACATAAATTTTAAAATAAAAACCAACTTCTATAATTGTATTTTCCCGATTGCTATAACTTTTGACAAACCCTGTATACGATAAAGTATTTTTTTTGACGACGATTAAAAAAGCAAATAGACATGAATAGTATTATATATAAAGTGACAGCTTTATCAATATTTAGATTAAGTGTAAATAAAGTGACATTAGTGCAATCGCGGAGGTATTTTCGAACGGAGTGAATAATTGAAAAAGAACAAGACGCGGATAAATAGTTTTTTTTTAAAAACAATAACTGTTTACAAGTTAACAAAAGAGGATCGGTAAAAACAGAAGGAGGTTGTTGATTGTTGAGCGTCGAGGGAGGGTTGTTAGGTTGAAAAGGTGGTATGGAATGATGTGAGAACGAGAATAAAATAATACAATTAAGTTAAAAAATCATAATAAAAGGACAAAATTTTGATTTTTTTACTGTGACAACGTCATTGGCAATAAATGGAATGATCCAGTTTCCAGTAATTAAATATCAAATAAAAAAAAACTTTTCATTAATCGTCTTCTAGAATTTGGTGAGATAATTTAATTTTTTTACCTTATTTGTTCCTGGCTATTTGGTTACGTTTTCCTCGTAGCAGAAATTACTTATATTGAAAGTAATCCGAATATAATAAACTTTAACTCCTTGTCCAATAGAGAAGCTATTACACTTTAATCATCACAAGTTTCATTGAACTGAAATGAGTGGAAACACAAGACATTTGTTATCTTCAAGCTCTTGAATTTCTGTATATATTCACAAACATTTGGTTTCTGGAATTATTATTTAGGTTAGGTATAATATTATGAACATATCTTTTCGAATTTACCTAGTTATTTAAGAATAATCAATTTCCACTATCCTACTAATTCAATTTAATCCCAAAACAACGACGAAATCACTCACTGATTTTATTATTGAGGACTAAATATATTAATAAACTTTGAAAACTATTACTTCCAAACATCCATTTACGATTCACAAGCCATATCTCTGGTCACATGACGACGATTCACAGCGCCAATATCATTCTTCTGGTTTAAAATGCTAGAGGTGGGAATTGATTGCGGGTTAACGATGATATCATGGTTACACGGTATTTATTAGTTATTTTTTGTTATTTTATCATAATAATTTCACTTAAAACATTTAACTATGAGAATTATATATAGATGTTTGTAAATAATTATGTAATTTGTTCTGACTTTATCGTCAGTAAGTTTTGAGGCAGAAATGTTAAGAAATACATAGAATTTTTGATTAATTAAACAAAACTACATTCAAACCTCCTTGTTTTCCTCCAAGTGTTCTCAAAACCTATCAGTTTCCTGTTACTGTTCAACGCTAGTACCGGACACACCCCTGAGATCTAAAAAAAGGAATAAAGCTTTTGGTATTAATATTTGAACTTGCATTAGGTACAAAATCGCTCTGTTGTAACGAACATACCATACGAGTTCTGGCGCCCATGATTAAAAAAGGAAATACAATGTTTAACACATTTAATGTCCATAATAAATAATAGAAAATTCCACAACAATATTGCAACTTGACAATAACATAATAATTAAAATAATCATCATCGCAATTTTTTTTTTAAAAAACCCAACCTGTAACTCAAATTAAAATACAGCACAATATATATGAATATATTATATTGAATAATGAGTATTGAAATGAAATATGATATGAAGAGTATATAGAAAATAAAATATAATGAAATTATAGGAAATATAAGTTGATATATAAGCGGATGTTAGTATAAATATGGTAGTAGAGAAGTATTAGAAAGAGTAATATTATGAATATTTAAATTGACATTGATACGAATCTAGTATATTTTAGGAAATAATAATTTTGCAGGTATTGATAAGAATATGGATTGAAATAGGAAGTATGTGAATGTTTATTTGAGAATTAAGTATAAAGTCAAGGAAATATGAGATTATGCCATACATTTATAAATATTTAAATAGAGAGATTCATTTCAAAGGAGAAAATTGAAATTTAAATAGCTTTCAATGTTATTGATATCTGTTAAATTTAAATTTGAGGGGAATTGAACCAAATATCTTATATATTAAAGAACATCAGCTGTTTGAGAATATTTTGCTTAGTATTTAAAATGGATTGAAACTATGTTAATTAAAAACACATTAAAAAACCACAATCATAAGTAAAAATTCATATAAAGTCATAATATATTAATCCATTTGTTTATAATAAGTGAAAAGAGTAACAATAAATATAAAGAAATTACCTCAATTATTGTCTAAATTTTGAAAACGCTCAACAAGTATAGAAGAGAACATTAAATCTGCCCAATATGGATGTTTGTTTGTCATGAAGGAATCAGCTGTTTGTCTGAAAATAAACAAGATTTAGTTATATAATTTAAGATAAGTATTAGTTGAACAGTAATAATAGAAATAATATTCATATTTAGTATAAAGATTTAGACAAGTCTAGAAAATATAAATATAATTGATATAAATGTAGTTATATGTCAAAATTAGATATCAATTTTATGGAGGAAATTAATCATAAAATGGTGATAGATATAAGTGATTATTTGAAACTATTAAATTTGGATAGTTCAAATAATGAAATCAAGATATATATATATATATATATATATATATATATATATATATGACAAATGAAAGAATTTATGTTTATAAATGTCAATGTTATTTCGAAATTGTCACAAGTATCAAAACAAGAGTTGACATTGTAATATCGAAATATAACCATGAATTTCACTATTTGTAAAAGACTTGTTGTATTGAAATTCGTTTGAATTAAAAAAAAAGAAAACAGATAATTTTCAAGTGAAATTCACATTCATATGTGTTTTCAAAACTTTCATAGAGTGTTGCAATTGTGAATAGAATTCGACAGTTCAAGAAAGCATATGATTGGTGTAAAATGACAGGACAAATTTTGATAAATTAAAAAGAAACAAAACTTTGTTGAAAATAAGTGAGCTGAGAAACAATAGTTTATTTATTGATTAAAAAACTGACGATCGAGAGGAAGCGTGGGTAGATTGGTTTTGGCGTCGAAGCAGAGAGGAGGTGATGAACAATTTTATAACAAATTTAAAGTTAAATCACAAAAAATAATTATCAAAACTAAAGATTCCTTGTATATATAAAATTACGAACACTCACATGTGTGTATATCCGGTTTTTCCGTGAGAATATCACAAATTCTCCAGAAATTATGCGGATTGGACTTCGGTAGGCGTATTCCTGTTACCAGAGGAGTTAGATTCCAGATTCCAGACTTCAGGTCAGTGTTTCTTTAAAAATTATTGGCCAATAATAATAATAACTAACTAGTTTAAATTCAGTGACTATTTCCATGTGTATAATAATTCTTGCGTCTATATGATCGATCTAACTAAAAAATAAAAAAAAGACTTTATGTAGTTTCTTCAATAGATAAAATTTCAAGATTATTTAAAAAGGCCTACTTGCATGTTTGTAATTCCATAATAAAATAATGGTGGTACTTACTGCATTTCCAATCGTATAAGAAATATGCATTTAAATCAATAGATATAATATTTTCAAATGTATGTATAATTTGTAACTCATTTCTTTTGAACATTTTCATTATCTGTATATATATAATTTCCATACATAAATTCTTTTATGCAATATCCATCACCAGCATTACAAAATAAACGATTTTATGATACATCTGATATTCACGCCACTGCTAAGCGTCTCTAAGAAATGTTCGGTTTCTCTCGCATCCATTCGCATTTATTTGAGCATGCGCATAGGATAGTGTATGTTCTCATTTGTGACTGTGGTTTGGTAATGTCATAGGCGTATCTGTTTTATATACAATTAAATAAAATTTTCTTTTAAAAAACTAAAACGTTGGGAGTAATATGTTTCTTTTATTTACGTAAGCAGAATAAATCAATCAATGCCAGAACTCGAAGGGTAGAACGAGTCTCATGCTCCCGAATAATAATAATAAGTAAATAACTGAGCTAGCCTCACAACAAATAAATAAATAAATAAATATAAAATTATCTAAATAAATTACAATAAAATATAATTATATAAATTATAACTTTTGTTTATATATATATATATATATATATATATATATATATATATATATATATATATATATATTCTGTTAAATTCTGTTAAATTTACTACAAACGAAACAGTAAAAATCTTGAGTTAAAATCTACGCTTACAAGCTTTGATATGAGAATTAAACGAAAACTAAGTTTAAGTTAAAGAACTATATTAAACACAATAAATGTCAGCAAAGATTCAGTAAAAGAAATGCAAACGAAATTTTAAGTTAAAATACTACACTGAACACAATGAGTTTCAACAACAAAATTAACAATAGAAGCAAACGCTAAAGCTTTTGCTCACAACTTTGTCAGCGTGGTGACCAACATCAGGCACGTAAAGGGTACAATCTACACTATATACTCATATTAGCATGGGTGGGTTTGTGTGTGTAGCCTTCAAGAACCTAAGCCTCTTAGGGTGGTGTAAAAATGTATCGTGTTTATGATAGCATTCCTTTATAAACAACATTCTTAACCATTTTAGTCAATGGAGCCAAAATAAGCAGACTGTGAGGTGAACTCAGACGAGAGCATGCAATGTAAAACTGCCCGTGTGAAAAAACAATCCTTCCGCAAGTCGATTACCGCAAATTTCAGAGCTTCTTGGCCTTGTGACATTTATGGTCATGGCAAAGCATACTTTCAAAGGGAATTGAATTCGCTTAAATTCAAACGGCAGATCATTGGGAATCAACGATATGGCACAAATACTATGTGTCCCTGGTCAGACCCCGACAACATAGTAGCTTCTATTAAATTCCGATGTAAAGCCTTAACTTGCAGTCTTGTACCATTACATAGTTTCGCTGGGTTCAAATTACGAAGTAACATTACAGGTGTACCGACACGCAGCGAAAGCTTGTGATATGGGAGGCCCGCTGGATTGATGATATTCAAAAACTCAACAGGATAGTGGACTGATTTGTCCAACTTTACCACAGTATCTATTGAATGGTACACCATTTCTTGACCCTCAAATGAGTTTAGCAAAAGGTCATTGATTAATGCTGCTTGGTGATTTGTTGGAGTTAAAATAGCTCTTTCACAAAACCACTGTAAAAACTTGTCCTTTATCAGTGCTATATCGGGATACATTATTTATAGGAGCTCTTTCACTGTAGGAACTACCGTGCATAAGTCATCAGGTATAACTAACATGCCATCTAGTTCTGGGTACTTACCATTTCCAAATTTAAGTAGAAGTTCTGAACATTTTCCCGCCGTTGTGCTGAAGTGACTCCATATCTAGCTTTCCCGGTACTTCCATACGTGCCCATAAATTCATCGAAAGTAGGGTCAGACACATCTCGAATAAGGTTTACTCCTTCCTCCAGGTCATGGTCTCCTTCGAATGGCGCTAGTCGGTTTTGGTGAACTACTTTTGGTTTTCCGTTGGGAATCTTGCTTATGCGATATATAACGTCATTGATCCTTTTCTTGATTAAGTATGGACCTTCCCAGGATTTTTGTAATTTTGAAGAAAATCCTTTTCTCCTCGTCGGGTTGTGTAACCATACTTTGTCCCCTTCTTTAAAACCGCCTTGTGTGGCCTGCGTGTCGTACCGACTTTTCATTCTGTCGCTAGCAACTTGAAGATTTGTTCGAACTAATTCATGAATATCGTCCAGCCTTCTTCTCAATTGGATCACGTAGTCTCCGCCTGCTAGATCTTCTCCAGGCCGACAGCCAAATTCCAGGTCACAAGGAAGCCTCATTTCACGTCCAAACAAGATTTTCGCCGGTGTTTCACCCGTGGACTCATTAACAGCAGATCGATAAGCCAATGCGAATAGGGAAAGATACTGGTTCCAATCTCTCTGATAGTCCTGTTCATTTTCTCGACCATTCCATCTGACTGTGGATGTAATCTTTATTCTTCATTCCCAGCTTCTCGCAAATCTCCTGGAATAGATGACTTTCGAAATTTCTTCCCTGGTCGCTGTGGACTTCCAAGGGCACTCCATATCGGCTGATAAATTCTTTCACCAATACATCTGCTACAGTTGTGGCCTCTTGGTTTGGGATCGCGTATATTTCCACCCACTTTGTGAAATAATCCATTACAACCAGTATGTATTTGCTACCATTTTCTGTCGTCGGAAATGGTCCAGCGATATCTAAAGCAATCCTTTCGAAAGGGCTTCCAACATTGTATTGTTTCATAGGTGCCTTTCTCTTGCGATGTGGTCCATTACTCGTAGCACAAGTCGTACATTTCTTACACCAGTCCTTCACATCGTCGGAGCTGTTCATCCAATAAAACCTTTCACGGACTCGCTGAAGGGTTTTCTTTACTCCCAGATGACCTCCCGATGGACTGTCGTGTAACTTCTTCAGTACATCAGCTACTCTTGTTCTCGGGATAACTAGCTGTCTCCTCATCTCAGAACCATCATCGTTTTCAAGGACTCTTTTCAACAGCCTATTCCAGGACAAGGGAGTCCCACTGAGCCCAATACGCCTTGAGTTTCGGTGAAAATTTTGACACTTCTTGCCAGGTAGGTCGTCGATTTTCTTTCTTCCATTGCCGGATCATCTTCAGGTGAGGATCATTCTCCTGATCTTCTCTGATCCGGGTGGGTGACCATTACTCGTTGACTACAGTAGTTCTTGAAACTGCAGCTTCCCTAGATTCCACCTTGTTGCAGTGGGAGCAGTCTGTTGGGCACGGCCGTCTGGACAGGGAGTCGGCATTTCGGTGACTCACACCAGCTCGATGTTCGCCCTGTCTGATTTCCCCTGTGACTGGAGTTCTTGGGTTACAGGAATCTTGGGGCGCTTAGATGGACTGCGTACGTGGTCTAGCTCGCCACACTTCCGGCGTTTGATCTTCTTCGGCTTCTTGTCTGCCATACCTTTCAACAAGTTGATGATCTGGTCAAGTTTGTCATCGTCATCTTCTTCCTGCATGGTCCTACCTTTGTTGTAACGCGAGCCCTTCGTGGCTGCTTTGCATTTAAGAGGTTCTTGGTTTGCAGGAGTCGTAGGACGCTTACACAAACTACGTGCCTGCTCTAGCGCGCCACAATTACAGCACCTGATTTTCTTCGGTATTTTGTCTACCATACCTTTCAACAAGTAGACGATCTGGTCAAGTCTGTCATCGTCACCTTCTTCCTGTATGGTCCTACCTTTGTTGTATCCCGAAGCTATCGTGGCTGCTTCATATTCAAGAGCAGCTGTCAATGCGTCATCTAATGTTTTCGGATGGGCTAACCGAAGCGTCCTCTGCATATCGGGGTCACTCAAGCCATCAATGAAGGCCTGGATGCCCAGACATTCCATCATGTTCTCTGGTGCTGACAGATACGCAAATCGAACTAGTCGGGCAATGTCCACTTCATATTCTTGAAGGAATTTATCACGTTTCTGCCTCCGGTTCTTTAGCTGAGATTGGTACAAATGTTCTAGATATTCATGACCATATCGCATGTCCAGCCTCTTCTTCAGCTGCTCGAAGTCATCCGTTTATTCCAAAGGTATCGTCTGAAGTACATCTAAGGCATCTCCCCGAAGCGCGATAGTTAAGTTCACTGACTTCTCTCTATCGGACCAATTATTCACTCTAGCGGCTGCTTCAAATTGTTTCACATAATTGGTCCACGACATTTTTCCATCGAACGTTGGGGCCTTGACTCGGGTAAAACTGCCAATGTCTTCAAACTTAGGTAGTGTTTCTGGCTTGCAAGGTTTCGTTTGCTCGGTCTTCTTTTCTTCCTCTGGCGTGCCTCGCGTTCTTGAATCGGCAATCGTTTCCTCTAACTCCTTGAATTTCTCGTCTATCGTTGTAATCTTATTCTCGATTTTCTCGTCCATCGTTGACATTTTATTCTCGATTCCAGATTTTAGAGACGAAATTTCATTTTCAACGTCAGCGGTAATGTCGTTTTTCATTAATAAGATATCGGCAGATATATCGTTCTTCAAAGTAGAAATCTTCTCGTCCATATTAACAGAAATGTCGATCTTCATAGCAGAAATATCGTTCTTTATAGCCGAAATATCGCTTTTCACATTCGTAGAAATCTTCTTTTCCTTGCCAGAAATATCGTTCTTCATAGCAGAAATCTTCTCGTCCATGTTCTCTTCCATGGCAGAAATCTTCTCGTCCATGTTAGCAGAAATATTAGCAGAAATTGACGAGATTAAGGTGGAAGCCTGGTCATTAAATAAAACTCTTTCTGGATCAAAGCCGTCATTTTCCAGTGCTACTTTAAGTCTTTCTACTAATTCATTTTTCTTACCGGACGTTTCCAACTCACGATCTTCCAATTCTGCTCTTAATTCCGTGACTTTCAGATCACATAGTCTCTTGGCCATTTTTACGTAGCAATTTATTTATATTACCCCACACCTGACACCTGACACCACTTTACTGATCGATATTTCGGTTTATTTATTTCACGAGATCACTTTATCAACTCCCTCATCCGCTGATCGGTCCTTTATTTATATTAATGCCCTTTTTACTAGAAAATTCCGGACCGCGGCTTACACACACAAAAATAATTGGTTCTGGCCTTTGCTAGATAAGTCTGGTCACAAAAACAATGTTTAGATAAGATAGTCGTGAACAGTTATCATAAAAAAACCTGCGTATCCGCCATAATTTTAACTTTTATACCTGGCTTAGACAGAGTCGGATTTAGGGTCTATACCAGTGTGCTCTTTCGTAACCATATTTGAAAATATTCAAAGTGTATAACTAATTACTCCCAATATTTTTCGAACCTCAATTTGTTCAACCTTGTAAATGTCATCTTAATGTCGTTTACGACTTTTGTAAGTTTTAAATTGTCATTAGTTGCTTTTACGCCGTTTTTGATAGATTAAGTTATTTTTCTTCTCGAAACCTTAGCTCAAAACATCAAATTGGAAGAGGTTATGGACACAGGACACGTGTGAGACACCATTGAAGCTTCTGGAGTTTGTAATTTGTTGAATTTTTGTATTAATAAGTGATATCATGAGCCAGCTTCCGCTGATCGAGCATCTAAAAGGGCACAAGAACTATGGTACGTGGAAATTCGCGGTACAGATTTATTTAGAACACGAAGAGCTTTGGGACGCAGTAAAAAGCTTTTTCATGTTTTTTTTTAATTATTTGTCTAAAAATAAGGTTATCGTAGAAAAAAGCTTGTGTGCAATTCGAGCAGAAAGTGCGTTGCCGCTTCCGGCAGATTTCCCGCGCTCCGCTCTGCCTCAAGCGGCAAAGTATCACTTTCCGCTCTTAATACACAAATAGCTATTTCCGCCGGTTAGAATCAAACCAGGGGCTTCTGAAGACATTGTTTTTAAATCAAACATAAGGTTGTTGAATTTACGTTATTTCAAATTTAAGTAGGTAGCTCTACGGTTTTCTAGAGCAACCAAGCAGATCCCATTTAAAATTACCTAAAATTAAAATTTGGCTTAACAAAAATGTTTGCATCAACAGTATAAATAAATATATCATTACCCTAATTCGCAAACCTCGTATCTCCAAAATCTAAAATTTTACAGGAGATAAAAAAACTGTTTTTTATGTGAAATCTTAGGGATATTTTTTAATACTCGTACATTTATAATCGTAATAATAATGTTCTGAGCTCGTAATACTTTTGCTGAGATTTCAAAGGAGGTACGTGGTTTTCTATTACGTTTTTATAATAAACAGGAGATACGAGGCAAACAAACTTTATTTCAAATAATAAAATAACAAGTTATTTACTAAAAAATAAACTAAATTTTACACTGCTTTAAATAACTGCAAAGTGAAGAGTAAAGAGACGTAACTAGTTTTTGTTCTATAAATATAAAAACTTGTATTTTATATTATTATTCACACGATAAGGAATCATGGAAGGAATGATACTCTTTTTCCAAACAACTTTTCAACTGCTGCTCATACTTATCTTTTGATATTTTCAATGTATAGTGTGGGTGTGAGAGTTTTTGGAGTTTACTTTATTCTAATAGGTAAAGTTTGCCACTCTTCAGGATGCCTTATCTTGAACTCAATAAAACCTGTAGAGTTATATCTTTAGGCACGAATATCCTGAACTGTTGAATCTCCGACCCTTTTTCCTGGTCTGATAGAGGTTAAATAATTTAGTTTACCAAAGTCTTTAAAAAAGAATGTTCTAGGTATTTGACATTGAATTGTTCCGGCTTTGATCTAGCTTGAAGACATACATCGACATAATGCATTGAGTCTGCTTCCATTTGCGTATGCCCACATTCCAAATATTTCTCAATTACAGTGATATTTTTAGCAATGGAAGCATGTAAGATAGCGTTAGCTAGAGTGGCGTTATGATTTTGGCTGCAGCATCCGTCGCTGTAGAATATTAGCTCCTGATTTTGTGGTATATGACATGTTTCATGTACTATGAAGTAAGATATGATGGTTGAGAACTCGTTTGCTCCCATTTTACCCTCACAATCATTCCACAAAAAACAAAAGCCTTGAATTGTTTTAATATTGTAATTCGTGAAGTTGTGAACGCTGAGATTTTTTTAGAATAGAGCATGGAAACATTTGACTTTGGCGTCAACAGGACTGACTGAAGATCCATTGTATATACCCTATTAGCTTCATTTTCCTTATCCTTGCTTTTTGCATCCCTGGCTTCAGCTTTTTTCCACTGATGTAATTCATATTGGGTTTTGTTCAGATTGCCTATATTTCTAGCGACACATGTACTACATTCGTCTTTTTTGGCACAAAAATAATGAGATTCATATCCTCGAAAATGATAGAAAAAGGGGCTGTCGAGACTGGCGAAATGTTTTTCTCAGTGCACCAGTTTTCGGAATATACCTTGTATACAGCTTTTGAGTGCGAGAGTGTTAAATAAATCCACCAAAGAGTTTCTTTTCTTTTGAAAAACCTCTCGTGTACGACCTTGCGAGGTCTCGCTTTGTATTTGCAAAGCCACATCTACATCTTTATTTTCTGCATCTGTGATAGATTTTTTTCTCTTCTCTTCTTTTTCTTCTTTTTTCTTCAAGGAATAGATGAAGCTTGACTATCGTCTTGAACTTTCTTTTTCTTTCCTATCTCTTTGTCTTTTGATTGTATCAGCTGTAGTAAGCATATCTATATAGATCTTCTTTTCAGCATCATTTAATTCCCAAAATTTTGAAAATATCTGCATCCTGTCTTCTTCCGAAAACTCATTGCATTTTAATGTTTTTCCTTGGAATTATTTTTTGACATCTGACAGTTGCATCGCGTTTTGGCGTGGGTATTTTGTAATTCCGTTTATCACCTTCTTTCTTCTTCCCAAAATAATCTTCACCTTTAGCTTTCTTCAGTTGGTTTACATTTTTGCACCATGTGTTCTGATCTACGTGTCGTCGCTGTTTTCATTTTTCTGACAGACGTCGTTGGAATAGGTGGAATTTTATTGGCTAAATTTTCAATTTCACTTGTCTCGGACTCATCTGATTCGTAAGGAATGAAGTCTGGATATTTGCGACACCCGGCAATTGGTGAAATTTTATTGGTCGGAGTTTCCATTTCACTTGCTGCTAACTCATCTGGTTTGTAAGGAGTGAAGTCTGGATCTTTGCCACACTCGGCAATAGGTAAAATTTTGTTGGTCATAGTTTCCGTTTCACTTGCTGCTGACTCATCTGGATCATAAGGAATAGACACTGGATCTGATGAATTTTGAATAAATCCAGTCATTGGTGCAATATCACAAACAGAACTTTCTGATTCTGGGTACAGTTGCGGAGCTATTTTATGTGAATTTTCACCTGAGTACACATTGATTCCGTAGACAGGCTGATCTATGCCCAAATGTTTCATAGCTCCTAAGTCGGTCGCCGAAAGACTGACTCATATTCACAGAGTGACATCTCAGATGATTCAGAAGTAGTGATTAGTTCATCGCAAGAAGTAGCCGTGTTTCCATAACATGGTAGGATTTGTCAGGTAGAGGCGTAAAATCAATTATGTTTTGGCTTAGTTTTAGGGAATCTGGCATATGGAATAAAACTTTCTCTTGCGATTCCATTTCTAAGATCCTTTTTGAGCGAGACAAGATCTAAAAAAAGTGAAGCTTTGTTAGCAGAATGTTTCAAACATGCCTATATTTTTCAATAAAAATTAATGAACATTGCAGAACAATTTCGTATACCAATTCATTACGAGGAACTAAGTCTAGTAACGGGTTCCATTCTAATCGGTGATAATTTAATTACACAACCACACGCAAACGTTTAACTTCACTATACAGTTACTGGTGAACGTTGTTTTTAAATCGCACACAGTTATTTCTAATATCAAATCATGAATTCTCACTTCTAAAAATCCTAGTTTACACGATATTGTTTTTTGCAAAACTTATTTTTAAAAAAATTTGAAAATAGACTCTCTATTTTAACATCGTATATATTGCTAACGAAACCCATACTTATATATGAACTTTTAGTCTTACAATTAGGTGAGGAATAACACCCTTAAGATTGTGTACAGAACCCGTTACAAAAATAACGGATGCCTTGTTATACATTTATGAGTAAGAATCTCTGAAACCATTAAAAATAGTCAAGTTGTAAGTAATTAAACGCTTAACAAAATTCTTTAGCAGCCTTTTCACAATTTCATTAGCAAACGTGTCCGAAATTATATTTTTTTCGATATTTTAATTGCTCTTGTAGTCATAGTGAATTTGAATAATAAAACTATTGAGATTTATTTTATGTTTGTACTAAAACTACTCGTAAACCGTAAAATATTATTACTTCAAATTAATTCATCACCACTAGCGAATTCAACTAATGTTTGCCAATACGTACCTTAAACACAATTATTTCAGTTTCTCAAATATAATATTTATCAATAAACCAGGTACTAATTATGAACAGAAAACACACATTCTGATTATTTGACAATGCATCGGAGTTACGAGAGAAATATAATCGATACCCGAAATTGCTTTTTTAAAAACTTTATTTACACAACAAACTGATTTTATTAGATATTTTTAAGTTTACAAGTGAAAAATTGACAAAGAACTGAGCTACAAAATATATCATTCAAATAAGGTAAAAAATGCAGAAATAACAGTTTGCATGAATATGATGATTTGAGAATCTGCTGACGTTGGAGGTACCATGAGAAACGGTGACATAATTCGAGATTTGCTTTCATATTATGATGTTTTTTGGAGATACGAGGTTTGTGTCTTCTTTCGATTTTCGTAGTAACAAGGTTTTCTAAGTTCCGTTTCCATGGTCGGAGGTAGGAGCTTCTCTATTTCTGGAATTAATGCTTTAAAAATAGAATTGGAGTTAAGAGATTCTCGAGTAGCGTTCGCACAGTGCCATGCTAGTAGATGGTGCAAAAAACACGATCTCTATCAATTCTGGAGTTACGTGGTTTTCGAATTATGGTAACGTAATATGTGGTTGACGCTACAACAAATTTTTAGATTATTTTATTACACGGCACAAAGTTAACTTGAAAACAGAAATATATACATACATATATACAAATATACATATACACATACATATATTTATACATATATACATATATACATATATACATATATACATATATACATATATACATATATACATATATACATATATACAGTAGGATCTCGCTAATCTGGTCCTATATTGAGATCGGTAGTGCCGGATTGCCGAAATTGCCGGATTAGTGGAGATATGGTAAAAAAAAGCTAAATAGACCATAAAAACATCGTATAATTACTACAAAACAAGTTAAAATATAGGTACAGTTTGTATTGTAAAAAATAATATGATTTTATTATCAATGGTTATTAGAATGGCTATTATTTAACCAGTTATTTGTTAAGTACAGTATAAAAATCATTACATAATATTATGTATAAATCGATAAAAACACAGTTAAGGTCAATGTAAAAAAAACGGTTTGTTTAAAACTAGATTTAACACAATTACGAAGAGCTTAAATATGTAAGTGGGAAAAAGTGTTTAATAGTTTTTTGTTTTTTGGCATTTAAAGAAATCCTCAAAGCATTTTCCTGTAGTCGCTTTAACATTAGAATGTCAGATGCTTTCGCGCCATTTTCCTCAGCCCATGTGATAGCAGTAGCAAGAGCATTCACAGCCTTCTCGTTGTGTGTGGATGGGTAAGAATTTCTATAGAACCCCCCTCCGTCTCGTCCTCGTCAGTACGTCTGCGATGATCTCGTCATCTGTCATGATCTGATGTTGTTCTTCATTGTCTCCAGCTAACGAGCTGTTCACATCAGCTGTTGTCAGGTCGTATGCAGCATCCAAAAGCTGCTCAGAAATTGCCTCTCTTAAGTTATTTGGCTCAATATCGGTTTCTTTGTTTAGCTGATTATCAGAGTCATTTTTCCTCTTAATTTTGTATGCATCTAATAAAGTAAGAGAAGGCCACAGCTTCACCCATGAACAAACAAGTGTTTTTGTTGAAAGGTTTTTACAAGCACCTGCTAGGTTAAAAACAACACATTTGAGATTAGTGCTTTTCAAGGATTGAACAACACTTTCCTCTTTTGACAAAACACTGTACAACAGGCTTTTTTGTAACTTGTTTTTACAGTCTGAATTACGTTCTGGTCCATTGGTTGAAGTAACGGAGTTACATTTGGGGGCAAAAATAACGTGCATATTAGACCATCTTCAGATTTTAAGTCCTCTGCATCATGATGTCCAGTTGTCAAGAACCAATATGGCTTTCTGGGGCAAGTTCTGTTTTTTCAAAAACTTTCTTACTGAAGGAACAAAGTTTATATGGAACCATTCGCTGAAAAGTGTTTTGGTCATCTATCCCTTAGTTTGGTTTTTGTATAAAACAGGCAAATTTACATTTTTAAAAACCCTGGGATTTTTTGATTTCCCAATGACAAGCATATCTAGCTTATGGGTGCCGCTAGCATTAGCGCACGGCATAAAAGTAATTCTGTCTTTAGCCAATTTGCGGCCAGGAGCACTAGCTTCAGCCCTATGAACGAATGTTTTTTTTGGCAAAAGGCGCCAAAACAAACCACTCTCGTCTGCGTTATAGACTTGATCTGGGCCTAGGTCCATTTGGTCAACGATTTTTTTAAATTTTTCAACAAAGGGCCCAACAGATTCTACATCACATGAAAGCTTCTCACCGGTTAAAGTTAACAATCGAATTCCAAAACGCCTTTTGAATTTGTCAAGCCAACCCACACTTGCACAAAAGTCATCCTTTTTCATAATTTTATGATAAAAAAACTTAGCCTTTTCCATAAGAATTTCACCTGAAATAGGCGTGTGCCTGTTTCTTTCTATCATGAACCAAGCATAAAGTGCATCTTCTACTTGTGGAAACTCACCTGTTTTCAAAGTTTTTCTTACGCTGGAAGATGATTCTTTACTCTGGAAAAACGTCTCAATTCGGTCCTTCTTCTGTTTTATGTCGTGTATTGTCGCACGGCCAATGTTGTACTCCTTAGACAAATGAGCTAACTTTTCACCTTTTTCCAAACGTTCTAAAATTTCGTACTTTTTATCTAAAGTTAAGGTGACATGTTTCCGTTTGTCCGACATGGCGTATTTTCAAAATACCAAATCCGTAGGCACTACAGGAAAAAGGCACAGACACTAATAGTCATTCACGACAGGTGTAATGCGACTGACTTGTTTACTTCGAGGCGCTCTACCCTAGACATGCAGAAACATGAAAACAGCTGACCCTTCCTCCGACGCCGAGTGCCGGATTACTGGACGTGCCGGAGTGGCGCACGGCCGGATTATAGAGACTGTACTGTACTATAATATATCACTTATACCTTCTTTTAATTATAATTGCCCCGCGTTGGAAGCCAAATTATAATATATTTATTATTCTGTTATATAGTTGCCCCACGTTTGGGTGATACATTATGATATATCTGATACTCTTGTTATGAATTTAACAATATGAAATATTATTTGTCGACGTTTTCACAATTTGTGATTGTAGCGACACTCTTGTACACACACCTTTAGTAGCGTACGTAACCTAATTTATTTTTGACAGTAGTTGTCAAACTATGCGCGGCCAAGATAAATATTAATTTCTGGATTTAGAAAGATAAATTAATTCACAATATACTTAATCACTATAATCTCAGGGTGGGATCAAAATTTTTAAATAATAATAATTGAAATTTTCAAATATTATTCCAATCAAATATTATTCTATATTCCGAATCTCGAGTAACTGTTTTTTATATAATAAAAGGCACTCGAATTATTTTATGACAGTTACAAATTAATTGTCAATGGAAATTAAGCAAATGTCACTGATTAAATCCAAATTACTATACATGCAAAATGTTAAATACGTTGGAAATAGATACTGAATAAACACCACAGTGAGTGAATCAAAATTATATATTATATAATCAGTTAACAAATTATAAAAGTTTTATTATTTCCCAAAATATTGTAAACGAAACAAAGATAATAATTTCTACCAATCTTAATATTACTACAACCTATTCTAAAACTCGACTAATTGTAAATTTTTTATGCAAAAGTTCAACTCGTTTAATATATCCTTGACGTATATCAATGTCAAATAACGCAAATTTGTCTTCAAATTGTCTATTCAAAATTTTTCACTTGATGTAAGATCTTTTATGTATAACGTTAATTTGGATTAGCTAATATTATTATTCTATAGATGCATCTATTTTCGAAATGTATTCAAAAGGCCTGTTAATTCTCGAGAAATAATTTTAAACTGGAGTGGACTGACCAAATAAGACAGGAAAACTCGTACGTATTCTAAATGTATTTAGAATTCTGCAAAACTTTCTAAATATCTGATTTAGAAACTGGAAACACTTACACTTGACACGATGCAATTCTTCTATGAATTATGCACGCACTGACTTTACAAAGTATGGCTCTATAATCTGATTGTATAGTTATAATTTTTATTAAATTCTCAACAAAATTTGAGACAACTCTTATCTCGATGTTGCCTCTTGGGGGTTTCAAATTCAACTCACTAAACTTTTCTCAAATAAATAAAATCTCTTCTCCTGTGGTTACAAAAAATTCCTTTTTTTAAAAAAAATACTAATTTATGTTTTCCTATAACAAAGAGAGATTTGAATTCTTTTATTACCATTGTAATTCTGATAGCAGAGACATCTGTATTTTAAAATTTCAAATATATTCTCCAAATTGTAATATAATCTGTCATTAAATATATTCTACATAAACGTCATCCGAAAATTAAAATGTCAAATTTGATTTGTATACCGAATCTTTCAAAATTATTGATTATACATATAATACAGTGTGTATCGAAAGTATTGCATACAAATATTAATAGTTTTCCTTATTTTAATGCTTCTTTTACATTTTAAATAGAGGAACTGTATTAATACATATATACATATATACAGATACATACGTATACAAACATATATATTAATCTATTTTTTTTCTTTATTTCAGGCCTCGTATATGATAGTCGATGAAATGCATGAAGAACATCCAGAATTATTGAAGGATCAATACTGGGAAGATATCGTACCAAAAGAGCTGCCTTATACAGTCGCGTCAGAACATTACCGGAAAGAAGAACCCAAAGGTTCTGCAGAACATTACAAAATTAAAGCTCAAGATGCTGTGTACGCTAATTTAATCACTCCAAAGAAATCTCTTATTCCAGAAGATATGTATGCAGATTATGTAAGTATTAGTATAATTCAAAAGAACTTAAGTAGCATAATAATGCGTAAGTAGCCAACAGAATTTTACAGTCATGACTGTTATGGTGCTGACCATGAGACCAAAAACTAAAGTGTACATTAATCACATACATTACGTGATTTTACTCTTAAAAAGTCGTTTCTGAAGTAGAGTTTTGTGTAGAATCTGAGCCCTAGTCAAAATTGGCCTATCACGTCAGGATTTTGGGATATTTGAGGTTATGTAGAAAAAGCTTCAATGGGCTAGTTTCATGGGTATGAATTAACAAGTGAAATAATATCAGAAGGATTAAAAATATCATATATTTTTGTATGATAACGATATTTATTTGAAAAAGTTATAAATATCTTCTAAAATTAGATTTAAAAATTTTATTAGATTTAAATAAACCGCTGTAAGTCGACCAATGACAGGAGCCCTTGTTGTCAGATTGAAAGTACGTTCTGTTGACAAATCCTACTTGACTACCAAGTTGATTAATACAAAGTGAATGTCGACTAGAAGAATTTGACAATTGACATCAATATCCACAACCAACCTCAAACAGATTTCATACTCGCCGACTTTTTAGTTGTTTGTTATATTATTTTATAGTAGAAAATGTGCTTCTGTTTGTTTGCCTTTAAAAGACATCCTTAAAATGGATCCAGGTTTCACCGACGCTAATTCGACAAATCTTCCTCAAGTGGATGTGGACATGGTGTCTCAGTCACCTGAACTCCCCTAAACAGAAGAAGAGTAAGCGATCCGGTACTAAATCGAGTTTGGAACTCTGAGGTAACGCAATATGTGTATGTGTGTTACATGACACGTTTTCCAAACAAGTCAACCTACATGGAGAACATTTAATTTTCATTATACATACATTTTACGTTATATTTCCTATTTTGAAAGCATCATCACTGCAGTTTAAAATATATATATTTCCAAATTTCTTTGACTACGAGAGAGTTACCTTTTTTAATAAGAGGCACCCGATTAGGAGAACATTATTTGAAAGAGTACGTTTTGACAGTACTTTGCGTTTCTCTTTAACGGGTGTTAAAAAAAAAGATAACTAGTCTACTTATAAAGTTTTCCCTCGTGACAACAGCGCAAAATATCTTTGTTTGTCATTGGCTCTAGCCTACCACAGTCTATCACAAGAATTCAAATTTCAATATTTTTTTCCATTTTTATTTGAAACCGTAGAGTGGCGTTATTAGTCGCAAATTCCTAGTTCAGACCCAATATATCTTGTGACATTATCATTGAATTTCATGAAACGAGCCCATTAACGAGTAGTGATCCGAAATCGGAATTCAGCTTAAGTACATCGGGATTACTATAATTTCTATCTAGACCCAATAATGTTAGACTATACTCCAAAAACTTCCATTTGAGGGTGGCTCATTGCCCATCACGTGACAGAGTTTGCTTGCATCCTGGGGTATACTTTCAATTGATAAATTGCAAGTTTTATTGTGCAATTTATTAACCGTAGCTTTCAAAGTATACCCGGATTGTAGTTATTACTCTTGTTACGACATTCATTATTTGAAACTGAAATTCATAAATTAGATGTTTTCATTACATTTTTAATCTCAATTGTTGCAAAAAAGAAGAGACCTTTTCGATTACATAACACTTACCTTTACTTCCGATTTAAACATGTGTAACAGTCTCTTAAAGGGGTTAAATCTACGACTACAATTCACGTTGAAAGATTTCATGTGAAATTGATATGTATTTTTTGTAATATACATGATGATAAAAACACTGAATTTATTTCATTCAGCTGTTTCACAACGTATTTATCTTGATGAATTCTCAATCAAACTCTCGTACTAAACATTTATTTATTCTCTTAACAGGAAAGTGTTGACACTCCAATAGTAGAAAGAAGAAAAAGTAACTGGTTTTCTAGGCAGATTTCCAGAACTGGCATGGGATCCATTCGATCAGCTTCAACCGCATATTCCTCAGGAGGTCTTTTTGGTAGACATAGAGGTTACTCTATAGATATAAATCCGGAAAATGGTCAATTACCAGGTATCCATCCACAAAAAATATCTATCTACGATCGGCTAGTAGGAAGAAAATCTACAAGAGCCAGAAACTTGAAGCCGCTAAGTAAGAATCACCTATTTTTTCTTAATTGTGAAGTTATTTCGCCTACTTGGTACTTTTTATTGAGAATACTTTGAACTCAGAATAATTTGGTACATGTGCTTTCAATAAAATCGGTAATAAGTAGTCGTAAATAATCCAACAAACCTGAATAATTAGTACTATAAACTTATATTTCCCCAATGTAAACCAACCTTAGCTAGCAAGTGTTAAGACTAAAATATATCATATATCCGAAACTTAGACAAAATTGATTAGTTGAATACGAAAAGCTGTATAATTAATATACAGGGTATACCGGGACTAATGGGAAAAAAGTCGGGTGCCTACAGTATCATCCAATATAATATTAGTAGGGGAAGTCGGGGCAAAGTGAACTTTCTTTTTAAATTTTAAGTCTTTCACGACAGTTAAACCGTTTAGCATATCATCGTTGCGTATTGAAGTTGGCAGCAGTGTGCTATGTGTCAGAATCTGCAGTAAGAATCAGATAAAGTTTTACAACGGTTTTTGATTTTTTTGACGTGAAATTCTAATATAGCAAGTAAGTAGAGTAATGTATAAGTCGGTTATTTGTTAAGTATTTCTAATATTGCTAATACCTAATGTTTAGCAACTAAAAACAAGTAGTTTTTTTGGAAAATTGAAACGTAATGTCTTGACAATTTTACATTAACTTCACTTGTCAGAAATATTATGAGTTGGGGCAAAGTGAACTTTTTGGTATGAGGCAAAGTGAACCGTCGGTTCACTTTGCCCCCGATATTTTAAATATGTCCTCCTACTTATTTGAATAATTTGTTGTTTCCCATAAGCAATTGAAATCAAGATATTTTGACCTGGGGTCCGGTGCACTTCGCGACCCTCCGAATTTTGAAGCGATTTTTTTTTACTAGAAAACCCTATTGTTATAGAACATTTTAAGAGAACAAAATTCTTGGATTATGCACTTTTGAAAGAGAAAGTCGCAATTGAAAGTACTAAAAAACCGCCATTTTTTTAAAAAATTTGACTAACCGGCGCACATTTTTCAAAATCTGTTGATAGCTGTTCACTCAATTGAGTATATATTCCTAATAGTATACCTATTTGAGCACGTATTATTTCATAATAATGTGGATAATCATTTGAGTAATTGAAGATCGGATTTCCGTTTGAAATATTAAAGCAGATTGATATCGCGAGCGAAGCGAGCGCGCCGGTTCGACGTTTCGCAATTCGCGCGCACGAATTGCGAAACGTCGAACCGGCGCGCATTTTTCAAAATCTGTTGATAGCTGTTCACTTAATTTATTCATTTGTATATTGGGTATATATTCCTAATAGTATACCTATTTGAGCACGTATTATTTCATAATAATGTGGATAATCATTTGAGTAATTGAAGATCGGATTTCCGTTTGAAATATTAAAGCAGATTGATATCGCGAGCGAAGCGAGCGCGCCGGTTCGACGTTTCGCAATTCGCGCGCGCGAATTGCGAAACGTCGAACCGGCGCGCATTTTTCAAAATCTGTTGATAGCTGTTCACTTAATTTATTCATTTGTATATTGGGTATATATTCCTAATAGTATACCTATTTGAGCACGTATTATTTCATAATAATGTGGATAATCATTTGAGTTATTGAAGATCGGATTTCCGTTTGAAATATTAAAGCAGATTGATATCGCGAGCGAAGCGAGCGCGCCGGTTCGACGTTTCGCAATTCGCGCGCACGAATTGCGAAACGTCGAACCGGCGCGCATTTTTAAAACTCTGTCGATAGCTATTCACTTAATTTATTCATTTGTAAATTGGGTATATATTCCTAATAGTATACCTATTTCAGCACGTATTATTTCATAATAATGTGGATAATCATTTGAGTTATTGAATATCTGATTTCCGTTTGAAATAATAAAGCAGATTGATATCGCGAGCGAGACGGGCGCGCCGTTTCGACGTTACGCAATTCGCGCGAATTTTTTAGTATATGGTCTCGCTGGCACTAAACCATGACTGAGAAAATTCAAATGCTTAATTTCGAATTCTCGGAAGACAACACATTATGGTTTGGGTTTATGTTTACCACTTATCACAACAATCGTTGCCATGATAACTGATTTCAGCTAAGTGAAAGTTGAGCTATTGAAACTAATCAAATTTAACTAATAGAAATTTGAAAATTGGTGTAGTTCAAAACAAATCCAAATTTACTAAAATGAATGAAATCTAATCTAAAATAAATATTTTCGTTAGTAGCGACTAATAGCTAAATTGATACATACCAAATAAAAATAAGTCGTTCCTCTCAATTAACTTCCAAGAACATATGTCCCTAAAATAACGGTAGTACTGAATTACAACTTTCTTGCTACAGCCAACTGACATAACACTGGACCCCGACCGAATTTCACATACCCATTGCCATAACAAATATAAAATTGTTCGAATTGGCACTTTACACTTTTCAAAAAAAGTTCCCTTCAGTAAACTAATTCTAAGCTTACACTTATAGCAATTAAAACTATGTCCCAAAACACCCACCCTCCGTTTTTGAAGAGAACATTGTCTTCTACAGCGTGCAGTAGGACATCTTATATTTCGCGGTAACAAATTCACATTTTGGAGTCTATTTAACAATTCCTCATCGTTTAAATTAATAAGCGAATTAAGCTGGAAAACGTTTTCGACTTCCATTTTGACTAGGTACTGTCAAAATACCATCATAATGTTATCATTTGTTTTTCACTTGCGACTACTAACAACCAATCATATGCCAATAATAAACTCAACAACATAAGAACAATTTTATCATGGACCATAATCGAAGGAAAGTGTATCTAGAAATAAATAAACAGTACATTCTAAGGATATTTATTATTTCATTCTTCATTATTAAGCAAATACTTTTCTAATATATTCATATATCTATTACAACACAAAATTAATTCAACTGAAAGAAAATAAATACTATTTGACAACGCCGCTAAAAATCACATGATGACAGAAAAGTATCCTAATTAGTGACCCTGGTTGCCTAGACATAAGATGTCAGTGTCTAATTTATAACCTATAAGTGTCAAGTGAAAATAATGATGCTTAAGAATATTTTTTTAAAATTGGCAAAATTAAAGTGTTTTCTTCCGGTTTTTTTGTGAAATAGACTCATATTTAGTTCAAGATAATAACCTTAACAATTTAAAGTGAAAATATTCATCGTAAAATAGCATTAACTAGTATTGAAAAAGTACCATTTTTCGAACTAAATTCGTGATTTTTAAAGTAATTACTGAATGATCCAGCGAAATTTTTGTTCTAATCTACTTTTATTTAAGGTAAGCTATCAAACAAAATTAAAATTCACTTAAAATTCGGAGGGTCGCGAAGTGCATCAGAACCTTTGACCTGTTTACAAAGAAATTTATTCTTACTCGCATAAAAACGATTATTATTAGAATGAATACACATAATATTGTTTTTTTCTTTTTCAGGTAAAATGGTTAGAAAATATGTTCGCAAAAATAAACATCAATCTTGGTCAGAGGTGTCAATGAAAAATGCAATTGATGCGGTGCGACAAGGACTATTAAAATATAAAAGAGCTGCTGTTCAATTTAATGTTCCGGCAGCAACATTATTCCGAAGACTTAAATCGGACAAAGAGTCTGATTTAGCAGCGAAAAAAGGGCTCGGACGATTTAAAACTGTTTTTTCACCGGAGCAAGACCAAGAATTAAAAGAGCACATTCTCGATATGGAACGACATTTATTTGGATTAACTATCTATAATTTTAGGCGTCTTGCTTATCAATTTGCGGAGGCAAATAATGTTCCCCACTGCTTCTCTCGCAAAAAGAAGTTGGCAGAAAAAGATTGGGCCTCCAATTTTATGAAGAGGCACCATGATTTATCTCTTCGAGCCCCAGAGCCAACATCTGCAGCCCGAGCATCCGCATTTGATAAAGTGAACGTCAAAATTTTTTTTGATTTCCTAAAGGAACTATTAGATAGATATAAATTTCCTCCTAGCCGAATTTTCAACTGCGACGAGACGGGAATTAATACAGTTCCTAATAAACAGTCTAAAATATTATCGCTTAAGGGAAAAAAACAAGTCGGTAGCCTATCATCTGCAGAACGTGGCACTTTTGTTACTGCTGAGATTTGTTTTAGTGCCACAGGGCAATACATACCACATCTTCTTGTTTTTCCTCGTGTCAAAAACAATTCCAATTTCTCAAAAGGTCTACCACATGAAAGTTTAGTAGTTCCTCATCCGTCAGGTTGGATGCAAAGTGAAATCTTTGCACCAACATGGTTTTCACATTTTATAAAATATGCTAAACCAACAGAAGATGACCCAGTTTTGTTAATTTGCGATGGCCATTCGACCCATGTAAAAAATTTAAATTTAATTTTGATGGCAAGAGAAAGTAATGTTCACATTTTAATAATTCCTCCGCACACTTCGCATCGTTTGCAACCTCTTGATGTTGCATTTATGTATCCATTAAGTTCATATTATAGCCAAGGTGCTCAAAATTGGCTAAGGAATAATCCTGGAAAAGTTGTAACAATACATGAGGTTAGCACCATATTTGATCAAGCATACATGAGAGCTGCAACAATTGAAAATGCACTGTCTGGCTTTAAACAAACGGGAATTTTTCCCTATGATAACCATATTTTTCCAGATATAGCGTTTGCGGCTGCAGAGGTTACTGACTGTCCTATTACGGAAATTAATGCCAACATAGCTGTAGAAAATATTCACGAATCTTCAGATAACGATGGCTCTGATTCATCAGAAGGTGAAAACGATTTTGCTATAGAAGCTAAGTATACAAAAAGAAAATGTTCAGCAACCTCCGATACCAACAAACAAATTTTATGGACCTGATTCATTTAAGAAACAAAATGTTTCCGAAGCAAACGAAGCCCAATTTTCTTCAAAAAAATCAGCCAATTGAGCAGCTACCCCACCAAGAGAAATAATATCCATCTCTGAGGCAGGTCCCAGTTCCGCGAATCAACAGAACGTCTTAATTGTTGATGAAATCATGCCTATACCAAAGATGGTTCCTAAAACTGCTAAAAGAAAAATTAGAAAAAAAGGATCTCAACTGTTATAACATCTTGGCCATATCTTACTGAGTTAAAAGCAGAAAACGAACAACAAAAAGCTAAACTTGTGAAAAAAGAACAAAAAGCTGCTATAAAAAGAAAAATTGTTGTTCATGATTCTTCCGATTCCGAAGAACCTAATATTCAGGAAACTGAGATGTGCGATGATTCTACTAATACAGAAATATTTTCTGATAATGAAGACGTGGACATTGAGCAAATTAAAAAACTTGATGCCGAACCAACTACAAATCTATATGTAGAGAATTATGTTCTAGTTGAGGTAACCAATGATAAACAGAAAAAAGATTTTGTTGCGCAAATAATAGACGTCAAAAAAACAAGTAATGAAGTGAAATTTATGAGGCAGTATCGAGGAAACTGGAACGTATTCATATTTCCAGATGTCAATGATGTTTCCAACATAACAAAAGCTGACATTAAAGGAAAACTACGCCCACAGAAGTTACGATATGGAAAAATTCAGTTTTTATAAATAATTAGTTAATGAGTTCATGTTTCAAAAATATTTTTCGTATTAAAATGAATAAATGTTTGAAATTTTTTTTTGGTTCATTTTTCCCCACTTAAAGATTCATTTTGCCCCACATGTGGGGCAAAGTGAACTTATTACAGACTTCTCATAAACCGTTTATATGATATTGGATAAAAGATATTTTTAGTTCTATATTTTTTTATATATAAAGCTAAATGGTCCTGCAACCCTCTGATGCAAAAAATATCCCAAAATACCTTTTCGTTAAAGAATTATGTTATGACAAACCTTAAGTGGCCCACTTTGCCCCGACTTCCCCTACTTCATATAAACTTTTTCTTTACTGGCCCTCATTTTCGAATTATAGGCATCCAAAGTTTGAATTTTGAGTGCGTTTTTGATTTTTAAATCTCGTAATGTTTGTTTGATTTTTATAAAATTTGCAGCATATTTATAATGCCTTGAAGCAAGGGACGGACTACTCGTAATGGTTAGTGATCCAAAAAATTTGCAGGTATGGAAATATTGTAAATGACTTCCCACACCTTAAGCTATCGAAAAGGTACTTGTGTTGTAATTTCATAAAATAAGCCGTTTGGCTGGTATTTACCATTTTATTAATGCTCTTTATTGATTTGCGCATTCACCATCTGATGAGAATATCCTAATACGTAACGAGTTAAAAGTAATTTATGATACCACGTCCATGATTCACTTACTGTAGTAGAAATTAATAGCTTAGCTATTGTCGATAATAAAAATTTGACAATTCATTACATGGAAATTAAATAGGTATTCAAAGAACGTAATTAGTTGCTTTGAATCAAAATTACAAACACAAAGTTATTGAACTATCAAGAAAACACCAAAACTAGAAGTTATAAAACATTAGACTAAAACTAATCCATAACCAACAAACAAACTAACGCTAATCTAATAAATGTTCAATATGAGCTTCTCCTGCTTCCACACACATCCTAAGTCTACGAAGGTTATTTTTTGCACTTGAAAAAGCAATCCCATAATAGGTGCGTTCTTTTTTACTGAGATCTCAGTTAATCTCAGCTCACATCAGTAATGTGAGCGTTCTTTTTGTTTTACTCACTTTAAGTGAGCTGAGATTTTTCCTCCCCCTTTACCGATGCTGAATGTGTTGTAAGGGGGAATCAGTTGGACTTGAGTCGGAAATAAAGTGGAGGGGGTGAACAAATATTTGATTTGCTTGGGTTATTTGTAGTTTTAACCATTCACATATAAACACACATAATCTATTTTTCTTTTGTTACAAATTATGGATACAATAGTATTATTATTATTATATGTTTTGTTTCTTATTCAAGCATGCGGACAGATCGCGCGCTTCAATTGAGATGTCGTTCTTTTTGGTACTTACTCACATCACTTTATCTCAGATCACTTTAACTGAAGTGATCTGAGATCTCAGTAAAAAAGAACGCACCTATTATGTCTAATACAATTACGAAGTAACACAATTCTGTCTATTAAGTATTGCGTTCTATGCACAGGTGTTGCGTACACTTTATTTTTGAGATGACCCCAGAAAAGGAAATTCATAGAATTGACGTCTCCTAATTGCGCTGACCATTGAAAAAGACCTCCCCATCTTTTAGGCTTATTTCAGAATGAAATAGGGCTATTATAGAGAGTAGCATGACGCGACTTCGGAAAAATTTCAATGCAGTTTTTCGTTTTGGTGTTCCTTGATGCCAAAATCACCCTCCGTTCCAAAGGTTATATATATATATATATATATATATATATATATATATATATATATATATATATATATATATATATATATATATATATATAAACCAAACTCGCTATAAAAATCGTTTAGGCCAAAATCTTGGACGAGTTCGTTAATGAGCCAAATCGGCCCAGTAAAAACAAAATGGCGGCCTGTCAAAGTTGAAAAAAAACCGTATTTCCTTTGTTTTTCATTTGACGCAAAAAAGTTACTAAGCTTTTTTATAGACCTTAAGACGTTCTACAACTTTTATATTCAACATTTTTCTCTAAATCGTAAATTAAAACATTTATTTCAGAAAATTCACAAATTATAACGGAATTTGTAAGCACGATAGAGGGCGTATTTTTTGACGGATCGAAACCAAACTCGCTACAAAAATCGTTTATGCCAAAATCTTGGACGAGTTCGTTAATGAGCTAAATCGGCCCAGTAAAAACAAAATGGCGGCCTGTCAAAGTTGAAAAAAAACCGTATTTCCTTTGTTTTTCATTTGACGCAAAAAAGTTACTAAGCTTTTTTATAGACCTTAAGACGTTCTACAACTTTTATATTTAACATTTTTCTCTAAATCGTAAATTAAAACATTTATTTCAGAAAATTCACAAATTATAACGGAATTTGTAAGCACGATAGAGGGCGTATTTTTTGACGGATCGAAACCAAACTCGCTACAAAAATCGTTTAGGCCAAAATCTTAGACGAGTTCGTTAATGAGCCAAATCGGCCCGGTAAAAACAAAATGGCGGCCTGTCTAAGTTGAAAAAAAACCGTATTTCCTTTGTTTTTCATTGGACGCAAAAAAGTTACTAAGCTTTTTTATAGACCTTAACACGTTCTACAACTTTTGTATACAACATTTTTCTGTAAATCGTACATTAAAACATTTATTTAGGAAAATTCACAAATTTACCACAAGTTTTTTTTATTTTTTTGTTTTTGATTTGATGCCAGAATGTTACTTTGGTTTTTTGTACATCTCAAAACATTCTATTACTTTTGTATCTAATTTTTTATTTTGGGTTTTATGCAAACATGTTACTGAAATAAGCCTATCCAATGGGTCCTGTGCCATTGGGATTTTTTTAACTCCATTTTATTTACAATCTGTTAATAGCATTAACAATAAGTAAATTTCATAACAATTTTCGATTATGACACGCAGGGATACTCTCCAGCCTAGTGAAAATCCACCATAGAAACCATATTGAACCATATAAGAAAACAAATATGGATTTATATGGTTCTATATGGATTCTTTTTTGTATATGGATCCAATATGGACTAACTAAAATGATTTATTAAAAAGCTATCTGGATCTATATGGATTAAATATGGCACAATTTCCATATAAATCCATATAGAACCATATCAGAAACAAAATTGTGTTTTTATATAGATTTGAATGGTTGTATATGGACGAGAATTTCATACTGAATTCGTATCAGGTTTAATATGGTTTAGTTACCAATATGGAAATTTCAGAAAATTCCATATTAAATTCAAGGTCGAGCACGCAGCTGTAACCAAAGTTTTGTCCTGAATTTGGAGTGTCAACAGTCAATGTTTGAGGTGGCGTGCTCCGGTTAACGTTTTTTTGTTTCTTTGTGTTTTGTTATTCTCTTATTTGATTAAAATAAATTATAATTATGTCAGTTTTATCAACAGTAAAAACACAAGAGCTTTTTTTTTATCGGATAAATTTCTCTTTGCAACGAAACAGTTTTGCCAATCACTAATTTTACGAGAAAAACTGACATGATAAAATCGCGACACCGAAGGTGGAGCGATTTTATCTAATGTCAGTTTTTCGAGCAAATTTAGTGATTGGCAAAACTTTGAGTCAAAGAGGAATTTATCTAATAAAAGAAAAGCTCGAGTGTTTTTTGGCAAGATAAATTAACGACAGAATATATGGATGAACAACAACAATAATTATCTTTATTAATACAATAAACTACAGAATATATGGATGAACAACAACAATAGTTATCTTTATTAATAGAACAAAGTTAAATAATTACCACACCGATTCAAAATAAAAGCACTATATGTTTAAAATTCAAAAATCTGACAGACTAATTGACAGTTTTTGCAGTTTTGCCAACACTTAATTGCTGTGAAATTATAAGTAACCAAACTTGCGACTCATTGTCATTGTGTAAAAGTGACGTCCACTTACTAGATATTGAGGAAGAGAAGTTTTTATCCGATAAAAAAGGATGCACCTTTTTTATCGATGTCAAAGTGACAATAACATTTCCAGGTATATGACATTTTAACATTGGAGTTAATTTATCGACGATAAAGTCGAAAGAATTGTAAATTTAAATGACATTAAACAAGGTGAAAAGATTGTAAGTGGTGGCAAAGCAGGCATTTGGTAAGTTATATAAAGTGCGCTATGAAGATGGACAGTATTACAAAGCTAATATTGTATGTTTAGGTGGTGAGTATAGTTCTCAATCTATCTTTATATACATTTTTATTTGGTCTAATGATTATGCATTGTGTACTGTATTTATTTACACAGCTTAATTTGTTTTAGGTCTTATTTTTTGCCTTTGTAATTCATGAGTGTAAATAATCTACTAAAGTTAAAGTACATTTTTTAATCTCTTTGTATTACTATCTATTTGGCCTATCTTGCCCTCTATATGGAATTTATAGTAAATCCTATATGGAATTATAGTAAATCTATATGGAATTATAGTAAATGTATATGGAATAACAGTAAACTTATAGGGAATAATTGTAAATCTATATAGAATTATAGTAAATACTATATGGAATTATAGTAAACGTATATGGAATAACAGTAAACTTATATGGAATAATAGTGAATCTATATGAAATTATAGTAAATACTATATGGAATTATAATAAACGTATATGGAATAATAGTGAATCTATATGGAATTATAGTAAATCTATATGGAATTATAGTAAATGTATATGTAATAAGAGTAAACTTATATGAAATAATAGTAAATTTACATATAGGGAACTTATATGGATTTGTACATAATTTCCAGTTTCAGATACACACATTGAACCATATAAGTTCCATATTCATTTTTTTTTAAATAAAATGAAATGGCATAACTACACTTACTTAATTAAATAATTTTCATGTAAATCTGTCTGTTGAGTCTGTGGGCTTAAAGCATTTTAGATGGCGCACTTCGTCGTTGGTGTTAAATAAGTCACGCACTAGAGCATTAGAATGCGCACTAGCTTTGTTTTTCTATTTTTCAATGTACTTTGTGACTTCAGTTGTTATAGAAGGAATTTGGAAGTCATTTTCTATTAAGTTGTTTGGGGCATACCAGGGTGCATTGATGATTATTCGGAGTGATTTGTTCTGGAATCGCTGCATGATTTCCAAATTTGAGTTGCTAGCATATCCCCATAGTTGACTGCCATATGTCCAGATTGGTTTTATTATGACTTTATATATTAACATTTTGTTTGTCAGACCAGAGGTCAATTCGTGGAGTTAAATGTCAACATACTGCAGTGGAAATGTAGATCTGCGGTTTCAAGTAATTTAGAATATTTTTTACACGAAAACAAAATTAGTATAGGTTTATTATCTGAAACTTGGTTTAAAAAATAATTATTATAACTTTATAATTGTCTAAGAGATGATATAGAGATGACGGCAAGGGGGGAGTAGCAGTATTAATACATTCAAATATTTCTTATAAAGATTCCTTATACAGAGAAAATTCAAGCTAAATGTCAGTGTGTGGATTTTGGTCATATAGAATAGTATATTCTTCAACGAGTGTAGAATGATGGCTATCAGGCGGATGAAGTTTCCAAAACGAGCGAGCGCAGCGAGTGAGTTTTGGAATCATCCAAGTGAATAATAGCCATTCTATACAAGTAAAAGACTATACATTCTCCACGACTTGGGAATCTAACCTCGATCTCCCGCGTGTAAGAGTGAAGTATCTCTCTACCATTGAGCTATCGACCAAATTTATTTATGAAAATGTAAAGAACATAGATAAGGTAACTCAAATTTTTGATAGAAACCTTTACATTTTTAAATGAAATTATAACATTATTAGGAATAATAATAGAGATAACATAAATATTCTTTTGCAAAATTTATGGTAAATTTATTACAATTATTATTTAATGAGGTTGGTACTGAATTATGATTAAAACTAGTAGTGCTAGTCTGTGCTGTATGTAGTTGGGTGATTCCGGTTTGATTTATCGACTGCATTATTTTGTTCGCAGTGTTAATTTTATTTATCATTGAGTCATCCAGGTAGCCCTCAGCTACGGATGTACGTTTCCAGCCACCGTGTCGTTTGAGAGCTGTAATATCTCCCCCCGCATCAATTAATAGTGTGACAGAAGATCTACGAAAATTATGTCCGGTGTATAGATTACATTTGGTAAGTTTAAGTAGCCTGCTATTTATCGGCCCAGTGATGCAAATTTGTTGATGCCAATTATCTGAACAGTACATTTGCCGCGTTGGTAGTTCAAGAAGAAAGAAGTATTTGTTACATTAGTTGGGAGTACTTTTTGCATATTTCATAAAATACACCTGTCACTGTAAATTTTCTAGCAATCTTTGTTTTAGTGTTAGGTATGGTTATTAAAAGAGCTGAATTAAGGTCTTGAATGTCTTCCATTTTCATTAAATACATTTCGTTATTACGACAAGCACCCATAACCCCTATGATTAATGCAACCTAAAAAAATACTAATTTCAAACTTTTACATCTAAGTGAAACAATTAAATTTGTTACCTTAGTTCCGAGATATATATTGTCTGGAGATTCTGTGATAAATTTATTTATATCTTCTGAGGTAAACCTTTTCGATTTCTTTGCTTGAAATCCTTCTCCTTTTCGTTTAAGGAACGCCCACAATTTTGAATAATTTTCAATGTGTATTTCATTACTAACTTTTAATGTACTTCTTAGTATAGAGTATATTTTCCATAAAGTTGAAGATTTATATTTTTCGGAAAGTTTTGTGAAATATGCTAGGAGAACGTTTTCCGAAAAGGAACTTACTTTATTGGAATGTCTCCATGCTACAAATGATTCATAAATCTTATTATAGTCTTGCTTTGATCTCTCCGGTAGCAAATTCAGTGCGGATGATTGAGCAATTTGTTTAAGTTCGGGAGGCGTACATATTAAATATTGACTATCGCTACTGTTGTCCATTTTATTCTTTATATATACGTAAAATTATGATTATATGTTTATTTTGACGTTCCAAACGACGCGCTGTCAGAAGCGATTTGCGTAGTTGGGTATTGACGTTTTAAAAGAGACGATTTGATTTATTAATTTTAGCGTGCTTTCTGATAATCATAGAATGTGATTGGATAGCGAGAGTGAATTATTTTTCATTCTTCACTAGTGTGAAGAATATATATCATTATTTAGCTAAATATGTAAAAATAATTTGTGCATTGTTATATAATCGTGGAGAAAATGTATATATTGTATCTCTCTATATTAAACCTGTATCCAGAATAAGTCAGAACCAATTTGTACATTTTTTCAATTCTATTCCAAAGACTTTTCTAATTGGTGAAGATTTCAATGAAAATCACCAAGCTCGAGGCTCAGAAGTAGAAGACACAGATGGAAGGAATTTATTAGAGGCCAACAACTCTTCCAACTTATTGTTTTTAATCATGGAGAAGCTACATTGATTACTAGACCCGAAGAAAGAAAAAGTGCCATAGATATTACCCCCTGTTACTAAAACATAAGTCGCCTTTTTGAATGGACAGTAGTATAAGACCCCATGGGTTCCAATCATTGGCGAATCTTATTAAGAAGCAGTGCGCTAGAAAAAAACAATTTAAAAAAAAACGAATAGAATTTGGAGTGTGATAAGAGCAGACTGGTCTGTCTATAGTAGCTTTATCAACAACCAATTGATTTCAGATATTAACGAAGCAGCAAATATAACAATCCCAAAATTAAACTATTCAGGTCTGCATAACCCAAAAAAATATAAGCCCTGGTGGAACGAAATTACCAGAAAGCAATTACAAAACGCAAAGAGTACTTCCGAAAATACAAAGAAAATCCCAACATTGAAAATCAACAAAAGCAAGATGCATCAATTACCAATGAAGCAAAAAGACAGAGCAGGAGAGATTACTGTACAAGTTTAAATAAAAACACACCCATTAAACTAGTCTGGTTAAAACTAAATAAACAGAAAACAATCGAACACAAATCCTTTAGAATGGGCAGAACAATTTAATAAAAATGCATCCTCCGACTGGGTAAGTGAAGAGCCTATGGAATTACATCCAAATGTTTAATAACATATTCACACTTCCTGAACTGGACATGGCATTAAAGAAAAACTCCACTACTTCACCAGGTATGGATAATATTCACTATCCCATGCTCTACGAACTCCCAATTAATGCAAAACATCGTCTGTTAAAAATGTTCAACAATATATATTCAAATAAAGTAGCTGTACCAGAACAATGGAAAATATAAGTAATAGTCCCAATCCTTAAACATGGCAAACCAAAAGAATCTCCTGAAAGCTACTGAGCAATCTTATTGAACTCATGCGTCATGAAGACTTTTGAAAAATAGACCAGAGCACTGGATTGAGAGTAACAAATTATTTCCTAAAGAACAATATGGCTTCAGACACGGTCGATCTTAAAAGAAGCTCATGACAGAGTGAATCTAAAAATCCTCGTAACCAAAATGAAATCATTAGGTATTCCCGACAATCTAATGGAAAAAATGTAAGCCTTTACATTAACAGAGAAATAAATGTGCAATTAAATGGTGAAAAGAGCCATGTAAGAATAACATCAACGGGACTTCCACAAGTTAGCATATATTAAGCCAAACTCTGCTAAACATTTATAATTTAGTTTTTATAGATATCTTCGGGCCAAACATTAGAGTTCTACATTATGCCGATGATTTTTATGTATTTGCCAAAGATAAAGCAACATAGCTAACAACACAAAGGTTTGATCAACCTGGAGATGCAATAAAAAAAATTGTTAGATACCCATGGATTCAGGACCTTACAAGACGAAATCATATTCTGCACATTCACCCGAAAACGTTATCAGGCAGAAGATAATATTGCATTAGGCCCTTTAAACATTCCTTATAAGACATCGGTTACACATCTGGGCATACCTTTAGACCAAAAACTATCATGGAAAGACCATATTAATAGTTTGACAGGAAGGTGTGAAAATAGCATAAATATTATTAGTCTCCTGCAATACAAAATGGGGAGCAGATCCAAATACTGCTCTAATCTATTATAGAGCTCTAATTCATTCAATCTTGGACTACGGTTCGGTTCTATACGGAAACTCAACAATGAATAAATTGGAAAAATTTTAATTAATTAAAAACAAATGTCTACGTTTATGTCTGGGAGTCGTGCAGGGTGTAATGTATGTGTATCCGTTAAACTTTATTAATTCAGTTTCAAAGTATGTTACGTTATGGTAACTACGGATTAATATACCTTTTTTTATTTCTTGCTTTCACTGAATGTGTTCAATAGTTTCCACTTTCCAGACTTGTTATGTAATATGCTTACACAATTTTATTTTTTTTTAAATTGGATTGCTGGACAAGATATTTTTTTTTTCTAATTTTGTACCTGTTTTTTTCAAATTTACTGTACTGTTCATTAATAGTAAGTAAACGTTTTAAATCCTTTAATATTTTTTTGCTATTTTGTTTTAAATGTACAGGATGAACAACTAAGAACGACTGTAGGCCACATCTCAGAAAAGAATCATGGTACAACTTTCAAAAAAATTACCTTTAGGTAAGGGATCCTGAAAAATTGCTGGAAAATATTTTGCGGTCTCTAAAATATCCGCTAGGGGTGGGATGAACACTCGAAAACATAGTACTCCAAAAAAACATACTAAAGGTGTCCTAAAAATACAATTTTTGAAATCTTGATGAGATTATGAATAAATTTAATTAAGGAGATTTTTTGCCATTATTCTTCAAATAATGGGTGGGGAAGGTTCAAACTTATGAACAAATGTATAGCTTTTTCGTTTTTAACCGATATTAATGATTTTAGCTGCATTTAAAAGTTTTTCTGTTTAATAAGATTGATAACAAAATTAGATAATTTTGTTTCCACTAGGAAATTTCAAATGTAAATTGAAGCATTTTTTTATATTTGATATTGTAAATCTTATATCTTGGAATAGATTCCTATTTTTTAACCCCTTTTCATCAGAATTTAAAAAATCCCTCATTACATTTGAAATTTCCGAGAAAAATGGGAAAATTGTGAACTTTTTCACAAAGCGTTGACAAAATTGCCCAATTTTGTTATTTTTGTTAAGCATTTCTTATTAAAAAGGAAAAACTCTTTCAAATGAAGCTAAAAACATGGATGTCGATTAAAAAAAAAGTGTTACGACATTTGTTGTTTGGATTGAACCTTCCCCCACCCCTTACTTGAAGAATACAGACAAAAAGTCCCTAACTACATTTTTTCATAATCTCAACAATATATCAAACATTGTATTTCTAGGATACGTTTAGTATGTCTTTTTTGGAGATAATCACAGTATTATGTTTTTAAGTGTTCATTCCACCCCATAGGAGATATTTTAGGAACTCAAAAATATTTTCCAGCGATTTTTCAGGGTCATTTTCCTAAAGGTATTTTTTTAAAGTTGTAGTATGACTATTTTTTGAAATATGGCCGACAGCCGGCGTTCTTAGTTGTTCACCCTGTATTTGCTGATTAGGCACAGAAACGTCTATAGGATGTCATCCAAAATGTTTGAGGTATATTATTTAGAGGTTTATGTAATGTCCATTCAACATCTACGAGAATACACTGTATTGTTTTTGAAATGTCGCATTTAGATCATTGATAAGATGGTATTTTTTAGACATCGCATTAACATCGACAAGATGTTAAAAGGCATTTCAGAATGTAACAGAAATGTTGTTTTTAGTTCGTTATAAAGACTTCCTTTTGAGAAAGTTCTAGTAACATCACAGTAATGTAAAAAGGCAGCGCTTTAACAACGCTGAGATGTTAAGTTAAAACATCACAAATGTTAACAGCCACAAGCTGGGCATAAGCGGTTGTATAGATGTGCATGTGATGAAAACAAGAGGAAAAAAAGTAAGAACATTATCACAATGTGATGTTGAATTAACATAACTGTAATATTTATTTGCATAGTGGGTAATCATCACTAATTTCGTAATTCTAACAGAAAGCAGAAGTTCTATAATAAATTTAAAACGGTAATCTAATCTCTTACCAATCATTATTCGCATATTAGAAATCGACAGAACAATAAAAAAACAAGCGAAAAACGTCAGTTTTGTATGGATTAAGGGCCATCATGGAATAAAAACAACGAAAAGGTAAATCAATTCGCCAAACTAGCAACAATAGATAGAGAAACATCAAGTGAAAATAAAATACCATTTACAGATTCACGTCCTTTAATGAAAGCGAAACAAATGGATGGAGTGAATTGTTTATAAATGAACGTAAAAGCTTGCGTTTTAGAAATATTTACCGCCAAAAAGTTTTTAGAAACACCTGGTTTGATAATACTCCCAATCGGCAGTTTATAAAAATATTGAATAGAATTAGATGCGGACATGGACGATATTCAGAACAATTATATAAAATTGGATTGGCGGATTCACCAGACACTCAAACACATAATTTTTGGTTGCCAAAACTTCCGAAGGGGAGAGATTGAAGAATTCCTACACCAACTGCGACAAAATGGGATGAACCTACCCAATTAGACAATATTTTGAGTACAAGGAATGATAATGTATATTAGGTAGTTTACCACCATTTGAAAAAAATGAAAATAGATATAAGTATGAAAAAAGAAAAAAAAGGAGGAAAAAGAAGATAAAAAATGTAATCCCACCCTAAAACACAATTACAAATTATATATAAATATCAGAAATGTTTGTTTATTAAAATATATATATATATATATATATATATATATATATATATAAAATTAAAAAGAAAAAATATTAAACTGTATTGGATATAGTACTAACAAAGGATATTGCGCTTGCCAATTGATCTACGACTAAGGCCAATAACTAAAACACACACACGCTACAATATTTCTAGAAGCTACTGTCAATCGTACTACTTTATCGGTATTCAAATGCACCAAGAAAGAAGGTTAAAATGTAAGGTAAAAAAACCATATAAAATCTTCCGAAATCGGAAAAACTTAAAATTAATTTAACTTTGAACGACGTCGGACGAAATGTTGAAAATTTTCGCTAAAATATTTTGACCAATAGGAACACTTTCGGATCATCGAACGTCGGAAATCGGATGCATGGGACACCGGCCTCACTCTCAACCACAATCATCAACGAAGTGTCATCCATCACATCAAATAGTCAGTTTTTAGTGTAACAACATAGGGAAGTCATTTTCGATATTTTCTTACAGGGTGTGTTATCCCTGCAAATATTTTGGATCACTAACAATTACGAGTAGTCCGTCCCTGGCTTCAAGGCACTACTGTAAATATGATTACCGTACCAAAACTACACAACCCTATACAATGTAGGTAGCTATAACCAAAATGATGGTGTTATCGTCTTTGCAAAAACAAACTTATACCATTCGCAGAACATATTCAGATAAACGGAGGTATATTATTGAAAATTGTAATGGTTCTTGATAAGTCGAATTGACGACTTTCTTGACCAGCATTATTATAGCTTAATTGTAGGTGACATAAATATCGACTTGATAAAAATAACTGAAGATTCAAGAAATTATCTCGATATGATGAGTGAGCATGGCTTTCAATCAACTATTAATACTACAAGAGCGAGAAATGGATCTGAATCATGTCTTGATCATATATTCATTAAAACAAAACAACAAAACTTCAATAACATATTACCTCTCACTATATCAACATCAATTACGGACCACTACATAACGTTGTTACAAATTGTACTGAATGAAACTAAAAACAATTCAATAAACAAAAAATATTTTTAAAAAGTAGACGAACAATTATTACAAAAAGCAATTAATAGTTTAAGTTGGAAAAATGAATTGTACCCAATGCATGATATCGAATCGACAACAGAAAAATTCATCAACATCATAAACACATGTGTACAAAAATCAACTCAATACTTCAGATTAAAAAATAGTCAACGTAAAAGGAAAAATTGGATAACAAAATCATTGATAAAACACATCAACCAAAAAAATCATTCATTTTTATTATGGAAAGAAAATCCAAATAATGTAAACTTGAAAAATGATTATTTAACGAAAAAAAAAAGAAACGGGAAACAAAATAAAGACTGCCAAAGAAAATTATTATAAAAAATTAGTTGAAAAAGAACAAAATGCAAGTAAAAAACTTTGGAACACTGTTAATGAAATTTTGAATATCAAGACAGGAAAAATAATAAATAATATTAGGAATGAAAAAAATGAGATCGTCACAGATCCAAAAGATGCTGCTGATATATTTAACAACTTCTTCGCGAATGTGGGGGAAACTTTGGCAAAGACATACGACAAAATCCCAATTACAAAAGTAAAAAATATATAAATAAAAATTCACTTTTTCTTACACCAACGAATACTACTGAGGTTGAAAATACAATAATTAGCTTAAAAAATAAAAAGGCTCCCGGGCTTGATGGAATGAAAGCTGAAACTCTAAAGATTATTGCAAAATTCATATGTGAACCTTTGACGGACATCATAAATAAATCCTTCGAATCAGGTATATTTCCTTCGATTCTAAAGAAATCTCTTATAACTCCAATTTTCAAAAATGGGAATACAGAAAATATTTCAAACTATAGGCCTATTTCACTTCTATCTTCAATAAGCAAAGTCTTTGAAAAAATTATAAAAACGAGACTTACGACATACCTATCAAATTATAATCTGCTGTCGACATCCCAGTATGGCTTTAGAGAAAAAAAATCTACCAATGATGCAATCGATTCCTTGACAAAAACCATCTACGAATCCTTGGATTCAAACACTCCATCTATTGGGGTTTTTTTGGATCTAAAAAAGGCCTTCGATACTGTCGACAACTCCATACTTTTAGATACACTAGAAGATATGGGTGTAAGGGGTTTAGCTCATAATTTATTCAAAAGTTATCTAACAAGCAGAACACAAAAAACTAAATTCAAAAATCATGTGAGCGAAGAGATCAACATTAAATGTGATGTACCTCAAGGAACAGTATTGGGGCCGGTGTTATTCGTAATTTACTTAAATAGTCTATTTGAACAGGAAACAATCGGAAAAATAATCAGCTTCGCCGACGATACTGTGATTTATTACAAACATGATTACTGGTATAATCTCAAAATAAATATTGAATATGATCTTGGAAAACTCAAAGACTGGTTCGACAGCAGATTACTCTCAATAAACTTTGACAAAACTGTATACTTACCCTTCAGTAGTTATGAAACGTCTCTGCCAAAATACAATCTTAATATCCAACAAGATTCTTCAATTAAACCTGCAAAAAGAATTAAATACTTGGGTATTTACATTGACAATCACTTACGATGGGATATTTAACTAAAAAGTTTCGGAGTATCCTATTTCGATTTAAGCAAGTAAGTCAATTTTTGAGCTTTAAATGTAAAACAATACTGTACCACAGTTTGGTGGAGTCACACCTCAATTATGGCATTATTGGCTGGGGAGGAGTTTCAAGGAACTATCTAAATGCCCTCGAAGTGTCTCAAAGGCGATTCCTCCGAATGATTGTCAACAAACCTAAAAGATATTCAAGCTCACTACTCTATACTAAAACACAAATATTAGATGTTAGACAATTATACATTATTCAGATAGGATGCCATCAATATAAAAATAAATACAAACTTACCACTCAAAATCATAGATACGCGACAAGATCGAATAATCAATACTGTATACCAACAGCTCTTAAAACAATAGGTCAAAAAGGTTACTCCTTCTTGGCACCTAAATTATTCAGGCAACTACCACAGAGAATTATCGATGAAACTTCTTTTAAACGCTTCAAAACCCAACTAGTAACATTTGTTGGAAAAACAGACAAAACAAAAATACACAAAATGATAGAATGCTGAATCCAAAAACAGATACGAAATGTATGTCTGAAATACAATCATGTAAAAATGAATTTATATTGTTTTTAACTGCATTTTTTGTTTTTTTGATTTTTTTTTAAATTTTGACACACTTGCCTATGTTCACCACATACAAGTATGTACAATACTTCTGTGGATGTCTAGATGTTTATTCAATTTTATTTGTATTTTATCACTGTATTTGTTAAATTTATGAATAAACGTTATTTTTATTATTACCAAAATAAACATACACGTACATTATAAAAATGCTGAAAATTTTATGAAGATCAAATAAACAGTACGAGAATTAAAAATGAAAAACGAGTTCAAAATTCTAACTTTGGAAGCCTATAATTCGAAAACGGGGGCCTGTATTGGAAATGTTTATATGAAGTACTAATATTACATTAGCTCATACTATACACTTCCGACTTTTCTCTCATTAGTCCCGAGATACCCTGTATGTGACCCCCACGAAATGAATCGCAAAGCATTATGTGTGAATGTCCCTCGAGTTGGTCTCCATATTTCGAGAACTAGCGAGATAGCAAGTGAACACAGCAACTTTTAGTTACATAAGGTACATGAAAAGAAAGTTTGAATTAAGATTGAACTGCTATATTCTGGAGTATCATAAGGTAAGAACGTGACATTTTCAAGAATACCTAGTTTAGCGGTGCCCTCACATTAGAATTATACTGAAATGTTGGAACTTGCTTCTTGATATTTGAAACGGTTTTATCAAATTTATTTAAAAGAAAAAGTTATGAGTATCCATGTAACATATTCTTTTAGGAACAACAGGATTACCAGTCAAAAATAGACCGAGGATTCCAACACCAGATGTAACAAGAGAAGTTATAGACAAGGAGAACAGAATGTCCGAAGTTCATAATCAAATGACTGCCGCTGGTCTTACGTTAATGTCACAGCAATTACCGACGGGTTATCCTTCCTATCCTACAGTAGACGTACCGGTTGTACAGGTAATTTATATGTAAAACTTAAAACTGATTATCTTTCAAATGCTCGAATAGTTTAGAAATATCTAATTTTACACATTATCGTTACTACCAAAAGCCAATGGAAAAAAACCTCTGTAGATATGTATATTATCCTTTACCTCTACACCCGATTTTCTATTGAATAGGTTGTCCTTTCACCAATTCAAGAACTAGATGGCACAGGTTCGGTGAACAACACGTTGCACGCTAATCAACCTGGCACTACTGCACTTGCACAAGCTGTATTATCACCGGGGCTAGGCCCAGTTTTAACGACACCAGTAAGTGTACCTATGACTGTTTCACAGCTGACTTCGTTGGGATTAACGTCGAACACAAGCAGTCCATTGCTTGCAAGAACGTTTGATCACCAGTTTAGGAGTCCTGCTTTTATTCAGGTAAGAAGTGGCCAAAATTAATAACAATGAGATTAAATTTTTTACTAAATTTAATCATAGGAAGCAACAAATTGCAATACTGTATTTCCCTACTAATTTATCTGGAATATCCATAACTTTCCTTCAACAGTAATAATAACACTTCTAACTTCTGCTATCGCTTGTTGAAAGATCATTGGCAATCCAAGTATCAAACCGTTTCTATGATATATATATATCGACAGTTGGCTAGCCTGGATTTTAAGTGGTCTAGGTAGCAAAATCTCATTTTCCAGAAAACGAAGAAAACACATTTTATTACATAAATCGGTTGTAGGTATAAATAAAATGAAACTTTTCATACAAAAATTTAATTAAGACTACCAAAAGTTATACAAACATGAAATAAGTCTCTACTGGTAACCGAACACATATTTATTATTTTTTTTTTGTAATTTAAATGTAACTCTAGAATTATCGACTTTCTTTAAACTTTCTCATCTGTCTCTTCACCCCGCAATGGTAGCAGTACCATCTCTTCGTTTTCCTACCTTACACCCCTATGGTTGGAATAGTGTAGAGAGAGATAAAATGGATGATGAATAAGGGGTATAAACTTCAGCGTTTTCTATGTCTTCCATTTTATTTAAAGATAGGGGTCTAATATCTGCTGCAACTTCCGGAGTGAGCGTTTCCACTGACTGAAAAAAAATCTTGTAAGGAATCCATTTTATTAAAATCAACAGCAGTTAGTATAGGTATCTTAATAACGGACGTGCCTTTTGAAAACTTAATTCTGCGTATTTGAGAAACCATTACGTCAGCAGCACGCAATACTTGAGGAGACTTGAAAATTTGCAGTTTGTCAAACGATACAAAATTGTAGATATTTTTTACATGGAATGGATTACGCTTTCGACAATTGGCAATTAATTCAATCCATGTTTCGGGAGCGTACACTGTTGTCAAATTATGTGCCCTACTGAAAAATCGCCGTCGTTGGGTAAGTGTGATCTTCTCTACTTATAATGCATCTCCCATCGGAGGTTTGCTATCATCACAGCAATCTGGACCCTGTTGACTGCAGCTCTGAACAGCTGTATACTGCTACGGTTAAACCAATCTCTTAGGTTATTTAGCCAGGATACACGATTCCTGCCAATGTTCCGCTATCCACTAATCTTTCCCTGGATTATCAGTTGGAGAAGCCTGTATTTCTGTGCTCTCATTATATGACTCGGAAATTGGAGCTTTCTCTTTTTATGGTGTTAACTATTTCGCACACCTTCTACATCCGGTACAGCTCCTCGGCTTTAGTAATTTTATTGGTCCAGGAAATCCGCCACATTCTTCGGTAGCACCACATATCAAAGGCTTGCAGTTTGTCCATGTGATATTTCTTTAGGGTTCACACCTCAACTCCATACAAAAGCGCAGAAAAAACATAACAACGAAGCATCCTCATCCTAAGTTCCATCTAAATATCCCTACTCGTAAACAACTTTTTCATCTATATTAATGTTGATCTGGCTACCTCTATCCTTGTTCTTATCTCTCCTGTATGATCACCCGTTTGTTCCATTCAAGTTCCCAGATATTTATAGGTCGGCTCATTCTCTATCGTGGTGTTTGCCACCGTCAGGTTCAGATATTGCGGGAACTTTGTAACTACCGTTAACTTGGTTTTCATAAAGTTAATTTTTATGCCGTATTCATTAAACCGCTCATTCAATTTTTCTAAAAGGTGTTGTGAGTCTTCAAGATTGCTCATTAACAAGACGGTATCATTAGCATACCTCAAATTATTAATAATTTCTCCATTTATACCTATTCCCACCGACTCATCTTCTAAGGTTTCCCTAAAAATAGCTGCGCTATATAGATTATAGAGGAGCGGGGACAGGATGCAGCCCTGTCTCACACCACGGCGAATCTTCATTTCTTCTGTTGGTTGGTTCTGCACCATTGTATTATCTCTTTGGCCCCAATATAGGTTACTAATCATCGTCGTCCGAGTCAACGTTCCTGCCGATGAGTAACTGATGTAATTTGTCATGCTTCACTTTGTCAAAGGCATTCTCGAAATCGATGTACTCATGCCTACACATCTTCGTTTATATCGAGTCAATGCTGAAAAAGAACGTTAATTCCGAAAAGCGCCTTTCGTGTTCCAAGTCCTTCGCGGAATCCAAACTGTGTATTGCTTATGTCTTCCTAGAGTCTTCTGTAAATTCTTTTGGGGATGATTTTTAAGAACAACTTCAAGGTGAGGCCCATAAGTGCGATAGTTCGGTAATCTGAGCATTCTCTTGGATTTGGTTTCTTGGGTATGAGCACAAAAGTGGATGATAACCATTGTCATAAATGCGGTTAAAGAGGTCCCGCAGAATATCGATCACATCATCATCACAGTGCTTGATAAATTATATGGGTATATATACGGGACCAGCAGCTTTGTCGGGTTTCATAATTTCCAGGACATATACTATTTATGATCTTAATATTTTTAAGTGCACATGATTTTGATACTTAAACCGGTTTTGGAGGTATTTCATTATCGAAGAGATCCGATAGGTATTCTTTCCACCTTTTAAGTTTGTCCTCCACGTTAGTTATTATACGTCCATTTGTATCCTTGATAATAATAGCCGCCTTGGCCTTGTTGCAACCAGCCATTTCCTTTATCCTTTTGTGCATGTGAAAGCTGTCAAATTTCTTTTCCAGTAGGTACTTCTATTTCCTCGCATTGAGTTATCAGGAATTCTTCCTTTGCTTCTTTTATTTTTCTCTGTATTGTCTTATGTAGTGTTCTGTATTCATCTTTACTTCCTTTCGTCAATAAGATCTAAAATTTCTGATGTTATCCAGGGCATATTCTTGGTTCTTTAGATTCTTAGATGTTTTTCTAACCCTATTTGTTTTTGCTTCCCCTTTTCAGCCACACTGACTTCATTCGATATATTAATGTCCCTCATACATTCGTCGATCTCCTTCTTAACTGTGTCACAGATTTCAGGAGTCTTGGGTCTATATAGTTGTTGAGACGTTTTGTAATATTTTTCATCTTTATATCAAGTTTAGCTTTCCCTTACACTCCGCAAACTATATAAATGTAAATATGAAGTTGCTCAACACATTTTCTAGGTCTTCGAGGAGTCAGAATACAATTTTTTTTCAAATTTGGCGTTGTCATTTTGACAATTTTTAGTGGTACTCACAATTGTGTTGCCCAGGAGTGTATATAATACACGCACAATTGTGATAGTAGCACAACTATGGGGGCTGGGAGTGTACAGATACTTTAATTAAACAAAATAAAATACATATATTGTGTTTCCAGTCGTTTATTATTATTATATTTTATGAAATTTTTAAAAACAATTCTGATTTTTGGCCATACAAAGATCTCGTACATTGCATTTGCTGCTTGAAACTTGTGATCGGCTTTTGCCTCTAATCTGCAACTCAAGGGGTTTTGCAAATTATTCATAATCGGCCAGTGTTCAAAACCGTCATATCTTTTGTCTGTACACGGCAAAGGTAATTTCTTTTGAAGAGGTTCATCTTTCTCACCCTCCAAATCGGCATCTCCTTATGTTGCAGTTTTGGTTCCACATAATAAGTATTCGGCTCATTCTAGGCGGAACGTAAGAAAATCTTTAATTTCTTTTCCCTTATATTTATTAGCCTTACAGTTTCGACGGTATTCCATCCAACTATTTACAATGGATAAGTCAAAAAGATGTAGGATTACTTTCAGTGTCCATTTTCTAGTTTTAAAAAAGTTCTATAGCATTTCATCATTTGATCGCAGATGTCTACTCCTCCCATTTTTTCATTATAAACTTTAACAACATTTGGACACGTCACTTCTATATGGCTAGAACTAGTTTTATCCCATCACCTCTCTTTATTTGATTATTTTTTTTTAAATGTGAAACCTTTGAAGCGGTTTGTCATTATAGTTCCAGTACCATGTATTTGTAACTCTGATAATTTCAGGAACAAAAGTATTGTCGACAAGTATATATCGAAAAATACGAAGCTATTAACAGGTAGAGTTTCTACTAGCCTTAAGACGACTGAAGGGCCAACTCCAAGATCCTTGTTCTTTAAATTTGTGGTTGTTCCTCGATAAATTTCAAAATCAAGGACAGTTCCATTTGATGTTGTTAGAACAAAGTTCTTAAGACCAACTGGCCTTGGCTTGTTCTTGACATATTGACGGAGCGCACAACGTCCAATGAAAGGAATCATTTGTTTATCGATAGAGTACGCAGCTTGTAACGATGTTACTATTTTTCGTTCCGACATCCCACTGTATACATTTTAATTTCTCATTTTATTAGTATGGTTATTAAGTTGTTATTATTTACTTATACACCCCTCTTACATCAAAAGCTGTAAATTTATTTGCTGTTAATAATTTTAAATATGTATATTTATTTTGATACATCCGGTATATATTGAATATGTATTGCTTACTGTACCGTTCGCGCAAATCAGTCCGCGTCGTTCTTAAGATTGTTAAGCAGGGGAACTCCTGAGTAGGGTCGAGGGAAGAATGTATCAAACAGGCAAACGGGACGGAATAGGTCTCTTTTGCTCTATTAGCTCCTAGCTCTGTGCTCTTACAGTTCCGCTGTTTTTCCGCTGTCTCCGAAACGCCGACTGATTTTCGCCAACAAGGTAAGCAAATTTAGAAATTATTTCATAAATCATTCTTCTGGTGTTAAATTCATTTTGCCTCTAGCGTCTTTCGTAGCTGTATTAATAGATTTTATTTTTGCTTACTGCTTGTTTAATTTGAGTGATTTTCCGCGTATTTGTGTACAATTCCGAAGTAAGAATTTACTGTTGGTTTTAACTCTAGGGGAAAAGAAATATAGTTGGGAAACTCCCAAGCATTCTCGCTGCAAAGCAGGTAGATTCTTGGGGGATTTTCAAGGTATTTCGGGAATCCCGATTCCGGTATACAACACTAGGGAAAAGAAATACCGTTGGGAAACCTTCAAGCATCCTCGCTGCAAAGCAGGTAGATTCTTGAGGGATTCTCAAAGTATTTCGGGGGTTGCTCAATCTAGTACCATAGGCCTTGGTAGCGTGACTTTAAATATTTGATAATAGGCAACTTGGAGGAGCCTCGTCTGTGTTCGCTGCCATAGCAGGGACATCTTCGAGGGTTTTCCAAGGCGTGAAACGAAATAATCTCACGAGCGTTCGCTGCCATAGCAGGTTCGCCAGGGAGAGGTTTTCGAATTCCGCCGACTAACTGATCTTTACACGATTGATTTTAGCACCAACGGCCGGGGTAATATCCGCACAAAAACCGAGGGAAATTTATTATTTACTACCGTTCTATTCTAAGCCGTACACAAATACCAAGAAACGCTCCCGTAAAACACCGCTAGTGCCTTGATAACGCTTTCTCTGTATAATTTTCACCATACTGCTAGTAAATTTTCACTGATTTTCACCGGCAATCGCCGAAAACTATTAAAGCTTTGCACGTTAGGATTGTAATCGTAAAATATTTATTCTGTAATAAAGTGCTTTAGTCTGGGTTGTAATTCAAATAGAAATCGTAAATACTGAAGGGTTTTCATCAATATTTAATGGTTTTAAATATATAGCTACGTGGTTCGTTTTATTTTCCTTTTCTCAAATTATTTCGAAGTCGAAATAAATTGTAAAATTTTATAAAGCACAGGTAGTTTCATTTTCCGACAGTGGTAAACAATTAAAGCCTGTTTCCCACTTCGCACGGCATAGAGGTCAAGAACAACAGACCCCTGGAATTACTTAACCTCCATCTGTTGCTACCCTGGTAACTCTTGACGCTACCATTTTCGAGAGTTCGGTGGAATAAACCATCCCAAAAATCTGGCGCCCGAGGAAATCTGGTAGATAGTAAAGCCGCGGGTGTCATAGTGACATCCGTAATTCTTTTGAGGAAAGGAAGCATGTCACAAGCTTGACTATCTCTTTTTAGCTCCAGGCACAGATTTCTAACTAAATCAAACATTGGTTGAATTCGCCAGACGATTATTTTTTTTTAGTTTCTTCTGAGACCGTACAAACTTCCACAACATGCAGATTAACTCTCAAGAGGTAAAATTTGTCTCTTGGCATAGCATTAGCAATTAAAGGAAATTTAAACGTTGTACTCCAATGTAAATGTATTCGAGGAAATTTCATACAGCCCATTATTGCATGTATCCCGAATTTATATCTTCAAAAGTAATTGTCAGTTCCTTTCCATGTGTTTGTAAACAATATTGAGCAGTTCGTTCTGCACACAACTGGAAAAATGAGTTTCCTAAATACTTTTCGAAGTATCCCAACGGTGTTAGAACATTGGCTAGGTCAGGACATACTTCTTCGGGTATATTTTCCCCTCTGAAGATAATATTTTTGCTCCAACTTGGCAATGATAGTGGTTTGCGATGGGGTAAGGTACTAGTACCCGCACAACCATCATTTGCAGCTCCGCTTTCTTCAACTTTGTCTTGTAAAGGCTGGCTCTCTCCATGCGGCACCGAATCATCGTCATCCCCACTTTCAAGCTCCAAATCAGAATCAATATTATTCAAAAGTCCATAGAGCTCTTCTGAATTAGCGGCAAGGCTATTAAGATCGATTTTATGAGTTGATCCTGAAAAAGAAAACGCAATTTCAGTAAGATTTATTTTTTACCTTGTATACTCTTTACACTATTCCCTCCTGACCATCACAAACGTGATGTTCTTCAAAATATTGCTGTACACTTTTAAATTCCAACTAAAATTGTATAACTTCATCGAAACATGTTAATATGCACTATTTTAAACAAGTAATCATTCATTAATGTATACAAAAATAAATATAAGTATGTACTTACGTCGAGTCATTATTTCTAAACACCTGCTAAAAGATCGTACACGTGCACCCACTAATATCATTTGTTTAAAACTGATTTTAAGGTTAACCGCGGCAGTAACGCAAAAGTCATGAACCCTCATGTTCGTATGATGCAGGAGCACTCCTTCTAAAATTGTATTTGGAAACTAATTTTTCATCAATAATTAGGAGACTCACAATTGTGAGTATACGGAGCGTAAGTGCTATAATTGGGTTGTGGTCGGAGTTAATGTCAGCCCCTGGGTATGTTTTTGTAGCTTTGACTGAGTTCTTATAGCGGTTGTTAATGAGGACGTAGTCTATTTGGTTCCTAACTGAATTTTTTGGTTTACCCGCAGTGGATTTCTAGGTGTACAATCTACGAAGAAGAAGGTATTTGTTATAAGGTCTCTAACTTGACAGAATTCTACCAGTCGATCCCCCTATTGTTCATTCTCCTAGGCCGAAACTCCCAGTGCATCCTTGGACCTTGACTTTGCCTACTTTGGCGTTGAAATCTCCCATAACTAGTGTGATATTATTCCTCTTTATGCTTCTAAAGATAGCATCAATTTTAGATATTCACATTTAGTCTTGACATTTCCTTTACAATGTTGTCCAGTTCACCCGATGCAAAAGCACTTCTTGCATTCCACTTACCGATCTTCATACTGTTTGCTGATGCTTTCATAAACTTGTTCGCTACTTTTCCCCCGGAGATCCAATTGGAACTATTAAGTCCGAAACCTTTTGTTTTGAACACTGTCATGATCGCTGTGTACGATTGTACCAAGGATACTCGCTTAGTCTTTAATGCAGTGGTTTCCCCTTTCCTTCTGCATCCACATGCCGTTGGTCATTTTTCTTTGATTCATCCGCCTTTAGGTTTGATTTGTCACCCTTAGGACAATTGAGTGCCCTTACTCTTACCGGCTCATCCACCCGTGTTGGCCAGCAAGAGGGGTCTGCTTATACCGGCAGATACTCGGTCGACACAGCGTTGTTAGTTGTCTAGCAGGGTGCACCACGAGCAGGTGAGGTTGTCTTTTGAGTTTGGTTGATATTCACGCCAAACTCCTTACACCCCTAAGTGTGACCAGGAACTAGATAATTTACGTACATATCTTCTACGTTCGGCAAAACATTAACCATATACATAAGAGACGGTAATAAATTCCAATTCCTATTTTGTCCTCCACAACAGTCACTGAATAGGAAGAGTTTTGTGGCATTAGGAGAAAAGTCATTTTTAAAATACCAATATTAGCTCTTGAGACCCTCTAGCACCCTTGGTCTCATACCATAAGTTCATAAAAACTTTTTCTCCGCCACGTTCATAAGTTTTTAACACATGCATATGTCGTAAATAATGGAAGTGTTCATTCCAAATCAAATGGGATTACTGTACCTGTACTGCCCGGCATCACGCACTCGGTTTGATAGGCTTTTAGAAGCGCTGTAGCTTTTTCAGCTAGGGCAATATGCTGTTTACTTTAGGTTTCCAATGTCCTCAATTTTTCCCTATAATTTTCGGCTTTTTAAGTTATTTGAAATGCATCGCAGAATTTGCAAGTATCTTTTTTAGGTATATAGAAATTAATATTAAATTCGGTTCTAAAGACTTTTTCATGGAGACTTTTCTTAAAAGATTGGTTTACTTACAGTAAAACATTTCGATTTGAATAGATCTATATATTTTTGAAATGTTTAAAGGTGCTAAATATTGCCGCTTTGAAGCCTTTTGTCCGTATGAAGCCTTTTGTCCGTAGTGGCTCGGGTATCTAGGGAAACTATTAATATGATCACTAAAACTCGGAAAAAATGCAACCGAAAAAGCCAAAAATATATGGATTTAAATGCATCACAAATTGAGAAAAACTGCAAGGATTTTAGAAAAAAATGCAAGAAATGATGTATATTATAATGTTGAATAATATTATTATTTCATTATTTTACTATGGTAGGGAGTGGGGGCGGGATTTAATAATTAGGTATACAACGAAAATTTATATTAAGTATCAGATTTTATTAATAATAATACATAGGTACTATTAAAATTATTATGGTAACAATAAAACAAAATAACAATATTTAAACAGACATAAGTCACGTCTTACAATTATTGTAAATACTATTAATAATTATGTGTTTTCCAAAGTTTTCTAGGAGGAAACTTTGTCTCTTGTCATAAAACATGTGTTTAAAAATTGAAAAACTTCATTCAACAAATGATGGTATATTTGGTATTGGTATAATTTGGTATATTTACATAGTTTTCGCCCTATAAAAATTTTCGACATATTTTTCAAAATTTGAAAGCCTGTATTATTTTGAGCCACAGAATTGAATTTATTTAGAACGACGGTCCCAATTTGGCCACCGACTTTCTTACAATTTGACTCAAACTGGCTAATTAGAGCTACTGATTCCGTTAATGGAATACAAGATTTTTCTAAATTTTTAATAGTTGTAGATATAAACATATAATTGAAGACTTGAAGTAAATAATGGGCAAAGTGCCAAAACTAAACTTTTGAGTAAATCAACTTTTTGTAAATAATGTTGCTGTATTTGCAATATAGAATTAATAAAAAAACGCTGATAATTTACAGATAAAGGAAAGACTAATTACTGATTAAAATTTGTAATACGAAATACAGAACTTAAAAAAAAATAAAAAAATGTTGATTTTATGAAAAGGGTTAAGTGCCACAACAAATAGCGTACAAATGGGATATGTCAGACATTAAACATTTTATTCTCAATATTTTTTTATTCAACACTACAAAAAAATTAGTTACAAAATAATTGTTAAACTAACAAATTTTGGAAAAATGCTTTATTTTCTTCTTTAATGTATGGCATCTTAAATTCGTTTTTTTTTCGTCGCTTATTCTGCTGGTGCACTCTAAAGGTTCTAAATTCATAGTCTTAATATTTTGAGTGTTGATGTTCTTTTTGAAAACTTTAGTAACCTTCCATGTATCTAATTCGTTAAGAGTTTCTCGTATCTTTACTTGTCCAGGATCATCTTTGCTTATTCTTATCCATTGTGCTTTAGAAATTTTCAAGTTTGTGGTGTTTAGTGTTTTTTCAGCTGCAGATTTAAAATTAAAAAAATCTTCTTGTTGCATCAAAGCTACCATGAATGGGTTGTTTGGTGTAGCAATTGCCATGAGCCGGACCAAGTCCATATGCACTTGACATGTCTCCCGTCGTCTTCTTTTTTCGATCTGTGCAAAATTTCTATCACAGCTAAGAAAAGAGTGTCCAGATATTAGATATTTATGATCAATTTCATCGAAGCAACCTCGAGCAACCAAGTAGATCCACAGAAACAAGAGCATTTTGTTCTTGTTCTGTCCAGCGGAGTTATCACTCCAAACTGTGAGCCGTTTTTTATATGTCACTTTACTGGTTACTGCTTTCAATATACACGAGGCAATTTCATTTCCTGCTCGTCCAGTTATTCCTTCATGCCATAAAAATATAAAACCTTTGTTATTGTCTCCTACATGCACACACAAGCTGTAAGACGAAAGTTGCCGTAAATAGTACATCTGACAATGTGTTAAAGCAGGAAGAGACAGAACTTGTTGGAGATCAACCGAAATCGTACACATAGAGCTTGAAGGAAGTTGGGAGTTTTCATGATCATGTCTCATCTCTGTCATAGCCTTTTGAGATTCACGATGGTGGAGTTCAAGTTTTTGCTTTGCATCCCGATTGCTAGGATCATTCTTCATTTGCATGGTTAGCAAATAGCAGTATCGCAGGTGTCAGTACGAGGATGATGAAAACTTAGGTTGGGAAATTTCTTTTTGAACGTAGTATAATACTAACAGTACGATATCTGCGTCTGGGGAAACTTTTCTTTAAATGCCATATACAATCTGTTCATGTTAAGGTCTTGACTTAAATATTCTTTTTGGGTTTTCAATCTACTGTAATGACTTTGCTCTTTTGGAAATGGCTGAATGTGCTCAATAACTAGATTTTCGTCTTGTTCTGTAAATTTTCGCATTTTTTTCTTGTCTCCTAGTTTCTCAGTGTAAACTAAATCTCCTGACTTTTTAGCTTTGACAAGAGTTTCAATCCTTCTTTTGGTTACACCGTACACTTCTAGAAAAGTTTGTTTACAGACCTGGACTATGTTGCCTTTGCCATCTGGTGAAGTAAAATACACGCTTGCCTGTCTTCTACTATTTTCCGGATTTTCGTATTGGCCGTGCCTTCTTCGTTTCACACCAGAAATTGAGAGTAATCCCATCAAGTATGAGTTTTGTTTTACATTATCTTTCAATCCATAAAAATCATGAAAGAGTTTTAGTTCGTGAACATGAGGAATTTCTCGACACTTGTATTTACATTTACAAATGACCCTAAAAGGGAATTGCAAATAAAAATAATATTAATAAAAACCGTAACCACTTACCTCGCCTTTAGGTTCCTTTTTCTCTCTTACAAGGATATTACTTTTGTTAATATACGATTTTCCCTCACATCTTTTAATTTGTCTTTCTTCTTGTGCTCTTCCTTTTCCTTCATTTCTTCTTGTCGTATTATCTTGTATTATATTTTCCATATTTATATGGAATTTATATATACACCCGTAGATATACGCACGACGTGACGGTCGTGACTAGTGGCACATAGCCCGTTATTTACAAAAACCAGGACTGCAAATTACACAGACTCTATCTTGCGGAGATTTTTGAACTATAAAATAAACTCTTTCTACTTAGCCCGTTATACAGGTTACTCGCGCTGGCTCTTAGCTCGCATTTTAGTAAAAATCCTAATTTATATTTTTATGGCACTTAGCCTGTTGTTTACTTCAAGTCTTCAATTGGTTTTTATATATATTAAATTATTCTTTATTAATGAATTTTTAAAAAGATTTCTGAGTTTGAAAGAGATGTAGATGAAGAGTCACTAAGATACTGCCCAATTAAAGGTTTACCTAATATTTACCGGGGGAGGTCGCTCCGGCTGCGATGTTTTGGAAATCCCCCGGTTACAGTTACTTGTTTATGGTATTTGGTATTTCCAATTTTCAGAATAAAGTAATAAAATAATCAATATAGTAAGACTCTTTCAATAAAGTAGGTACATACTCTTTCAAGTTCTTTCAATTTTGGGGTAGGAGGTAGTTCCAAACCAAAACAGATTTAAGAATTTCCATAATGAAAACTTTCTGTTCAATAGAATTTTAAAATAATTGGCAATAAATGCAAAAAATGCTCAAATCTTTAAAAATATGCATTTTTTGGGAAAAAGTATAAAAAAATGCAAAAGGTGCAAAAAAATGCAGCTCTAATGATCACGATTCCACTGAAGTTTATCGTCGCTTAATTTATTTCCAGGCACTTCGGGAGATGGAATATCACTTTTATCAGTTTTTTTACTCTTAACTCAGTCGATGGATATTTATTTGTAATAATTTTTAAAAAATCTTGCAGACAATCTGATCATTTAGTTTAAAAACACGTGATTTCTGTTTCCTACTGACATTTTGTGTTTCTAATCTTTTCCGGGGGCACATGGGTACTTCCGTTTTAACTGTTCAACCAGATAGTTTGGGCAGTCCAGTCTTTAAATTTGTAAAATCGGTCTTGTATTGATCTCTGTACATTTTCAGGTACTTTATCCCTGCACTTTGAACGACAATTACATCCAATGTCAAGAGACGTTTTACCAGCCATAACATTTCCCTTTGTACTAACATACTCTTCTCCACATGCTTTTTTTCTTTCTCACATTTTTCCCCATAAACTCTCCTGTCTTATTTTCATCCACCCCTCCCCCGCCCCTTTCTTTGTTCAATTTCGTCAGTTACTTGAATTCCTCAAAGATTTTCTATGTTTTGGTTCAATAATACAGATTGATTTTCAGCATCTGTAACAGAACTAGGTATTGTTTTACTTTTATTTTAAACAATGTAATGGTGTTGATTTGTTATTTTATTTATTTATGGTTTTGATGGATAGTAATCAAGATGAATCTGGATTTTGATCTCGTTTATTTATTACCTTAACATATATATTTTATATGACCTATCACATTCACAGTTGCCACTTCCCTCCTCGTGTCCGTTGTCAAGTGCTAGCTGGGCAATGTTGCCTCAACAGTCAGCATCCTGACATCTCCTTTCTTTACAGGTTCAATCTTTCGGGCGGTTTAACAGTTCTCCCTGATTTGGTGACCATATGCCTGGAGCTTGTAAAAGAGTTATCTCTGCTTAAATTTGCATTACTACTATTAGAGTCTCCGTTTGAATTTTCTGTTTCACTAGTCTCATCCAAATTAATAGGAACTGATATAACCGACATACCTGGGTTAGATTCAGAGTTACTAAGACTTTTATTTATTGCTGTTGAAGTTTCACTTGAGATATCGTTTTCAGAATAAAAACTAGTGTTTTCTGAATCCAACTCTGAATTGCTGCTTAAATCTATGTTACATTCTACTCGTATATCTCTTTTTCCTAAACCACTTTTTCCTTCTTTCACTACACTTTGTTTTTCACTAACAAATGATTACCCAACATTTCACTGGTAGTATCTTCTGTATCACTATCCTCTACATAATGCTCGACTACCGGTTTACAGATTTTTGTTTTATGGTTAGTTGGACTTTGGTAGTGTCCAATTTCTTTCTGACTTTGTGCTGTATTAATGTTATTTCCACTTACTACTTTTATGAACTTTCTATTTCTAATAAGTTCACTACCATTATCCAGCCTAACTTTGTATGTCCTATCTCTAATGTTATCAACTACTTTACGGGGGGGTCCAACAACTTCCTGGTTTTACTTGTACATATACTTTTGTATTTATTTTAACTTTAGTTTGACACCTTTATTATAGTATTTTTGATGTGTGAATTGATTTCTCTTTATTGTTTGATTCAAATTTTTTACAACTTTTGGTTTATATGTTTTTTCTGTTCCTATAATATTTGTCCTAATTTTTCTTGACATTAATATTTCAGATGGAGAGCTGCTGCCATATACACATGAATTGTTGTAGTTTAAAATTGCTAAATACATATCTTTGCATCTTAAATACATTTCTTAATAATATTTTTTATTGTTTGTATGTGTCTTTCTGCTAACCCATTGGTTTCTGCATATGTGGGCGATGTCATTGTGTGTATGAACTCCCATTCTTTCACAAAATTTTTAAATTCTTGTGAGCTAAACTGTGTGCCTCCGTCAGAGATAAGAGTTAGTGGTATTCCATGTGTCGAGAAAATTGACTTTAGTTCATTGATTACATTTTTAAAGTTCTTACCTCTACGAATTTTGAAAAATTGTCTACTACAATTAAAAACTTTTGGTCCCTGATTTCAAAAATGTCACAACCCAACTTGTTCCATCTCAAATCTGGAATGATATGAGACTTTAAAGGCTTTGAACTTTGAGTATTTTAGGCATACATGACATTATGATATTTTTTGCTTAATTTCGTTATTTATCACTGGCCAGAAAATAGAGTCTTTAATTAGGCTTATTGACTTATTTATTCCTAAATGACTGTAGTGAATACGGTCAAGCATTTCCTTTCTCATAGTTTTAGGTATTACTATTGCTTGCCCTTTGAAAATAAGATCATTAATTGTGCTCAACTCACTTTTATAAGGCGTATACATTTTAATGTTCTGATTTAACTTTTTATTATTATTTGGCCATCCCTCTAGAATAATTTGTTTTAGCTGTTGAAGTTCAATATGTTTTTGGGTTTCATTTATTAATAAATGAATTTTGTCTGGTGTCGCATTTATATGATTTTGAATTAAACACACATGTGCTTCTATTTCTTGCTCTAGTTGATTGTAGGTTTCAGGTAAGTAAGAACTTGAAAGTGCATCTGCTAATTTCAAATCTTTGCCTCTCTTAAATTTGACCTCTAAAATCAAATCTTTGTAAATTTAGAAGCATTTTTTGTAACCTAGCGGGACATTTATTAATGGGTTTTTTGAATATTGCCAAGAGCGGTTGATGGTCTGTTTTGATAAGTACTTTTTTGCCATAGACAAATTCATTAAATTTGGACAGACCAAAACAGATAGCCAACAGCTCTTTCTCTATTTGAGCATAATTGACTTGAGTATCTGTTAACGACTTAGATGCATACGCACACGGCAAATTATTTTGTAATAAAATTGCACCTAGACCACTTTTTGAACTGTCTACTGAAATTATTATTTGTTTGTTAACATCAAAGAACTGAAGGACTGGACTTGAGGTTAACAATTTTTTTTTATTTTATCAAAAGCTTTCTGTTGCTCTTCTAGCCAACAGAATTCAACATCTTTTCTTAAGAGATTACGTAATGGAGTCGTGTTACTTGAAAAATTGTTGATATATTTACTCACATAGGTTAAGACTCCTAAAACTCTCTGAACATCTTTTTTATTTTTGGGTGAGGGCATGTCCAAGATTGGTGTTGATTTGTTATTTTATTTATTTGTGGTTTTGATGGATAGCAATCAAGATGAATCTGGATTTTTATCTCGTTCATTTATTAACAACCTTAACATATATATTTTATATGACCTATCACATTGACAGTTGTCACTTCACTCCTCGTGTCCGTTGTCAAAGTGCTAACTTGGAAGTGTTGCCTCACAAACAATATTGGTCTGTTCTGGATTTTGCTGCCAAATAAAACTCTTAGATCTGTTTGAAAATAACAGAAAAAAAATGAAAAATACAAAAGTTACTTTATGTTGCACAATATTCATAACTTTCAAGAAAAATAATCAATTTGGCAACACTGCTTACTAATGAAAGGTAAAATTTTGAATTTATGTGCCTTTTATTATTCTAATTTAACTTTTGACAATGACCGCTTCACTTATTAATCTTAAACTAAAATATTTTACTCAAACATGCCACTTACTTGTATTTGTATGACTGACTAGCTTCTGCATCAGAATTATCTACTGTTACTTGAAGCTGGATAAGATTCTGAATCAGTTTCATTGTGATATTGTAAACCAGCTTATACAAGTCTACGTGTACGCGACCTTATCGAATTACTAGCATCCATTGTTCAACTAACAAAACCGATTGCTAAGAAGCTATCAAAATAACTTTGGACTAACAACAAATTTCTCTGTGACAATATTGCCGTTCCAATAAATAAATGCATTAACCTGTTTCATAGACCACTTTAGAATTTTAAGTCACAGAAAGCAATTAGTCTTTGATGCAGTGTTACATAGACCCTTTTAGAATTTTTAATTTTAATTTTCCCAAAAAGCTAAAGTGGCATTGTCATTCGAATGAATTGGACTTTAATTTAGACATAGACCACTTTAGAACTGATAGATTAGCAGAATTCAAAGTTATTTTTAACAAAATCGAATTTCTGTAAATTTGCGATATGTACCACTTTAGTTCCAGGCTAGTTAGTTGAAGTTTTTTTCTTACAGCTCAATACTGCACTGCAATATTCTAGCCAGAGTATATGTTTTAGGCTTTCGAACGACCGAAGTCCCCAATGTTCCACCAGCAACCAATAACTTTAACTGAAGTACACACTGAAGAAGAAACACAGACCGTCAACAGAAGTTCAAACGATTCTCCCGCTTCAGATGCTTCACACACATCAAAAGGTTCAATAGCTTCCAATACAACAGCCTCAGTTACGTCCAAAAGATCTTTGGAGTTACCAACTGGAGAAACTGAGACCGACACAGTAGCTTTGAACAATTTCGATGGTTTTCCTAATCTGTCAACACCTATAATTTTGAGAAAAACTGATACTCAAAATAATACCAGTTCTAAAGATGAGGAAACTTTAAGTCCCAGTGCTTCGGCTCCCAATTCTCTTGTTTCACTTGGTGCCGGTATTAATTCTGATAGATTGAGAAAAATATCATCGCAGAGTGTTGTAGAAAACTCTTCTAAAAAGAGAGAAGTGTATGTATGATAGTATATACAAGTTAGTGAACTTTTTTAATTCAAAAAGGTGCTGTTTCGAAAACTAGCTTAATAGTGTAAAAATAAAAACATTGATAGTTGTAAATTTAATCAATCAATACAACTTTAATAGTCTTCATTATATCCTCTTTAACAGATATTCGATTTGTTTCATGCCGCCATGAAATATAGTGCCACATTTTTTGTAGTAGTTTCAACATAACAGGTAAGCGGTCAACAATAAAAAATGTATCTGTCTATTTACATCATAAGGGACTCAACTTTCTATCAGCCCAGTTCGTTCTCTATCAAATAATTTTTATATACCTCATTCAGAAGATATAACTGATAATAATATACTGGTTGTAGAGAAGCTGGGTTTCACTTAAGAATTTGCATATTTTTTTAGAACTGAAATTCGTTATGTTTAATAAATAATATATTTCAGAATCATGTAGAGAGTTCGTTGATTATCAGATCAACTTTATCTATATTTCGGACAAATGCAATAGTCATATGTATCTCAATTTCAGTTAATTCTGTAACCCGGGGTTTGTTCAGAATCTGTATAACCGTTTCGAAAAAAAAAGTTCCTTGTACCAAAAACAATTACGTAACCAAGTCATGTTGCTCTCTACCAATTTCATATTTTTCATGTAAAATATTGGTACTCACAGTTTTTTGCAGCGAAATTTTGAAACGACTTGATTTTTTTTATTGTGTTCATTAAACAAATATCTTCACTACTGACCAAAGCCGCGGTCTCTATTATCGGAGAAACCAAAAAAAGGGAAACATTGAGCAGACTAATGAATTCTAGGAACAAATAATAAATAATAAAGAGTAGTCGGACAAGGCAATTTCAACTTATCTTCTTAATCGTTTCATTCCCATTATCAGAACGAATTTGTCCCTAGATTCTAAACGGTTTTAATCAAAGAAGTTGTTCATACTAGGGTCAGAGGGTGGGTTCAGAATGCATACAATAGAAGATATTTGTATTTGGTTGAAGGAGCTGGGTTGATTACAACGAGTAATTAAACATAGTCTTCTTTCTTTGTATGTCTATGTATCCCTAAGATTTCAAAGAATATGAAAAAAAGTAACTGAAAAGTGACAATTCTAGGAGGAAATAAGAAAAAATGGGAAACGTTAAACAGACACAAGAATTCTAGGAACAAATAATGAAGAATGATAAATTTATTCATTATAGATAAGCATGTAGAACAGATGTAAAATTAACATACTGGGTTTACCACGAGTTTTTGTCCAGTATATATCTCGAAAACCATTTGATACAATATTGAAAGTTGACTATTATAAACCATGGGTAGTACACATTTTAAGCAATCAGCTACTTTGTTACGTCACATTTCGGGTCACGTGGTACCATTTTTAGAAAACCTGTAAATTGTTCCACTGCTGTAAAGGTCTCTCTTATACTAATTCGGCGATACCTATTTTTTTGTGGTAAGGTAGTGGAGGCAAATATGGCTCACCTTAATATAATTTTTTTCCATGGTACTAGAATATTTTTTTCATCCACATGATAGGTAAGTATGAGGCCGACATACCTATGTAATTTAACCTGGTCAGAAATGATTCGTAATAAATTTATATATAGAAATCCTTTGTACTGGTCTAGGGCCCTATTACCAATCTGGTCGGATTATATGGCCCAGAGTAAAAAATCTTTAAACTTAGGAAGATCTAGCCGGTTTTATTTTTAAAGGTGTTTTTACAAAATAAAAAACCAAATTTTGTTTTTAAACAAGTATTAGAGCATTTCATGAACACAGCAAAAAATATTAGGAAATTTAAGTAACATTTCAATACACATTTGAAAAATAAATCAAATTAACATGCTTATGCACAAAAATCTAACTCAACAGCACTCAAATTCTTCATCATCGTTCGACTCGAGGTCAACGCAAGTAAGACATTTTTTACACATTCGCATGTCAAGTTGGTCCTCTTTATCACAAGCTACACATAACCATGACTCCTGTATAGTCTGCTTAGATGTAGACTGTGGGATAAAACTTTTTTGTTTGGAGGTTGATGGAACTGGATGTTCCGCATCTGAAGACTTCATAGCTGATTCACCATGTCTCTCAGAGAAAAGGGCTTTTGTCACTTTCTGACCTTTGTAATTCAAAGCTTTACGCCTAATTCTTTTCACTTCATTATTTTTCCAACCGTAGGAGTTAGAAGTATTTCGTGAAAAGACTTATTCAATCTATTTGGAGAAGGTTCTTGAGAAACTGGATTAATTATTCTAGCTGCCAATGGAACATCATCATCAGACGAAATCTCACCGTTTGACCTTTTGGAATTTCCACTATTGTCTGCGTTTATTTCATCATGCATGGTTCGCTCTGTTACTAAAGAAGGTGCAAAAGCTGCATCGGGTACTACGTCAAGATTTAAAGGAAACAATCATGTACCTCTAAATCTGCTTATAATGTTTTCTGGTGTCATACATTTGGACCAAACGCGGGACAAAATTATGTTGAATCCGGCCTTGTTTAGGGTTCTTTGAGGGCAGTTATCCCAATATCTCAAAAGCTCCTGGTCCTAATTGGCTTCAAAAGAGCGAAATACTGCATTATCTAGTGGTTGGAGCTCATGAGTGGTATTTGACGTCAAACAAAATAATGTGATGCCAAGAGACTCAGTTGATTCAGCAATTGTGTAATCTAAATGGCTGGAAGTTTCATCAAATAAAAGAAGTGTAGGTCCGTTTGATTTATACTGAGCAAAATGTCTTATAAATTCATTGACGAGTTGCGTCATCATAGATCCTAGAAACAATATCATAGGTGGAATAGAGTTGCCCATAACGTTACAACAAGCCACAACGGTCACATTTTCTGCATGCTCAGGCGCAACCATATGAACCCGTCGTACTCCCTTTTCAGACATAACACATTGTTGATGGTGCATGGTGAGGCGACAGCCTTTCTCGTCCATATTATATAAATTTTGAGGTTTATCTTTAATATTCATCGTTTCCATAAGTTCGGATATCTTGGTGAAGTAGTCAGAAACAATTGCTTTGTTCAGTTTTTGAGCGCGCGAAGGGTTCATAGGTTGCGCTTTTCGTACAGATAAATCACCATTTCTTTTCAGGAACAATAGAGCAAGCTGCTTTTTTTGTTAAAATTATTGTGAATGTTGTTTATATCACAATATCGAAACATTTGATGTCGGACAAGTTTGGGAGTGAGCGGTAATCCAATTAGACAGTATCGCTTAATCCGCTTCACAAAATCTCTTTCCTGCTGATGATACAGTATGCTTGGACGACCCAGTTTATTTTCCGCCAATCCCCGATGTAAATATCGCCGTAAAGTGCGCCTCGGTACTTGAAATCTAGTACAAACATTTCTTTGAGATTCTCCATTTCTGGCAGCTGCTATGGTCTTGAGACCATCGCTTGCGTAAATTCTTGCATACTTTCCCCATCTCAAAACTAAAAAAGAAAATTTAAATCTTTTTTAATTAAGTAGGGTAATGTGCCCATCTGTTATATGGGGGTTATATGGCACAGTGCCATATAACCCGCTACTTCTGTGGGCCATATTAACCGAAAGGACATCGAGACAACATAATAAGTGGAAAAAAAAGACAGTTTCACTAGCGAATAAATATTCCATGCAAAAATACCCTCAACTGGTAACATACGTCTGAGAGACGCAGCTAGTTACGAAATTTGCCACAGGTCGACTTAGCGCTGCAAGTGCAACCTCTCCTTCAGTGTATACCTTGTGTGTTTACCGGCAACAAGGACTCAAGTTGTTTGAGGTAAGTGCAATTTTTTTTGTAATTTTTATGATAAATTTACTAAAAACCACTACGTCTGTGAGATGCATGTTACATGTAATGTACTTAGTTGTGTTCGTCTCGGAGACGTATGTTACTAGTAGTCGGGATATTTATACACGTCTTTGAGACGTGTGTTACCAATAACGTTATATTATTTGTTTTAGATTCTCGAAATACTATATTGGAATCATTGCTAGACTTGGTATTTTAGTTTTTTCTTCCTTTCTTGAACTTTATATTTACAATTTCAATCCTGTCCTTCTGTTTTTTATATTTGAAAAATATTTTAACCGATTTAGTGTTGATAATTCATATTTTGTATTATAATTTTATATTGTAAAATTTATAAACTTTTTCTTTAGATCTATCTTAGTATTGTTGTTTTTTGTCTACTGTGTTTCAGCAATGTTTTCTGCTAGAACAAAGAAAATTATGGCAATGGTCCTCCTGCCACAAGAGGAAGAACCACCAAGTGACGAAGACTTTGGTTCAGATGATTCTTTTAGAGTTGACGATCATATAGAAGTCTCTGAACATGAAACTGACACTGAAGACGATCCACAAATTTCAGACGAAGACGAAAGAGAAGTTTTAGAAGAAGTCAATGAAATTTCAGAGGTTAATGTTCAATCCCCACCTGCAAGAAGGGTGACTAGGAAAAGAAAAAAATGCAGGGATGAGAATCTGATTGACGATGAAGAGGAATCTGAAGATGTCGAAGAAGAACCAAATTATTTTTACGGGAAAAAAAGATGTTACACCTGGAGTTCCGAAGAACCAAAATCAACAAAAACTCCCGTACGAAATTTAATGAAAATGAAACTTCCAGCTTTGAGGCCAAGTTCAAAATCCCTTGGCAAAAATCCTCAAATTGAAGAAGTTTGGCGACTTTTGTTCGATGAAGATATCATCAAAGAAGTGGTCATTTGGACTAATAAAAAGTTGGAAAAAATGCGGGAGAAAATAAAGGAGAAACAATCCCCGAACTATAAAGACACTGATGTGATTGAAATAGAGGCTCTTATTGGACTAATGATGTTGTGCGCAATATTTAAATCTGGGAAGGAAGACCTTTCTTCGCTTTTCTCAACTGGGCCTTCAGGTCGTCCAATTTTTCGAGGAGTTATGTCGCTCAAGAGGTGTCTTACACTTCTTCTGGCACTACGATTCGATGATGTAACATCAAGAAAAGAACGAAGCAAGACTGATCCCGCTGCTCCCATTTCTTCTTTGTTCTATAAATTTATAGACAACTGCCAGAAAGCATTTGAAATAGGGAACCACGCCTGCATCGATGAAATGCTTGTCCCATTTCGAGGAAGATGTCAGTTCCGCATATACATGCCAAACAAACCGGCTAAATATGGTTTGAAAATTATGTGCCTAACTGACGCCCATACATCTTACCTTTATAATGCATACCTATACATGGGCAAAGACAGTGACGGACAAACTTTGTCTCCAGAAGAAAGACAACTTGCAAAACCGACGCAAAGTGTCATTCGGCTTTGCAAACCGATCGCGAAATCGAGACGTAACGTAACTGCGGACAATTGGTTCTCCTCGTTAGAGGTTATAAGAGAACTGGAAAAAATGGAATTAACATACGTTGGTACATTGAGATCCAACAAAAAAGAAATTCCACCGGAATTCAAGGCAGACAAGAAGCGACAAGTAGGATCCAGCCTATACGGGTTTTCAGAAGAGGCTACACTATTTTCATATGTTCCGAAGCCCAACAAAGCTGTCATCCTGACATCATCGATGCATAGATCAAAGTACACTGACACCAGTAACAATAAGCCTGAAATAATAAGCTTTTATAATTCCACGAAATCTGGTGTGGATAATTTAGATAAAATAATTGCGAATTACTCGCCAAATAGGCGTTCCAGACGTTGGCCTCTTACTATATTTTATAACATGATCGCAGTGAGCCTCGTCAACGCAGGAATTATATATGCAAGTTACGATGATACGCCCGTGATCAAGAGGTTTGATTTTATCCACAACCTCGCGAATGTATTGATCAGAAAACAACTTGAGCGAAGACTCACAATTCTGAACCTTCCAGATTGCCTAACGAAAATTGTTAAGGAAATTTTGGGCGTTGAAGACCAAGTGCCAGCCGGAACGAGGGAAATAACGGATAGGCTTCCCAAAAGGAAAACTTGTAGGTACTGCTCATACGAAAAAAGAAGGCAAACCGCGTATAAGTGTATCAAGTGTGAGAACCCAGTTTGCCTAGAGTGTTCAAAAAAAGTTTGCAACGAATGTTCACCAAGTGTAATTTAAAGTGTGTTGTGCCTTTTGTTTACCGATTAAATTTAACTTTTTATTGAAATTTTAAAATAAGTAAATTGTAAAAGAAGCTAAAGAGTAATCCCCATAATGTGTGCAAAGTAAGGTTCACAGCCTCATGTTATTTTTTTTTCCTATTTTAATTATTACTTTTGCATTTTTACAAATAATTATTATACCTATATATTTTAACTTTTATTACTTTGTTCTTTAAATTCGATGTTTATAGTTTTTAACTTTTAAGTTTTATTTAATTTTTTTGATGTTTTTTTAAAGAAATGAAACAAATGTATGACGAATATTTTAAGAACTATATTGTAACCTCTGTATATTTTTTATAATTAGGTTATCAGATCTTTGTGTGTAAACAATATTACAAGTAATTCTTAAAATATCATTATTAATTGTAGTAAATGAATAAAACTGTTTATAGACACTTAATCTTTTTAAAGATGCCCTAAAATAACCAATTTTCCTGGGTTGCGCCTGTCAGACGTGTGTTACTCATAGCGCACTACTTTCACGTGTTTCCAGTTGAGGGTTAAAAACATGTATTTACCTCTTTCAATTTTGCAGATCGTTCCCTTTGGTTCTTAGCCTAAGAAAGGTTGTCAACAAATCAGCCGAAAAATTATAACAACACATGCATAACCCGGCAGTCAAAAACCAACTGCCTGCTACGTGCAATAACTGTGGCGGCAAGCGGTCGCTCAAACTGTCCTTGGTAGTGACGGTTACAGGCAGTTATGTGATGTTGCCAGATTGCTAATAAATGTTTTAGATTTTGCGCTAGGGATTTTGGGCCATATTACCCGCTGAGCCATATTTGCCTCCACTACCTTAGGTACTTAGAAATGTCAAACAAATTTTAATAAAGGTTTTTTATTTGAAAAACAAGGAGAGCTGAGAAACAAAAAGGATTTGAATACAATAACACTTGTTGATGCTCAAATTTATGTCCACCTTAATTAATGTGTAATACTACCTACAGTTTATAACTGCCAAATTTCAATATGGTAGTTCAAATAGTTTTCGAGATATATACTGGCCAAAACCGCGTGGGGCTCCTCGCATATAAACGAATTTGGGATAAAACCATTCACTGTGTTTGTCGATCGTTTATTAACCTACTGTTTTTTCTAATACCGGGCGTAGAAAATGGATATGCTACGGACTGTGTTGAGTAAAATATATCATTCACGATCACATCTTTTAAAAGCTAGAAAGTAGAATTTTCTCACCTCATTGGTATATTTTCCACTACTACTGACTATAATCAAAATAGTATACAAACATAGATAGAAAGTTTAAGTACTATCTCGAGATATAGTTAATCTCGGAACAACCTTCATTTTTCTACAACACCTTCCACCTGGATGTTTAACATATTGTTATTAAGGTTACAGTTGCGATCTTTCAACAATATCGATAAATAAAAACTTAATTTTAAATGATTTTCAGAGTTTTTTGTTTTTTTTATTGTTTGAGAATGAATTATATTAAATTTAAAAGACTTTGCTGAAATTAAATATGTATTATGGGCTATTGTCTAAATTGCCTGGATACTTTTTGGAATCTAGCTCATAAAATGTCTTAAATGTAAAAAAATAGGCAATTCAAGTGTGTAAAAGCCCCTTCGGTAAAGGCCGCTTTCTGTATTGATAACTATTAATTTTGACAGTTACAAAGAACTTGCCAAAATATTTGCACATTTGAAATATAATTTTAGGACTATTAGTAGAAATGGAATATGTGATATCTTTAATTTGTACGTATTGAGAAGCATAACTCAAATTAGATACTTAGTTGAGTTATGAATTTCCTAGATATTTATATATTTAATTATATGAATCATTTTGTGTATAAATGTATGCCATGTATTTGGTATATTAACGATTAAGTTGTATTTTATAATAATTATGACATATTGACAATGTCAAGAAACATTTTATTTTACATTGTTTGGATAATATGTTGTTTTCTCTCCTTTTAATTAATAAATTCAATTTTCATTTATTCCCTAATTTTTTTCATTTTTTTCCATTTTGGTCTATTTCACGTTTAATATATTAATCTAAAACTTCATTATTTCGTTTCTCAATAGTCCGAATGATAACGTGCATAAAATGAATGAAGAGTGAACCGAAAATGATCTTCTATATGAAGCGTTTTCATTCTGTATTCTACAGGATTCTCATACTATTCAGACGGCTTGCCAACAAAGTTCAGTTATGACAAATAAATTTATATTGTATCATATTGTCTAAAAAGTTGCTAATCTACTTTCAACATCACTCTTAGATCAACCGAATCTCAAATAGTTAAGAAGGGCAATATTGTGGTCGTCTCTTTTCAACTTCATTATTTCATTCTTATCCTAATTTACTTTAACCTTTAGATACCCATGCTTATCAAATCGACTTAGATGCCCAAGCGGGGTCTTTGAAGGACCCCATACAATTTTTACAATAATTCAATCCTAAAGTTTAAAATAAAATTATTCTTAGAGATTTTGATGTTTTTATTAGAAATTAATATAATTTTGAAAAATTTAAACTTATGAAATTCTTACACATATAAAATAATAAAAAATTTAATTGGACAAACATTTCAAGCAACAGATAGTCTCTGTCTTTCTTCTGTGATCTTCGCATACGTATTTTTTGCACTTTGAACACATAATGTTTACTTTTCTATCGCTCTTTCGGGGACAATCAGAACATCTAGCTCGTTTCCTATGTTGGGGCAGAGTAGCAGTTTGATCATTGAGTTGCATATTTATTCCACAATCTGATAAGGCTAACCTGATATCTGAATGATGATACTTGTAGTTTGCACGTCTTTCCATGTTTCAAAGTGCAAGATCATCTCCTAGTTGAAGCAAAAAAGATCGTCGACGTGAACTGCTATTTTTCTTCCAGTCAAGATTATTTTCTATGAACACAACAAAGGCATTCAACGCACATATATCTATTATATTTAAAAACAACCTGTATGGCCATCGATCTGTTCTTCTTGTACAAGAATATTCCCTAATGAGTTTGTCAGCGTTGTCAACACCTCCTTTTGTGTTATTGTAGCTTAGAATCATTTGTGGTTTATTATTGTGCTCTGGGCAAACTTGAACATCATTATGTTGACTCGATAACAAATGCACCATTCTATTTTTCATGGGTATATATGAAACAATTGATATATCTTTTGTAAAAGCAAATATTGAGGATTCTACAGGTCTATTTTTTATATTAAATTGTGGTGGTGTATCCGTTTTATTTTTTCGAACAGTGTCCAGTAGCGTGAGGTTTTTGGTCAACAGATAATTAGCTAATGGAACGCTAGCAACAAAGTTGTCAGTAGTTATACCTCTCCCAGTTCCACGAAATGGTTGAACCAAGTCCGACACCACACGGAATCCTTGATTTACCTCTGCTTTCGCTTCAGGGCCTTTTCCAGTGTAGACTTGTACATTACACAAATATGACGTTTTCACATCTGCAGCTGCCCAAATTTTTATACCATATCTTCCAGGTTTTGATTTTATAAATTGTCTAAATGGACATTTTCCCCGGAAACACACTAACTGTTCATCAATGGTAATATATTCGTAAGGTTCAAACGCACGACGGCAGTTCTGCACAAATATGTCCCAAATCTGACTAATTGCTGCTAACTTGTCTTGTTGTTGTCGTTGAAGTCTACTGGTTTTATTGTCAAATTGCAGGAATACGGATAGTTGCTCAAATCTGTTCCGAGACATTGCAGCAGTAAAAAATTATCGTCGTATAGAAGAGTCTGTAGTCCACATTTCTCTGGTAGGTTCTCTTCCGCATCTGAGTGCACCGCCTTTCACGAGAACTCCTAAAAAGCAGTCCAGTTCATCTAAATCAAGGGGCTCCCAATTCTTTATTTTTGTTGGGTTTTTTTCATTCCATACATCAAAATATCTAGAAACTTCTTCATTTGTATGAATACAAATAATTCTTTTGACCTCTGGCGTAAGAAATAAATTGAAAACTTCCAAAATCGATTTAGCACTTTTACTATATTGCGTTGTACCAGGTCGTCTATCTAAAATATTTCTTCTCAGTCGTTTGGTTTTATTGAAAGGATGGCTACTCCATTCCAAACCATATTTCGCAGTATATTGAGGACATCTCAATTCAGTTATAGTTTCAGCTTCAGATAATTCTGTGTCTGACACCTTCTCGCTTTGTATTTCAATATTATCTTCCATTTCGGAAGTAGTTTCCACGAGAAAATTATCATCTTCTTCATCTTGCAAATTTTGACCCTCATATTCATTCTCTGAGTCTGAACTGATATGTTGTAATATATCTTGAAGTTCTTCTGCAGTAAAAGGCTTATTTTTATTTTTGCGGTTCATTTTCACCATAAAGTACAGATATTATTTCCAAAATTGCACATAAAAAACGTTACCTCTAAATGCCCAAACGGGGTCGTTGAAAGACCCCAAACAACTAATTACATAATATCTCGACGTACACACATCAAAGAGCAACAGCCAACTGACTGAACGTGAAGGAGATATTGACGAACGCATAGCTGACGCCAATGTTGCAGAAATTATGTCTCTGGGGTCCCTCAAAGACCCCGCTTGGGTATCTAAAGATTAAATTCATATTCTTTATTAATAAGTGACTTCTATTCAAGATTACTTCTTATTTAAAAGGTTCTGTTTCCATTAAAACGATTATACCTTCCGTTAATCTAAACATGGTAATTATTTTCTCATTAAACAGTAATCCTGAAATTATAAACAATTTTTATTTGATGTGCTTATAGTCCCTTCATTCAAAGGAGTAAAAAGAAACGTAGATTAGAATCCTTGTTTCACACATTCTTCCATTATTGTTTGGCTTTTCCGATGATTCCATTTTGTTTAATAATCCAATACAATATAAAATGTATTTAAAACTTTTTGTGTGAAACAATATATTATTTGATAATATAAAAATTTAACAAAATAACCTCTCATTTTAATGTAGTTTGCAGATATTTGTCAGGATTAAAATGTCTTATAATGTTGGTCTGTGCCACATGGTTTTCATACTTCTGCTATAATTTTAATTCGCCTGCTTATAGAAGTTATTGACAGTCATGACAATTATCATCACTATAAATGAGGTGAAATATATTTGTGAACAAAATATAGCTGTAGTTCAATATAATTCAAATTATCGGGACGAATTTAATTGCAAGAAACGTTCAGTACTGTTGTGAAACGTCTATTATGGAAATTATATGAAAAAGCCATATAAACAACATATTTTCTTCCTCTTTCAATATATACATTATTTTTCAGTTCTTTCTATCGAAAAGTAAGAAATTAAACAAACAATGTGAATAACTAATTTGTATTTCTGAACGTGAAAACCGGAATAAATGTATCTATATAATTGTTGTATTAATTGGGAATAAAAGTTGGTTTAGAATAAGCAGTGTATTTAATTCATAATTTCCTAAAATATTACCTAAACAAATTCTCTGCTTAGCTGAATAAAACGACAAATCATAATGAGATACAAAGATTGGACGAGCTGTTTAATTCAGTCATCTATTTAGGAAAGCAATTAATTGTGTGCTTGAGTGACAGTCGACCATTAATGTTTTAAATTCCCACATTTAATTTCCAATGCATTATTAATAAACATGCTATGAAATCCTACTTAGAGGAATAATTTGAAATGCAAACAAATTTCAACATTATTGTTGCTCCATATTCGACTATGGGAATAAGGAAGAAAGGATTACCATAGCAATGATAATTGCACCTCCAAAGTCAATTATGGAAATGATGAAGAAAGGATTACCATGACGTAGATAAATTAACGAAATTGGAAAATATTTCGAAGTATCTGAAATTGACAGGTATGTAATTTTAGTATTCAATATTACTTTGGTTTGAAAAGGGAATATCGCAATATTTTTTCAAAACACCCATGAATATGTATGGATTACTGTATTATTGGTTCCAATAATCTTTTGGTCTGTTCTGGTACTACATATTAACCCATTAGGTACCAACTTATTTTACAAAATTTCCCGTAAAGACTTTGTTTTAGATGTCATTTAGTACATAAATACTCCTAGTTTGACAATTAGTCCTCGATGGACTGGATAATAGGGCGAATTACATCCTGTTTATTGCCGACGTACGTGCAGACAAGTTTCATTTCCATGATTCAATTGAATACTCATATTTTATTAACTTTGCTACTCTCGGTGAGCATGTTGTACTACTAGTATTTTCCAACCCAGAACAGAATCGTCATAATCTAATTTAACTTACCATTTAGCCTTAAATGTATACATATAAAAAGCTTTTGAAATTATTAATTTCTTCCAAACTTGATAATGTCGAAATTATTTCTGAAATTGAAGGAATGGTTTAATCGAAAAAAGTTCGTGCGTCAATCAAAGTATGAAAAATTTTTCCATAATTAACTTCTACTTCCCAAAAGTGATGCTTTCCTCCGTACTATATTTTATATCGATATTCTATGTATGACGAAAGTGTGTAATCGCTTGTCGCTGACTTTGCGAATTTTTTTCTTCTACTACTTAGTTGTATATTATATTTTAAAATTTATGTTTGGCATAAATGCTTACTCTTGTTTTTATACTAAAATATATTTTCATTTGCTGTACGCGTGTTTATTTATAACGTTTCTAGGTAATGAATGTTGCAATATTTTTTTTTCGTGATATAAATATGAGTTTTGTTATTTATGGGAGTAATTTATGAAATTAAAAGAGAAGCAATATTAGAGATTGTAAACATCTTACTTATATAGGTGAAACTTACAATAATTTAATTATGTGTAGAGATGTGTCGTGATTTCACAGGAACTGCTTTTGTCACTGCTTCTTGCGTGTCACTGTAATGTAAAGTTCCTGGCCTGATTAAATAGCAGTGATTTTCTGGAACGGGTTTTAAATAAAGACGCAGGTACTGTTGAGGATATAATTAGCTACCATAAGTATAAGTAAATGGCGCTTATAAAAATTATGTAACCTAATATTATTTTTGGGAACAGGAACATAAAATTATTAAAATTCATTTTATCAGATAGAATTCAAGTTTTAATTTAAATAAACATAAACACATATTGAAACAGTAACAATATAATAATATCTTACAAAACAGAAACAATCTACCTAGGTATTTTGAATCTAAAAAGATTAAATAAAATATGAAAAATAAACAACAAATGCTTACATAATGTAATAAAAAACAAAAAAGAAATGGTTTGACATTCGGTAAAAAACGGAACACACTTATTACGAATTAACATTTAAATATAAATAACTCATATAATAAAAAAGAAAAAAAACTCTTTTACTTCTTAATAACTAGAGATGGGTTAAAGGGGTGATTTTCAAGTAGCCGTGACAAACGTTCCCGTTCCAACAAAAAAGCCGTGACAAAAAAAACGTTTTTTCTCGGAACTGTTTCAGCATTCATTACATTAGGAACAAGAACGTCAAGAACAATGAACACATATCAATATCAAGTTACCGTTTCTGATTGTACACAAAGTTAATGTTACAAAAGCTGAAGCGGCTCCAAATAAAACGTTCTTTATGGTATATAAATAAATAGATTGTTATGAGTTGGTTGGCTGTCAACTATGGCAAGGGAACGGCGCAGCGTCTTTGATTTGCAACTTAAAACCGGTATTTATAGTATCTGCTTCTGTGCAGATTTTATGTGATTCCCGCAAGTTAAAGAGGAAAGCCGTTAATTTCTTAAACTAAATTTATTTTGTTGGTTATAGTGTTGTATTGGTTTAGAGGTAGCAGTGCAAATTAAATTCCTACTGTTTGAAAAGCTTTTATAGTCACTCATAATTATGAAAATAAGTAATAGATCTGTTTTGTGGAATGATTTTAAAGCCGATGGTACCGGAAAGGTATCTTGTAATTTATACAGTACCGTAATCAGTTATAAAAGTTCATCTTCAAATTTAAAAAAACATTTAGAAAGAAAGCACCCTTTAGTAAGATTTGAAAATGAAATCATACCAGAAAATACAAAAAGTATAACATCAACATCTACAAGTGAAATGGAGACTGCCAAGAAGTATGAAGATTTTTTGAAAGTGGAGGCACCCTCTTCTAGTAAAAGAATTAAACAAACGACGTTAGAATATAAGCCAAACAGTTTAGCTCGTGTTGCTCAAAACAAAATTGATAGATGTTTAGTAAATCGTATTACTAAGGATTATCAACCGTTTAGCATAGTTGAGGATAAAGGATTCCGAAATTTCGTAAGTGCTTTAAATCCCGGCTATCATTTACCAAGTAGAAAAACAATAAGCAATACTTTGTTACCTGCAGTATATGGGGAATTTCTCGCCCATACACAGAGTGTTGTAAATAATGTGAAATCGGTTACGTTAACCACCGATTGTTGGATTTCTATAAATACAGACAGTTTTATGGCCGTTACCATACATTTTATTGACGAAAACTTTCAGTAAAAATCATTGTTGTTAGATTGTTCCTGCACATAATTTTCCTTTTTATAACTCAATAAGCATATTTTCAAGCCCTTTGGTAATGATTATAATAGATGACAATGTAAGGTAATTATCACCACTAACAATTTTGGTAACAGCTTCCAGAGGTTCTAACCCTTGTTTTATATCTTTCAATGGCTGCCACTCTTCTACCACTATAACTGGAAAATTGTCTTTATTTAATAATGCCAGAGTGGTTCTCACTGCTTCTTCTGGTTCTAAAATCTTCTCTACCATATAAAACGTAGAAATTCATCTCGTAATAACATCTTGAAGCAGCTTTTTGTGATCTTTTCCGGACTGTTTTTGTATATCTAACAGTTTTGCGGTTGCAGTCGTACTCCTTTTGAAATGGGCGACTACATTTCAAAATTTTTTTATGAGGTCTTCGACAACAGTAATGACATCATGGGCAACTAAGGTTTATTGTGTGGGCATAGCATCCAAAATGCTTCTACTGCAGATCTTTAATTGCTTTTGTTATGTTAGCAGCATTATCTGTAATTGCCAACAAAATTTTATTTTCTACTCCCCATGTCCTCTCGATTTTTTTATGTTCACTTGCCAAATTTTCACTTGTGTGTGATTGGGGAAAGCAGGAACAATCTAACAACAATGATTTTTACTGGAAGTTTTCGTCAAGAAAATGTATGGTAACGGCCATAAAACTGTCTGTATTTATAGAAATCCAACAATTGGTGGTTAACGTAACCGATTTCACATTATTTACAACACTCTGTGTATGGGCGAGAAATTCCCCATATACTGCAGGTAACAAAGTATTGCTTATTGTTTTTCTACTTGGTAAATGATAGCCGGGATTTAAAGCACTTACGAAATTTCGGAATCCTTTATCCTCAACTATGCTAAACGGTTGATAATCCTTAGTAATACGATTTACTAAACATCTATCAATTTTGTTTTGTGCAACACGAGCTAAACTTTTTGGCTTATATTCTAACGTCGTTTGTTTAATTCTTTTACTAGAAGAGGGTGCCTCCACTTTCAAAAAATCTTCATACTTCTTGGCAGTAGTTGGTACTTGTAGATGTTGATGTTATACTTTTTGTATTTTCTGGTATGATTTCATTTTCAAATCTTACTAAAGGATGCTTTCTTTCTAAATGTTTTTTTAAATTTAAAGATGAACTTTTATAACTGATTACGGTACTGTATAAATTACAAGAGGCCTTTCCGGTACCATCGGCTTTAAAATAATTCCACAAAACAGATCTATTACTTATTTTCATAATCATGAGTGACTATAAAAGCTTTTCAAACAGTAGGAATTTAATTTGCACTGCTACCTCTAAACCAATACAACACTATAACCAACAAAATAAATTTAGTTTAAGAAATTAACGGCTTTCCTCTTTAACTTGCGGGAATCACATAAAATCTGCACAGAAGCAGATACTATAAATACCGGTTTTAAGTTGCAAATCAAAGACGCTACGCCGTTCCCTTGCCATAGTTGACAGCCAACCAACGCATAACAATCTATTTATTTATATACCATAAAGAACGTTTTATTTGGAGCCGCTTCAGCTTTTGTAACATTAACTTTGTGTACAATCAGAAACGGTAACTTGATATTGATATGTGTTCATTGTTCTTGACGTTCTTGTTCCTAATGTAATGAATGCTGAAACAGTTCCGAGAAAAAACGTTTTTTATTGTCACGGCTACTTGAAAATCACCCCTTTAACCCATCTCTAATTATGTGTTCATTTGATTAAAATTGTGGGTAAAGCCTGTGGTATTCTTAATGTGAACGGCATGTTGCTCGCATCCCCCGTAGATTCTGAGCCGCCTTGGTTCCCTGTACCTGTTCTATTATTAAAATCTAATGGCATTTTGTTTTCTCACTTTATTTATTAGTGTACCCGATTCTTGTTGAATATAAATTAACTTAATTGTCTACTCCTACCTTTATTTGGCTTCTTTGATGCCTGAAATGGATAGGTTGAGGTTGTATGGGGTTAAAAGGATACTTTGTATGGATTGACTTCCCCGTTTGTACATTTCTCGAGTGTTTTTTTTATTCTTATGTTGGATTTATTGAGAAGATGAGAAAAGGACGAGCACAACAATCCTTTGTGGAAGCATCGTTTGGATATTTACGCGAAACAGATGGTGGCGGGGTACCAGCTATTTCCAGATTTTTGAATAGCCTGTGGTACTCTCCCGTATGCCTTGTTTTTGCTGCCTCTAGCAGTCTCTGGTTACAGGCTGTACATCTTCACCGTTTCCCTGTGTTCTCTTTTACTGTAGCAAGATGTGGCATAAACTCTTGGCCTGACAGGAATTCGTGTCAGATGAATGACTGCACCGTGGTCCCCCTTCAAACTCAGGATCTGGAACATCGCTGTCACCAGTGTAATAACTGCCAGTTGTTCCTGAACTTCAACTACGTATCTAAAAAAAATCTGTCGGAAGACTAATCGAGCCAACCCAATCACCAGTTGTGAAAAATTGGCCCAGTAAGCAGTTATAAACTCAGTCGATATTTCTGAGTAGGATTATTTTTGCAGTAGTTGTGCTACACGTCTGGCAGGGTGTGATTCTTCATCACGCACACTGATCTTGGTCTAGTGGAAGCTATGTGTTGCGCAATTACTAGACCCTGGTTAGAAAAACTCCTTTGTCACTCCTTTGTTGACAGAAGTATTCCACCTTGCGCCGTTTGGCATGTTCACATCAGCTGGTAATTCGCCTTACTTGAGTATGGATTTTTTTCGACCTTCTCTGGTCTAGATCCAGTGTGTTTTGTGCCAGCAGTGACACCTCGTGCAGGATGTGATTCTTCACTACGCACACTAGTCTTGATCTAGTAGAAGCTTTGGTCCCGAAGGCTCTATGTTGCGCTATACTAGACTCTGGTTGTGAACCATCGTTTTCCCTCCTGGGTATGGTTGCTGGACCGCTTGTCACCGCTCGTGGGGTGTGGTTCCAGACAGCCGGTATTACCTCTCGGAGAGAAATGGTTTTGGACAACCGCTGTCACCCTCCTTGGGTGGGGTTGTACCAATAGAGGCTGGTTCGAAAACCGCTGTCACCAGTGTAAAAACTCCTAATTGTTTGGTTGTTGTTTGTTCCCTTTTTTTACTGCAACGTTGCTGTCACCAGTGCCGTAGGGCCCCCTTGGGCTTATACGATGTGCCAAGCCTGAGTTCTAAGGTTCGTCGTGTCGTGTCGTCCAACTGCATGTACGTCCCCAGGGTCCAATCCACCTGTATCGGTTAGAGGGATTTGTTGGGGTTAAAGGAAACAGTTTGGGTAGGTAACATATAAATAGGCCTATATTACGAACAAATAAATCTAAAGTTACAAAAAAAACAGTGACTTAACTCTGGGGTACACTTTCGAATGCCTACGGTATATGATATAATATAAATATTGATGTTATTTGTCCGGCTCTTAAATAAAACCAGCTAGGGTTCATAAATATATTCGCCCTCTCTTCCAGTTATCGTTCGTAAGAACAACGAAGATCCTTCGTCAGAGAAAAGTGGCCAGGGTTTTCTTAAGCAAAAAAACTATCTAGCATCTCCTTACTAAAATATAACGCCTTGACCTAGCTAACAGTTACTTCAGTGGCTTCCATAACTTTGAAATTACGTAATGCAAAAACAGCTGATTTCGTAAACCGACCTTCCTACTGATCGAGGGGTAACCTACGTTGCCCGACAAAATTCAAATAAATAATAAAATCTTATTGTTTAAGCGAATATAAATTATGTTACAATTAATATATGGTCATTGGCGTCTTTCATGGATTGGTATTGAAAATATTTCTCCCTGATTACAGTGTAAACAATCTATTAACATAAATAAATATCTCGGGAATAAAACGTTATAATGCAATAACTGATACTAAACTTTTGAGAGTGTGATTGGAGTAATCTAACTGGCTCCGGTTTATGGGGGATGTACCCCTCGCGAAACTCCCTGAATAGTCATAAGAGAAAGAAAAATTTACGAAGTATAATACTCTCTAATTACGATAGTATACAGCTCAAACTTCAGTATAACACTTATATGGCAGGATGGATAGTCAGACACACAAAACAAAAAAATCAATACCAATATGATTTTCCCAAAAAAAAAACAATAGAGAAAAAAAAAGGTTGTCAGGTTCAAAAACTTACTGTTTGGAAAATCTTGGTCGAGCGTCACAAAAAAAGAGATGAGCTCTGATAGGCTATCTCCGCTTTCAGCACTTTGCGGCAATCACTAAAACTCACTGTCAAAACGCTGGCTGTCGTAAGTCGATAAGCCAGAAGTACCAGACTGCACTGTCGCTGTCCGACTCTCCCTCGTCGTCCTCTTTCCCTCTATTTATTTCGAGTATTTTGGGACGAGTTAGTTATCCAAAAAAGCAAACGTAGTTGTGTTTTTGTCCGTCATTTACTTGTCCTCGCCTCTATGTTTTTATTTTTGTAGTTGAAGGTTAATTTTAATTAAATTTCTCTATGCTAAGTTGCATAATTCGTCTGTATTTTTATGATATTCAAAACAACGATGTTTTTTGTGTTCGATTTATTGTGTGACGACCTTGTGGTAATTTGTTGATTTTTCATAATTGTTTAATTAAGTTTTACTGCCTCTGATAACGAAACTAGGTCGCTTTTCTTTTAGACTTTTTATATTTGAATCAACTTATATTTGATTTGAAAATGTTTTATATATATATATTATTATATATTTTTAAATAATGCCTCTACGTTGGGAGCCATTTTTATTATATATAATTTTACTTACGCCCTTATGTTGTAGTGCTATTTTATATTATAATTTTTAATTTACCTCAGTTGGGCTGCTGTTTTTTATTATGTATATTTTTTTTTATTTTAATTTAATATATGTTTTATTATTATTTATGGGCGCCAGAATTGGTTACGCTTACCGCTATACCCAATTCAAAATTATTATCAATTTTACTTTACCTTTTAAATACTGTATCTCAGGGATGAGATTCGGCACTTGACGTTTGCTAGCAACCAGAAACTATAGGTAGATATCAGAGAAAAATAAGACGAACCTGAACAATTGAACATAATTTAATTAATGAGAAAAGATAAGAAATTTTTATAATCAATTAATAAACCAATATTATACGTTTAAATTCATTATTGTATCATTATTACGCAACAACCATATAAACGCTTTCATTACTATAAATATTATTGAAACTCAACAAATAAATTTCGTGTATCATTATTCTTATTCTATGTTTGAATGTACATCCAAAAAAAAACTTTCAATCTCAACCATAGATCTTTAAGTGCGAAAACGTGTAGTGTGCTGTTCTGTTAAATGTTTTGTCTAGTTTACAAAATGGAAGGCAAAGTGATGTGTCTAAGAATCTTTATTATTATTATGCAAAAATCTAGTGAATACTTATTTAATATGAATTTAGTGTTTGTGTCCGTTATTAGTGGAGATTGAACAGTTAATACTAACGTTTAACCAATAAATTGCTACCACAGACAATCAACCTACGTACAAAAATATACAAGTGAAATGTTTTTATAGAAAAAGTTCAATATACACGTGGAAAATGTTCATCGTTAGTTATAGAGCATAGCATTGAATGTGCTGTTCTTGGAGGAAAAAATGATCAGCTGTGATCCAAGATGTAGGAATGATGATATATGTGGTTAATATCGTCAGCAGAGTATCTCTATTATAAGATACCTTGGATAACCACCAGAATAATTTAAGGTAATTATAGTTATAGTTCTTACCAAATCTAGATGATTTCACTAAAGTTTACTTATTTTTAATTATACGGAATGTATTTTAATTTATTTACTTTAAAACGTCGTCTGAACACTTTTGATTAATATTTCTGATAATTTATTTAAGTTATTTCAAATTTTAATAGAAATTTAAGGAGATAAAATTTTACACGTCCACCCTCTAATTCATTTTCACGGCGTCCCTCAAGCTCAAAATCAACAACCTTCTATTGTTTTTAATTTTGTTTTTCCAGTTCATTTGTTGATAAACAAACATTGTTTTCCTGAATCAATATATCCGTTTCTGCGTTATAGTAGACAAATTCACTTTGTTTTTATGCACTTCCACTGTCACTCCGAAATACTCTATTCGAACTATTAACAGAACGTTGTTTTGTGTTGATATTTTGACCTTCAAGTTTTATACAAATAATTGAATAGTTTACACAATATACAGGGTTTCTGAAAGTGTCTACAAAATATTAAATTATAATAATTGAATTTTATTTCAAAATTCATGTGATACCATATACAGTGATGATCATAGTTATGTACAAAATTTATGTTTGACGTAATTTACTTGTTACTGTTGTATTTTCAATATCTTGAAATATACTTTAAAGAAAAATAGTTACAAAATTAAATAGTGATCTTTTATATCATTTTATCAATCGTATTCTATTTGTAAATATTTCTTGTCATATTTAAGCTATGTTTTTTATGGATTATTTCCTTTTATCGAATATTCACTACTACTATTACTTAGATTCACATTTCTGAGTGATGTTAATGATTCAACATAACCTAGTAGATATATTTCACTTTAACATTCCCTAAAATTCTATAGAATTATTCTTGATTCGACAAGAATATTCTATAGAAGTTTACCTTGATTTTTTTTTTATTTCATAATTATATATTACTTATTTAATTAATTCCCCAGTTTAATTCTTTCTTAATTTCATGAAGAAGTCTTTAAATTCTCATAATTAACTTATGCTTAGTCTATTAATAAATTTTAATTCCACTATTTCTAATTCTTAGTTAAGATTGACTAAATTAAATTAATTTATACTTGATTACATAAATATTTTCTAATTCTAGTGTTTCTTAAATTTTAGTTATGGCTGATTGGCGTTAAATTGATGCAGCTGGTTTATATGAAAAATTCCACGTTCTCGATGAGTGTCAGGATGTATCAACTTATAGCTATTTATACCATGACTGGTTTCTACTAAATAAGGACCTTCATAAGGTAACTGTAACTTAGAACATATTCCTTTTTTATGATTAGGTACTCTTAATGCTTTTATTATTACCAAGTTTTGTAACCCAAATATATTACTTCTTTCTTTAAAAATTGGCATTTTTGTATGTTCCGTTTTAGTCCGTTTTCATCAAGTTCCGCTATGATTGTTCTGAGGTGTTCTAAATGTTCTTCTATACTGTTTGAAAAAATAAGTATGTCGTCCACATAGTGTATTGTAAATTGGTCATATTTGTTTAGAATTTTATTTAGCGCTTTTAATAGTGCTGATGTAGCGCTTTGTATGCCAAATGGCGTTACTCGGAATTGATATACTTCCCCATTAATCTTGAATCCTACATACTTCCTGCTTTCCGGATGTAGTGGTATCAGCCAGAAGCTGTGCTTCAAATCTAGCTTAGAAAAAACTTTAACTTTACTTATCTTTCCTAATATCGATTCGATGGTTAAAGGCGATTCATACTCGGGCATTGTACATTTATTTAAATTTCGTGCATCAAGGCAAATCCTTCAATCTCCATCCTTCTTCTTTACTATAACAACTGGATTGATATACGAGGTGGTACTATGTTCTATAATTCTATCTTCTAATAATGTATTTACAGTTTTCTTTACATCTTCTTGATATTTGTAGGGTATCGGATAACTTCGCTGTTGGAATTGTTGATTTTCTTTCATTTCAATTTTATGTACATAATTTCTTGCAATTCGAGATTCCTCATTAATTAAATTCCTATGTCCTCTCAGTATTCCTTTCACTTCATTTTTCCATTCTATTTTCCCATCTATATCCAAATTCCATTCCGGCATATTATTATTATTTATTTCTCCATTGCCATCCAACATCATATCTCCACTCATTTTTCCTTCCTGCCTATAATCATATCTCTTCTCCATATCATCTTCAAATTTCTTATTATAATTAATACATTTATCTACTTCTTCTACTAATTCTTCATTCTTCCTCGAATTATCATTTTTCTCTTCATAATTAAAATCAACTTTCTCTTTATTAAAGATTATGTACATTTCTTCATAATTAATAATTGCTTTGTTTTCATATAAGATATCCGATCCTAACAATAGTTCGCATTCCATATTTTCCACTACTAACAGTTGTACCATAGTTTCTCGTTCCTTTAATCTTAATGCTACAGTTATCGTAGTATTTTAAATTGTTAGTTTTCTTTGATTTATGCCGATTAAATTTATTTTTGGCACCTTGACGAAATTTTCTTTTGATATTGTCAAATCATTTACAAATTTATTATTTATTAAAGATATTTCTGACCCGGTATCGATTAATATTTTTATGCTAGTGCCTTCTATCGTTCCGTATATATAAATTAATGTTTCATTGTTTTGTTCTAGCTGGTCCTGTACCTTTAGAAATTCGCGTGGGTGAACATAGCTGCACCAACTTAACTTACCATATTCACCCTCTAGTAGAAAAACTGTTGTTCCGTACCAGAAGATGACACGGGAACCACAACATTATCATTATTATGATTATTGTTATTTGTATTAGTTCGATTAAAGTTTGTGTTACGATTAGTTGTGTTTCTTTCTAGGCTGTTCGTCCTGTTAGTTCTTGTATCACGTCTTATATTATTCGTCCTTCTTATATCTCCGTCAGAGTTTCTTCCTTCTCTTCTATTATAATTATTATGCTGTCTCCTATCTGGATAATTTGTGTACCTGTTATTGTTATTATTAGTCCTATCGTTATTTCTGTCATATCGTCTATCATTGTTATTATTGTTATTTGTGTTGTTGTAATAGTGATTATTATTTTGTCTATGATTGTTACTTCTATTAAAGTCTCGTCTATCGTTGACGTTTCTGTAATAGTCATCATAGTCACGTCTATTGTTGTTGTGCACCGTTCTCTGTACTCGGTTCAAATAGTCTAGTAAAGATTGGAAATTTGTAATATTTTGTATTGCTATACCTTGAGTAATATTGTCATTAAAATGTCTAGATAAGAATATTATAATTTCTTGCTCAGAAATTACTGGCTCTAAATATTGTGCCTGGGAAAATAAAGACAAAGCATAACTACTCATGTTGTTGCTTCTTCTACTATCAAATTTTCCAAAATATAACTTTTCCCTAACATAGCCTTGTTCTGTTTCCCCCCAGTATTGTTTCAAAAAGTTACTTTCAAAATCGTTGAAATTATTTATACTTACATCATTACATGTGAACCAAAGTAATGTTTGACCCTGCAAATGAGATCTAATTGTCTCTTTCAAATCTTCTATCTCTCTGATACCTTTTAATTTATTTTTAAGATATCTCAAGAAAATTTTTGGATGCATTTTTCTCGTATCCCCGTCAAATTTAAGATTACTTTCCCCATGGTTATAGATGTAATTTACCCCTTGAGTATTGATGTTTGGATTCGTCTTGTTTTTTATGGTTTCAAATTCTTTTTCTAATTCCATCATTTTCTTCTTAAAGTCTTCTTTAATTTCCCTCTCCAATTTTGTAAAATCTTGTACATTCCTATCTTCCTTGATTTGTTTTAACTTCTTGTCCATTTCCCATATTATTTCTTTCTGAGTTTTTAAATTCATCTCCTCCACAATCGATAAATTCAACTGGATGCCTTGCTCTACATCATCTATCCTGGCATTGGTTTTCATGATGTTTCTCTCCATTTTGCCTATCTGTTCCTTTCCTTCTTCTCGTAGTTTATTTCCCATGTCTTCTATCTCTTGTTTCCGGATGGTGCCTTCTCGCATTAAATGTCCATATAGTTTATTCATTTTCTCTTCTTGTTCCTTCTTGTGTTCTTCGAACTGTTTTTTCATTTCCACCATATGTTCTGAAAATGTTTCTTCTTGTTTGTCTAACCTTCTGTTAATTTCTTTCTGTGTACCTTTTATCTCTTCTTTTGTGTTTTTTATTATATCTTCTCTGGTGTTTCTAATATCAGCCATCATTATTTTCATCATATTTATTAACTCTTCATTTTCATTTGGTTTAGGTTTTGTATAGTGATGAACTTCTTCCACCATACTGTCTCCTTTCTCCAGTTCCGCTGCTTCTTCAGCTTGGATAGCCATCGTCAAACGTTCCCTTAGTACTTGTTTGTTTCCCTTTGTGTCCATATTCCTGGATTTCAGATATTCCCTCAGCTCATCCACTGTCAGTTCGTCGATATTCATGATTTGTCAGCCATTATTATTTTATAAGATTTTCCCTAGATATCTCAAAAATAAAATTGTAACCTGTTCCTGTTGCTAATTTGTTGAACGAGCGTTACTTAAGTCGTCTAACAAACGCCATACGTTGGGCTTGCCATTTTATTATATATTTTTAAATAATGCCTCTACGTTGGGAGCCATTTTTATTATATATAATTTTACTTACGCCCTTATGTTGTAGTGCTATTTTATATTATAATTTTTAATTTACCTCAGTTGGGCTGCTGTTTTTTATTATGTATATTTTTTTTTTATTTTAATTTAATATATGTTTTATTATTATTTATGGGCGCCAGAATTGGTTACGCTTACCGCTATACCCAATTCAAAATTATTATCAATTTTACTTTACCTTTTAAATACTGTATCTCAGGGATGAGATTCGGCACTTGACGTTTGCTAGCAACAAGAAACTATAGGTAGATATCAGAGAAAAATAAGACGAACCTGAACAATTGAACATAATTTAATTAATGAGAAAAGATAAGAAATTTTTATAATCAATTAATAAACCAATATTATACGTTTAAATTCATTATTGTATCATTATTACGCAACAACCATATAAACGCTTTCATTACTATAAATATTATTGAAACTCAACAAATAAATTTCGTGTATCATTATTCTTATTCTATGTTTGAATGTACATCCAAAAAAAAACTTTCAATCTCAACCATAGATCTTTAAGTGCGAAAACGTGTAGTGTGCTGTTCTGTTAAATGTTTTGTCTAGTTTACAAAATGGAAGGCAAAGTGATGTGTCTAAGAATCTTTATTATTATTATGCAAAAATCTAGTGAATACTTATTTAATATGAATTTAGTGTTTGTGTCCGTTATTAGTGGAGATTGAACAGTTAATACTAACGTTTAACCAATAAATTGCTACCACAGACAATCAACCTACGTACAAAAATATACAAGTGAAATGTTTTTATAGAAAAAGTTCAATATACACGTGGAAAATGTTCAACGTTAGTTATAGAGCATAGCATTGAATGTGCTGTTCTTGGAGGAAAAAATGATCAGCTGTGATCCAAGATGTAGGAATGATGATATATGTGGTTAATATCGTCAGCAGAGTATCTCTATTATAAGATACCTTGGATAACCACCAGAATAATTTAAGGTAATTATAGTTATAGTTCTTACCAAATCTAGATGATTTCACTAAAGTTCACTTATTTTTAATTATACGGAATGTATTTTAATTTATTTACTTTAAAACGTCGTCTGAACACTTTTGATTAATATTTCTGATAATTTATTTAAGTTATTTCAAATTTTAATAGAAATTTAAGGAGATAAAATTTTACACGTCCACCCTCTAATTCATTTTCACGGCGTCCCTCAAGCTCAAAATCAACAACCTTCTATTGTTTTTAATTTTGTTTTTCCAGTTCATTTGTTGATAAACAAACATTGTTTTCCTGAATCAATATATCCGTTTCTGCGTTATAGTAGACAAATTCACTTTGTTTTTATGCACTTCCACTGTCACTCCGAAATACTCTATTCGAACTATTAACAGAACGTTGTTTTGTGTTGATATTTTGACCTTCAAGTTTTATACAAATAATTGAATAGTTTACGCAATATACAGGGTTTCTGAAAGTGTCTACAAAATATTAAATTATAATAATTGAATTTTATTTCAAAATTCATGTGATACCATATACAGTGATGATCATAGTTATGTACAAAATTTATGTTTGACGTAATTTACTTGTTACTGTTGTATTTTCAATATCTTGAAATATACTTTAAAGAAAAATAGTTACAAAATTAAATAGTGATCTTTTATATCATTTTATCAATTGTATTCTATTTGTAAATATTTCTTGTCATATTTAAGCTATGTTTTTTATGGATTATTTCCTTTTATCGAATATTCACTACTACTATTACTTAGATTCACATTTCTGAGTGATGTTAATGATTCAACATAACCTAGTAGATATATTTCACTTTAATATATATATATATAGGGTGTCCCTAAATTCCCTTACCATATTTGTGCTTATTACACAAATGAATATTACACTATAGCAATTAAAAAATACACCAAAATACCGAAACCACATAATAACGTCAACACTTGAACTAAGAAACGATAACAGATAACCCGAAACGATCACAACAAGATATGGACGAGCAATATGACATCGCGCTTACGCAGTTATAATAATCAATAAAATTTGATTAATAACGACGTTACAGTTTTTGTTAATTTTTGGAATTTTTTGAAATCTACCGATTTTAGTTACTTCTCAGGCTCTATAGATGGCACGGTCTGCAGTGTCCCTAGCCTGGGTGGGTGCCCGAAGAATTATAAAATGTAGAACACGTTGATATTGAAAACAATGTAGATAACGTTATTCAAGAAAATAATTATGGTGACCACTGTGAACTCCAATATAATAATGACAATTTTGAAAATTTTCACGAAGTTCCGCCCCTCGGCGTGAAACCTTCATAGTGAATAATAATTCATCAGATTACTATAAAAAATCCACCACTAAAATTATTAATCGATTCCGGTGCGACTAAATATTTTTTGTCTCCAGAAATAATTGATAAATATTTGGCTGAGTAAAAGTCATGAACCTTTCGTTGTCCCAACATCCGTCGGATCATCACGTCATAACATTTCGGTAACCATAGCCGTATTCTCAGAATTTAACGATTATAAAAATGTAACATTTCATGTGTATAAATTTCATTGTATTTTCGATGGTTTAATCGGAGTAGATTTATTGCAGTCACTCGGAATTAATATTGATTTTCCAAATTCACAAATTAAATCAAGAAATGCCAATTTACCTTGTCAAAAATTATACCAGGTCAAACAATTACAAAAATTGTTATTCCACTCACAACGTTCACAGGAGAAATTTCAATACCTCAACACATTTTAGGCAATTATATAATACCTGAATGTATTTCAGTCGCGAATAACGGTTGAGCAACTGTCGAAATTCGTAACAATTCCGACGACTATACAAATTTTACTATTTTATATCCTATTAATAGTATCCCTGTAGAAAATAATTTTGAAATGTACCATTTTGATTTAAATGACAATGACGAATATAACTATGACGAAATTGACAATCTCATTAGAACAGACTATTTAAATGACGAAAAAAAAGAGAAATTCTTAACATGTGTAGGGAATACGCTGATATCTTTCATAAAGACCAAAGTTTTACAAACGAAATTAAACATAGAATTCGTACTACTGATGAAATACCTGTTTATACTAAAATTTACCTTTACCCATACATCCAGAAAGAAGAAGTTGAACTACAAACTAAAAAAATGTTACAGCAAAATATAACCAGACCAAGTAATTCACCATGGTCATCACCTGGATGATCGTCGCAAAGAAAGCTGACGCTTCTGGCAAAAATAAGTGGAGAATCGTCGTGGATTACAGAAAAGTCAACTAGAAAACAATTCCTGACAAATATTCAATTCCTCGTATAGATACAATTATGCACAAACTAGGTAAATGTAACTCCATAACGTAATACATTCATAATATTTGAATAAAAAATGTTCGTTTCTAAAATATCTGTCCACTTGACGTATCTCGTCAGTTTTATATCTATTGTGTCGCTATGGTTTTTTAAAGTTCATAAATCTCAACAGTTGTGATTAGAAGTAAGCGTTCCACTTGTTAACCCATTTGACACCCATACCATTAATGTGGGGAAACACTTACCTCCAATCGGTGGGAAATAAATAATATCATATGTTGTATATAACTCACTGGGTTATATTTATTAAATATCTAATAACAAGAAGTCTTGACCATAGTCAACAGTTGATGACTCAGCATACATAGGACGTACAACCAACACACTGCACTATAATTAATGACACTTAACTATAATATGGAACCATATTATTTATATACACATATGACATGAATACACAGTTCAACACCTTGTTTACATTATTTCGACCTCAGCATTGTCTATTTACTTGTTTGCTACTTATGTCGCTTACAACCGCGAACGTGTTTCTTACTACTACTGAATTACTCGTATTTCTAAGGATCTGTGGTTTTTCTTACTGACTAAATCTTCCTATCAGGGTTGGGCAAAATCTGATTTTTATCAAAAAAATCAAAAACCATTGATAGTTTTAAAAGAATCACGATTTATTTGATTTTTTTCATTTTTTAAATTTGAATATAAAATTTGAATATATTAATTCTTTGAAATTATTGTTAATTATTTTAATGTATAAGTCTATAAATTATAATACAATTTGCGGCTCAAAAACTTGTGACAACGCATTTGTCGCGCTTCTTGCAAGAAAATTCTTGTCGCATTTTGTTTTCCTTCTGTCCTATACACTCACTATACAGTGCCGAGTACTGCCGAGTGAGGCACGAACGCGTTTGTTGTGATTTTTGCAAGAATATTCCTGTCGAGGCTTGTTTTCCTTTTCAACCTATAAATTGACGTTGCCCAACAATTTCACGCATTTCGCTAGTTAGGTTAGTTAAGTGAAGTGAAAACATATAAATAAAGTAAAATGAGTGGAAGAAAAGAGGACCCAATATGGCAGTTCTATATTAAGACAACAAATCCAAATAAATTGGGGTGTAGGGCTATTTGTAGAAAGTGCAAGAAAGATATTCAAGGGTTAGTCCAAAGACTTAAAGTACACCACGATGTTTGTAATTATCAAGAGAGGAATACAGGTAATTAAATTATTAATTTAATTTTATTTATATTTAATAAAGATTTTTATTATTAACCCAGGAATGATCGCGTGGTTAGATTTTGCCTAACATTTTTTGTTTTTTGTTGATTCTCCAAGCACTTGATATTTTATTTTTGAGATAATTTAGTGAAAGTTTCAAGACATAAATAATAATTATAATTATATATTCTGAGATAGTTTGAAATATTTTTTAAATATATACGTATTATATTATAAGTAGATACATTTTTGATAAATAACAGAATACAACAGGGTAACAAATGTTTCTATGCATTAAAAGACACATTTAGATCAAAGATATTGTCTACAAACACAAAAATTAAAATATACAAGACAGTAATTAGACCAGTCGTACTTTACGCCGCAGAAACCTAGAATTTAACAAAAAAAGAGGAAAATATATTAGAAATCTGGGAAAGGAAAATACTACGGAGAATATACGGCCCAATTAAAGAAAATAGAGTATGGAGAATATTCAGAAACTACGAAGTTAATCAAAAATTCAATAGCCCAATAATAACAAATGAAATCAGAAGTAAACGATTAAGGTGGGCAGGACATGTACAACGTCTAGGTAATAAAAGGTGTGTCAAGAAAATACAGGAAACTAAAAGACAAGGACGAAGATCAAGGGGACGACCGAAAACTAGATGGTTGGATGGTGTAGAAGAAGATCTTGAAGAAATTGGAATAAATGGCTGGAAGAACAAGGCAAAAGACCGGAAAGAATGGAAAAGAATAGTAGAAGAAGCAAAGGACAGACTTCAGAGCAGAAATTGAATCACCGAATTCACAAACTCCCTACTGATTTAAAGCAGTAGGGTTGGCCAAGCGGCTGGCCACCGCTGCCGGAAAAGTGAGGCTAGGAATCCCAATAGGAAGACTATGGACCTTAAGGTGTGAAAGTCAATGAGAAGAAGAAGATACATTTTTGAAATAATTTTAAAATTTTTATGATAGATATTATTTTTAACAAAGATAATATAATTTTTAAGTATTCATTTATAGATATAGATTTTAGGCATATAGGATTGTTTTTAAATGTTAGGTGAAATCTAACACGTGGCCTTTAATGTAACTTTTTACCGCGACCTTTCCCAGGTTAATTTTTTTCAACTTAAAAAATAAATTTGATTTTACATCTCTATTGAACATTTTCACTTTATTTTAAAATCAATAATTCAATACTATATCAATATTTAATCAATTTCAATTTTCAATTATGTTTTTTCTCTTTCCAGAGAGTCGAATGTCGCTTGACAGTTTTGCTAGCACATCATCTGCCTCAGTTGTAGTTCACTCATGACGGATAGTTCATATGTTAGAAAAACTCCACCGAAAGTACCAACAAGTCCAACAACTTTTGAGCCAGTCCAAAAAAAGAAAGCAATCGAAATGCAGCCTACCATGAGTGGTTTTGTAATGCGGCCTTCAACTGCTGATAAACATAAAATTGACAAACAAACAGCAAAGGCTATTTTTGCTACTAATTCGAGCTTCAGATGTATTGAGAATTTAGAGGTGAAAAAAGCCATTCAGTTTTTAAGGCCTGGTTATACACCGCCCTCGGGAAAAACGGTAGCAACAAGTCTTTTGGACGAAATCTATGAAGAGGAAAAAAAAAGTTTCTCCTCTCTGTCCGTAAATATGTCAAACGTGCACAACGAACCAGTGATCTGTGCAACGATAACCACTGAAGATGGACAAGCCCTCCTATACGAAAGTATAGACACATCAGGAAATCCACATACTTCAGAATATTTAACTCAAATAGTTTGTGACCTGATTTCTTCATGTGAATTAAAATACAAGTGTACCGTAAAATCTTTTGTGACAGACAATGCCGCAAATATGACACTTATGAGAAAAACATTAGAAGAAAAAAATAACGCAAAAGTTACAACTTATGGCTGCTCTGTACATATTTTTAATTTACTGTGCAAGGACTTTCAAGTTAAAGAGTTAAAGAACATGTGATCCAAATTGTTAAGTATTTTCGAAATAACCATTTGGGTAGAGCTAAATTCAGTCAAGCAGGAGGCAGCGCTTTAGTCCTTCCAAGCGATGAGCGATGGTATAGCCTTGGCGACTGCTTAGAGATGTATATCACTCAGCGGGACATCATATTAAAAATCTGCGAAGAAAATAAAAATGAGATTGATTCCACTATTTACCAAAAAGTTTCAAATATTGCGAATAAACATGCAGCGCAAGATTATTTAAACATTTTAAAACATATATCAGCTGTTCTTGATACTGTGCAGAGGAAAAATGCTACTATCGCAGATGCTGTAGAGCAGTGGAAACATTTACAATATATCTTTGGTGAACCTGTGAAATTACCATTACAAAAAACACAACAATTTAATAATCGATATAAGCAAGAACTAATGCCATATCATTTTATAGTGTATATGTTGAATCCACAAAAAACAAAATACCAGTTAACACCAGAAGAAAAGAATATAGCTTTAGAAACAATTAACGAGTTATATGAAAACACTGGACTGTTACCTTTAGTAATAAAGTTAAATGCCCGCAGTGCTCCATTTAAGCAAGTTATGTTTTCGGACGAAGTAATAAAAAATGTAAACGGACTACAATGGCGGTTATCATAAAGTGATGAGCCGGAAATCTTGAAACAGTTGCCACTGATAAAACAGTTCCTGTGTGCAATTGCTTCTTCAGCTTCAGTAGAACGCGTATTTAGCTGTTTTGGTCTTGTACGCTCGGATATTATAAACAGATTAGGCAGAAAAAGGAGGAAAACTCGTGTTTTTGTTTAATTTGTATAACGGAAATGAATAGAATGAAAATATACAGTTATAAAATTTAGGTGTTACGTTTAGTTTAAGAATTTGGAATTATATACTTATTTTTTGTTGTTTTTGCTAAAAGCAGATACTTCTTTTGATTTTTGAGAAAACTTTTATATTATGTTGTTATCTGGCACTGAATAAAAAAGACAAAAATTGATTTTAAATCAGGATTTTAATTTTAAAAATCCAGCGATTTTAATCAGCCCAACCCTGCAGTTTCTATATTTATTGGGACCTTACGGTTCAACAACCGTCACAAGATGTACAGTGCGACCCCCCTTTCAAATTTCAAAATACGCCTTGAAAGTTTCCTAAAAATTTCAGCATGTTACGCCCATTTCCATAGTACTGAACTCTAGCCTTAAAAAGCTATTTTAAAGATATTTTTGTCTCAATAGACTACACTCAGAGTTTGAGCGTAATTTGTCTTGTAGTTTGTTTGCAATACCCCATTTTGTCAGTTCATCTCAAGTTTTGTGATTTTTACAATGGATCTGAAAAGAAGAGAGTTGCTATGTATACATTGAGAATATAAATATTTACTACTTTTAGTAACATGTATTTATTTTATTTGGAGTGTTTTAATCACAATATTGATACTATCAAAAATAATAAATAGGTTCGTTAATAGATACATATAAATTGTATATTAAAATTTGTTCATAAATATAAGAAAAAAAATGCAACAAAATCACAGTACACTGATAAAATATATCCTAGATTATACTGGAAGTGAGATCAATACAATTGACATAATAAACCTTGTCTACACATTTTTCTTTTCTTTACCTTATAGTATAAGTATGAAAAAACCCTGACTGATTTTTACTTCCTAACCAAACCTTCAGTGAACCCTTTCTTGTAGATTTATTATTACAATTTGATTAAATATTTTGACTAAGACCTAGTACTAGCTTTTCACTAATAGCCTATTATTAATTTTTGGCAAATGATGATGCAATATAGTTTTATGGTTGTACAGTACGAAATTGATAATAGAAACTCTAAAATACCAAGAATCATAAATGAATAATGCCAATAATCAGAAGTTGAGTGAATTAGAAGTCTGATGTGGACTCAGGAACAAAATGGTAGCAAAGTATGCCTATTTAGATAACAAACATCGACGACATGCATTTTCTCTTTATTTTAGTAAAGATGTGAACTCCAACGGATGATAATGGCCTTGCATGTGGCAAGATATATTATATGAGAAATTGAATGCTCTAAAAAACATTATTGTGTGTAGGACAAAATCAAAGATTTATAACATATTAAATACGCTTACTTTATTGGGTTGTATTCAATCTTTGTTTATTAAATGAAGAAAATGAACTGTATAAGACAAAGGGAGATACATTTGAAATGAGAGCAGGTATTTCTTAGTATTCCATAATTTAGAATAATTCAATCCACCGCACATTCTAATAATGTCGATTCAGGAATCGGCACATAAAAAGATGCACTTACCACTTGAAAGTTTTTTAATTTGGGACGCTGGTGGACCGCACCACCATATCGATGCATAGTAGTTTATTTCATTCCTGTTACAACTAACATTTTTCTACACTATCTTAACCGTCGCTTCCTAAGACAAATCTAGCACATATTGTTTATATAATGAGAATACCTACATTAATTTGTATAATTTCATATTTTTCAATTATATTTTCGGAAAATTTCAGGAATTTTCAAATGCTACAACAGAAAATTATAATTGTTGGAATAATGATTTTGTACTATGTCATAGGTTAGGTTGTGTTCGCAAATATTGGAAAATGTCTTGTCAAGTCTCAAAAAAAGAAGAATAGTTTTAAGTCAGTTAGTTGGTTGATTCGATAGAAGATGAACATGAGTCTGTAATAAAATACTTTAACTTTGTGTAATATAGAAATAAAAACTACAAATGGTTTATAAATATGTTATATTTTAACATGGTAGCAGAGATTCGTGGTTTATAAACTAAAAATAAAAAGGAAATATTGAAGGATGGTAGAGAAAAAGGAAGAATTCATTTTACAAATGTTTGATGGCGTAGATTATGCGAAATGGAAATACAGTTGGAAACTATTTTTAGAGATGAAATCGTGCAGTGAATTAATTGAAATGGAAACAAGGCCCGACGCAATTAAAGAAGAAGATTAGCAAAGAAAATAAATTAGAGCAAAGAATTATATAGTAAACAGCATTTCAAATAATCAGTTAGAATTAATCATTTCAGAAGAAAAAGCAAGGGACATGCTAAATAGGTTAGATTCTATGTATCTTGTTAAGAATAGTGCCCTAAAATTAATGTGTAAAAGGAAGCTATTAGATTTAAGAATGAAGGAGCATGAAAATCCTGTTGAATTTTTTAATGAATTTGAAAAAATGTGCAATGAACTTAAGAATGCAGGGGAGACAATCACAAATGAAGACAAGCTAAACTATTTATTATTAAGCCTCCCAGAAAACGTATCGGATGTTGTTGATATTATTGATGCTTTGCCAGAAAAAAATAAACCTGTTGAATATGTGAAAACTAAACTGTTAATGGACTTTCAAAAAAGAACTGCAAATCCAAGTGTGAATATTACAATAACAACAATAATTCAAGTTAGCGAGGTTCAGTAAGAGGGGGCGGATGTAATTTCGGCCGGAAAAAGGGCAGGTACTAAAAGCCGGTAGGTAAATTCGGCCGGAGGTTTTAAGTTGCTTCCTTATCTCATAGGTATTTTCGGCCGCAAATCAAATAAAATAACAGAATGCTTTATATTAAAATATTTCTTTATTTCAATAAAATTATTACATCAACTTATTTCTATAACTTAGGTAAACTATAAATTTTTAAAAAACGTTTTGATGTGATACAGATTTAACGAAATTAATTCTAGAAATATTGTCAGATCGAAGCATATTTACCATGTTTTCGATAAATTTTAGTTTGTTTTTTACTTGTTTGTCTTTAATTTTTGCTGGAATATTTAAAATTTTTATTTTTAAATATGCATCGATCTGACAATCTTTTAATTTTTCTATAAAAATAAATATAGAAGGGTGACTTGAATAAAAACTAGAATTAAAGTGCGAATGGAATGATTCGCAGGCATTTGTGGTTCTTTTAATTGATGGGTTTTCATATGCCCATATATTTGGTGGAAAATGAGATTCTGGCGCTATGTAGTTTTCTAATAAATAGTCTGCGTATTCATCTATAAGTTTATGGTCCGGTCTGTATGACATGAGATCAAATATGAAACAATCTTCAACTTCAGAGGGGTCTAAATAAGTTAGCCCAAAAGTATGAGTAAGCCATTTGCTTTCCTCGCAGTTTTTATCTTTATACATTTGGGTTAACCCTAATGATTGTATTTTCCTATACCACGCCTGGTGCAAGTGGAATCTACAACCATTTAGTTTGGTTTTGGGAAAGACAACTTTTAATGCGTTATGAATTGCGATTTCAAAATCCACAAATACCTCCTTCGGTTCAAAAACAATATTATAAAGTTCAAAAATTTTAGATTTTACCAACAGAAAAAGTCTCATATATGTGTCACTGGTCTTATTGGGCAACAGACAATACAAAAGAGGAACATAATGCCCATTTTCCAGTCCATGGATGGTAAATAACTGATAAAAATATTTTGTACAATAAGAAAATGTGCCATCCATGTAAAAATCTTTCATTTTACATAAACTTATTATATTTGTATGGCAAGAAAAAACAATGATATTATCAGCTGTGCTGTTAATAAACAAAAAATTTTCACCTGTTGTGGTTTTCGGTCCATAACTATCGAGTACAGAATGTACATCGTGAATATCCTTAGGCAGGGCTGGTAAGAGCTTACGGCGGCTGTTGTACAAATTTCTTCTTATTAGACTGACATCTATCGATGACAAATTCTCTGGCAAATGATTTGAAAGAACGCTTTTAATAATTTTTGAAGGTTTCTCCGATATGTCTTCCTCAGCTTTGCGCTTGCATGAAGTCGTCACTATTTTTCTCTCCAACGTAGTTTCATCGGACTCGTGGTTGTGGATTAATTCACTTCTAGTAACTGTGTATTCCGCACCAACAGTGTACAGTTTGGCTAAACATCTTAAATTTTTCTTTATACACCTCCAACGTACTTCACCACTTTTTAATACGTCCTGTTTACAAAACTGAAACTTTTCTACAACTAGTAAGTCACAACCGCGTGAACTCTTAATTACTGAAACTGATGCCATCGTATACAAATAATATATTTTATGCTTTCTATCGACTAGTAGCTTAAAGATAAGTTATAATACTGACTAGCTATAATAATTTTATACCTGTTATTTGTGAATTTTATACATTTAAAGGAAACTATTAAGCGTAATTACCAATATCTTAATCTCATCGTAAACATCAACCCCTCGGCCGAAATTACCCCTATCATAAATGGTACCCTTTGATTTATGCAGGTAGGCCAAGGGATTACCGGCCGAAATTACGCCCGCCGGTAAGAGGAGCCTATAATAGAGGAAGAGGAATATTTCAAAGTAATAGACATTCACTGCAAGCGGCTACTGCTCTAGATGATTCAAGTTATGTAAATGAATATAATTCTTTTATCATTGAAGTGGCAACAAAAAGTGTAGAGATGGGTCCAGATCAGAATAATGGAACATATATGGAAATTGAGTGGCTGTTAGATAGTGGGTGTTCCCACCATATTATAAACAACTAAAAGTATTATTAGAAATTTAAAATTTTAGAATATCCCTTGGGCATAAAGGTTGGAGACGGTTTTTCATTAAAGTCAGATAAAATAGGAACTGTTATGGCTAGTTTTAAAGTTAAAGATAAAAATGTGCCAATAGAAATTAAAAATGTATACTTTGTCCCAAATATGAAACAAAATTTACTTAGTGTCTCAACTATTGCTAATCAAAAAAAAATTGTGGTTTTTGAAAATGATAATGAAAAAATATACAACTGTAAATATGAATTAATTGCTACAGCGTACTTAAGAAATAAGTTATTCATTCTAAAAGGTAACCTTTTGAATTGTAATGATAATGCTACTGTTTGTGTTGGATCAAATCAAATGTCTGATAAAGAAAAATGGCATCGTATGTTGGCACATGCTAATTTTAATGATTTAAATTATTTGTGTAAGTTTCAGCTGGATTGCCAAAAAATATTGGAAACAAATTTTTAAAATGTGAGATATGTTTAAAAAATAAAATTATTAACATAAGGTTCACTAATAATCGAAGTAGGGCAAACGTTATACTGGAACTAATTCATACAGACGTTCATGGACCTATTAGTCAAACGGGTTACAAGGGTGGAAAATATTTCATAACTTTTGTAGACGATTTCAGTAAAATTGCTACTATTTATTGTATGAAACATAAAAATGAGGTGTATGATTGTTTTGTTAAGTATATTAGATTAGTGCAAAATCAAACTAATAAAAGAATTAAACAAATTCAATATGATAATGGTACGGAATATATAAATAAAGATTTCTATAAACTGGCAAAAGAAGAAGGTATATATTTGAGGCCATGTCCTCCATACACACATGAATTGAATGGCGTTGCTGAACGTTATAACAGGACAATCATGGAACATGCTCGATGTCTACTTTCAGAAGCTAAATTAGAAAAGCGTTATTGGCCAGAATACATTTACACAGCGGCATATATTGGTAATAGATTACTTACAAATACAAATACAAAAATAAGAAAAACACCTTTTGAATTATTTTTTAATAAAAAAGCTAATGTGTCAAATTTGCATTTATATGGAAGTATTGCCTACGTCAAAGTTACCGAAGAGGTTAGATCATCCAAGTTAAATCCGAAAGCGGTAAAAGGTATTTTAGTTGGGTATACCAATTTAGGTTATAGAATTTTAGTAGATAATAATGTAGTAATTAGTAGATGTACCATTTATAGAAAAGAATAGCAGGTATATTAAGTTGGAAGAAGATGAAGAAGAAATATCAGATAGAAAGGAAGAAGATTCAGACAATAAAGAAGATGAAGAAAAAGTTAAGGAGGTATCTAGTCATAAAAGACCTAAAAGAGTAGTCAAAGTACCTAAAAGGTTTGAAGATCATGTTGTTTATGTAAATTATTCAAGTGTAGAAGTTCCTGAGGATTATGAAGAAGCAATCAACTCTAAGGATAGCAAGAAATGGAGAGATGCAATGTATGAAGAAATTAAAAAGTCTAGAAGAAAATGAGACGCGGATAGTTACAAATATACCAAAGAACAAAAACATTATTGAAGTTAAGTGGATTTACAGGATCAAGTCGGATGGTAAATACAAGGCACGTGTTGTCGCAAAAGGTTTTCAGAAGCTTATATGGAAAACGAAGAAGTATATTCTCCTGTCGCAAGAATGCATACTCTAAAAGTTATGTTATCTGTAGCCTGCAATGAAAATTGGGATATTGAAAAAATGGACGTTCAAACAGCCTTTCTTAATGGTGTAATAAAATCAGGAGTGTATATTTACCCACCCGATGGATATTTAGTAGAACAAAACAAAGTTTTTCTTTTGCAGAAGTCTCTCTATGGGCTTAGGGCCGAAATCTCTCGGTAAAATTAAATTTCAAAAATTCAGAAATTTACATGGTTTACAAAACTAATCTGTTTATATATTTCTTAAGTCAGTAGTAATTAATGAATCTACTTATTTCTTTGTTTTATATTCCTTTTGTTACAAAATCAAGGAGGTACGTTGGAATAATGATTTTGTACTACGTCATAGGTTAGGTTGTGTTCGCAAATATTGGAAAATGTCTTGTCAAGTCTCAAAAAAAGAAGAATAGTTTTAAGTCAGTTAGTTGGTTGATTCGATAGAAGATGAACATGAGTCTGTAATAAAATACTTTAACTTTGAGTAATATAGAAATAAAAACTACAAATGGTTTATAAATATGTTATATTTTAACAATAATGATAAATGTTCATCATATAGAGACCATGATCAGAGAAATTAACACAATAAATGAAGAAAATCAGTTTACACAAGGGTGTGGATTTTTACAAGTACTGGAATCAACCAAAAAAGTTTGAGAATGTTTCAAAATATTCGACTGTATACTGTATACATCTGTATACTTTGTCCAGGCAGAAGATGATAGCTCCAAAACGTGCTTTTTGAAACAACAGCTTCATCGGGTGATAAGAATCGGGTCCTCATAGATTATCTTTAATTAGTGAGAACATATTAGTGAAATCATTTCGTGCCAAGTTGGGGCTGTAAGGCAGACTATGCGATGTATCTGTCTTCGCATTGGCGTAATCCATAATGATTCGTCGTTTTGGGTTTTATTTTTTTATTTACCAAAAGCTTCTGGAAAATGAATGGACATATACTACTCTGAATTAACAATCTTTTGATTTTTGAGAGGCACAGTTGCCCCGTGAACAAACACGTCACAGTCTGCTTCTTAATGCTTCGAGAAGAAAACGAGAAACTTTTGTTGGCTTCTTTTCTCAACGAAACACCCAAACTGACGATTGGCCTCTTCTGTACAGTTTTGAATGCACCACAGTTGCACTAACTTTTTTTGAGCATCTGTCAACAAATGTAGAATCCAGCGCGTACGTAGCTTCCAACCCGCAAACGTTCGTGCAAAATCTTATGTATGATGGACATACTAATGTTTAAACATGTCTCGATTTCAATTCTTTAACCCTTTCATTACGGCCCCCGTGTATATACGACAGGTAAAAAAGTACCCTCCCGATGGCTGTCGTGTACAGACTACACCGACTCAAAATATTCATTTAAATCAGACGTTTTAAACTTAATTTGCTACCCGGGCGGATATTGGAACGTATCCGTTGTTTCTGTACTTGCCGTAATAGGATGGCAGTGACGGAAATAGCCGAGTTTAGCGTGTACATTGGAACTGCATTCTGGCGTGATTCGCCCCAGTATTCTTCAAGATGTCGAGGGAGGAGTGTGCTGGTCCTTCTGGAGACAAAAATGCGTAAAAAAACAATAATGGTCGATATTTAGGTGGTGAAGTAACAGGTTTAACGTCAGGTGATTCTGAAAATTGTAGAACCAAATAATTTGTTCATAAGCAGTAGTGAAGAAGAACCGTTTGTGGACAGCGAAAGCGAGTATCTATCTTCGTCAGGTAGTGAGAGTGTAGATCCTGAAACGTATTAGATATCAGACGAAGTGGAGTAACTAATATACCTGAAGATAATGAGTTGCATGGTAACGAAAGTTAGACATAATTTGGACGAAAAATTAGTTTAATTTGATCTGACCAATGCTAGGCTACAAAATCAAGTTCTAAGCGAAAAGTGAAAGGAAGTTGCCTATTTTCTGAACTTATTTACAGAAGAAATCGCAGAAGTCATTGTACAAGAAACGAATAGATACGCACAACAACAAAAAAACGAAAACTGGAAAGACATAGTTATTTCTGATTTATATATTTTTCTAGCTCTAACTCTACTTATGCCAAGGAACAAAAAAATAGATTTGAAGGAGCATTGGTTCAAAGATATTTTCCTATATTTGCCCAGGGATAGGTATCTTATAATTCAACACTATACACATTTTTCTGACAACAAAGTTGCATCAGAAAATAATGGCTTGCATAAAGTAGAAAATATGGTGAAACTAAAATTCCAGACATAGTTTTATCCATTTCAAAATCTAGTAATAGATAACAGCATGGTCCTCTTCAAAGGGCGATTAAGCTTTAAACGTACATCAAGACAAAAAGACATCGTTGTGGGATCAAACTATATGTGATTGCGAAACTGGTATAGTTCTAGACTTTATAGTAAATATGGGTAAAGAAACAAATATAAACCATGAAGAAACACATAATCTCTGCAATTACAACCTCGGTAATTCCGGCAATGACTAAAAGTGAGTACCGATGTTTTCTGGCACAAGGTGTTACTTCAATCAGAGACGAAAAAGTGCTTCGAAAATTGGTTCAAACGCAGGCAACAGTGTATTGATATACATGTACAACGTTTTAAAAACAAAACCAATTTCTATCATAAATAATTGTTTTTTTTTTCATTATTAGGCTAAATATACAAATAGCAATAATCATAAAAACATATTTTAATCATTACATACGGGGGTAAATTCGCTTTTCTAGCTAATGTTTATCATCAGCAGCCGACTACAAAGGTTCTGATCATGAAATTAGAGTAAAAGAAGAAGCCAAATAATTCACATAAAGATTGGAGTATCTGTAAAACAATTCAATAAACCTTTCAACTATTCAACATCAATATATCATCCCAAAACATTATAGAAAATCCATCCAAAACATTATCTACATTGCATTAAGTGTAAGGTAGTATTTATTAGCTTCGACTCATGATAATTGTAAAGCTTCGCACTACCCTGATTCGAAGATTTCAACTAAATCGGCAGATTAGAAATCAAACAATTGAACAAATTATCACATAGCCATAAAATTTGAAATCAACTACAATTCATTATATAGATCACATTCATCCTCAATTGAATTGAATTGTCAATATGCAATAAGTTTTAATTCATTTTGAGGAAATGATAAATAATTATAATCATAGAAATTTACTTTATATCAGTTTCTATTTCTTGGAAAAAATTATTACCATTATAGTAATAATCACACCTACAGTGTGCCTAGTAAGAAAACTTAAATTTAATAATTTATACATATTTGGAACCAAAAATTGGCACAATATTAAGTCTGTAAATTTTTTTTTGTGTAAATTCTACTCTAAAATCGCCAGACGCCTCATAAGAAAGGCCCTGAAATTACAGCCCCAATGATACGTACCCTATTATTTTTCAATAAATTAAATTTAATAAAATATGTAACCCTGTTTACATTTGGTCAGGAAAATATTAATTCACTTACAATACACAGACCTCTCTTCCAGTAAGATCATGTACATATTTCTAAACAGGGTCGCACGAAAAAAAATTAGATTGATAAACATTTCTATATCATGAATATATCATTCTGATGGATGAGTAAAAATTGTGTAAACATATTAATGGGACCTATGGCAGCTAGCGACATTGAAACTACTTCCGACCATACTAGATTTGGGCCGAAGACTACAGCTAAATTTTGTGCATTCATTTTGTTTAAATCAGACCTTTCCATTACCTGAAACAGAAGGAATCATCTATACTATAGAATATTTTTGAAACAATAATATCATGTATTCAATTGTATTCGACCCTACATCATCAACATCTAGATGTTCGCAATGTAGGGGAAAGGGGGGTACAGTATGTCAACGGGCACAGTGCGTGGCATTTAAATTTAGTGCTATTTTGACTTTTTCATCCGTCAGTCCCCACTATAAGGTTTGTTAATGCGATATCCTGTCGCACCATTCTTACTAGAGGTGTAAAAGTTACGAAAAATAGCGTACCCGTATATATTCGTTATTATCAGAATCAATACTCGTTACTATCGTATCGTTACTTTTGATACGCGTTTCTGGTCGTTCCTACTTTGTAGAAATCGTTCTTATACGTTACATAACTACTTGCGTAAGGTGAATTTTAAAAATTTACCATACGGGGTGTCCCACTATAAAGTAACACATTTTGATGGCTTATTACTCGAGAATGGAAAAAGATATCGACGTGCAGTTTTCGCTAAACTTCTTATATATCCTTCAAATTCTTATTGACATAGTTGCCAAACGTATATTTTTTCCCGAAAGCGCCGAAAAAAAATTACCATTTTTGAAACGAAATTATCGGTTTATTTTAAATACAACACCCTATATTTTTTAATACCATCTGAAAGTCCCTTTCTTCCCCTTTCCAAAAATGTATACATTATCGGCATATACTCAAGTTTTTAGGGAAAGATTTAATTTTTTATGAAACCATGTCAATAACTTCCAAACGTAAATTATCACATTTTAACAGCTTGGAAACGTTATAACTCAAAAATGAGACAAGGGTGTAGGAATTTCCCATAAATTCCTACAATGCGCCTTAATTCATCATAAAGCCAAAGGTTCGAAGTTTAAATCTCCGCGCCTTTTATTCATGTTCACGAAACCAATGGTACCTCCCGCGCCACTAGCCGAAAAATTACCAACAACGAAAGGTAATTAGTAAGTCTTGGCTCAACTCTTGTGACGACATGTTCAAGTGTAAATTCATTTGTTTAAGTACATATCTAATTTCATTAATCTATTTCATGTAACTGCATCAAATAAGAATGTGAATATGATGTGAAGTGTTTTTCCGATATTGATCGGTGAATATTCGTATTGTAAGTACTATTATTATTATAAATTATTGTTTGAACCCACATGGTCGCCTAGACCGGTTCATGTCGGTACTTTAGCGCTGTTGCCGTATCCGATACTAAAGTTTGGTACTTCGTTCATTTTATAAAAGAAATTGTTCAAGTTGTAAGAATTCAAATAGAGGGATTGTGAGTGGACTGTATTTTTATTACACTTTTATTCTCAACGGCAATTTCATCATTCCCGTCAACAAAAGGGTTGGCGAGTGTTCTTGTTCTATAATTCTCAAAAACATCTCGGGAAGGAAAGGATCAACCAATCAAAACTTATAGGAACCAGAGATTAATGAGCGGCTTTCACTAAAATTCTTAGAAATGTTTAATTTTTTTATGACACCGTTTGCAAGTCTCAAAAGTCGTCTAAAATTTTCGTAAGAAATTTACTTTTGTTAATTTTTTACGGAAAGGTGGCTTTGAAATAAATACATATAACTGACATTAACAAACGTCAAAAGGTTATTTATGTAGTATGAAGTATAACAACGAACACAGTTCAATTTATTAACCGAAAATGTATACTTTGATAGAAAAAGCGCGATGCGTCGTATTATATGCCGAGACAAAATCAATAACAGTGACCAGAAGAAGATTCAGAGCCATTTTTGACAGAAATCCGCCTACACGAAAATCGATATTAACATGGGTACAATAATTTACAGAATCCGGAAAACCAGAAACGAAAACGAGAAGACCTGAAAACACCCAGGACAATATGCTCAATGATATTCTGGAGGTAAGGGAAATTCTAGCACTTAACAATAATAGAATATCAGTTAGAAAAATATCCCAAATCACACAATTTTCAAAAAGTAAGGTTCACCAGCTCCTAAAAATTATTAAATTTAAAGCATACAAAATACAAACTTTCCAAAAAATAGAGAATCATTCATTTGAACAAAGATATTTCATGTCAGAAAAATTGTTGTATCTGGTAAGACTTCAGCCTAATTTGAACCTAATAATGTCAGACGAATCCACATTTCATATTAATGGAAGAGTTAATAAGCATAACTGCAGGATTTGGGGAGATGAGAATCCAAGAGCGTTCAACGAATTTGAAAGGGATGCACCCAGAGTAAATGTCTGGTGTGGTGTATCTAAAACTAAAATCTACGGACCCTTTTTTTTCATGAAGTAACAGTTAACGGAAACACTTACACCGAAATGTTGGAGGATTTTTGTATCCCCAATTACAACAAGATGAAATTATAAACACTGTATATTTTCAACAAGATGGCGCGCCTCCACATTACTCCTTATTTGCTCGAAATTCTTTATCAGATCATTTTGGCAACAGATGGATAGGTCGAGCTGGTCCCATCGAGTGGGCCTCATATTCGCCAGACTTAACCATGCCAGACTTCTTCATCTGGGGTTATGTAAAGGAGAGATGCTATAACCCAACCCCTACAAACCTTCAGGAGTGAAGAAATAACATAGTAAATGTTTTTAATACCATAACACCAGAAATGCTGCGAAATGCGTTCAGTAATTTTTGGATGAGATTAGGATTATGTAGGGATGCAGATGGAGGTCACATACAACAACTTATTTATTAAATATAATGTTTGTTTTGTTTTGATGTGTTTTATCAAGTTATGTTTGGTTCTTTGTTCTTATATGTAAATAAAAATGTTTGTTTTAAATGTTTTCTTTCTTTCTAGTTTTCCCGATTCTGTAAATTGTTGTACCCAAGTAAAAATCGATTTTCGTGTATAGGCGTATTTATGTCAAAAATGGCTCTGAATCTTATCCTGGTCACTTTTATTAATTAACAAAAGTAAATTTCTTACGAAAATTTTAGACGACTTTTGAGACTTCCAATTCAATACTGATCCATGAGGGACACCAGCAATTTGTGGATGAGGCAAGGAGAGTTTACCATTAGCGGAAATCCTGAAGGTTCTACTAGTTAAGAAATTATGGATGAACGATAGAATGTTACCATGAAGATTATATTGGGAAAGTTATTTAGTATTGCCTTTCTAGATATCAAGTCAAAGCCACATTCGATATCAAAGATAGTTGCAACGACGTCCTGATGATTATTGATTGCTGAAGAGATATGTATTTGGAGAAGAACAAGGTTGTAGCGAGTGGATCGATGACGCCGGAAGCTGGATTGGGGATTGGGAATGATATTGTACTTTTGAAGAAACCAAAGGAGTCTTTTATTGATCATTTTTTTCCAGGACTTTGCAGGTAGTGCAAGTGAGTGAAATCGGTCGGAAGGACTTGGGCGATATGGTAGATTGATCTGCTTTCTTTATTGGAATAATTATAGATTTGCGCAATGCGTCAGGGAACTGATGAGTACTTCAGATGAAGTTATATATTTCGAGAAGCTTAGAGAGAGATGGATTGGATAGTTTTTTCGAAAAACCACAATGCAAAGTAATATTTTAATAAGAAGCATTCGTGCAGATGCAAAAATTCTCGTCTTCGACTCGGATTTTTGTTGCCACCAGCACTCATGCTTCTTGTTAAAATATTACTTAGCAACGAGTTTTTTCGATTTTTTTTTCGGAAAAATTAGATGCCCTTATGATATTACTTACGATACATTTATTGGTTTCCGTTAGAGGGTCGTTAACGCCGAATGTGTTTTCAAGAAACGCAATAAATTGGGTGTTATTAAGGGAGAAAGATTCAGGATAATCTTCAAAGGGTTTATGTATAATAGAATTCGAGGCTTATATTATGACAATCATTTTGAGCCAGTTTAGATTTTTGAATCTTTTTTTTGAAGGTTTTTTGGAACTGGAGATTGGGAATTCTGGAGGAGGCATTGGGTTAGGATTTGCGAAAGGAGTAATGGAAAGTGATATAGACTGCAGAGAGTCCAGATTGCTGTCATTTGAGCGTGGTCGTTTTTCACCACTTACAGGAGAGGTGGGGGTGAGTGGCATTTCCGTGGGTAATTCAGGAATGTCTGAAATGGAATCAGTAGTGGCTGGATTGCCAGTAGAGGAGGGTTCAAGATTGACGAATGTATTCAATAGGAGGGGGAAGGTCGAGGGAAGTGCTCCGACATGATTCAGCGGTATGTCCAGTCTGTTTGCAAAGAAAGCATTTAAGTTTATAGATAGAAATGAATATTCTGTGTGATGTATTTTCATGAGTAATAAGAATCAAAGTTTGTAGTGAAAAATAATTACTGGTGGGTAGAACGTAGGTTACATGGCGGAAGCTTGCTGATGTGCGTATTCATCATCGGGCGTGCCACTTTTTGACGTATGAAACAGGAAACGTAAGTGTTAATCCTAGGTCGTGAAGAGCTTTTTCGATAACGGGATGTGGAATGGATGGGTTGACATTGGAAATAAGTATTCTATTGGTGGGGAAGATAAGCCGATAAATAGGAATATATGACAAGATGGCGGACGATGTAGACGCGAGTAAAAGTGATCTGACAAAAATATGCAAATATTGTAAAAAATCCGTGGTAAATTCAGTTGTCAAGTGCATAAATTGTGAAGCAGTGTATCATAATTCGTGCGCTTTAAGAATAGCAGGTTTGATGGCCTTGGGAGATAGAAACCATGTGAAATGCTGTTCTAGTTATGTTGAGGTTAAGACAGGAGATGCAGAACTTGCAGAAGGAAAAACATCAGAAATCATACATAAATTATTGGAAGCTAAAGGTGATATTTTAAAAGGTAAAGACGAAATAATTTCTGAGTTGAGAGCCAAGGAAATCTTGTTATACAGGAATTTAGAAGTATTACAAGAAAAAATAGACGATCTCAACAAAAAGCAGAACGCAGTAAAAAATTAGAATAAAGAAGATCAACATCAACAAAAAAGTGATAAACAAAAGACGACCTATGCTAGTCAAACGGGGTCAAATTTGTAGGCAAACCAGTTTTACAAGCTGGTGAAAGCCGTGACACTCGCAGCGTCAGAAACTCTTTTTCTTTTTTAATCAAACATAACCTTCAAATCGATAAAAATAGAACAAGAATGATCACTCAACAAGAAGTAAACAATGCCGTTTTACAGGCTCAGATGACGAATAAAATGCGAGAGTTTCAACAGATGGGAGATGAAATACAGATATCCGAAAGGATTCATGAGTGGCATGTAACAAAACGAAGGTCGCGGCGATTTGTTGTAGGTCGCAATGAGGATATCACTCAAATTCAAGCTTCCCAGAATTTGCACAATTTCGTGTCACCAGACTGACACCCGGCACTAAGCCCGAACAACTGAAGGCTTTTTTGGAGAAGAATTTCCTAGTAGTCCAATCTGAACAGCATTCTTCAAGTACCCCGAAAATTATGCATCAATGAAAATTACTATAAAGCAGGATGATGTCAGGGAGGCCTGGAAACGAGAAGTCTGGCCAAATGGAGCGGTTATCTCAAGGTTTTTACCCAAAAAGTGGATGCCACCAACAAAGGAGGATCCTCAGTCATAAGACCTCTACAACCAACTGACGACGTCAACAGAGTTTTTATTTCAACAAAAGACAAACACACACTGACTGGTAGGAAAAAAACCCGTCTCTGCAACAGTAATCTAGCTGTGAACAAATCGTTAAAAATCGGTCATATTAATGTACAATGCATATTAAATAAAATCGAGTAATTAACTTGTACTTGGAGATAAACAATCTTTATTTTGTGTGCATTAGTGAACACTGGCTAAACACGGATTGTTTAAAGTTACTAAATATGAATAATTATGTATTAAAGTCTTATTGTTGTATCATTTCTGTGTTGAACAGCATGCTGAATTTTGTGGCATAGAGATCAGAAAAATAAAAACAGTTCTTATTATATCCTATAGATCTTCACTGTCTAGGGAATTTGAGTTATATTTTGACAAAGTTGAAGAACTTCTATCTTCAATAACAGGTAGGTACAAACATATAATTTTAGCTGGAGATTTCAATACTAACATTAAAGAAAAAAATTCAGAATACTGGCTTAATTTGTGTTAATATTTTAATCTTAAACCTAAAATTGATCTACCAACGAGGAGCCCTGCGAGGTCTTCTAGTTGCATTGATAATATTTTTACTGATCTGGATAATTCTGTCTGTGAAACGGGAATTGTTGATCCCTGTATTGCTGATCATGCAGGGCAATTTATTACAGTATCTACCTATCCTGGCGAATGTATCGATAACACTATGAATAAATGTATTGCTTACGACGAAAACAACAACATAAATAAACCATTGACATTTTTTATTGACAAATTAAAACAAATGAGAGAATACCTCCAGGTGTTAAATAGTATTAGTGCTGAACACCACAACACATCCAAAGTTTATAAAAGACGTGTGGCACTCGGAGACTGCCGCGGTAAAGCTAATGCATAGAGTTTTACACTTTGACGTTCACAATTTCTTTTTCTTTTTAGCTCTTTATGCTTTTCTTCTCTATAAAAAGAACATATCTAGGTATAAATAATTAGGTATTAATAGTGTAATTACACACCAAAACAATTATTCATTCAAAAAATTTGAACAAAAATAACGATATCAAGAGTATCATCGAATTTCGCGCGATGTACATTTATATAGATATAATATCATATATACTTTTTCTGCGCGGCATTAATGTGTATTACCTATACATAAAAAATGTGTGTGTATGTGTGTATATATATATAAAAAGGGCTACTTTCAATATCGCTCATTTTAATATCAAAAATTTTGGTTATCTTTATAGCAGTATTATATATAAATTAAAAAAAAACAAAAAATAATACTGCATTTGTGATAATAATAATAAAATGTATGTATATAAAGTACTCACTCATTTTCTTTCACTATTTTTTCGTGACTTTCTTCATTAATAAATGCACTTTGTTTATTCATATTTAAAACACTTTTTACACAAATTATACGAGTACAGATAATCACTGTTGTACATAGACGATAAATACCTATATACCTATGGCAAAACTAAAAAGTATCACCGCTGTGCCGGTCGGAGTGGGGGGGTGTTAGGTTATTTTCGTTACGGAATTTCTGGATTCGGTCTCCATGCTCAAGGCCCGCGATAGAAGCTATGCAATAGCTTAAAAAGCAATACCAGAGCGCCATACAAAATGCCAAAAGAATTTCATACGATAATTTCATTAATGAATCAGGTAACAAATCCAAGGACGCTTGGAAGTTAATTAACTATGAGCGCAATTTAAAAAACTTTCAACCTCAAGCAGCATTTCCCCTGATGAATGTAACATCTTTTTCACAAATGTAGCAAAAGAAATTATAAAATCTCTACCCTCCTGCAACATTAATGCTCTAACCTACCTCTATACACTCACCAAACCGAGCACTTCTATCTTTCTCAGTCCAGTTACTGAGCTTGAAGTTAAACAAGCAATAACTAAATTAAAAAACTCTGCTTGTTTGGACATATACAACTTAAACAGCAGAATGATTAAAGAAACCATACACCTTGTTCCTGGTCCATTGACTTTTCTTTTCAATCGTTGCCTATGTGAAGGACTATTTCCAGACATCTTCAAGACGAGTAAAGTTATTCCCATATTTAAAAAAGGGAGTTCCAAATATTCCTGATAACTATAGACCCATATCTATCATTCCTATCTTTGGTAAAACTTTTGAGATGCTAATTAAAGAACGCTTAATTTCTTTTTTAAATGCTAATTCAATACTTAATAAAAATGAATTCGGATTTAGGTCTAACAAATCAACTACCCAAACTATGATGGCTATAGTTGAGTCAATAATAGATAATATAGAAAAGGGCCTAGTGTCTGCTGTAACTTTATGTGATCTGAGTAAGGCTTTTGACAGAGTGAGCCATGACCTCCTATTAGGCAAACTGGAATATTATGGTATATGTGGCACAGCTTTAGAGCTAATGAAGACCTGCTTATGTGGGAGAAAGCAAGTTGTTTATACATCTGGAAGTTCTAGCTCATGTAGATCCATTGCGCACGGTGTATCACAAAGCTCCATACTAGGACCAACTCTTTTTGTGATATATATATTGACGATATTTTCAATTTCTTATTTCCAAGCTTATCATTTTGCCATGCAGATAATGTATCAACGGTAGAAGCAGACTCAAATGTTAACGACTTAATGGACCTATGCTCGAGAACAGATAATAACGAGGAAACTTGGTTTACTTCAAATTATCTCAAACTAAATAGGGATAAGACACATAAAATTATAATATCATCATATCGACAAATAACAACGAAGCAACATGTAGATTTATTGGGGTTTAAAATTGATGACATGTTAAATTGGGAAGCACATATTGCTGGTTGGTGCAAAAAACTTTCTACACAACTGTTTGTACTAAGACAGCTGAAAAGGTGTCTTAGTCAAAGTATAGTATTACAGACATACTTTTCTCTTTTTAACAGCCACCTAACATATGGCATACTTTTATGGGGTCAGTCTCCACATGCAATTAAAGCCAATGTTTCTCACAGAGAACATTGTCGTCCTTTATTTCACGTACTTAAGATTCTACCACTGCCGTGTATCTTCATATTTTACAATGTCTTAGAAGTACACAAAAATAATACAAAGTACCTTACAAACGCTGACTTTCATAATTACCCAACTCGAAGAGGTGCACAGCTGAGGCCTCAATTTTATCGACTGGATCTGTCAGCTAGAAATTCACTCAACTTGCATTTATACAATAAAACACCAGCAGATATTACTGGTTTGAGTCATAATCGTTTCAGGGTTAGAGTTAAGCACTCGCTATTGAGGCACTGTTTCTACTCCATCGAAGAGTTTTTGAATTGTGAGACATTGCTCTTTTAAATTGTTAGTTTTGTTGTTTTGACTTTTAGAAATAACTATTTTAAATGTAATAAGCGTGTATTAACTGTTACTAACATTTACCCTACTATGTCTGTTTGACTTGTCACTATTGTACATTTTTGTAATTAATGTGATAAAATAAACCTATCTATCTACGACATTTTTGTAATTTTTTGGAGAAATTTCGGTTTGTTAGCACAATACATCCCCGAGGTGTATACAAGTGACAGTTTTATTATAGAATATTGCTCAGGGCATCTCACAGATGCGGAAAAGTTAGTTTTAATCTTTAAAACCGTTTATTTTACTCAAATTTGTTCTAGTGCAATCGGAAGATGCATTCTTAGGTTACCCGTCTTACAACACGTTTGTTACATAAAATATTTTTTAATATTAGCTGGACGTGTTTTTATTCTTAACGATATTTTGGGGTAGAGTGTGTGTCCAGAGAATGGGTCACAGTGTGTCAGACACATTGTGACCCATATGAGTTCAGAAACTCCCATAATGATACGTAACGGAATGAGAAAAACTGAAATAGGGCCCACAGATCCCGAAAAAATGAAAGTCGCTGTACTTCGGGTTGTTAATGAGAACCGCAAAACAAGGAATGTAGCGACAGAAATGGATATAAACAGAATTACATTGCAGTGATACGTCAATAAATACAAGGCTGCTTCTGAACAAGAGAGACTTCAAGGTACAAACCAAATTATACCGTCAACAAGGTTTTAAGAACCGAACTTGAAGAAGATCTCGTACAGTATATTATAGATGCAGCAAATATGCATCACGGTCTCACAAGAAAGCAAGTGATGCCATTTGTTTATCAGCTGGCAGTTGCAAATAATTATAAAATTCAAAACACTTGGCATCAAAATAAATCAGCTGGACTGGACTGGTTCTATGAATTTAAGAAAAGGTAACCCATCCTTTCAGTACAAAAGTCAAAGCTACTGCCTTTAATAGAAGCACCGTTAAATTTTTTTCGACAATTTGGAAGAAGTTTATTCCGAAGTTGGTATATATAATTTAGATGAAACTGCTCTCACTACCGTTCACAATCCCCCGAAAACTTTAGCCAAAAAGTAGTCAGAAACAAGGTGGGGCAGGTTACATCGGGAGAGCGAGGAGTTTTGGTGACTGCCTGTTGCATCATATCAACGAGCGGAAGTGCAATTGCTCCTTGTTTGATCTTTCCACTAGTGCATTTCAAGAATCATATGTTTAGGGGAACACCAGTTGGAACTGCATGATTTGCTATAAAAACGGGATGGATGAACAGCGACATATTCCTTGAGGTTTTAAAACATTTCCAAAAAATACTGGGGTCACATTAAAAAATAAAGTGATCTTGATATTTGATAACCACGAATTGCACATTACAATTGCCAGTTTAAATTTTTGCAAAGAGAATTGGATATTACTAGTATCTTTACCTCCACGTACGTTGAACAAACTCCAACCCTTGGACCGGACAGTGTTTAAGTCAATGACTGGATGGTAACCAATCCAGGGAAAGTGATAAGTATTTATGAGATATCAGGTTTATGTGGGCAAGCATATAAATTATTATTCACCCCCAAAAATATTACAAGAGGATTTGAAGTTACGGGCATTTGACCGTTCAATAGAAGTGTGTTTCCAGATTATTTGAGTGCAGATGTTACTGAGATGCATATTCCAATCAAAAATAATACCATATTTGAAAATATTTCAAGTGTCGGTAATGCCGACAATATCTTAGAAAATACAGCCAATCATGAACTCTTGCTTCCATTAACCTTTCGTCACGAACTACAACCTTTTCCGAATGCTGCACCCCGGAAAAACATTTTAAAGAAAACCAAAAGAAAAAGCGAAATCTTAACGAGTCAATAAAGGATACAATATGTGAAGTGCTAGAAATAGAAATACGAAAGAAGGATTTGAAAAAGAAAAAAATTGTTAAAAGAAAAGTTTTCCTGGAGCCAAAAGACACGCATAATAGTAGCAGCAGTGAGAATTGCTCTGATGATAATATTAGTTTGTGCGACAACACCTCATCTAATTTGAGTTTCACAGATTCTGAGATCCTGAAATCAGCTTTGACCAACATATTGAATTCGGTAACAACGACTATGTTCTAGTAAAGGTGAGAGTAGGCTCACATAAAGAGAAGGTCAATTTTGTACCAAATGTCGTATTTGAGAAAGAATATCCAACTGACCAAATTGCCAAATCCGCAAAATATTGGAAAAACTTCAAGAACTGCGGAAATCCTAAAATGTCCACTCCAATTTGATTCGTTTAATATTTGATATCTAGATGTGAACCGATCTTTGAATAATTTTTATAGAATTTGGAATAACATTATAGAGGAATGTGTCCCAAGATATGTTCATTACAAAAAATCTAAAATGTATCCCATTTGGTTCACCAGCGATATAAAAAGTAATTTAAAAGAAAAAGAGATGTATCGAAAACTAAAAAATATTTCTAGTTATTTTAATGATAAATACATAGAAGTGAGACGAGTAACTAAGCTTATAATAATTGAAAAAAAGAAATATATTAATAAATTAGAGCAGGAAATAACTTCTGATATAAATAATTTTTGGAATTATATAAAGAATAATAGGAAAAACTCTAATAGTGGTAAATTTGTATTTGTATATAACGGGATAGAGGTAACGGAGGAAAAAACTGAAGAAACATTTGCATCATTTTTCGCGTCAGTGTATGCCGACAAAAAAGCCTCTTACAATTTGCTCTTGAATTCTGACTTGGACGTAACAAATAATACATTCGTATTGAATTCGGTTAGTGAGTTAGAATTCGATGTGGCACTAAAAAAGCTGAAACCGGAGGGAACTGATGGAATACCACCATATATACTAAAGGCCTATGGCGAGTGGGTAAGTCAGCCTTTGATACATATTTATAACCTTGTTTTAAAAACTAGTATATGTCCCTTAGTCTGGAAAACAGGATTGGTATGTCCCTTATTTAAGTCCGGTGATAAAATGAACATCGAAAACTATCGACCTATTTCAATTATGTGTGCCCCTGCCAAGCTTTTTGAACAGATATTATATTGTAAATACACATGTTGAAAAGTATATAGTACCTCATCAACATGGATTTGTGTCACAAAAATCATCTAATACAAACCTGTTTCTTTTTAGTAATCATGTATTTGAGTCATTGGAATGTAAATCTCAGCTTGATGTTATATATACGGATTTCAGCAAGGCATTCGATAAAGTTGACCACGACATATTGCTAGAGAAATTGGGTGGTTTTGGATTATCATATAACCTACTTTGTCTATTTAAAAGTTATCTAGAAAACAGATATATAGTTACTAAATACAACGGAAATGCATCGGGGAAATTTGAGGCAAATTCTGGAGTGCCTCAAGGTTCCAACCTTGTGCCGCTTCTTTTTGTACTTTTTATTAATGATTTGCCTAAAGTACTAGTATCTTCAAATGGCCTTATATTCGCAGATGACTTCAAAGTATTCAAAAAGATAGAAACAGTGAGAAATTGCGTTATGTTACAGAAGGACATTGATAGGGTGTTTGAATGGAGTTTTTAAAATAAATTAAATTTCAACCTACGCAAATGTTCTGTTTTAACTATAACGCGTATTAAGCAACCGTGTCTCTTTAATTATTTAATGGAGGGTCAAAGCTTGCAACACTGCACTGAAATCAAAGATTTAGGCATGACTTACAACAGTACATTCTCATTTACCAGACACATTGAAAATATAGTGAAGTCAGCTAATAAAATATTGGGTTTTATAATAAGACAATCTCATATTTTTACTAATTTTAATACACTTAAACTTGGTTAGGAGCAAGTTGGAGTTTGGCTCATTAATTTGGTTCACGGAACCTCAAAGTAATTTGAATAAATTAGAAAAAATTCAAAATAAATTTTTAAGGTTACTCTATTCTAAAAAGCATCACGTGTGCCCTGACTACCAGATAATTAGAAGTACAACTCTCAGAAATGAATTTAAGATATTATCCCTTGAAAATAGACGACAACTAGCAGTAATGATATTCTTATATAATATTATAAATAATAGAGTTAACTCCCCTGAGCTTTTGTCTTTGATTAGATTCAACGTGCCACCTAGACGAATGCGCCAGGTTACAATAATTAATATCCCTTCATCATTCAACATCTCGAGATCACCTACGGTAAACATGTTTCGACTTGCGAATCGATTCAATACATTGATGGATCTAGAATGGACAGTTTCTACCATAATTTTTCGCAAAACAATCTTGGAGTAGCTAATCTTTATATCTCTATGAAGAACTTTAAAGGTTGTATCAATCCTCATACAATTCAATTAATCTTGGATAAACTATACGAATACAATTACATGTTTGTCTACATTTTGTGAATCTTATAAATTCTGTAAATTTATTTTATTATGTAAAAATGTATTATTTTGCACAATGTATCTTATTCCATATTTATTCATGTAATAAAACCGTAAGGTTTGTATGAATAATAAATAAATTAATTAATTAATTTGTCTATGTTTTACTGTGTTCACAATATTTTCCTTAATAATAGTTTATTTCATAACCATTTTAATTCGTATTTTCTATTTGGATACTTAGTTAATACTAGTTTATTTTTTTTCCATGATCTTGATTTAACGATTATTAATAAACATGGAAAACGAAATGTTTGTAACATTTTCCGTCCGCGATTTGTTTATAATCATGAAACACACTATACCCCACTAGTTGGGTAGAGTGTGTCATATGTCATTAAATAAGAAAAGCAATCTAGATCGTCAAATATCAATTCATTCCATTCTTTTTATTTAAATTAATAATCCTAAAGAATTGCTATTTAACGTACAACAAATGAACCAACTCTTGTCAACTTCATTTTTAATAGTAAAATCGAACAATAAAGTTGACACACTGTAGTAAAGTCGAACAATAAAGTTGACACACTGTAACCCCTTTCAACCACCTTCTAACAAATTAATAATACTAAATCACAACAATACTAACTTTTGATCGACGTTTACCTCTAAAATCTATCAGAATTTCAAAGCAATTTCACGGAAATATATGTTTACATAATATTCCTTAACCGGTGTTCTCAAAATTGTTATCTTGTACTGTGAATTTAGAAAAAATTCAATTTGTTACAATTTATTAAGCAAGAATATACTTAGAAATAGCTTCCTTACCCTAGATAAAAATCGTATGATATATTTCAACACTTTATAATTATCTTCGGGAAGTTTCTCCATTACAAGTATTGATACCAATCTCAGTCTTTCATCATTATTCCAACCTGCAATAAAAAAAAACTAACAATTTTCTATTACATAAACTGCTCGCTTTGAGTTAGCATAATTCTATGGATACAAAGATTTGCGTTTGGTTTAGATCAGTGATGGGCAAAGTATGGTCCGCCGACGGTCTTCGAAATGAATGGTATATGGTACGCGATAATTATAATTTGACGGTCCAGCAATTTAAAGTTGAATAATAGATGTATAGGTAAAGGAGCCAGCTACACTGGCCACGTAGTTCATACGTTGCGGGTCGCGAAGAGAAGAACACTGTGAGGTGAGAGGGCAGAGCGTTCGTAATTTATAACTAACGAGCAATTGTGTGTAATGTTTATAATACAAAGATTTCAAAACAAAATGCATTTTTGCTATAATTCCGGCCCTTCTCTGAACTATCTTAAACTTTCTGGCCACTTATGAAGAAGGTTTGGCCACCACTGGTTTAGATATTTATCATTTAGAATCACATGCAACGGTAGTTGCCGAGTGACTCACAAAACCCACCGCACCGAAAAAGCCCAATACAAACTGTCTAGGTCATGTAAATAAAACCATGAAAAGTCACTCTATATATAAAGTAATTTATTTTTAATATAAAATGTCAATTTTCAATAGGCCGAAAAAATAGGAACGCGTTCACCGATCACGATGATTGTGTCAATTGACTCGGGGCGCCGAGGTGATGCTACTGTAAAATTTTCAGCCTCCTAGCTGTACTCAAAGTTCAGATACAAGTACCTCGTTTTAGGTAGTTTGTCAGTATATATATTTGTGGCAAGTTTGTAATGGCTCTAACGATTTCGATGAAACTTTCCAAGATGATAGAGATCGAAAAGTTATTGAATAATGAAGTACATTATTAAATCTTTGAATTTTTAAATCAAGAAAATTGATTAAGCGATTTTCTTCAATTACTAATGTAAATTTAATTTTTGGGTGTAAATTATTAATGTGGTTGAAAAATACGTCTAATTGTCGTTCAATTTACCGAAAACCAACACAGACTGATGTGACAATTCCATTTAATTCCAATCACCATGTGTCCCATAAACTAGCGGCATATAATTCAATGATACATAGAGCTTTTTCAGTTCCTATGAAAAATGTAATTTTGATAGAGAGATTAGATTAGATATGATAAATAAGCTAATTAATAAAAAAGAGGGAAAAGTGGCATTACAACTAATATTTCCTAAACAAACTGATGAAATAAAAACTTATAAAACCATCACATATGCAGGAAATACTTCTAATAAAATTTCAAAGATAATATCTTCAGCAACGAATACAACAATTTCTTTTGAAACAGAAAGTAACGTTAGTACAAAATTGTTAAATGTAAAAACAAAAATACCACCATTAAAGCACTCAGGTATATATAAACTCAAATGTCCAGAATGTAACGCTGTCTATTTGGGTCAGACCCTTAGGAATTTTGAAATCCGATACAGTGAGCACTTAGGAGCATACAGATTAAAACAACCAGATAAATCCCACTACGCAAAACATCTACTTGACACCAATCATTCATTGACACCTAACACAAAACTAGAAGTGCTGCATATTTGTGAAAAGAAACAAGAACTGGATTTCCTTGAAGAATTGGAAATTATAAGACATTTAAGAAACCCACAATATGAAGTTGTCAAAGAACAGTTAGGGAGTTCTCCACTAATAAACTGTCTTCTTAAGTGATAAATGTAAAGATCAGCAGATATAGTTTTCCTGGTTTTCTATATCATTGCACAGTTATACTGATCTTAATTGGAAAAATGATATCCAGGATATCACCATAGGGCTAATAATATCTAAGCTTCAATATTTGTAATATCACATCGTCTTCTTTTTTCTATTAACATATATTAAGTCCATCACAAGTTATGTCACTTCTTGGTCTAGCCAAAAATAACTACTACACATCAGGTAGGCACCAAATGAAATGTAACTTCTGTCATTCTGACGATGATATTGATGTATCGAAACAATTGTCAATTTTTTAGAATTTTAAATAATTTTTATTATATTGTGGAATTAACTAGAAACCGTGAGTTTCATTTAAAACACTAATAAGATTTTTAATAACCAATTAACAACGCACGCCTCAAGACGTACTAAATAATCAGAAGTGTTTAGCGGTAATAAGAGAAATCTTTAGAAAAAACCAACTTGTGTTTTTTCAACAATGTTAATAATAATATTTCACCCATAAATCCAGTGTTGAGAAAAAGAAAATCATATCGAAGTATTACTTTTATTTCATGAAACATAATCATTTAGCAAAGAAAACCCACAGCTCTTTATTAGTCATTGACGAAAAATAAAGTGGAAAATGAACTTCAAAACACTTGCAATTAATAAGTGATGTTCTCAACAATAAATAATATGCACTAATTTTTCAATGGAAAATAAATATTTGTCAAAAATAATCTACAGTTCTGTTATTCTAGCATCTGCACGTGACAGCTGTCCAGCCAGGGAAAGTATCACTTATAAATTTTGCAGCTAGGTCACGTAACCGAAAACGTTTTCGGTAAATTTAGGTTGTCGTCATGGCAACATGTCCAAATTAAGGCGTCTGATTGAATTAAACAACGGGTAAAAAATGTTCTAGATAATTTTAGGAAGCTAATGCAAAAAACCCATCTCAACCCGTCTTGCGTTTCAGTTTTCGGAGATTTTGGCCCTTTTTCAGCTTTATTTCCTCGTCTATAAGAAAAACGTGCAAGGCCGGAAACGTTAATGAATGGGTACTAGGGAACGGAACCAACACATCTGTAGAATGTACGACAGAAGAATTGCATGTGACAAATCTCCATTAGGTCGCAGGAGTTTAGGACGTCCTTGAAAACGATGGAGCAACAACTTAGCAGTGTAGGCAGAGAAACGACGAAAAGAAACAGGCGATTTGACTAGACTAAAAGAAGGACGAAAAAGAAGAATATTTTTTTAAGAATCCTCCTGTTCATATCCAATTGTTGCTGTAAATTACCATTGACATGATGTTTTTGCTCAGCTTCACCTTTTTTTCTCCATGCAGGGCACTTCCAGTTCTCAAAATATTCAATAGCATTTCTTAATGACCATTTATTGAAATGCCTTGAAAATACTTCAATATTTGGACCATTCTATACCGCAAATCATGAATAGTGAATTCACAATTAAAAACAATACTTAAGCCTTGAGTTAATACTTTTTTTATATGCACTTATTCAACGAAAATCGCACATTAAAAGGAATGTTTTAAACTGATTTGGGATTTAGTTTAGTAAATATTATTATTTCTTATAAAATCCTATGAGTGAAAATTTTCACATTTGTTTTGAAAAAAATTAATATTAGCGTTAATATAAGATAGTAAGAATGGTTATGATTTACAATTATGAATTCTGTATAGATTAAGTAGTGAGTAATACATGGCCACCTACAACACTAGGCCGGAATACTGAAATTTGGCAACAGTGAACAGTGGGCCGATGAAGTTAGGTTTTTATCATTGCGAGACCGTGAAATCAGTGGATATAATATTGATTTACGTTTATAGTGCGCGTGTGTTTATAATTCGTGATATGTAATAGGTGATCTGAAGTATGCAATAGTGTGTACAGTCTTTTTAAACTAAGTTTATGAACTTGGTGCTCGTTATTTCGCAGTTAATAGACTGACAACTTCAACATAAGACTTCTGTTTGCAACTGTTTGTGTTAAGTTTTAGAGGTAAGATATTTAATAATATATATAAATAAAAAGATTTTAGCATCAGTATAATTTGTAAACATACTCTTTGGTCTGTGGACCCATATAAAATATATGGCATAACATGGTAATTGTATCAAATAAAGTATGGTTAAAAAATTTCTAAAACTCATTGAAAATGTTTAAAGGTGACTTGAACCAAGACTAATTTTTAAATTATTATCCAATTTGTGATTCTTGTTAAGCCATTCCACATTGGACATAAATGAAGTATATAAATTAAGCCAATAAGGTTAATTACTTATGTACTTATAGGTAGCACTTCTATTAAATATTTTATTTTTTTGTAGATGCCTGCGAAATGTTGGTACCAAGTTGTACTAGTAATTATGCTTCCAATAGTGAAGGATATATTACAGTATTTAAGTTTTCAAAGAGTGATGAGCTGAAGAACAAATGGTTGAGAAATATCCCATGTGCAAACTGGGAACGAAGTCAAAGTTCAGTTGTGTGTATTAAACATTTCACCAAGGATCAAATTAAATTTACTGATGTGTACAAGGATAAGGGTGATGATCTGAAGACATTTACGAGGAAAAGACCAGTATTAAAGGAAAATGTAATACCACAAATATCTCCTGGTCTCTCAAAATATCTTTCAGTGGAGAAGAATCCAGCTGCAAGAAGTAATCCTGGTATACGAAGAAAAATGATACTAGATAGACAACAGAAACAACAAGAAGAATGGTGAAACAATGATGTGATAGTGAATTTTTGTGAACAGTTTAAATCTAAATTGAGTGTTTATTTAGAGAAATGGCAGTATCTGATGGGATTTGATAATGATGAACCAGATGTCAGGTGTAGTATAGAAATATTTGAAACAATGATAATCGAGGTAAGAATTGAGCACAATTTATTACATAAAAATGATTTAAACTGGATATTACCGCCATGTCTAAAGGTGTCCCTTTGATCACAGATTCAAAATATTTTATCATATTATTCTGAACCCTTTAGTACCAATGTTGTAAGTTTAGAATCAGCATTGAAAAATTTTCATCATAATATAGATCTAATAAAACATAAGCTTACAGAAAGAGATGAAAATAGTAAGATAGAACAAATTGATTTTTTGTCAGAACAATTTTGTCTTTTATTTGCTAATTGTAATAGGTTTTCAGCAGATTTAATTTTAAAATCATTTTACTTTACGCTCAGTCCAGGAAAGCATATAATGCTGTAAAAAACAATAAATTATTGGCCTTGCCACAATCTAAATATGTACAGAAACTTTGTAGTTCACTGAAACTTTCACCAAATAATTCTTTAGAAAATGAACATTATATCAAAACCGAAGGCTTATCTGATTTGGAAAAATATGTTATTTTACAGATTGATGAAATATATACTAAAGAAACTTTTGATTATAAAAATGGGAATTTAGTTGTTTTTGCTGAAAATGACACATTATCACAAGTGAAGACAGTTCAAACTTTTTTAATATCTTGGAAAAATGACAGAAGTTATGTCACTTGAACCTGTAAAGAATATTCATGGGGATCAATTTTATGAAATGGTTCTTGTTATATTAAATATTTTGTTAAAATATGGCTTTAAAATAATGGGCTCGTTTCATAAAATTCAATGATAATGTCACAAGATATATTAGGTCTGAACTAAGAATTTATGACTAATAACGCCACTCTACGATTTCAAATAAAAATGGAAAAAAATATTGAAATTTGAATTCTTGTGGTAGACTGTGGTAGGCTAGAGCCAATGGCAAACAAAGATATTTTGCGCTGTTGTCATGAGGGAAAACTTTATAAGTAGACTAGTTATCTTTTTTCTTTAACACCCGTTAAACAGAAAGGCAAAGTACTGTCAAAACGTATTCTTTCAAATAATGTTCTCCTAATTGGGTGCCTCTTATTAAAAAAGGTAACTCTCTCGTAGTCAAAGAAATTTGGAAATATATATTTTAAACTGCAGTGATGATGCTTTCAAAATAGAAAATGTAACGTAAAATGTATGTATAATGAAAATTAAATGTTCTCCATGTAGGTTGAGTTGTTTGGAAAACGTGTCATGTAACACACATACATAAATTGCGTTACCTCAAAGTTCCAAACTCGATTTAGTACCGGATCGCTTACTCTTCTTCTGTTTAGGGGAGTTCGAGTGACTGAGACACCATGTACACATCCACTTGAGGAAGATTTGTCGAATTAGCTTCGGTGAAACCTGGATCCATTTTAACGATATCTCTTAAAAGGCAAATAAACAGAAGCACATTTTCTACTATAAAATAATATAACAAACAACTAAAAAGTCGGCGAGGATGAAGTCTGTTTGAGGTTAGTTGTAGATATTGATGTCAATTGTCAAATTCTTCTAGTCGACTTTCACTTTGTATTAATCAACTTGGATAGTCAAGTAGGATTTGTCAACAGAACGTACTTCCAATCTGACAACAAGGGCTTCTGTCATTGGTCGACTTACAGCGGTTTATTTAAATCTAATAAAATTTTTAAATCTAATTTTCGAAGATATTTATAACTTTTGGAGATAAATATCGTTATCATAGAAAAATATATGATATTTTTAATCCGTCTGATATGATTTCACTTGTTAATTCATACCCATGAAACTAGCCCATTAGTATAGTTACAGATAATGCTAGAGTGAATCAAAGCATGTTTATTAAATTAACTGAGAAGTCAGAAGATAAACATTACTTTCCTTTAACCCCTGATTACCCCAATGTTTGATACTGTTCACATTCTCAAAAATATTAGAAATAATTGGCTCAATTTAAAAAATCACACAAAAACATGTATATTTCCTGATTTTGACCATCATGACCAAATTAGAAAAGCGAACTTTTTAGATATTAGAAATTTTTATAAACTAGAAGCCAATTCCCTTGTTAAAGCTGCTACTAAATTAAATTATAAAACAGTGTATCCATCAAGTATTGAAAGACAGAAGGTTTCCTTGGTATGTAATATATTTCACAAAACTACACATTCTGGTTTATTAAATTATAGTGAAAATACGGCTGAGTCTATTAATATAGTTATAAAGTGGTGGTCAGTTGTTAATATTAAAAATCCATATCTTCTTAAATTAAGAGAAATTATTTTTTAAAACCATTTGATGACATTAAAGATACCAGACTTCAATTTTTAGAAAAAAATTTGATTTGGCTTAATAAATGGAAATCTCTTGAAATTAACTATTCTTGTTTGTCTATCCAAACACTCAATGCTTTGCACCATTCGACAAATGTGATTATCAGTTTGATTAAATATTGCTTAACAAATATTTCTTGTAAATATGTGCTCAGTGGAAAATTTCAAACCGACAATTTAGATTCTCGCTTTGGCAATTACAGGCAGCTTTCAGGTGGCAATTATTATGTAACATTAAGACAAATTTATGAATCTGAAAGTAAAATTAGAATAAAAGGCATTTTTAATCTTCACTCTGCACAATATGGACAAATTCAATTCAATATTAATAATCTTGCACTGTTAAATATTTGTAAAGAAGACGAACAAGTAAGCACACATGAATTTCTTAATGATAATAGTTTACTAATAACATATAAGCAAGTATCAAATTCAGTAGTTTAGTATATAGCTGGTTATGTAAGTCTCAAAGTTTCTAGAAAATTAGAATGTCCAAATTGTGTGGTTAGTGATCAAACAAAACACCATGAGGAAGATCAAAGTTATTTCGAAATTTTAAATAGAGGCGGATTAACTATTCCATCTGAATTTAGTATGCAAATCACTATATTAGTTCATAACATACTTAAAATTTTTATATCTGCAGTTTGAATCTAAATTTTTAAGGTGTAAAGCTCAAAAATTCATATTACTTACGTTAGCAAAGGAGTATGTTAACAAAAATAAAGATAAATTTCACTTTCGGGAAATTTGTTTATGCAATCAACCTCAAACTAGTTTTCTTTTAGAAATGATGTTACTTATTTTAGCAAATATTTTTATAACTAACTATTCAAAAACAATTCAAGATAAATTACAAGCTAGTAAGAAACATAGTATAAATAATAATCATGAAACAAAATGTCAAAAAAAAAGAAAAAATTTTAAATTACAATAGTTCTATCCAGTTTAATGATTTTAGATACCTACTTTTTATAGTACTTCTTAAGAATTCTGTTGTACCCATATTATTGTATGTAGTACAGTTTGTATTAATGAAGGTATAAGAAATAAAAGGTTAAGAAATAATTATTTTAAGGTGGTGTCTGGTCAGCTGTAGAAGGTTGAGGCTGATTTTCTTCATATTTTATATTCTTATCAATAAATTACCTTTTGCAGTTTTATTTTATTTAGTCTACCTATAAGTATTTCGTTTTTTCTTCGTTAAAAATGTTTTATAGCTTGATTTATTTCATATTTCTCACCATTGTAGTAGGGCTACAAGTGGTTCTCATCGGCCCACTATTTGACCAGTGCGCCACGTTGCCACATCTAGGATTCCGGCCTTGTGTTAGAGGTGGCCATGAGTAATACAAACATACAACTATATTCCAGTAATACAATAATTACAGCTTTAAAATGTATATTCTTCTTGAAAATAGACATTAACAATGCATCATTGAATAGTGTAAAAAGATATCATCAAATTTACTAAAGAATGAATAGCATGTTTAAAGGAAATATAAGCGAAATTAGAAAATCCAGTTAATGATATTCAATCTTCAATTTCTTTTCTTTATTAAAAGATATTTTTATATTTTCATTCAGTTCATATATTATGAAGTTGGTGGTTTATTTAATAATGAAAGTAACCCAACCTATGGCAAATATTGATTAGTTCATTGGATGAGATCAATTTTAAATTTATTATACTTACTTTGAAATTGTAAAATTTCGTCGTAAAGTTCGAATGTTAAAAGTGGCTCTTTTAATTCCCTCAAAAACTTCTTTAGTAATACTGCAGCATCATGTGGATCGTCAAAATTTAAATTTTGACCGGAATTTGCTATTTCCTTTAAACTTCTAACCTTATTAGCATTCGCCGATCTCCTAAATATCCCTTCAGTTTCAAGAGCTAAAAAGATTAAAAAGTAATTTATTCACTTTCAATGTCTTAATATGTCAATCCAAAATATATAATCTAGAGTTAAGCATAAATCTTTCTTTTTTTTGCAAGACAAACTAAATTTAGTGAAACTTTTTGCTTATTCATGTAAAAAATCAATGTACTTGGTGAATACTCAAAATAATAAAATCGAAGTTCATCTAGAAGAACAACTGACAATCATCATATCAATGCTAGTGTGTGGACAATTCATGTGTTTGTATTGACTGTAAAATATCAGAATTTTGTTTTATGAATTAAAATCAATTAATTGCTCTTGTTAAACGCAAAACTAAAGGGAGGGAACAAAGAATACACCAGAGGTTAAAATTTCAATAAGATTAACAATGGTAAACATATTTTGGTTTACACACAACTAACAAATAAAATTAGTTTTCATTCTCAATGCACTACAAAATAGGGAAACGATTAGAAAATAGAGAATCTAAGAATGTGATTATTTACTCAACAGCAATCAGAATGTTTCTGGTTTCTTATCAGTGGTGTAGCTACCCCTGTTCACTATGCTAATTAATGAGCTCAACTAATTTCTTAAATTATATACCTAAATTATTATACAATCACAAATTACTAATAAATTTTTGGATTAAAATGTATATCCCACTATATATTGTGTCACAGAATTTAGTCTATGTTGATTGTTGAATGAAAATATACCCCAGTGGTAAAAATTTTTTGAACCTTCCCATTTAGAGTCCATAAGTGACTGTGACCTTCACAAGCAAGCTAATATACTGCAAGAAAAATACGCTGACGATTTAACAGGAAAAATTTCAGGGGAAATACTAAATTTTCGCTCTGCATTTAGAGCGAGTTTAAAAAATATAAATACAATTATATAAGTGATTGATTTTTTTTTAAACATCAAACCACTGCTCTCTTATTATTTTTAACACTTCATGTGACATCAGCTTATAAAAAACTATTTAAGGAATATCATGAGCCAGACAAGGCTAAATAGCGTAGCAATACTGAGAATGAATTTAAAAAAAAATTAATTTTGATCAGTTTGCTTATATTAAATATCGAAGTAAAAAGTTCTAGTGTTTTATTAAATTTATAAATTTTTAGTTTACATTTGCATTAAATTCAATTGTGTAACCATGGTTATGTTGTAGTGGTATGTGATGTATAATAAGATACAATATTGGTTCAAATATTGCCCTGTGGAGCTCTAGACAATTTATAACTTTTACATTCAATGTGGGTAGGAAATCGAAACAAAATATGTATCTCGAACAATAATCAGACTTTAACTTTGGAACAAGGTTAATATCATTATTACATAATGTCAACTCCCAATTCAAATGTATATACTTGTTAGTGGATGTATGAGATAGAAGAAATAATACAGAATAAACTGAAAAAATATTGTTCTTACTTACCATCAGGTTTATCTAAATATTCTATACATTGTGTAACTACAGGTGGAATGATCACATTATATTGATCTCTAATATACTGTAATGTAACCCCAAACTGTTGGGTCTGTGAAACTGGTTCATATGGAGAATCAGGTACTGAAGGTGCAGGAACCTCCCCACCAAGTTTCTTGTCATGCCTGTAATAGAATAAATATATCGACGGGTTACTGCCAAAACAAGGTAACTCCACTTTTACTCAATTTGGAGTTAAGTACTCCATTGGATTAAAAAATGTTCGAAAAACATACTGACAAAACCTGACAACTCCAAACAAGCTGTTAAGGTAGGCAAAACAAGTGGTCCTAAAAACCCAACTCCATTTTTACAACTTTTAGTCCGCTAAAACGAGATAAGTACAGTTGGATCTCAAAATAGAAAAGTATTTTATCATTTGAAACCTTCTAGTTCTACTAAAGCAAGACAAAAGTCAGTTAGCTTGTTTTGGCTGCAAGAAAAAATTTTATAAGTATATTTTTAACATGCGAGACTAAGACATCTACCAGATATCTGGTTTTCGCTGTACTGTTTTCGGCAAAATACACAATCTTCATCACATTCAGTAAAATAATTGGCACTTAGTTTATTTTGGCAGTATAAAATTCGGAAATACACACGTGATTATGTATCAGCTGTTCGGATTTGTCTAAAGTTTTTGTATAAATATAACCTAAAAATTTGAGTTGTGGCGTGCACTTATTGTCGGAGTGTGAAAAATTTGAGATTTTTCAGTAGTTATATTAATTTAAAAATGTCTTCTCGTAGTTCTCGTATGTTGAAAATGGTGTTTGAACCTAATAATGGTCAGTGTATTATTATTAAATGAGATGTTTACATTCAACATTGTTATTTATTTCGTTTGTTAGAAGACAAAATGCCGGTAAATAACTCACATAATAAGCCCAGTACCTCGAAAGAATGCTCTACTAATATAGAGGAAACAGCATTATCGAATCTAGAGCCCCAATTGGCAGCAATTTTAGACGATTCCGATTGCTCGATAAAAGACAAAGATTATGTGCCAGGATCAGAGAGTTCTTCAGAAGAAGGTATATTTTTTTATTATCTAATTTTGACGTTTTGTTTTTCAAAATAATATTATGAAGTAAGTTCTAACTCGTTACCCTTATTTGTGTTTTAGATATTATAGAGAAAAATGGTAATTTACATAATACTTTGCCGAAAGATCTGACATCTAGAACACGCTGGAAAAAATGTGATCCGAGTAAATGGAAGAAGAATATTGAAAAGCGCCAAAAATTAGAGACTACGGGTCCTAAACTCATTGTTTGCAAGAAATATGATATGTGACAACTATTGGTCAACCGATTTTAATCGGTGGAAGGATTTCATCCTAAGCTGGGTTGACAGCCATGCACCTGAACGAAGAAGATCAACTTCAGGTAGTACTAAAAAGCCGCGACTGGATTCTAAACGCTACTTTCTTGAATATGACAATATTAGGAGCAGAGTCTGCAGTGATTTTTTTATAAAAACTCTTTGTATAAGCAAATAAGTCGTTAAAACATGCCTTCAAATTTAAAGGTGAAGGGGGGTTGTTTGCCAGCAATGATCAAAGAGGTAAAAAGGCACCCTACAATAAAACAAAGGATTCTGATATAGAAATGGTGAAAAATCATATCCAAAGCTTTCCTGTGTTGGAATCTCACTACACGCGGAAATTTACGAAGAGGCAATATCTTGATAGCAAGTTAAGTATTGCAAAAATGCATAGCTTGTATAAGGAAATGTGCGAGAAAGATAATCTGAAGCCGGTATCTTTCATAACATACAGAAATACGAGTATATTCTGCACGAATACAATCTGTCTTTTTAAACCCTCAAAAAAGACCAATGTCAGACTTGTACACAATATGAAACAGTTGATGTAGAAAAAAATGAACAACTTAAAGAAAATTACGAGTCACATTGTGCGGAAAAACGATTGCTACAGAGCCAAATTGGAAGATAAAGAGAGAGCCCATCGAGAAGTTAACTTCGTCTGCTGCACTTTTGACCTTCAATGCGTACTGCAGATTCCAAGTAGTGATGTTAGTCCAATGTACTACAGCCGCAAAATTTGCACATACAATTTAACAGTGTATGAATTATCCATACCCAATAATGCATATTGCTTCTCATGGACTGAACTAAATGGAAAAAGGGGTAGCCTCGAAATTGGTACGTGTCTCTTGAGGTATGTAGGCAAACTCCCTTCGGCTGTAACAGAACTCTTTCTCTTCTCTGATACCTGCAGCGGGCAGAACCGTAATCAAAATATTAGTGCCTTGTTGTTGTATTTGGTTCAAAGAAATCCCAACTTATCTGTGATAGAATAGAAATTCCTAGAGACTGGACACAGCTATATCGAGGTAGATAGATAGCATGCATAGCGCTATCGAAAAAGGCAAAAAAATATGTTCCAGTTTACACTATGCATGATTGGCTAAATATTTTCCGTATGGCAAGGACGTCTAGGTCAAATAAAAAGCCGTTTACCGTAGAAGAGCTTAAGTATAAGGACTTCTTCGATTTGGAAGAGCTTTCAAAACTAATAATGAGAAAGAAAACCAAAAACATTAATGGGGAAAAAGTCAACTGGCTGAAAATAAATTGCCTGAAATATTTTAAAGCCAAACCAGGTATTATTTTATACGGGTGTGATCATAAATCCGATTATAAAGGGATAAACGTTTTTGGTAAAGGCCGCCCCATTAATCTCACTGAGATCGACTTAAAAAATGCATACTCTAAACTTCGACCTATCAGTATTCAGAAGAAGCAGGATTTGCTGAAGCTCTGCAAATCAAGGATCATCCCGGATAAATTTCATCAGTATTATAAGTCGTTGCCAACGTCTAAGAACATGGAAGATGGTATTCCTGAACCCGATGTTCAGGATAGTGATGTTCAAAGTGATATGGAGGACGAATAATTTTGTTCTGTTACTTACTTTGATTTTTTTCAATTTATAAATCATTTTGAAGCTGTGACGATTTTTCATTTCAATTTAAATTTTTAAACGAAAATTTCTCAAAATTTCAAATTATGGAGTTACCTTGTTTTTGCAGTAACCCGACGATATGAACTATTGAGAATTTGTATAACTTTTTCCGTTTCCTAGATTATCCTTCTACAAGCTCATATTTTTACTTTTCATTATTTGTTTGCATATCCTTATTTTCTTTGTATATCATACGAGTAGACTCATATTCACAGAAATCATTCAGTCGCATAAGCTTTTAATCTGGGTACTCATTGCATCCATTCAGTCATTTTTCCACTTGAACTGGTTTAATCATAATGGTTATAATAGTGTACTTATATTATAATTATAATAGTGCAATCAAGGAAATATCTTTAAAACTGCAATAGTTGAGTAGAAACCGAATTTTAATTAATTTGTTTTAAATCAACTAAAAGAAGAGATTATACATGCAGCTAGTTACGCTCCTCAACACACCGGAAATCATATACATAAGAAGAATATATAATAAAATACACAACTTGCAGTTTCAAATATTGTGTTTTAAAAGTTAACTTATCAAATAATAAAACATGTAAACTTACTCTATGACCTCACTTGGAATATCTAGTTTTTCAATGGGGATAAAAGCGTTCAGTTCTTTCAGTCTATGGATATAATTCAGTTTTTTTCCAAACTTTGCACTGATAAGAGGCCTAAAAACTTGCGAAACGAATTTGAGAAAGCTTGTTGGATGGACTAGATATAACGCCTTCAAATTTTTCTTGTAATTTCTGTCGAACGCTTTATATGCCTGTATTAACCAACCGAATGATGGTTTATTTTTGCTGGTCAGTCCATAGTGAAAATATATTAAACTATAGTCTTGTTTTACATAACTTTCTAACGTATACTTCAAATAACTGAAATAAGAAAAATATTTCAGGTTCCATAACCTTCAGTAATAGCAGTTTATGTAGAATACAACAAAGTAACATAGCTATAATTAACATGAATATATAAAACAATTTAGACTATGATTTAGTGTCACATTCAAAGTCCTAATCCAGGAATGGCGAGCCTTTTTGAGACATGGGTCAAATTTTTTTCTTATTTTTTAGTACTAGCTCGTGGGTCACTAATGCTCATTTGCACCAGAGTTAAGTTTAAACAATGTTTACTAAGTATTTTTAAAACTAAACATATATTTAAATTAAATTGGCTTAACTGGTGAAAATAGGAATGCATTTTATCTGAAGAAAGTGCTTTAAATATGGTTATGCTTTGGTTGGTCGGTTTTTTTGTCAACAAACAAAAAGTGAGTAAATGTTGATATGGTGTAAACAATTTTGCTTTATTTCAAATACTACAAAGTTGTTATTTGCATAATTTTAGAACTGTAATAATGAAACTGAATGTTATAGACAACATTTAAATTGCTTTGTGTCAATGCAGTGCTTGAAAAAATACAAATAGAAAATAAATTATACACACAAATTAGAGAATCTAAATAAACCTGCGTAAATAAACAAATGGTTGCCCATACTATCCTAATTTACTGCAAACATTTGAATAAAAATCATGTTTGAAATGTACAGCAAGGAAAAACTATTTTATGGATATTGTAAATAATATCAGATAATGACGATAATAAATTAATATATGTTGGTAATTCCTTAGACGTAAGCTGTAGGCTTTATTTTGAATGGTTTTACTTTGGTCACATAATTTTTTATGTTTGAATTGTCTTCAAATCAAGATTTTTACAGAGAAGAATCATTTACAAATTACCTATAGAACCTTAAACTGATATGATCACACAATACGGAAACCTATTAAAAATGCAAGAAAACTCAAAGATGCAGGACCACCAAATAGACTAACAACACCAAACAACAGTTTGTTTCGGACCTCCCTAGAGAGCGGACGTACCGTAATTAAAAGATAATTAGCATAATCGGTGTTAATAGAATAGAATATACTTTTCATCTATGAGAATCATACATTATACAAAATTTTCATATAATACACAACTCTATCAGACTAGCATAATCGGTGTTATCTCTAGAGTCTAAACAAAAACTACAATCAAAATATATTAAGTGATTTGTGAAATTCCTTTCTCTGATTAAGTGAAAAATAAAATATAATCTGAGTGGGACTAGCGGGGAAGGCCCCCCGAAAATAAAAATAAAGATATTGATATGGAATTAATTAACACAGAAACTAGGACCTTTCCGGTAGACGAATTTTTAGTTTTCGAGAATAAAGACCAGATAAGTATCATAAATAAAAATGCCGAAATAATCGAAACAAATACTCAAAAAATAAAACAGTAATTACCTCAATTAATACTTCTGAAAAAGAGGTCGCAAAATATAAGGTAGATTATTTATATTAACAAAATGATTTAGGGCCTCTTCATGTTTATTTTGAAAACAATTCAAATGTATTTAAAGGTAGGTTAAATGCGCTAAGAATAGGAGACATTATATTATCCACTTTCGCGGAAATTGATGATAAAATTTCTAGTATCGAGTCAATTTTCAGAAATAGAATAAGAATTAAGTGTAAAGATTACAAATCAGCTAACTATCTATTATCCAGGAAAAATGATCAATTTTTTATTAAAAACAATTTGGAAATATACATACCTAAATTTATGGTTATTAGACAGGGCGTAGTCAGAGATATTTCAACGGAATTCTCGGAAGATTATATTAAAAGCAAAATAAAAATGTTTGACTTGCTTTGCAAGTTAGAAGTAGTGCAAGTTAAAAGACTAAATAGGAAACGCACTGATGAACAAGGTACACAATATGTTCCAACTAAAACATGTATCATTTACTTTAAATCACAAATTTTACAGAAATATATTACAATTTATAAGGTACTGAACCATATAAGCAAAAAGTTCTGCTTTGTTTTAACTGCTTAAGATACGGGCATACTGGAAACCAGTGCAAGGGCAAGCCAATGTGTGGCAAATGCAGAGAATCTCATAACACTAAAGATTGCAAAGATACTGAACTTACATCAAAATTGTTTGGGTGACCATTTTACAAGTAACTTAGAAGCGTGCCCGGAATTTAAAAGACAGAAGTTAATTAAGGAGTCTATGTCAACAAATAATATAAGTTACCATGATGCAAACAAACAGATAGGTGAAATTCTTATGCAGGTGTTACAAACAGTAACTCAAATGTGGCAAATTTGCAAACTATAAATATACACTTCCCCAACTGTTAACCCCCCCCCCCTAAATTCCAGTCAACCTACAATCGATCCAACCCTATCCAATATTATCAATTTCACTCCAACAACAAATTTTAATACTACCAATCCAACCACAAACCTTTCCAATCCTCGAGCTCACAAAAGGCTAATGCCAAACAGCCCTGACCCAATTTTAAAATTACACAATGAAATGATATCCTTCCCAAGACACCCAATACCTTGTGGAGGAATATTAGAAAATCCAAATTATTCTAAAAATACCAGGAGTATTCTTGGACATGAGCCAGGCTTTGACCGTGACTAGCATAAGGGTCTACTATACAAAATCAAGCCAATCCTTCCTTCTTACTTTATCCTATTGAAATCCAACCTGAATGCTCGTAAATTTGAAATAAAAATGAGAAATGGAAGATCACAACTACATCCACTAAAAGCAGGAGTTCCGCAAGGGAGTGTCCTTGTGCCATGGCTGTATGTTTAATTCACATCCGACTTGCCAACCTCCACACACACAACACTTGGCACATTTTCTGTATTATCGGTGATTAATAATCCTGATAGAACAGTACCTAATTTGCAAGAACACCTCAACATCTTACAAAACTGGTTTGAAAAATGGAGAATCCAGATAAATGAAAGCAAATTCGGCGATATCACTTTCATACTATGTAAAACGCAAACGCCTGAAGTTCATATCAACAACATTCTAATTCCCAAAAAAGACGAAGTAAAATATCTGGGTATGACATTGGATAGTAAATTAACATGGAAAAACATATAATAAAGAAAATAAAACAAATCGTCTTAACTACTAGTCAGGTAAACTGCTTAATAGGGAGAAGATCGAAACTAGCTGTGTCATTGAGATATGGGGCTGTGGTAGCAAATTTAACATAAATATAATCCAATTTGCCAATCTAAACTTCTAAGAACAATATTAGATGCCACATGGGTCGTCTCCAACGAAACAATTCATAACGATCTCAAAATAAAATTTGTTAAAAATGTCATAAAACAATGAAGCAACACCACCACGCAAATATTGAAAACTACGAAAACCCAACCCTAGAACCCCTACTGATAAGAGAAGATAACAGAAGACTCAAAAGAAACTGGCCAATTGACTTGATATGAAGTACCTGAGGTTTCGTCAATGGACGAATCCTGATCCTGCTAAATTCCTTAGTCATAACATTAGCTTATAGAATGAACGTATTCTGTGTGCTGATTAAATTATAAAAAAAATATTTATACTGACATTTAGAAAGAAAATGTATCTTAGTAATCTTTGTTTCAAATTTATGAAATATTTTTAAAATAAACAGACGACAAAGTAATTGGTTACTGCAAAATCCCTGACATTTAGTGGTTGTTCCATTGGTTTCATTACAACATTGTTTGTTAGTCTAAAAGTTACAACGATAAATTTAAGAATATTTCATGTTTTTCGCATGTGACCAAATTAAAACAGCCCTGCTAAATTTGACGGCATAATCAAGAATAAATAAGTTTACTTTCATCGATGTACAAATATGAATGAAGCAAAACTTACCTTAACAACAATACATGATCTATCTCTTTAATCTGAGGCAATTTACAAGCGTAAACAACAATGATCTTCCTTCCATCAGAATCATCTCCTTTTACGTCGACAATTCCATATTTAGAAATTTCTGAAAATTTTTCGGAAGCATTATCACCAACTTCGGGATAAGAGGTAGAACAAAACATTAGACTATCCAAATTTTCTTCGCACGCTTCTGCCAATTCTTCTTCGAAATTATCGTCGGTAAAATCGGAAATAGGCGAGCCCATACTATTCGATTCGGTCTGAATCATTTCCACTGAAACAAGTGTTTAATTAATAGAGATTGGAAAATATCAATAGGCATTGTATGTATAGATAAGTAAGTGCATAAAGGGGCTCCTCAGAGAGCTCTTTTTCTAATTAGAGATCAAGTAAATATTATGTTAACAACCTTATCAGGTGAGTACTAAAGGGTTGGGTTTCAAATTCCAGTTTTGCAACTCCACTTCTTGTACAACGTCCGTGAAGTTGAAAAAATAGTATACGAAATTGAACAAGTTGTTGCAAAGAAGTGATTTCTCAAGAAAATCTTTTATCACAAACATATCGCACAAAATAACGCTTTTAATGCAATAAATACATCCGTTATACAGGGTGTTCCGCATAAGAACCGACACAGAGCAGGGGCGTATAAGGGAGCCCAAAATATGACGATTGGGGGCAATTTACCTCTATACCAAGGTGCATCCCTAAGGAGTTAAAGGGCATCAAAATAGGGCCCAAAATTTCGAAAAAATTTAATTTCTTTACAACCCTTTAACTTAAAAATACCAAATTCGGTACATCGTATGAGACTACATTATGCAACGGCAAGTAGAAGGCGATCAAACCACTCTGGGGGTTTAATTGGGGGTGACCTAACCTTAAAATTTCACATAAGTTTTTTATCTGTCAGTTGATTTGAAAATTTTTTATGTTCATACCATGGATAATTTGATTGTAAAACTTGTTTTACTCTTGTAATTTTCCATAAAACTTTGTAATTTTCAAGGAAAAGTCGAATAACTATTAAACGTAATTTACTGCGTCCATATCATGAATTTTATTTCAGATTTAACAAATTAATAGATACATTTCAATAAGAACAATAAAATGAAAAAACAAATTAATAATATAGTACAAAGAACATGAACATTTTAATTTAAGGATATTGATGAAAATGATGACCATTTTCTCTTAGACACAAAATTATTCTTCTAGTTGATGATCATTTTTTATTATATTGCATTTGTCTGCAATGCGATTCCACAATTCTTCTCGGGAATCAGCTGGAGAATAATAAACAGACTACTTTAACGCCCCCATAGAAAGTAAACACATTTATTGAGGTCCGGTGAGCGGGGAGGCCAATTATTAACATAAACATAAATCGTTCATTTTTTGAAATATACATAGATGGAGGAGCTCTTACAAAATGTTACAAGTTGAACATTTTATTTTTACTATGTTTCTAATACGGCCCTGAATTCATGGTTATCTTATCCCATCATCCACTTTCGTTTAGAATCAACTTTCAAGAAAATGAAATATGATTATGATTTTAAATACAGAATATGAATTAATATAAAAAACTACATTAACATGAAACATCTGTGTTTTTAATGGCGATAAAAATAAACAACGTCATTATAACTGTTTTAGCACTTATGGTAAATCAATCACGGATCGCATATAATATGGGAAGTTTTTAAAAATACTAAAAGTAGAAATAACAATCTATTCGGTCAACAATTACTTAAGTGATACAATTTTTTTGTTTTTTATTTTAGTTTAAAGATAGAAATTATCGATGTCAAAGATATGCCTCAAAAACATGTTACATCGCTATTTTAGAAGGTAAATTAATGATAAAAAAGTCCTGCCCAGATCCTCGAAACCAAATTTTTGTAACCCTTGTAAATGTTACAATTTTTTGTTCTATCCGTGAACCACCATTTGAAGAAATATTTAATAAAATGAATAGTGACAGTAATTTCGAAGGAATACGAGTTGCGCCTACAGAGTCAAAATTCTAGATAATCCCACAGTATATTGAAAAAATGTTAAAACATTCTAAGAAATTGACAATTTTTCGATTTCGATATTAGATATCATCGTCAGAATGACAGAAGTTACATTTCATTTGATGCCTACCTGATGTTTATCAATTATTTTTGGCTAGACCAAGAAGTGACCTACCTGGTGATTGACTTAATATATATTAATAGAAAAAAAGAAGAGGATATGATATTACAAATATTAAAGCTTAGATATTTTTAGCTAATAATATTTTTGCAATTGATGTAATCAGTATGAGGTACTAGACTGGAAAAAAATACAATTAAAGTGGCAACTACGCCTTACGTATGTCATTTTTTGATTGCAAATATTAAATGGTAAGAATGAACTTTGTAACTTAAAATTCTTATCCTGTTCATATATTCATTTTATCTTGTATTATCGTTGGAAGAGTAGTCGGCCTTTCCGTTTAATATTCATGTTGTCTATATTGGATTTCCGTTTCTTTCAATGGTCAAAATGTTCTGCTACGTGATGTATTCAACTTATTATGTTATGTGTGTACAATTAATTTGATTTTATAATATAGAATCATCTCTATACAAGGTGTGATTAACAACAATAGAAACAGGAAACGAAGAGTTTTTGTATTTTTCAGCGTTATCGAAAAATGAGTACTTAATGGAATTGGGACTTCGAAATCCTTACATTTACTATCACTTTTAAGTAGAAAATTCAATAAGGGGAAGATATGTAGTGTGTCCTCATTTTAGAAAATTATACAAAAAACACTGGGATACATCAACTTTTAAATTCAATTGTGCGTTGTTTAAAGATAAATTTAGGCAAATCTAGCATATTAAGTGGAGTGCAATTCCGTTTGCAACGAAAAATTTACGACATATCCTTTGCTCGATCCATTGTAAAAATCTCAAAACGCGCCTAAGATGAGGTAACAAAATGGAATAATTTAGACTATAGTGGACAATGCTAACTTAACGACACAAATAAATTCGACAATCCCTTCAAGAGGGCATTTTAAATTATACATTCCGGGTCAGTGGCGGCCTTAGGGGGCGGCGAACAGGGCAATCGCCCGGGGCGTCGCTCTTGCAAGGGCCTCGCGCAGCAACCCAAGCAAATTTTAATAAATATAAAAAAAATTAACGATTTTTTTATTTAAAACTTTCGATTTTGATCCTCAATTATTTATGAAGGTTATAATATAATGGTAAATTAAAATAACGTTAGATAACTAATTCAATCATTCAAAACATCATTGAAAAATTCATTATGTACACTGAGAGATCGGATTTTTAATCGCATAACACTCGTGAGTCGAGACATAATGGCTGCGTTCATATGGAAATTTTTGGGATCGCTCTGAAAGTAGCGCTACCTAATCCCCACCATATTTTACTTGATCGCTCTTTGATTCTGATGAACGGCTATTTCTTGGGATCTGTTATCACCACTTGCGTGCGCATATTATGTCATTCGTTGAATATTTCTCAGTTTCTTGCTTGTTTATTCCGTTATTACCAAAGAATACAATTCATTGTTATTACTTCTCAATTTGTATTGTTTTATTGTGAATAAAAATAAAAACTATGGATGAAGGAATAGATGCAAATCTGTTTGCAAGACAGATGATAATTTCAACAGTAAAAATGCAATGGTTGAAAATCTTGTTAATCCTATTCCAGGAAATATGTTAGAAGGTAGATTGAGGGAAAGAAGACCAAGAAATGCAAATTTTGTTGAAGAATCAGTCTACAGATTTGCCGATATTTTATTCAAAGAACATTTTAGAATGACGAGACAGGCATTTGCAGTAATTCATTTTAAAAAGAATATACTTATGACATTCTCAAAATGCAATAATTTGTGCGTTGCTCTACCACACCGGCATCATTTGTTAATAGTTCATGAACATTTTTATCTAAACCCACACTTTCCATTCTAAAAAACTCACCTCCATCAACAACTCGCTCGCAATTAAATTCAAAATTCCCACTTATTGTTTTATGATCACCGATACTTGATCGACTGGGCAAAAATAAATATGATCTATAAAATGGCAACCGCTCCCAAAGTAGGGGAAGTGTCGCGTTCATAAAATTTTTAAAGATCGCTACTTGAGCGCTCAGGGATTGGTGTCTCGGATGAACGCACCCAACGTTCTGCTCCTCTATAGCTCGGGGAATCCCCGTGTTTCATTTCATTTGTTAACTCTTGTCACCTTGGAATTATTTTGCTTGCAGTATGAGTTATAAAATCGTTACCGTACATATCTTTCAATTTCATTGAATAATACGTTTTTATAGTATTTAAAGTATTGAGTGAGCTGGAAAAGTGTAAATTATAGTATTTGAAGTATTGAGTAAGCTGAAAAAGTGTAAAAAAACTGTGTGATACTTAAAAATTTATTTCCGACTGTTTGTGCGAAACAAAACAAGATTTACGAAATGAATTCGCGTGATCGTGATGCCGGTAGAAAATTTGAGTCAGGAGATTCAAAAAGGAAACGAGCTATCAAAAGAAAGCAGGTAAACGAAAATTTACGTGGATCTTTATATAGATATATAAAAAGTGATGATAAAGAAACCTCTACAAAACATTTATTGACTGAAAGTGACTCTAATCCTGCTCCAGCTGAAAACATTCCTTCCACATCATCATGGGTGCCGCCGCCGTCATTTAGTAAAAACAGCGAGGATGATGATGAATTAACTACATCATTGTCACCGATGCCACCGTCAACGCTATCCAGTCAAGAACACGAATCTGAGCCCGAGCCTATGTCTACATCTATGACTGCTGGAACGGAAAATCTGAATCCTCAAAATGACCCCGGTTTGTGACCCATAACAATTACTGATGTAGACCGAACTGAGATTGTATTAAAAGGTCCAATACGGGTTAAAGTTGATTTATTCCCCGTAAATGATAATGGACGTCGATTCAGCAAATATCATTATAATAAGATATTAGTTAACGGTGAAAAGCTTCACAGGCGCTGGATGATTTATTCACAAACAAAGGATGCCCGTTTACTGTTTTCCGTGTCGAATATTTGGGCTAGAAAATACAAAGATTGGATTAAGTGAAGGAGTGTGTGATTGGAAACACTTGGGTGATTACCTAGTCTCACGAATCTAGTCGACAGCACAAAGATTGTATCTTGAAATGGATTAATTTAGAGAATGGTTTAAAAAGCTGTTCCACTATTGACTTCTTGACCCAGTCACAAATTGAACAAGAGAGGCAACGTTGGAGAGATATTTTAGAACGATTGCTCGCAATTGTAAATTTTTAAGCATCTCACAATTTGGCCTTCAGGGGTCATAGAGAGAAGTTCTTATTCAGATTCGAGTGAGACAAGCGGCAACTTAATAGATTTAGTAAAGTTAGTAGCCCGATTTGATCCCGTGTTGAGACTTCACCTAAAACAAGTATAAGACGATTAATGACCACTATCTCGGAAAAAGTATTCAAAATGAGCTCATACAATTAATGGCAAGTCACATGAAGACTCAAATTGTTGAAAAAATAATAAATATTACTCGATTATTCTTGATTGTACTCGCGACGTTTCTCGTGTTGAGCAACTTTCAATTATTATAAGAACAGAATTAGAACAGTTAGGTAAATCATTGCAAAAAAACATAAATCCTTTTCTTATTAACAAAAGTTACTTCGGTAACTGGTGGAGCTGGACTATGGTTAACTAGTTTGAATATCACTTGATTATTGTAGTGATTTAGTGGTCTCTCGCTTATGGGAATTCCTAAGATAGGGTTTTCTTGGGCTGTATGTCTTGTTGCATTTGAATCAGAATCGTCTTCTCTTCCTTGAAGTAAGTCTTCTATAGTTGGAAGTTCTTCCATGTTTAGATTGTTTGACGAAGAGTGTTGCTTCTCTTCTTCTTCTAGTAATTCTTTAATTATTTGGAGTTCTTTGGAATTTAGATGGTCTGTCGTGCGAAAAATTTCTGTTTCGATATCTTCTAAAGGATCGAGGATAGATCCTGGGTGATTGTACATTGATGCCGTGTCTTCGTTATCTAATTTACCTATTTCTTCTTGAAGGTGATTGTCAAGTTCATGTGCGTTGATCTCAACTCTAGAGAGGGCGTCGGCGTTAGTATTAGATTTACCTTTTTTATATGCAACTTCATAGTCGAACTCCTCCAATTTCTGTCGCCATCTTACTAATTTAGAATTTGGGTCCTTCGGCGAGAACAACCATTTGAGGGGATAATGGTCTGATAGAATCTTGAATTTTCTTCCAAAAAGATACGGGCGGAAGTATTTAGTAGCCCATATTATTGCTAGCATTTCTTTTTCTATAGTTGAGTATTTAATTTCTGTTTCGTTCAGAGTTCTGGACGCGTATGCAATTGGCTTGTCGTTGCCAATGAGACCTTGAGAAAGTACGGCTCCAATGGCGAAGTTGCTAGCATCTGTGGTGAGGTTGAATGGCTTCGTGAAGTCTGGATATTGAAGCAGTGGTTCATTGGTTAAGAGGTTCTTACAGGTCTTGATACATTCTAGGAATACTGGTGTGTGTTCTATTTTAGCATCTTTCTTCAAGCATGAAGTTGAAGGTTTCGTTATTCGAGCAAAGTCTTTGATGAATTTTCTATAGTAGCCCATTAATACCAGAAATCCTCTGATTTCTTTGGCTGTTTTCGGAATTGGGTAGTCGACAATAGCTTTGATTTTGTCTGGATTCGGCTTAGTTCACAATGTGACCTAAGAAGCTAACTTCCTTTTTCAGAAATTCACATTTGTCTACCTGTATCTTAAATCCCGTTTCTCTTTTGAAGATTCTCGTGAGATTGACAAGATGTTCATGTAGGGACGTAGAAAAACGATTATGTCATCCATATATACAAGACATATTTCATAGTGACTGTTCTGGACGTTAAACGCAGTTTTAAGGATGTCTTCTGCCATTTCAATCTGGTGGAATCCACTAGCTAGGTCGAGGGTAGAGAAATACTGACATCTTCCTAGTTTGTCTAAGATATCTGGGATTGGATACCTATCATCTATTGTCTTCTCGTTAACTTTACGGTAGTCTACCACTATTCGCCATTTAATCTTTCCCGAGGCGTCGGGTTTCTTGGGGACGACCCATATAGGAAATGGCCATAGTGATTGGCTTGGTCGAATGATTCCTTGGTCTAACATTGATGCTATTTGTTTTTGGACCTCTTCTTTATGAATGTGAGGATAGCGGTATGATTTGGTGTAAGTGGGAACTTCATCCCTTGTTCTGATGTTATGCTTGATTTGATTGGTGAAGGCGAGGGGTAACTCTGGATGATGGAAGACATCTGATAACTTTTTGCACAATCGTTTAATGTGCTCTTCTTCTTCTGGATTGAGATGATCGGTTCTAAGTAGATGTTTGACATCTGTCTTCTGGTATTCCTGAGGTATAATGTCGGCTGTGTAAAGATGGTAATCGGGTAAGTGGATCCCCGAACTTCTTACTGGATCTGTTAGTGCTATCTGTATTGGTTCGTCTGTGGCATTGATGAGTTCTGTCCATGCTAGACCATTGGCTGCTGTAGTTAGACTTTCGTTAAGGAAAGCTCCTTGTATCTCTTGTTTCGTAAGTATGATAGTTCCTTAGGTTTCTTTAACGGGTACTCAGACTTGAGTAATCGTCTGTGGTTCGAGTTGGATGGAGTAAAATTGGGTTTTGATACTTTCATAATAATGAATAGGTAGAACAGAATTTTCTGTGACGAGTTCAGAATCAGGAAAATTGAGTTTTGCTTTTAGAAGCTTGAGATTATCAAGGCCTATTAGGCCATCAAAGGTTTTGTGGAATTTGAAGAGGTAGAATTTGAAATTTCCGTTCTTTTGGAAATCGGAAAATATGGGTATGTTGGCACAATAATCTTGAGAATTATTTTGAAAAATGGAGGTTACTATAAAAGGTTCATGTTTGATATTATCATGGAAATATTTCGAGGCGATGTCGGGATTGAGGAAAGATTTGGTAGCACCAGTGTCGATAAGTAGTTTAAGAGGAGGGTTGGAGATGGTTATATAGGGTAGTTCCCTTTTATCTTGGTAAGAATTTAGATCTATTACGTCGCGTTGTTGTTTTCGGCATTTTCCCGAAAATTTGTCGATTGTTCTTCGTAGTCATTTTGAAAATTTTCTTCATACGATTCTGTTGTCTCGCAAAACTGATTTTCTTGGTGGTAATAATCGTAAGCTGTTTCATCATCAAATTCGTTGGTATCATAACCATATGCTTCGTTAGCATGTTCAATGTTAAATAATTCTTCAGATGTGAAATTTGGTGGATTTTGCAGTTGTTGAGATCTCCAGTTTCGGTTCTGAGTCGTAGCTCTAGTGCTAATGCTCATTGGTGTAGGTTTATGTGGCTGAGATATTCCAGGTTTATTACTCCAGGTGTTCTGTTGTTGAGGCCTACTGAACTGGTGAAACCTTGATGGTCCAGGGAATACTTTCTGGCCTTGTGGAATGAAATTATTTTGTTGCGCCGGTGGTCTAAATCCAGACTGTTGAGGTTGTGGCTGCCATTGCGGCCGGAGAGGTGGTGGTTGCCATTGTGGTCTGAAAGTTGATGGTTGCTATTGTGGTCTAAACGTTGATGGCTGCCATTGTGAAGACATAACAGGCGCATGTATCTTATGCTGTTGGTTTGCGCTGATATGCCTGCTGGTTGTTGGTTGAGAGTTTACTGATTTCTGGAGATACCTTATATTGTTTTCTTCCTGTATGTACTGCATTGCCGTAGATAGATTGCTTGGTCTCATTGCTCTGATAGTGGAACCTAAAGGTTCCCGAAGTCCTGCTAGGAAAGTTGTTAGGGCTTGTTTCTGGAAAAAGCTCTTCTTACTTGCCTTTATGTTAATATCGCCGTTGTGAAGTTCTATGTAGTTAGATATTGTATTTAGCAGACTTTCTCGTAATACTGCTGTGGAGATTCATTGGGTCCTTGACGTAAATTTACTAAGTCTCTTGTGAGAGAATTCTCATTGCGTTGGTCGGCGAAGTTTTGGATCAAAGTTTCTTTGGTATGTTCCCATTCCGTACATCCGTAGACTGAGATGACTTCCTTAGCTCTTCCTGTCAGTTTACTTAGGATTCCTTGGAATAGGAGGTGGTTTTGAAAACTTTGGGTGTTGTTATTGTCCCAGAAATGACTTAAGAGTAGAGTAGCGGTATTAATGAAGTTGTACAGCTCGTTGGGATTTCCATCGTATGGGGATAGGATATCTAGGCATGATGTTGATTTGAGGTGGCGTAATTATGAGTCTAGGTGTGTTTAAATTTAGGATTGATGGACGTAATAATGATTGAGAGGTATGGGGAGTGTTTGCTTGAGGTGTTTCTGACATATAGGTAATCAAAAGGAAAAAATATAGTTGCTTACAGGCTAACGATGATGCTGAGGTGCATTCCGGTTACTAGTGTCGTTTTCTTCTCTACTTCACTCGGTTTTCCAAAGGTTTTTCTTCTTAATTTTACTAGTTTCGTTTTATTCTTGCTTCTTTTAATTCTAAAGCTTTTGGATGAACTTCACTTGGTTTTCCAAAGGTATTTCTTCTTAACTTAAATCGATTTTTTTTCTTCTAATAATTATGGATACACTTCACTTACTTTTATTCTTCTTCTGGACGAACTTCAACGTTTCCCAAAGGTTCTTGAAGTGGATAAACGTTAAAAAACGAAGAGGATCACTAAGGGCTCTTCCACTATTCTACTGACTGCGCCAATTAAGGGTTACTGCCCGAAAAGTCACTTTTTAAAAAGATACTTTATTGACAATACAACTACACAACTTAAACACAAAATACACTATATTCAATACATTCAATTAATCGAACTTATATACTAAAATAAATGCAGCTATAGACTAAAAATATGCAATTCTGCAGACTCATCATTTGTTGTACAAACATGGATCAGCGTTCGTGAGTTATACCGGAAGGTCGAAGGTTAATACCATGCATCAACCATGGGTCAGCGAACTGTAACTCACTCAAACCGACCCAAGCGAATGTGGTTTGGGCGCGTGCTCTGCGTGGGTTGGCTCAATATGCGGTACCCTACTTTAAACCATTGTTTACAGAATAACACACGCGTGGGTTGTCCGTGGGCTGTGCGTGTGCTGGGTTCAATATGCGGTGAGTCTTTCCTCTGTCACAGATAATACTTGTTATTATTATTATTATTATTGATTATGGTGACAAGTGAAGCGTTTGAAGACTGTTTAATTACGCATATATAAACAAAAGAATAGTTGGTATTATTTTCCACTTAAATTTTAAATTTACTATTTGTGATTATTGAAATTACTCAATAATTACTAGTCAGTCACAATCGCCATTTGTTATGATGGAACTTACCAATTTATATATCGATACCGATTCATAATACCAAACATACTGTTTTTATTACAAATTTCTATCAATAAATTGAATGAAGTATGATAAGTATTAGATTTATTCGATTCTTCCATACTTGTTTTAAAATACTTTATACTTTTTAGAACTGCAAATTACCACTCTTAGAATGTCTTATAAATAAATAAATTGAGATTTATTAGTATGTATTTTCAATAATTAATTAAATTTTTATTTTATATAACAGATTAGTGATTAGTATTCACTTTAATTTCGTGTATTTTATAGACTTTACTTCTGTTATCACTCACGTTCGTTCGTTCGTTCCTAATAGTATAGACGTAAAACTTTGAATTCTTAAAGTGATTAAAGTGTGACAAAAAAAATTATTTGCTAAATAAGTTTTAAATAGAAATTGCCTATTAATTTCTCACCCCCAATTACGGGTACACCCAAAAATTAAGGGAGAAAATTCATAAACTGAATACCATCAAATCTAAACTATTTTCTAGTGAAAATCTGTTGAGTGATAGATAATACTGTGTGCGTGAAAAACAATTCAAACAATTTTAAAAACAATCTAAAACCCGCAGTGAAAGTTAAAACATCCTCAAGAAGGGCCATAAAGAAAGGTATATTCAAATCCAGAAATATTAAAAGAAATAAATCAAAACATTCAGTAAAAACTTCCACTGCACAAAAACTTATCAGACAAAAAGGTGCCTGGGAAGTAATTCAAAATTCCAAGTCGCCAAACGTTGATGGAAAACTACGTCAACCGGCAGTATTTATAGATTCCCATAATGACTCCAAATATTCTAACGAAATAAATTGGATTAAAACCAAAAAATCGCAATGGCACAGGACCAATTGGACAGTCTTATTTCAGTAACATGTTTGCATAAAACCGAAAATAAAAAATTAGATACAAAAGTAATAGAGATGTACAAAAAACCAAAGTAACATTCTGGCATCAAATCAAAAACAAAAAAATTAAAAAAAATTCTGGTAAGTTTGTGAATTTTCTTAAATAAATGTTTTAATGTACGATTTAGAGAAAAATGTTAAATACAAAAGTTGTAGAACGTGTTAAGGTCTATAAAAAAGTTCAGTAACTTTTTTGCGTCAAATGAAAAACAAAGGAAATACGATTTTTTTTCAACTTTGACAGGCCGCCATTTTGTTTTTACTGGGCCGATTTGGCTCATTAACGAACTCGTCGAAGATTTTTGCCTAACCGATTTTGTAGCGAGTTTGGTTTCGATCCGTCAAAAAATACGCCCTCTATCGTGCTTACAAATTCAGTTATAATTTGTGAATTTTCTTAAATAAATGTTTTAATGTACGATTTTGAGAAAAATGTTAAATACAAAAGTTGTAGAACGTGTTAAGGTCTATAAAAAAGCTTAGTAACTTTTTTGCGTCAAATGAAAAACAAAGGAAATACGATTTTTTTTCAACTTTGACAGGCCGCCATTTTGTTTTTACTGGGCCGATTTGGCTCATTAACGAACTCGTCCAAGATTTTGGCCTAACCGATTTTTGTAGTGAGTTTGGTTTCGATCCGTCAAAAAATACGCCCTCTATCGTGCTTGCAAATTCCGTTATAACACACATATATATATATATATATATATATATATATATATATATATATATATATATATATATATATATATATATTATAGTGGATATGTTTTATATTTTAATATATACTTATATGATTTACCTTTATTTACCCGTTTTTACCTTCGGCTAGCCCTATATAATTATATGAAAATTTTGTATTGTTTAAATTATATACTGTAGTCGGAAGCATGAGACTTCTCTCTTTGAGTCCTGGACACCTATTAGAAAAAATTTTTTACATATATGAACATTTACTTATTATGATTTCGTGATAGGTCTATTTCTGAATAAATTATATATCTTTATTTCAATCATCTCACCATATGATAATCGAATGAATGATTTAAACAATGTTCATGAAAAGTGTTATGGACATTGACTGGAATAAAAAAAATACCAACACTTAAATAAAAATATTTTAATAAATTGTTGATGAAATCTTCAAAATTTTACACACACAAATATTCCTGAACCTCCTCTGTATTCTTTGATGGTCATGCGCACTGAACGCTTATAGTAGCTGCTTCGGCGCAACGGAGCAACTCTTCCGGTTCAACGTTTCTCGTCGTCACAAAATTATAGTACGCAGTTAACATGGAGGATGCACACGTTTAACAGTTCAATATGCATCAACTTAGTGCATTTAGAATAATATGGTTGAAAACTTATATTAAACAGTTACATATATAATTCAAGTTGTGAATTAAGTGTGTGTTTGATAGTTATAAGAATAGGTCAGCATGCAAAGCGGAAATTAAGATTGGAAAAGCATTTATGAGTGGTGTGAACTTTGATTATTTTACAAACGAAAAACTTTTAACAAGTAAGTACATATTTAATATCTAAAATTATTGTTGCAGAAAATTAGAGTTCTTTAATTATCCATGGATAAAATTTGGTATTAATTATTTTAAAGTTTCTTTGGCCAATTTTAGATTATTCAAATTTAAATGTTCAAATTAATTTCAAAAGTTCACTTTTTCTTTGTTTGTTTGGAATTCCAAATTAAAAAAACTCAAATAACACAGACCTTATATTCCATTCTCGGAGTGGTGGACCTGCAACATCCCGTCTTTTCTTAGGTATTCCTTGCCCAAGAAATACTCGTTCGGCACGTTTCACTTTTTCACAGGGGTTAATCGACATCAATATTATGAATGTTTTTATTGATTTAGATTTAAAATTATTACTTTTACTTTAAAGTTTTTACAAAAATCTTCTCAGAGAATTACATCCCAGTTCCCCATTCCCCAACTAACTCTCCACTCTCTTTTTTTTTTAAAATCAACAACATTTTTACAATCTCTAAAACACAGCCTCCTAATTTGTTATTTTATTCAACAATTGTCAATGATAATGTTTTTTTATGGAAATACTGAATTCTTCAATTAAAATAGTCTTGGAGAGTGAAATCACTTGTATAAATGGTTTAACAATATCTTATAGAATATATAAATAGTCTTTCACATGTATTACAATGGTTTCAATCCTTGTAATTCCTTTTTTTTTAGTAAATTTGTTTACAATTAATATACAATTTCTACAATCTAAATTTATGATTTATATATATGGAACTGTTTATTTTTTAATTCTTTAATTAGCACTAATTTCGCTTTATATAAACTCTAACTTAATTTCAAATTTACATTCTCTGTTTTATATTAACTTCCAACTCATTGAATTTAGGTTGGCAATATTATAACTAGATTCAATCACTTCCTTCATTGATTTCGATTTGATTACTAGATTTCTATGACATACAATATGGCTCTTATTCCGAATGTCATATTTCATACAGTTTTATTTTTATAAAGTACTTTTTTCAAATTGCAACTTTTTATTGTATTTGCATATCGTTAATAAATTAGTGATTTGATTATTAATTCTTATTATTTTAGGTTTTGAACAAATTAACATCCTTTTCCCGATTCAAGTGTGGACATAGCAGCGTTCAGATTGATTTTAATGAAAATTGTTGACATTGACTTGACCTTAGGATTTATTTGTGAAGGTAACATTTTCTTAAGAATTAATTTCTATATTATCATTACCATTCTATTCCTTATCCTTAGTCCATTTCTTAAATTGATGTACTCAATATTTTATAATACATTTGCTTAAGTCATTCATTCGTTTTATGTTAAATTTTGTTCTTAATTAGGTAGTGTCTAATGATACACCATACGTATATACAAAAAAAATTCCTTTTTAATTCAATCTAATATATGAATATTTATCTATACTAGAGGACTGGCTTAATATATATATATATATATATATATATATATATATAAGATGTACGAATAGTGCGTGACATATGAACAATAAACAACGAATAGATCAGTGGGTATTGCACGCAAATAGAAGAAGGGGCTACTGAAAAGAGTGGTAACCGCAGACATGCATGTTTCTGGCTCATTAGCTGTCATCGATACGGTACAACCAAGAAAAGATGTGAAACATGGGAGCAAAGATGTTGAATGAAACGTCATGCTACTCTCTACAATAGCCCTATTTCATTCTGAAATAAGACTAAAACTAGAATTAAAGAATAAAAATCTAAACTACCTTAAATTGGTTTATTTAAACGAACAAAACATCGATAATCGAAACAATTTAAATAACTCTATTATTTCTCAATTAAACACAGAAACATTAGAAGTTAATAGTCTAGGAAACAAAAATAAAAATTGTTTTGAATACAATAAAAAGACGCACGAATTAACGATTAACAAGTGTATAGAAAATTCTGTCCTTACAACTCAGTCAAATGTCGAAATACAAAGCCTAAATCTAGATATATCCACGTGTCTTGGAAAAGCTAACAAACAACCATGTTATGTGGATAGCTACAGACCTATATCCTTATTGAATAACATAGCAAAGGTCATAGACAAAATAATTTTTGAAAGAACACAAAATTTCACAGACAAAATCCACATTATACCCCCCGAGCAATACGGTTTCCGGGAAGGGCACAGTACTATTGCACAAATCATTAGAGTATTTAACTACGTCAGAGAGGGATTTCGAGAAAAGAACAAATCAGTTGTGGTCACTATTGATATACAAAAAGCATTTGACTATGTATGGCTCGAGGGATTAATTTATAAATTAATCAAAATAAATTTACCTTAATACTTAATTAATATAGTGCACTCATATGTTACTAACCGTAAGTTTTATGTAAGCATCAATGAAGACTCGGCTGGACCTTTCCCCATAAAAGCTGGAGTTCCTCAGGGCTCAGTTCTATCACTTTTGTTATATTCAATATTTACCCACGATTTACCAACCACGCCAGAAGTCTTAACAGCCATGTATGCAAATAACACCTGTTTTGTAGCATCAGAACAAGTCTCGGACACTGCACTACACAACGTACATACACCCATAAACACACAAATCATACCATACCTGAGAGAGAATAAGCTAACTATCAACGCATTCAAGACAGAGTACTTATTGCTCAGAAGAATCGCAAGGAAAAACAGCTCATTGCAATATCATCTGTGCAATGACGGACAACACCTTTTACCCAGTAACACTTTAAGTTATCTACGATATACTTTACAAGGTAACACAAACGCTAATGAACATATAAAATAGCTAAAATTGCAATGAGCAGATTATATCCCATCATATGCAAAAATAGCTATCTCTCAACGGCGAATAAATTAATCATATATAAACAAATCATCCGTCCAATATTGGCACACGCTGCCCCAGTGTATTTTACTGACACAAAACGCAATTTCCATACCCTGCAGGTGGTACAGAACAAGTGTCTCCGCATGGTAATCAAATACAAAACAAGCTACCCCAAACTTCCAAAAACCTCATGGTTACACGAACAAGCCGACATATCCACTCTCAAGGACTTCATTTCAAAAATTTCATTTAATTTTTACAATCACTGTCTCCCAAAAAATCTTCGTGAACAACTCAAAGCCGCCAATCCCGCAGAATACATCCGCGACAGTGGGTGTAGGCTTCTGCACGGGTCGCTATACACATAACTGATTGTTATCACCAACAACCAACTGCTTCAACTAAGGAGTTAACCTAGTTACTCCTAAAAACAAGTTCATATCATAAATCAACTAAAACAAAATTGTATCATTACCAACTTCCGCCAAGTTGCCGTCTCACATAACCTAACCCAACGTTCGATTTTGAAACCCTGTTTTTCAGATGCTTTTCAGGGACATACCAGTCGAAAAAAAAACTAGGGAAATTCTATACCAGGGACAAAGTAACTTCCCCACCCAGAAGCAATTGGATGACGCCACAAGAGCAAGGAGCCAACTCATACCCTCAGACGTACACAAGTGGTTCGGAAATGGCCAGAACATCGGCATTACTTATTTATTGTATATTTATAGAGCTACATATAATTAGGGCTATAAACTATTGTAAATAAAGACCGTTTTATTATTATAACTCCTGTTATCAACAGCGCGCTACGAGAAAAAAAAGTGAATCATCAAAACAAAACAAACTATCGATTTCAGTGTAGTGATAAAAACTAGTCAACTCATAAATAAATATAATTAATTAAAAATAATTTCAACACCCGCATTTAATAGGCCAGGAATTAATTATAGCCAATTAACGTCGTCTATAAATATTGGATGCACTATATAGAGTGTCCCATTCTACAATACACACACACACACACACACACACACACACACACACACACACACACACACACCGCAACTTTCAACAAAATCCTGGGCAAGTAGTTAAGAAAAACTCATTAAGAAGAAAAATTGCTGTACCCAATAGACCCACAGAGTCAGTAACAAATAAAACGATTAGTTCTATAACACGTCAAGATGAAGAACAAGCTACTAAAACTAACGAAAATGTAAATAAAACACCAAAACCGCCTTCAATATAAATCTACGGAGTAATTAAATACGATGAAATGATAGAACAACTTATTATAATGGCAGAAAACACACAATACATCACCAAAACCTTAGCAGGCAACACGGTAAAATAATAAAATACATGAGCGACAAAAATGTAATACACCACACTCACCCGCCTAAAGAAGAGCGTGTCTACAGAATTGACATCAAACATCTACAACATTCATCGCATAAATAAAATTAGAACTAGCCAAAAACGGACATAAGATCAGAAATGTGATGAATTGCAAAAGTTGAACAACCAAAGAACCTTTAAACATCTTTTTCGTCGATTTAGAGCGCAGATAACAACAAAGACATCAACAAACTGTCAAACCTACAAAATAGAGCTATACAAACTGAACCGCCTAAAACATAAAAAGGTATAACACAATGCAAGAAATGTCAGCAGTATGGTCACTCTAGATAATACTGTAAAATACCATTTGTGTGCGTCAAAAGTGGCGGAGCACACAATACAGCAGCCTGCAAAAAAAGTAAAGATACTCATGCTAACTGTGCTTTATGTGATGGAGCCCATTCAGCCAACTATAAGGGATGGGAATTGTACCATAATCTATTCAAATCAAACAATGCCAACAATTGTATGAATATACAACCAAATACAAACAAGATAATAACTAGACCTACTAAGAAAGCAGCGATACCAGTATCCCAAATCCATTATCCAAAACAACCACATAATAGCTATGTTAATGCAGTAAGAAATGGTAATGAACAAATATTAACAACATAATGAACAATATCCTAGAAGAATTCCAAAATATATTAAAATATCATGGTCCTAAACATGCTATCACTCAAAACAAAAATTCAATAGCTTCATTATAATAACAGAGTGGAACGGTCACTGTAGTGTGTTCAGTATGCAAAAAATATAATATTTTGTTGTTGTTGCAGTTGAGTACATACTTCATCACAACTAAAATTTAGTTAATTCTTATCTGTATTGAATTTAGAACAGTTTTACTGTCACTTTATAATATCACCATTGAAAATCTAGAAATAAAAAAAACGAATCATGTCCTCTCATATCGCGTAGACATATTAAATCCGACGTAACTTTAAGTCTGGATAAACCTTGTCAATTACTTATCACTTATCAAGAGGGATTAAAATATTATATATCATTATCTTGAACTGGACCATTTTGATTCGACATACTAAAACTGTATATAATATTATCATGTATAAAAAAACCTCAAACGTTATTATTGCTAAAAAAGTAGATTCGAGTTACAGGCCTAGAAAATTCAAGTACAACAACAATGAAGAATGCAACGTCAGCGTTTATTAATATATTGTAATGTTTTTCTTATTTATTTAAACAGTAAACGGGTGGGATAAATTTTAAGCACACGGTATGGCTACTTACTAATTTATATAAACACTAAACTACTCACTAACACTTAATTTATATATACTTAACTAATCACTTAAATTTAATTTATATGCACACAAACTTAATTATTAATTTATATCTTATTAATTTATATCAACACTTTACTGTTCGCTATTTCGGTGTATTCTTGTTTATTTCTCGAGATCACTTTATCAACTAACTAACTCTTTCTGGTCGGTCCCTTATATATTACTGCCTTTTTCACTAGATAATTCTAGATTGCGACTTACACAAAAACAATTGGCTTTCTGGCATTTTCTAGATAAGACTGGTCACAAAAACAATGCGAAGATAAGATAGTCACAATCGTAAACAATTCTAAGAAAACCCAGCGCTTCCGCCATAATTTTAACTTTCATACCTGGCTTAGACAGAGTCGGATTTAGGGACTATACCAGTGAGCTGTTTCGTAACAATATATAAGGATAGTTAAGTGTATTTTGTTCTAGATTTTAGTTTGACATTAATTGTACAGCTTAATCTCAAATTGTAACAAATTTTTGTTAATAAATATTTTTAAAAAAGGATTTTCGTGAGCAAAATGCGTAATTGGCGCAGTTAAGCAGTAGAATCCATACGATTGTGAAGAACTTCGACGAGTCAGTGCGGTTCCAAGGACCTACGACTGAAAAAGAACATGAGTGCCACAATAACAGTGAGTACCAGGTCGTTCGTAATTTTACCTACCCTTACCTGTTTTAAAGAGTATAGGAAAGAAATTTTGAATATTTTTGAATTTATTTTTATAATAGTATATTAAGTACCAAGTGTCAAAAAGGTAACTTTAGTCACGAGTTTTACTAGGCACGAGTGGAGCGAGGCGGAACGAGTTCCTTGTGAAACGAGTGACTTAAGACGTTTTTAACACGAGGAACTTACTATACTTTTTCTTCGCCCGTGGGAAAGAAAAAAAATATTATATTTGAATTATATTCATTACATGAAGGACGATAGCTGACAGCTGACTGATAAATCAAATGACGCAGAATAACAAAATTATGATGGAATATGAAATTTAACATACAAAAGATACACTTGATTTGACGTTTAAAAAACAAAAGATAAACGAGATGTGACTTTTCGCATTTCAAACCCTAGTGTTTAAAGAGTCGTTTTGTGCATGTCAAACCCGTGTTCCAAGTGTGGTTTTAGTAACGGAAGTAAAAAAAGATATTTTTGAATTTTTTTTTATAAATAATATATAAGATTCAAGAATAATAGTTGATACGTTTAATACTACAGAAAATAAATAAAATATTTTGATTGATTTTATGAACGATAAGTGTAATATTACGGATAAAATAGATAATAAACGTAGTTTTGAGAATTTAGATTTATCCAGTACAGTTATAATATAACAATGGCTACAGCATCTTCAAAATCTGGCATTAACTGGGAGTTATTTAAATTAAAACTTGAGAATATCAAACCCTATGGTGATTGTAATAATTTAAATAAATTATCACACGTTGTGAAAGATTGATCGAAACATATTCGTATTATAATGATGTGGAAGTAAGTAATCATATATTATAATGTATCCAGGAAAAATTAGTAGAGGCAATAGTCGGCAATAGATTATAGTTAAATACATGGCCTAAAATTAAAGAAGCGCTAAAGCAATGTTTTTCGGATAGGAGAGGTTTAGATTGTATATTTCAAGAATTGACCAGAACGGGGCCGTATAAAATCTTATAGATTTTGGAGCTAGACAATTATTAAAACGTAAAGTTATTCAAAGAATTAGTAATGATTTTAATTTGAATGAAAATGATAAACGATGTCATATAAACAATTGTGACAAAACGGCGCTAAACACCTTTATAGTAGGATGTACCGGCGTCCTTGAAAATAACATGTAGTTGAAAAAACCAAACTCATTAGAAGACGCAATGGTTTATGTAGACGAATATGAAAATTTTGAAAGGCTGTATGGTCAATTTAATGAACCAAAACAATCTTTCACAAAAAGATTGTTTTGGTTCATTAAATTGACCATACAGCCTTTCAAAATTTTCAAATTTCAAAACATCGAGTAATAATGTAAATAATAATTTTAATCATAGAAATAATAATTTTTATTTTGCTAGAAACAATAATTATAGTCAATATCCAAGTCAGCCAATAAATATTCAACCACGTCCTCAGCAACCAAGAAATTACCCTACTAATAGTCAAGTGTTTGGACCGAGGCGTAATGTATTTCGACCTTACCAGATACCTGCAAATAAATTAACAAAACCGGAACCGATGTCTACAACATCGCGAAACTTAGCAGATAATCCAAAAAATCATAGTAATTTTATAGGACAAAATCATAATAATAATAGATTCCCAAATAACAGGCAATACTTCCATAATAACGTAGAATACCAGAATACAGTAGATGTAATTTTTTAAATGGGACACCCTGTATATTTAGCAATTTCTTAAAAGACGCATATTTTTACTTTATAACGGTACCTTAAAGTTTAAAATTGGTGTTGCGGTGAAATTTTTGTTCTCTTCTATAGGGGGCGGTAGTCCAGAAAAGGTTGGGAACCACTGATATAAATGGACGAGTTAATAAACATAACTGTAGAATTTGGGGATTACAAAATTCAAGAGAATTTCATCAACATGAAAGAGATTCTCCTAAAGTTAATGTTTGGTGTGCATTGCCTCGTGAAAAATTATATGGGCCTTTCTTTTTTGCAGAAAATACAGTTCGTGGTAATAATTATACCGATATGTTGGAAAACTTTTTCTATCCCCAGATAGAACAAGATGGTATTTTAAACCAAAATGTTTACTTTCAACAAGACGGGGCTCCACCCCATTATTCCAACATAGCAAGAGAATCTGTTAACCAACAATTTGGAAATAATTGGATTGGTAGGAGTGATCCAATAGAATGGGCTCCAAATTCTCCAGACCTGTCTGTTCCAGATTTTTTTGTATAGGGATATGTGAAAGATAAGAGTCTACAACCCGATACCTGCTACTATTGAGGAATCAAAAAAACACATACGGCAGGTAATGGAAAATATTCCTCTTGAAATTCTGATAGCAGCATTTGACAACTTAATAGTTCGATTCCACAAATGTATAGACCAAGAAGGAAGACACATCGAACATTTGTTTTAGAGTGTCCTAAAACATGTTCTATTTGTTTTTTACTGTTCACTTTTAGTTACTAGCTAATAAAGTTTTTGTTTATGACAATTCCAACTTTATATCTGAATCATTACAGTAACCCAGTTAAAGTTATCCAACTTCGCTTTCTGTGCACCGATCTTAAACTTTAAGGCACCGTTATAAAAATATGCGTCTTTTAAGAAATTGCTAAATATGCAGGGTGTCCCATTTAAAAACTTATATCTACTGGATTCTGAAAATACGCCACTTTTCTAGCGGGTAAACCGGAAGTAGGCCATTTATATAAATGTATCACAACAAAACTTACGGTAATTTTAAACCTAACAGTGAAAACCTCATCTTATTATCTAGAACCGTTTCGAATATAGAAGCTCTTAAAAACAGTCAGAATATGAGACACCCGGTATATAAGGATAGTTAAGTGTACTTTGTTCTCAAATTGTAGCAGATTTTAGATTGACATTAATTGCACAGCTTAATCTCAAATTGTAACAAATTTTTGTTAATAAATATTTTTAAAGAAGTATTTTCGTGAACAAAATACGTAATTTTCGTTCTATTGAACAGTTGCGTTGGTAACGTGCTTACACTTATTTGTGATTCATATTTTTAATTTACTAATTCGGAGTTATTGAACTAAAAAAATAAAAATTCCATATTACCTTCATACTCACAAAAATATATTGCTGCCTCGACGTTTTTAACTTTATATACTACAACTATAATTATTTTATATTTCCACAATTCCTACAATAAAATTGGTTATGCTGACGACGAATTTAATGTATTTTGAAATACCCGCACTACTCTTCTAAACTACCAGCACAATGTTCATTCCTTGTGAATAAACATGTAAGTAAACCGTTCGACTGCAAATACAAACAAACATATTTTTTAACTGTTTACCTGATATTGTTATTTACTTTTATCTACAACAAAAATATAGGACACATTCGCGCACATTTATCAGTTAAAAATGTTATAAATATTTACTAACTTGAGTTAGTCCGAACAAAGTAAATTATCAACTTATGAAGTGACTATCAACTAATTTCTCAAAATATGTCATTGATTCTGTGTTGTTCTACGTTTGATTGAAAAACAATTAAGAGATACGTCTAATCTAATGATTTATAGCTTTTGAATGCTACCATCATAACATAATTTAATGCTACGTTATTTAATAATATCTTATTTGGTTCACACTGTATAACACATCGAAATTACTCATAAATACCGGGTGTCTCATTATATTCTGACTGTTTTTAAGAGCTTATATCTTCGAAACGGTTCTAGATAATAAGACGCGGTTTTCACAGTTAGTTTTAAAATTACCGTAAGTTTTGTTATGACACATTTATATAAATGGCCTACTTCCGGTTTACCCGCTAGAAAAGTGACGTATTTTCAGAATACGGTAGATGTAATTTTTTAAATGGGACACCCTGTATATTTAGCAATTTCTTAAAAGACGCATATTTTTACTTTATAACGGTACCTTAAAGTTTAAAATCGTTGCACAGAAAGCGAAGTTAGATAACTTTAACTGGGATACTGTAATGATTCAGATATAAAGTTGGAATTGTCATAAACAAAAACTTTATTAGCTAGTTGTAGACTCTATCTTTCATATATACCCATACAAAAAAATCTGGAACAGTCAGGTCTGGAGAATTTGGAGCCCATTCTATTAGACCACTCCTACCAATCCAATTATTTCCAAATTGTTGGTTAACAGATTCTCTTGCTATGTTGGAATAATGGGGTGGAGCCCCGTCTTGTTGAAAGTTGAAAATACCATCTTGTTCTATCTGGGGATAGAAAAAGTTTTCCAACATATCGGTATAATTATTACCACGAACTGTATTTTCTGCAAAAAAGAAAGGCCCATATAATTTTTCACGAGACACTGCACACCCAACATTAACTTTAGGAGAATATCTTTCATGTTAATGAAATTCTCTTGGATTTTCTAATCCCCAAATTCTACAGTTATGTTTATTAACTATAATTCTAAAATTTGGATATGTTCTGTACAAATCTGTTAAAGTTTCACACATAAATACTCTTTTAGCATGGTCCCGATCGTTAATTTTTTGTAAAACTTGAATTTTGTAAGGTTTACATTTGAGAACATTTAGAATTCTAAAAACTTTCGTTTTGTCCATTTCCAAATTTGATGCAATTTTTCTAATTGAAATTTTCGGATTTCTCTATACAAGATCATAAACAGATAACATTTCTTCTAAATTTCCATTTACAGTTCTCCTTTTTCTAGATATAGAAGCAGTATTCCTAAATTTGGTTAACCATGTTTTAATGGTATTTGTAGCAGGAGGATTTTTATTGAACCGACCGAGTACTTTACTGAAAATTAACGAGTAGTCAAAAGTAACGATATTGGACACCTCAAATGTTAATACAAAAGCATGGCTGTCGTTTGCTTAGTTACACACACACTCCCTGACGTCACGGTCATTCCCGCGCTTATTAACTCGTTGCAAATCAGTACTTTAATTAATTGTTATGAATTATATATAACGAATTAAGAGCCGGTATTTGGCATAGTTTATTTCATATAAATAAACAATATAATCAAATGAAAAATAAACGGTTTTAAAGATTAAAACCAACTATTCCGCGTCTGTGAGATGCCCTGAACAATAATCTATCATTAAATTGACACTTGTATACCCTTCGGGGGATGTACCGTGCTAACAAACCGAAATTTCTCCAAAAATGTTATATATCTGGATTTATAGGATCCACTGTACTCGCTCTACTCAGCTGAAAATCAATAGGGTACATCTGTGAGACACCTTGAAAAATATCCAATTATAAAATTGGTCACTTGTTTACACTCCGTAGGCTGTATTGTGCTAACAACCCGAAATTTCTCCAAAAAGGACCAAAAATGTGGCACCTCAGGTACCATAGCACCCCTTGTACTAGCTCTGGTGAGCTAAAAATCAGTAAGGTTCATCTATAAGACGCCCTGAACAATATTCAATCATAAAATTGTTCACTTGTATACACTCTGGAGGCTGTATCGTGCTAACAAACTGAAAATTCTCCAATAATGACAAAAATTTCGTAGCTCAAGTACCATAGAACTCGTTAAACTGGCTTTAGTGAGCTGAATGTGAATAGGGTTCATCTTTGAGGCGCCCTGAATAATATCCAATCATAAAATTGGTCACTTGTATATACTGACAAAAATATTGTACTTAAAGTACTGTAGCACCTGTTGTATTGGCTCTGGTGAGCTGAAAATCAATAGGGTTCATCAATGAGATGTCCTGAATAATATTCAATCATAAAATCGCTGACTTTTTGAACTCCAGGGACTGTATCGGGCTAACAAGACATGTAACGAAAAGTGGCCGACGACAACGACGACATACACACAGGATTTTTTTTCTAAAAACCGTTTTTTCGTGTTGTTGTTGATGGAAAACGTAAAAATAACTCAAAAAAAAATTTCAAAATTCCAACTTTTTTTGGGGTTAACCAATACTTTTCTCGCATATAGATAGGTTGAGCGGAAAAGTAAAACATGATAAAGATCGCCGCTGCATCGTGCACTGGTTTTGGAGAACTTTGTTACGACTATGTATAGGATTCTAAGAATTCCGGTCTGTGTTTGAAACGTTACAAAAAAAATATTTCATAGAACTGTATACCTAATTTCTCCAAAAATTACAAAAATATCGTACTTAAAGTACTATAGCACCTGTTGTACTGGCTCTGATGAGCTGAAAATCAACAGGGTTCATCTATGAGATGTCCTGAATAATACTGAATCATAAAATTGTTGACTTGTTGCACTCTGGAGGCTGTATCGTGCTAACAAACTTAAATTTCTCCAAAAATTACAAAAATGTCGTACTTAAAATACTATAGCACCTGCTGTACTGGCTCTGGTGAGCTGAAAATCAATTGGGTTCATCTATGAGATGTCCTGAATAATATTCAATCATAAAATTGTTGACTTGTGGCACTCCGGAGGCTGTATCGTGCTAACAAACTGAACTTTCTCAAAAAATGACAAAAATGTCGTACTTCAAGTACCATAGCACCCGTTGTACCGGCTCTGGTGAGCTGAAAATCAATAGGGTTCATCTGTGAGAAGTCCTGAACAACATTCAAAAATAAAATTAATGACTTCTTGCACTCCGGAGACTGTATCGTACTAACATGTAAGTAACGAAAAGTGGCCGACGACGACGACATACACACAGGATTTTTTTTCTAAAAACCGTTTCATCATGTTGTTCTTGATGAACCTTGATGAATTGGGGTAAACCAATACTTTTCTCGCATATTAGATAGGTTGGGCGGAAAAGTAATACAGTGCACGTTCTCTATTGGGGACAAATCCGGGGATCTTTGGGACCAAAGTAGGAGATGAATTTGAGCCTGGTGGAAGTAGTCCAAGGTTTGTCTGGCTATATGTGGCCTTGCTGAAAAGTTGGATTTTGAAATTTCTGAGATAAGGAATCATATGAGATTCCAATATTTCTTGAATGTATCGAAAAGCATTCATATTTCCCCTGATGAAGATTAAAGGTAACCTTGGGCTATGAGGCCATAAGCAATGGCACCGCATATCATAACTGCAACAGTACAATGTACAGTGCAACAGAAGTAGCTTGGCGGTGGAAGGTCACAAACTATAAACTGTAATTAAAATTAAAATATAACACGGAAAATAATAAAATATCAAAAACCACTAAAATTTATGTCTCGGATTGTACTTTCGAAGTGAACACGACAAGAGTTGCGAGAAACATGATTTAAAAAGTACGTACAGCGGATTTTGCTACTGCGCACACCGCCTTCGCCCGCCAAGCTACTTCTGTTGTACTTTACATGCCGCTCATCGGGTAGTTCGTCGCTGTTCGTCGGGGTATTTATTGATGTGGAGGGGGTGAAGTACCAACCCGGCGCGTCTCCAGGTGGCGGATAGGAGAAGGGCCTCTGAGATGATTTTATATGAGGAGGAGGTCTGCGGGGAAATACCAGGGGCTCGTTGTGTCTAAAAACTCAACTGGCAGCCCTCGAATATCCTGCCGCGGACCAACTTTACCTATCCCAGCTGTAGTATCGTGGCTAAGGGATTGCACACAGGGTTACGATGCCGGGTGAAATTTCGAGCTTACCTCGAAATCACCTGTTATACCAATGTCTCCTGGCTGTCTGTGGTCAAGTCTCGCGGGCCAGTGGGATGGAGGGGGGGGGGTCTTGGCTTTAATGACCGGACCAAGAGGAGACAACCTCATTAAAAACCTAAATTCAAGGTGGGAAACCGGGCCGAAGAATGCGTGACTATATAGAAGAATAGTCCTTACTGGTTTCGACCTTGGAGCACCGGGGGGAACTCCATTGTATTGAACCCCTTACCTCTGCATGCGGGGCTCTGCAGCGGTGGACCGTAATGACCCTAGCTTCTCGTGGGATCACTCATGGAAAGAAAAAGTGAAACTTTCACCGGAAAAGTAGTGGAGACAACCTCCCCCTCTTCATCCGGGCACCTCACAGAGGGAAAAAAGGCCAAACGGCACAAAGGTCGTATGCCGTTCGACCTCCCAAAACCGGGAGAACCGGGCGGTATCGACGACCCACTGAGAAAAGGCCTCGGTGGAGCAGGGGTGCGGAAATACCTGCGACTCCTCAATCAGGGAATATCGCCTGAAGAGGCCAGGAAGCAGGAAACTTAGCGCCCAACTCCCCCGAAGGAATTACCAACGGGGAAAACAAAGCTTAAAAGAGGCCCGGAGCATATTACTCCTCCGCTTAGGCATCAAAGCAAGAAATCAAAAACAGCCGCAACGGTAACCGGGCAAGCCACTGGTTACGCAGCAGCTGTCAAAGCAGAGAAAGCTTTTAGGGTGGGAATAATGCCCAAGGATTATCCTGGGGTCATCCTGAGAGCGGGGCAGCTCTCCACACTGGAAGACACTCTGGTGGAAGAGCTGTGCCAAAGCAAAGAGAAGGGAATCCACTTCACAGGTATCCATTTCCGTTGTGGAATGATACTGGTGGACTGTGGGTCACAAGAATCGGCAGACTGGCTTATGAGGTCAGCGCCGAAATTAAACTTTTGGGAAGGACCCGAATTGGTGGCTCGAAGTGGAGACGACATCCCAAAGCCGGTCACCATAACAGTGTTCTTCCCAAGAAGCCAAGACATGAAACTGGAGAAGATCCTCCAACTTGTCGAGGTTCAGAACTCCAACCTCAGTACTGAGGCTTGGAAGATTCTAAACTCTAAAAAAGAGGGACAGGGAACTATCCTCACGATTGGGATCGATCACCAATCTGGGGAGGCTCTGAAGGCAGGAGGTTACGCGCTAAACTTCCGTTTTGGGCGTATCCCTGTCTCGGGACTGGGAAAAAAGAAGAAACCCGCGGAGGATCCAAAGGACATGGAGATACCCTCCACATCCGGAACCTCTGAAAAGGGGAAACAAGGCGAAAGCTTGACCTTGGGTCAGCCCGAGATCTCCTCCGGCTCTGCTGGGATGACTGGAAATGCGGAGACTGCCTCTGCATCCCGGGAAGCTGGGCAGAGCAGCCTAGGGGTCGAGAGTCTGACTCGAGATCAAGAAACCTGCTCGATTACCGAGGGAGATACTGCCATGGTGGTCGAGGAGGGTCAGGGAGAGAGAAAGGAGGGGGATGAATAGAGGCTGAGTAACTCGGCCTCTCTCATCCATAATTATTCACCTTCACGTTCACGAATGTAGCTCAGATTAACCTGCATCACGCGAAGGGAGCTTCAGCCGTGATTGCAAGGTTGTTCGCTAGACTACAACTGGATATTGTACTGAGACACAGGTGGGGAATCAAACCACCTCAGTTAAAGCCACTCGGGGGGACACCTCAAGGGGGAGTGATATCTACCCTTCTATGGAGCCTCGTAGTAGATGAGTTGCTCTACAGGCTAACGGAGCTTGGCTTCGAATGTATGGGCTACGCCGATGACATTGTTTTAATAGTCAGAGGCAAGTTCGAGAGCACCTTGAGTGATTTATTACAAAAGGGCCTCAGAATCATTGAGCAATGGTGCTTGTCAGTGGGGCTAAACATTAACCCAAGCAAGACCATAGTAATTCCATTTACCCGGAAAAGAACACTTCCAGCCATGAAACCCTTATCCTTAAATGGGGAGATCAGAGGTTAAATATCTAGGGATAACCCTAGACAGTAAGCTTCTGTGAAATAAGCATGTTGAAATAACTGCTAGTAAAGCAATAAGAGCTTTGATGGTGTGCAGAAATCTAGCTGGTAAGAGGTGGGGCTGTAACCCAAAAATACTGCGATGGATGTACGCCATGATTGTGAGACCAGCAATTACGTATGGGGCAATAGTTTGGCACACAAAAACAAGTCAGTACAGCACGAGGAAAACCCTCGATAAAGTTCAAAGGCTTGCCTGTGTGTGCATCACTGGAGCTATGAGAACGTGTCCAACTAGGGCACTTGAGATCATTACAGATCTCACACCTCTACATCTGGTGATAGAAAGATCTGCCCAAGAGGCAATTCTTAGAATATCTAAATACGAGGAGATACTGGGAAAGGGAATACACCACCCAAACTCTCAAAGAAAACACCATTAGATGATATACGGATGGTTCAAAAACCACCATTGGAGCAGGCGCTGGAGTATTTGGGCCTGGCACCAGATACTCATTATCGTTAGGCTCCTTCCCGAGCGTCTTTCAGGCAGAAATATTTGCGATCGAAAGATGCGTGGAAATGAACCTAGAAAGAAACTACCAGAAATGTGACATATCGATCCATTCTGATAGTCAAGCAGCTATCAAAGCATTGAGCTCCCATGTCATTGACTCAAAGTTGGCATGGGAGTGCCGGAAAAAACTTGATGAATTAGGCAAGAATAACAGGGTCTCTTTAGTCTGGGTTCCTGGCCACTCGGGAATCACGGGAAATGAAGAGGCCAATACACTTGCCAGGAAAGGAGCACAAATGCCTTTTATTGGCCCGGAGCCTTTCTGTGGTGTAGCAAAATGCTCCTACAAGAAAGAGATTCGGAAGAAAGAGGAAACCGAAAGAGAAGCACTCTGGCGGTGCCTTCCCGGGTTGGAACATTCCAAAAAGTTCCTGGGGAACTTTGACACTGCTAGGTCCAAAAAATATATAAAGATAAACTACATCTCCTCACGGGCTTTCTTACAGGACACTGCCGCCTTAGGAAGCACTTAATGAGAATAGGTCTAGCAGAGATTGACGAGTGTAGATTCTGTGGGGAGGAGTATGAAACTCCTGATCACCTAGTTCTGGAATGCCTCGCCATTGCAAGCCAACGCAAGAAATGCTTTAGACAAGAAACTTGTAAGAGTGAGGACCTAACCTCGCTGAAGCCGTCCCAAATACTAGAGTTCATTAGAACCTTGGAACTGGAAGGCGAGCTGTAGTAGTAGCGACAACAGCTCTGATAGGGGGGGCACAATAAACCTTTGGTTTCAGTGCACAATAACCCCGTTAAAATCTTATCTAATCTACATGCCGCTCAACAAAAAATTGAGGGTTACGACGTTCGCATCGTCAACTTTCCCCCCTTGCTCGAGCATCTTGCATATCGAGGCAGAAAACACTTCGCATTTCAAGGACCTTTCCATGTTCTGCAAACCACTGAGTTGCCATTGCCCTTGTCGAACAGCAACGATATCTTAAGGCTAATAACCTTAAGCGGCGATCTTGGCTCTCTGTTGCCCTGTGTCTCTGGCTCTTCGTGTTCAGCCTTCTTGGTTCCATGCCAACAATTCGACCTCTCTCTGAGTTATGATTGAATAATTATTTAATTTTCTAAATTTTATGAAAAATTTCAAGGTTGTATTTATAGATATACTGACTTAGATTTGATAATTTTAATTAGTATTTCACGAGATATTTTAGTGGTTTAATGATAAAAACATCCTGTAGTTGGTGACAACTGTTTTTAATTCGTTTTCTGATTTAATATTGTGTGATATTTACAGATATTTAATTTAATATGTAATACCTTTGATATACAGCACATTTGATAAAGTGTAGCGAGAGCGTCTTCTCTTTAAAATCAAAACCCAACCAATCAAACATTTTACTAAAACCATATTTATTGTCAGATAAATACTTCCTAGTCAAAACTCGGCCCGACTAATCAACAGAAGATCAAAACTTTCATTAGACCACAACCTTACCATTTATAAAATGTTAATTGAAAATGATAAAATACTACAGACATTCTAGTAAGAATGTTAGGAAAAGCTCTATAGTATATTTCATATCCTACAAACAGACTCCACCATTAGTTTCATAGATTACATGATTATTCACCACTCCAAAATTATCCACAAAAATTTTAATACACAAAATTACACTTATGATATGTTAGACCACTCATAATATTGACGAATAAAAGATTCCAAATGTTTCATGTAGAACCAAGCTACACTCCAAGCATTAAATTATACTATGAGTATAAGTCAAAATGTTGTGAAAGTTTACATTTTTCACCGTTAATTTTCAATTAAAAATAGTTGCATCTCTTCTAAACGGATTTCAGGATAGTTTTGTTTGTGTCACCATCAGTACAAAGTACATACTTTCCATTACACATCTTTGCTCAGATCGTGTAAATAGATAGATCGACCACTGCTATGTACGAAATATCAATTCTAACAAGAAAAGAGTAGGTTACTATAAAAGAGATTGAAAAACTAAGTAAATTCATGATGATAATTGAGAGTTATCGAAACATTAAATAAATGTTGCTGTTAATAAAAGATCCTGTAATGTGGTTTTAAAAGTACATTATAGGTAAATCTTAATAAGCGATACTCCCTCAGATGAGTGTTTGTGTAACTAAGTTATTATAGGTTAGGTTTGTAATGAGTGGGTCAATAAGGCCCTCCACTGCGACTCATAAGAGTCTATTGTGGCTAACTAAGTTAATATACATTGTTGTGTTTTTGGGTAACTTAAAGCCGTGTAAAATTGAGGGTTGTGAATAATTAATAATAATAATATTTATTCACCATGTAAATTCACAATTACAACATATATACGTACATAAAAATCTCATTAAATTTAGAAAACCACAGGAGGACAAGCCCTCATGCGTGGCATAGAATAAAACATTTAAAATATAAGTATTTGTATAAATCTTGAACATTACCTAGACAATCTAAAATTAAAATTAAAATTGCATTGTTGAGTTTGATTGATACTCTAATAATCGTGATAATTTTATAACATTTATACAATTTTATAAAGCAACTAAACAACTATGTGAATGAATAAATAAATTAATCCTAAGGTATCCGAGAGGTGTGGATACACCTGTTTCGGCAAAACACAATTGAAAATACAAGTCAAAACAAATAAACTAAATTTAACATTACTGCGTCTTATTGAACAGTTTTGAATAAAATAAAATTAGGACCAAAGTAAAAATATGTATATATGGACAATATTAGATTTAAGAAAACGCAGAGATTTGAGTAAACATAACTTCCATATTTTTAAAGTAGGTAAAGTAATATGTGTTTACCCCACCATAACAATATGACAGAAATTTCTTGTCTGTTCAAAGAGAAATTCTTTCAATTTTTTTTTTGAAAACAATAACACTACTGGTATTCTTGATACTATCCGGAATACAATTATAGATTTTCGGAGCTAGAAATGAAAAAAATCGTTGACAGAAGGATCATTCTCGAAGCAATGTAGTGAGTTTTGTTTCTAGTTACATATCTATGTGCAGGTAAGTTTCTTACATCTTTTATTGTGTGGTATTTTATAGATGCACATAGAAAGTACAACTGTTTCAGGTCAAATATGTTGCTTTCCTTATACAATCGATCTGAAGAATAGGTATAGGGTCTACACATGATGATCTTTAGAAATCCTTTTTGAATGATTTCTAATGGAAGAATGTGAGTTTTCAGGGCACTTCCCCAAGCCAGTATACTATAACGGAGGTGACTTTCCACTAGTGCGAAATACATCATTCGAAGATATCTAGCAGGGATGAATTTTCTGAGGTATTTAAATTTGTAAAGGACGAATTGTAATTTTTTTGTAATAAATTTAATATGACAATCCCACTTTAAATTTGCATCTATGATAATACCTAAATATTTCACATTTGTTACAGGTTTGATGCTAAAATTTTGTCTGTTTTGTGATATTTCAATAGGTTTGAATAGTTCGATGCTTAAATTGGAGCTAAACAGTGGTAGGTAACATGTTTTTTTGAAATTTATGGTAAGTAGTTTATTATCAAACCAGGTCTTTATTAGTTTTAGGTCAGTTTCTGCTTTGAATTTCAGCTCATACCAGTTATCTGCTTCATAAGTAATAGCAGTGTCATCAGCGAACCCAGTTATATGTCCTGCACTGCGCAATGAAAATAATCCATTTATGTAAAGATTGAATAAAACGGGGCCTAAAATTGTTCCCTGAGGTACTCCATATGTTACATCCCTCTGACCACTCGCTTGTCCGGCAACCCTTACTATCTGCTGTCTCTCTGACAGGTAACTCGTAAATAGTTGTAAACAGTTGTTTCGTATGCCAATTTTTTCCAATGTTTGCAATAGATTGCTATGGCTAACAGTATCAAAAGCTTTGGCTAGATCTAAAAAAACACACAAGCAAACTTTATTATCATTTAGTGCTTCATAAACTTTTGATGTTAAATTTAAAACGGCATCTTGTGTGGAGCTATTTTGCTTAAAACCAAATTGCTTGGATGAAATTAAATCATATTTGTTTATAAACGATGTAAGTCTATTTTCCAACAGTTTTTCAAAAATTTTTGCCATGTGTGGAATCAGTGATATAGGTCTATAATTCGCGGCAAGGGTCTTCATTTTTGTATACGGTTATGACTACAGTGTTTTTAAAGGATTTGGGCCATGTACCTTTTTCTATACACATATTTATAATATGCACTAGAGGATCAAGTATAAATGGTGAAATTGCTTTTAGACATTCCGCACTTATCTCATCAATACCAGTTGCCTTTTTACTCTTCAATTCAATTATTATTTTTTCAATTTCATACCTATTTGTGGGTAATAAAACAATCGAATTTGGCAAAGAGGCCCTATCGCCATATGTTTGCTGAGGGTTACTATTTATTTGTTTGGGCATTCTCTTGCCCATTCCTGAAAATACACGATTAAATTAATTCGCAATGTCACATGGGTTTGTCAGTATATTTCCCATTGGACCCTTAATAGCTTCATAAGGCATTTTTACTTTTTTTGTTCCACTCAAATCTTGCACCACGCTCCATAATTGTTTATTGTTATTTGAATTTATCATGATCTTTTCCATATAAAATTAGCGTTTTGTCTTTTCGATAAGCGAATGCAATTTATTTCTATACACCTTGTATTTTACAAGTAAATCACAGTCATTGGGACGGAGCTTTGTTTGTCGATATAATCTATTTTTTTCATTAATGGATTCGATGAGAGCTTTTGTAACCCATGGTGCAATTTTTATGGTTTTTCTATTTCACTTTCTAAAATAGGTACTTTTATTGATGTTTTTCTGTATAATTGTTATTAATTTTTCTGTTGCAGGGTCTGGATTACTACAATTTAGGATAATATCCCATGATTCTTTGGATATATTGTCTACAAGTTTTTTATAGTTGACATGCTTAGTATTATACTCAGTTACCTTTTTAGTTGTTTTATTATGAAAAACTATTTGCAGCACTATTGTATAGTGGTCTGTTATATTAGTTTCTATTACTACAGGGATAATATTTTCTAGAATGTTAGTTCTTGACTTAATAAACAAATGATCCAAGCAAGCTGCCATTCTGGTTGGGTTATTAATGGTGGATGTAAATCCACACTCACTCAGGCCACTTACATATTCCATGGTATCACCATTTAAATCCAATATGTCAATGTTAATATCTCCAACAAATAGACAACAATTTTCAGATTTGATACCACTGTTATATAGAAAATTATGGAAATTATTGATAAATTCAGGTATACTTGAATTATTATTTTCCTTAGACGGTGATCTATAAAAAGCAAGAATCGTAATTTTATTGTTATTACTGATAGTTACAGTCACTTTTAAAATAATTGTCAGTCCTAATCTTAGGACATCATATTCGAACGAGTATTTGCAGTTTATGTAAGCCACGACTCCATCATTTTGATTCAGATCACCGTTGTTGTATATTATATTATATCCCGGTATGTTATACAAATTGATGTCAGTAACCTTCCAGGTCTCAGTGAGAACTAGACAATCAAAATCCGTAATATTAGATAACGAAAGTTTAAGCTCATCTAGATTTTCGCTTATACTTCTGATATTGTTATGAAGTATAGTAAAGTTATGGTTACTTTGGTTAATTTTGAAAATCTCATCACATTCTCTGAAATCTCTTATGTTATATGTTTCAACAATTGGTACATTGAAATCCCTTACATACTGGTCCATTATAGATGTATAAATAATGTAACAAACAGTTAAAATTTGGAGTTAAAATCAGTCATAGAGTAAAAATTAAAATGAAATAATAGCATTAAAATATATGTTGAGGAGTGTGCCAACCAATAATAATGAAGTCTCACAACCAAGTACAACAAAAACTAAATCTAAACGCACAATCCAATGAGCTTAAAAAAATAACGAATGAAAAAATATATTACTAATAACTGCTGTATAACTGCAATTATTTATTTTTCGAGATTGCCAGAGCCAGTCCGGGATCTGGTATTTCGATTTTGCGAAGGTCCCTGGTTTCCTTGAAGTTTTCCTGTTTTAATAGGAGTATTTGCTAGGTATTTTAATTGTTTTTTATTTCCTAGCTCTTGTTGTTCTATTCTTTTTTGTTTTATTGTAGTTAATTCTTCGAGGTCTTCATCCTTTTTATTTGAGTAGGGAGTTGGTGGACCACTATGGGTTTGGTGTATAGATTCGGCTGCTTGTTCAATTTCTAATTATTAATTATTACTGTTGTGTTCTTTCCAGTGCAAGTAAAATCCTGAACTAAGCTTTCACAGTTTTCCAGTAGCAGGAAATTTGAAAGTTTTTGTGGAAACCGAAATTGTTGACAGAAGGAAAGAATTGATTAGGAATTGGAAAAAGGGCGTCTAATTATATGAAAGTTTGCTCTCCTCATTTTAAAGAAACTGATTTTCTCCAAAAACGCTTGTTAATATACAGTGTGTCCCAAGTTATCGTTTACAGGCAATATCTCGCTTAATTTAAAAGATAATCCAATACTGTAAAAACTGTTGTGAATGGTATCAAAATTCCTTCCTAATGACGTATCAGAAACTTTTTTCACTGAACAGTTTTTTAGCAGCCACCCCTCACTTTCTATTTTCAAATGGCACCCCCTGTATATTTTCATTGACAATTGTTTGTCACTCTATTTGGAATACAACGATGTAACATACTTTTTGGATTTCTATTATTAGCATAAAAAAAAGATATTTGTAATTTCTGAATTTCCTTTATAAAATAAAATATTAATTTTTTTGGTGCTAATAATAAGAAACCAACAAGTATGTTACATCGTGGTATTCCAAATAGAGTGACAAGCAATTTTCAACGAAAATATACAGGGGGTACCATTTGAAAATAGAAAGTAAGGGGTGGCTGCAAAAAGACTGTTAAGTGAAATGAAGTTTCTGATACGTCATTAGGAATGACTTTTGATGTAATCCACAACAGGTTTTATATTATTGGATTATCTTTTATAGTAAGCGAGATATTGCCTGTAAATGATAACTTGGGACACCTTGTATAAATTCAAGTTATGTATGAGTAAATAACGGTAATACGTATTGTGTGGTTAAGCAAACATAATTCTAATATTTTTCAATAGATAATAAAAATTAGATATTCAAAATTTACTAGGAAACTTGTCCTATACAGAGAGCAGGTTTTTATTTTTTTAATTTTCTTCAATTTGTTTAATAGTGTGAGACAATAACAAGTATTTTAGCTATGGCAGAAAGAATTTATTTATATGAAGAAGGTAATACATTTCGTTTCCTTAAAAAACTATTTTACTCAGCTTACATGTTTCAGATTTCAGTAATGTGTCAGATTCAGATCCTTTTGAAAACTGGAGTTGATGAAGACCAAAACTATATGCCAAGAAATGATTCTATGGCATCCTCTAATTCTGATGAAATCACAGAAACACGACATTTGCAGCCTACAAATTTAGGCGAATCCAATAGTGTTGAAAACTAAGAAAATTTCGAAAATATTAGTCAGTTTACCGAAGCAGGCGAAAGTCTACCTCGAAGCCCTAATGTTCAAATAGAAAATATTGCAACAGGTTTATGGACAAAACCACAAGGTAATCATATGAATTTCATTTTTGAAGAAATATCTAAATGACACAATCTGGCGAAATAAATACATTCGAACTGAAGCCAAAGCCCGCATATACAAGACCGCAATCAGACCTATATTATCCTATGCAGCAGAGACCCGACCTGAGACCTCTAAAACGTAACGGATACTGGAGACTACAGAAATGAAAATAGTTCGAAGAATAGCGGGAAGAACACTAATGGATAGAGAAAGAAGTGAAAACATAAGATGAACATGCGGGATAGATAACATCAATGACTGGGTACTGGATAGAAAAATAAAATGGAATGAGCACATTGACCGCATGACGGAAGAACGAATTGTGAAAATATCAAGGGACAAATCACCAGCAGGACAAAGAAGCCTTGGAAGACCTAGGAAAAGATGGAGTGACAACCTCCTAGGTGACTGAGCAGTGGCAATGATGTGAAGAAAAACAGGCAATGATGCCTATACACAGCAGGAAGAAGAAGAAGAAGAAATATCTGGAGTCAAACGCTGCTGCACTTGTAGATGGCACACCGTAAGATTTCTACAACTTATTTGTTGATGAGGAAATATTAGATCTTATGGTAACTCAAACAAATCTCTACGCCACTCAATTTCTTGATGCGGATGACGTGGGACCGAGTTCCCGATTTCAAAAATTGGTCTCCTACCGATATAGCTCAGATGAAGGTTTTTTTAAGGATTTCAGGTTATATGGGTATAGTAAAAATGCCGAATATGAGACATTATTGGAGCAAAAATCCATTTTTCAAGAATGCTTTTATATCAAATGCAATGACTCGAAACCGTTTTGAACTATTGTTGAAAATTTGGCATTTCAGTGATAACGAAACATGTCCAGAAGGAAACAGAATTTATAAGATTTGAAGTACTTATAAACATGTTTGTGGAAAAAGTCAGCAATGTTACATTCCTGGGAAATTAATTTGCGTTGATGACACTTTAATTCCGTTTCGGGGACGTTTGCTAATGAAGCAGTATATTCCAAATAAAACTCATAAGTACGGACTGAAAATGTTCAAGCTCTGCAGTGACAACGGTTTTACGTGGAATATGAAGTTATATGCTGGAAAGGAAAGAAATCCAACTGCATCTGTGCCTACTCAAGTTGTTATGTTTTTGGCTGAAAAATTGCTGAATACTGGTAGAACTATCGTTACTGACAATTATTATACCAGTCTTGAATTGGCATCTTTTGGGAACTCTAAGAGCCAACCACAGAGGTAATCCAAAAGAAGCAATAAATAAAAAACTGAAAATTGGAGAAATTATTGCGAGAAAAACTGACAGAGGTATTTTGTGTGGGTAAATGGCGCGACAAACACGATATCTTTTTTTTATCTACTAAACACAGTGATCAAATAGTTGAAACTGTTTGGCGTGTTGAAGGTACTACGCAGAAGCCCACTACCATTTTAGACTACAATTCAGGAAAATCTTCGAAAGATATTTAAGAACAGATGGCAAGCTATGGTACAGCTCTACGCAAAACTTTAAAATGGTATCGAAAAATAGCACTCGAAGTATTGTTGGGTACATCAGTTGTGAATGCTCATATTTTGTATAGAAAGATCAAAAATGAAAATATTACAATTTCTGAATTTAGAGAAAAACTAATCATGAGTTTGCTAGAATCTAAAAGACACAAAAAAGAAAACGAGGAACATGTCACGCCCACAACAAAAAAAGAGAAAAATGAACACACACGCCTTTGCAAAAAAAGAAGGTAGAGCTGTGAAAACCAGAAAATACTGCAGAGGATGTTATGAAAGAAAAATATTGTTAAATTTGAATAAAAATAATGTCAAAAAAGTGACCAGATACTGCCTCGAATGTCAAACATTTTTTGATATTTTTTTGGATTAGTACAAAAACATGTGTAAACTTATTATTTCGATAGTAAGCTCATTTTGTTTTCTTTTGTTGACATACATTTTCAAACATATTTGTGTGTTTACTTATTTATTGTTGTTATTTTGTGTGTTTACTTGTAGAACCTCAACCAGAAACGAGAAAGGACTCCATGAGACGGTGGGATTTTTAAGAGCCCTTAGGAAACATTTTAACAATCATAGACTGCCAGGAGCTGCAGAGTAACTTGAACTGCCTTATGCAATGGTTTCATAAGAACGGAATGCTTTTAAATGTAGAAATATACAAATATGCAATATACTAGGTTTAAGCTTATGTTATAAACCTATTTAATACTTCCAGTAAAGAAATAAAGATGTGTTTTAAGTGGAAATGAAATGTTAGATATATTATTTTAAATGTTGTAGTCACAAGTGCTGTTTAGTACTCTTATATGTAATTACTTGGCACCTTGTATTTACAGAGCTGGGCAGTATTTAAAAACTTTTCCTTTAAACGTATTTTAATTACTTTTGTTCTAACATTCACAGTAATTATACTCAAATGTTTTTTTTCCACGGAAAGTTGCCAAAAATAGTAGTTAACTACTCATTGCTAACACTTTTTTTGATTAGGTAAGTAGCAGTTATACTCCTGCAGTTTGTCCAGCTCTGTGTGGTTATACGAGTGTAATAATAAATTAATATAAACTTATCATACATAATTTTCTACTTTTATCTTGATTTAACATCATTTGAAAATCTAATGATACCCCAATCTAGAATGTATGTTACTCAAAATATTTTTTTAATTATTGCATGGTTTTTACACTATAATTTATTTGTTGTCATTATGTTTGTTAAGAAAAGTACTTTGTGAAAGAAATTATTTGTTGTGTATTTTTATACCAAAATAAATAAATTGTTTATATGATTATTGTTTTATTTTTTCCAATTTAATTAACCATTTATGGTCCATCATTTGATATTTCATTTAATTTAACTCAACATGTAATCATTATTTAGTTAATGGAGTTAAATTGAATGAAATGTCAAATGATGGACTATGAATGGCTATTTTGAAATAAAATAATTAAAATACAGTATATTTGAATATACCGCCAATCCGTCAAAACCTAAAATTACAGAAATCTGTCCAACATCACTCAGTTGTTTACTCGACGGGCTCTTTAGATGGCGCCACAATCAGTGTCTCATCTATCTGTGGGTTATCTGTGGCTACAATTAATACAATTCAAAACCAGGACCAACTACCCAAATATTCCACGAAAATAATTCTACCAAAAGGAGAGAAATTACAAATAGAAACTACAAACATTTCTACTACATAAAAGCCAATGAGACTCTGACAAGATAAAAACTGGCATTTATCTGGGAAATAGAAAACCCCAAATCAAATGATGTGATACTGAAAACCAAAATTAAATTTCTGGATTTCTATTAAAATCAGATGAAGAAAAACCAAAAACGACTCAAACTCTCCAGAAAGTAATTGACGATAAACAAATTTTAAATTTTGCAGAAACTCAAACAGCAACAAAACTCCAAACACATGTAAGCAACTCCTCAATCTCATACAGTGTCTACATAGGTTCGGTAGCACATGAAATAACAGATGAAGAGATAAGCGAACAGCTAAAGAAGGTCACCATCAATCACAGATACCGCAAGAGAATAATTTCAAAAGCCACACAAAAAGCTACCACACTTATTAGAATTATCTCAGGATGCATCACCTCTACTGAAAAACATTTGAACAAAAGTTTTTTCTACCAACACAGAAACAAAAACAACCAAGTACTCAAAAATACATTCCCATATAACAGTGCATGATGTGATTACAAAACTAAAAAAACGATTTATCACAGAACACAACATAGATACAGTCGCACACTTTTCTGGTAACAGAGTGTATATACTTATGTTTGATCTCGACGAACCTCAAACGATTTCACCAACACAACCCATCAACAGTGTAAATAATGATCAAGTCCTTGTGGAAACTTAAGATTCTCTATGCCAACAACATCAACAGCTACATACCAAAAAAACTGCTAATAAATAACATAATCCAAAGACATCAAATAAACTGTGCACTCTTTGTACAAACAAAAACCAATACAGACAGCAACACAAACTATAGAAACTGGGACATGATCAAGAAAATTGGCAATATAGTTAACACAAATACAAGAGGTGGGAGTTTGGTGCAGGTTCATCCCAAGCTGAACATGAGAAGGAGCAATCCTCCTAAAATGAATAATCCATTAAGTGAAGCAACACATTTTACTATTCCTTTTCTAGAAGACATACTACATTATATTGATCTATGTTCACCCAAATGCTAAAATAGAGAAGACAATATTTAGTACAAATATTGTATAATTATTGGGGATTTCAATGTAAATAAACAAAAAGAAAAACAGCTAAAGGATTTTATGGCCCATTTAGAAAAGCACAAACCCCCCCTACATTCCATGTGATAAACAATAACGATACCACTCCAGACCTGATGCTATTTACAGAAAACCTAGAACACAACATAGAGGAAGTTATTACTCAACCTGACCTGGGCTGTGAACACCCAGCAATAGAAGTTACCATTAACTTAAAAAATAAAATAGATCTCAGTGATGAATACAGAGTTAATTTAAATAAATGTAAGAAACAAAAAACTAACCAAGCATATTGAGGAGCAGGAAAGCACACATGAACAGTCCCGAACAACTGTGGATGACATTAAACAGTTTAAAACACTGCTAGAATCATCTATTATAAAAAATTCCCCCTACAAAAAATTCACTTTCACAATTTTGAGCTACCACCATTCATTATACAACTAATTAAGAACATGAGAAAAATGTACAGGGATTACCTAAAAAATCCCAATGTAGATTATAAACGTCACATAAACACATATAACAAGAATATCCAAACGTTAATAAAACAGTACAGAGAACACAAATGGATGAACACATGTAATGAAATCAATAGACTAAGAGAAAAAACTACTGGCAACAAATTAAAAGAATGAGTAAATATCAAGCTGACCAGATCTGGAAAAAAATGGAATCCTATTCTCCACTGACTAAGAGAAAGCAGATCTATTTGCTGAACATTTCACAGAGGCATTCGCAGAAGACGATGATCCCCAATATGACAATAGGCATTATCAGAATATTCTAGCATGGTTCACTGCAAAGAAAATATTGGACGAGAAGATAGGACTATTGAGGAAGAAACATACTTTGAAATCATACAAAGGGACAGAAATACAGCTTCAGGATTCGATAAAATAACTCGGAAAGTATTAAAAAAATTGAACTATAAAATTCATTTATATATCATAAAGATATATGAGTTTTGTGTAAAAACATTGCATTTTCCACAGGAATGGAAACATGGGATCTTAATTATGATTCCAAAGCCCAACACATGCCAAGCGGAGGTTAAAAATTATCGACCAATAACACTCCTGTCTGTCCTAGCCAAAAATTTTGAAAATATTATAAAAAACTTATTACATAGGGAAATCGGAAAATATATACCATCATCATATCAGTTTGGTTTTAGGGAAAAGTGCTCCACTGTACACCTAATAGCAATCCTGTCATCCAATATACAAACCTCTAAGCTGCAAGGAGAACACAGTGCTGCTATTTTCCTGAACTTTAACAAAGCCTTTGACAGTGTTTGGCAGTGTGGATTGTTGTACAAACTACAACAAATGAAATGCCTGGAATACCTGCTACTAATAATAAAAAATTACCTCAGTGACAGAACAATACAAATAAAAGTTAACAATAGTTTTTCACAAACAATTATACCTCAACAAGAAGTCCCGCAAGGCTCCCCACTTTCTCCTTTGCTCTACAATCTTTACTGTTATTGACATATACAACTTCGGGTTAGCACCAGATCACGTAAATTTACAAAAATACATATTGCAGTACGCAGATGACACCGCTTTAATTAGTCATAATAACAACATCAAAAAAACAACGAACGAACTGCAAACACTAATGAACAGAGCGGAGAAATGGTTCAACAGGTGGAGAATGAAGCCTAATCCTTTGAAATCTTAATTAGTAATTTTTAATCATACACCAACACATAAAATACCATCTATTTATATTAACAACAACATAATTCCATGTACATTAACTGTAAAGTACCTTGGTATGACTATCGACAACAAACTTAACTTTAATAAAAACGTAGAGATAGCAAAGAAAAAATGTGTTAGCAGAGGAAAACACTTTCGAAGCATAACATACAAAAACATGGGCATAAGCAAGAAAACTGCAGCACACATATACAAAAATATCTGTAGACCCATACTCGAGTATGCCCATATAATATACCAGACAATAAAAAGACCCATATGGAAAACACAACAGACAGCAGAGACAACAACCTTAAGAGCCATCACAAAAATGAGACATCCATCAAACCCTCTCCAAAATCCTTCAAACAAACTTCTATACAAAACCACAAAGGTACAGCCACTAAAAGGTAGATTGACAACTCTGTCCCAGGCATTCTCCCAGTGGATGCATAATAAAGAAATTATGGATACATTATGCATAGAACGAGATTACATACTACAGTCGAAACGAAAATATCCTCATAAGACAGTTTGGGAAGTGGTAATAGTCATTAAAGGAAAATGATGAAGTGAAAATTCTAACAATAACTTTTTTTTCTCTTCTTTCTGTTTAGTTGTTTATACTCGGACCTCGGTCAATGGCCATTTAGTTGTAACAATAGATGATGTTTTATTATTATTATTATCAACTTAAAAAAATAAAATGCCCAAGTGCAATGTTCAGCAAGGCCAGAGCGGTCATAGGTATACTGTAGATTCAGTGTATCATTGGTCATATCGTTCAAATAGGTAGTTAAAATCGTTCCATACACAGCGGTCACTCGTGCCTGCTCTGGCCTACTGGGAATATTACCTCTCGGTCAGTAGTGACCGCTCTGGCCGTGAAAGTGTTAAACAGGGCTGAATGCAAGTACATCAATTATTTGAAAGTTTCAAATTAATAAGGAATAAAGTGTCATATGTAGCCATAGCATTCCTTTATTTTAAAAAGATTATAAGTAGATATTGTACTGTGTCACCCTATACATCGTATGATTTGATATCACTTCTTTTGTAAGGGGTGTACTTGTGTCACCTATTTTTACCTCACCAATAGGTTATTGGACTAATAAAATGTTACGTTCAAATAAGCAATGTATATTAAGTAGTATCCGGTTGTCACCACCATGGCGATGCAATCTCAAGCCGAGAAGACTATCCAAAGTGACTCGTTGTATGAACTTTATTATTACATTTGTTGAATTAGACAGTCAATGAATATTTGGTTCCGCACTATTATAACCGAAAAATTAGGGTTGAAAGCAGTGTTTTATAGCTTTTGTAATTTATTATTATTTGTTTGATTTAAAAAAAGAGATTTGATACATTTGAAATATTATACCACATGGACCAATAATTTGAAATTGCTATTATGATGGGTGCTGGAGATGAAGACATAGAGCTTCTACTTCTTCATAATATTATTGGAGTGGTTAATAATGAACCCAATAACGAAGGAGATCCTTTCCTCTTAAACATTTACACTGATGAAGAAGGGGAAAAAATGTTTACAAAACATAAAAAAACTAAATAAAATAGATATTGCACATACAAAAAGAACAGAACAATTAAAACAATACAAAATATCATATATTGGCAGTAAATATGACAGAATGACCGAAAGTTGTCAAAAAAAGAGAACTTTTAATTAAATACCACCTTCCTTTGTTTAAGTAAAGTACAGGAAGCCTGTGTTTTATTAATAGACATGTGCATACGAATATGTCAAAATAAGTGAAACTTTATTAAAGTAGTAAGTATAAAAGATGCTTTTTGACAACTCTCTAATACACATATGCATCTTTTATTAAAATATGCAGATGAGAAGATAAATTAACAAAGCGCAAAATAGCTGGATTCTCTTATGCCTGCCTTCCAAAAATAATACCATTTTCAACTATCTAATATCAGCAATTTTTGTATTCTGAGAAAATAGCTGTTATAACATTAAGTACTAAATGTTTACAGCATCAACGCCCTATATTCAAGTGGAGTTTAACAATATAGTAATTCTGCAAAAAAATAGAACGTTTTTGTTGATCTAGAATCTGCAGATAAAATATCCTACATTTATTATGATTCAAATTTTATCTATAATCACTTGAACTAAGGATGGTATGTATTTGAGTCAATAATACTAGATAGGTCATTCTTAACTATCCCATTTTCAATTTCCCGACTTTTTTTAATAATAACTGATCTATATTTGTCAGTTTAAAAGCATACACAGCTACATACCACAATATTTAGCTCGGCTTTTAAAACATCTTAAGACATTAAGAACACACCATACACACATCTTAAAAAATGATGTTTTAACCATTTGAATATAACAACAACAGTAGACACCTGCAATACTGATAAAAAACAATCATTTTTTCACCAGTGTTAATGATTCACTTATTTATTCTTAAAATGTATGAATATGAAACCAAATGCATACCTTACATAGACTAATGACTTATGTATGTAGTTATTTGTTGACTGTACAGTTTGTTATTTTAGAGTTCCTGATATAGGTATAGTGATAAACTAACTGCACATTTCTTAATTTATACAAAAAAAATAGCAGAATGACATATAAAAGTTAAAAAAAATAACTGATGTTTTTACTTGTCAAATGCTTGAAAATGAAAAACTTTTCATTACATATTAAAAGATTACTTAATTAGGATTTAATAACTACAGAAGGGAGTTTGTACAAATGAGCTTAGAACCAAAAGCAAGTAAAAACATGTATGTAATCCAATAAATAGGAAAGTTACCAACAACTGTGGATGCAGTCTATGTAATCACCCAAGTGGGTTATTGATATTACCAATTGTTGCACTAAATTTTATATAGGACTATTCTTATTCACTATCTGTATTCATTTTTGTATTTTTATTAATCAACATAGTTAGGGTAAGTTATAATTATTAATAGTTTAAGCTTTAAATAATTTGCATTATAAATGGATACGTTATACAACAACCATATATAAAATAATTTGAACAGTGATCTACTGGATGAAATATCACTCCAAATAAGTTTATTATAAATAGATGTACTATCTGATACCATCTACTGTACAAGTATTTTTTCATTCAAACAAAATCATTAATTTGAAATTCCTGCATAATACATTAATTTTTTTATTCTTCAGCCTTTTGCAATAAAAAATAAACTGTTTTAAAGATTAAAACTAACTTTTCCCCATCTGTGGCCCTGAACAATATTCTATCATAAAATTGTTACTTGTATACACTTCGGGGGATGTATCGTGCAAACAAACCGAAATTTCTCCAAAAATAACCAAAAATTTAGTATATCTGGATTTATAGGACCCGCTGTACTCTCTCTAGTCAACTGAAAATCAATAGAGTACATCTGTGACACACCTTGAACAATATTCAATCATAAAATTGATCAATTGTATACTCTCTGGAGGCTGTATCGTGCTAACAAACTGAAAATTCTCCAAAAATGACAAAAATTTGGTACTCCAAGTACCATAGCACCCGTTGTACTGGCTTTAGTGAGCTGAATATCAATAGGGGTCATCCTTGAGACGCTCTGAATAACATCCAATCATAAAATTGGTCACTTGTATATACTCCGGAGGCTGTATCGTGCTAACAAACTGAAACTTCTCCAAAAATGACAAAAATATCGTTCTTAAAGTACTGTAGCACCTGTTGTATTGGCTCTGGTGAGCCTTAAAATCAATAGGGTTCATCAATGAGATGTCCTGAATAATATTCAATCATAAAATTGCTGACTTGTTGAACTCCAGAGACTATATCATGCTAACAAACTGAAATTTCTCAAAAAATGACAAAATGTTGTACTTCAAGTACCATAGCACCCGTTGTACTGGCTCTGGTGAACTGAAAATCAATAGGGTTCATCCGTGATATGTCCTTAACAATATTCAATCATATAATCGCTAACTTATTGCACTCCGGAGGCTGTATCGTGCTAACAAGACATGTAATGAAAAGTGGCCGACGACAACGACGACAGCGACATACACACAGGATTTTTTTTCTAAAAACCGTTTTTTCGTGTTGTTGTTGATGGAAAATAACTGAAATTTTTTTTTCAAAACTTTTTTTTTGGGGTAAACCAATACTTTTTTCGCATATAGAAAGGTTGGGCGGAAAAGTAATAGAACACTTTTTAATGAGAACTTAAGGTGAATAATATGTGTTTTTGTATGTTTAGCATAATCTTTTGTTCTAATAGTTGTACTTCAAAGCTGAAATTACCAATATTCACTGTCTTTATCTATGTATGTACTGTCATGCAATTATGAGACAAACATAGGTACATCACCATTGTAACATTGGGAACCTAAAAAACCATCAACATTGGTTTTTCTGGGATTTGGACAAGGGAAATAATGTTCGTCAAAACTGAGTAACACTTCAAATAAAGCACTAGAAAATTGTAAATTCATTTAATATAGATGACTCAACAGTCTGTCATAACTGAGGATGTTAATGAATTGTAAACAATGAAACTTTAAATCTCTAGATACTTAATCCCGAGGGGTGGCCAACTCTGTAAATCTTTGTACACTTCATTGGTAAATCTTTTTAAATCAGGTTAAATCATATTTTTAAATCTTCCATCATCAGTAAATCCCAGTAAATCATGCTTTAAATCCATTAAATCCCATTTTCAATCTGTAAATCACATTTTCAATCAGTAAATCTCCAACTATGACTTTTTTCATCGACAATTATCATAAACCTAAGTAACAGGTGTTCTTTGAACCGTACCGCATTCCCGTTTTGGCTTGCATAGAGATTACAAGCTCGAAGTGATTAGTAGTGAATTACTGACTTAAAATTGATTTAGGAGGAAAAGGTAAATAAACACTCAATACCCAAACAATTTTAAAACAGTTTCAGTATTCATTTTGACAGGAATAATGATTTTGTTTCGGTAAAACTCAAGTTCTATTGCAACTATTGAATGAGTACACAAATGCATAACTTTTTACAGGTCTTACAGCTGCAGCTGTAGTAAACTTTTCATTAAATTTTCCCAATTTGTAAAATATTTAAATTATAATATTTTCAGGAAATATTATGGAGTTTCCAATAGAAAAATTAATGCGTCTTAGTGAAGTGTCGAATAGTGTTGATGATGCAGACAAAATGCAGATCCAAGTAGAGGGAATATCCTTACATGAAATTGTCATCATAATTGAAGATGCAATGGAACAAGCTGTAAAAGACCCTCAACACCTCGGAATGAGTGTTAATAATGATGAGTGGATAAATATAACTTTTCCGCAAGTTTTAGATGGTTTGTCTTTTAATTCATTCCACTTCTCTGTCTGATATTAAATGACTTTTTCAGAAAATGATAGCACAGAGATTCTGAGCAATGAAGATTGCACTCATTTTCAGAAACCTTCGGTGATGATACTGAAATACATTCCGATGATGAAAGTGTTATTGAAGAATTAATGAATACTGATCTTAATTTAGTGAACTATTCCGGGAAATCCATTGATAAAAACTCTGGATATGTGAAAATTAAAACTGAAAAAAATAATTAGTTGTCAAAAAACGACACTTTGCTGGTTCCTGTCGAATAAAGGACATAAATTATCATTTGATAGAATAATGGGTGTTAGGGGTTTTAAAGAAATCAGAAATATATAGGGAACCGAAAGGAAGGAAGCGCCTGGAAAAGAGCGGAAAACTAAGAAAATATTCTGTGCTACAGAAACAGAGTATTCCTCGGGAACATCAGAAATTGCCTTGGAAGAATCAGAATCCTCTTTTATAGAAGATGTCGAAAGGTCATCTTCTGAAGAATGTGATAGGCGAAATCATAATCTTAAAAAGGGTGATTTTTTTGTAGTCAATTTTACGACGGTAAACGGAACACAACGAACTTCACATATGTATGTGTAATTCAAAATGTCGAGAAAGAATATATTACCGTCATGTCTTTAAATTCGACAGACAATTCAAAAAAGACATTCATTGCTGTTGAATCAGATATTTCAGATGTTTTCAGAAAGGATATAATTAGAATATTGGACCCTCCACGAGTGAAACCACATGGTCAAAGAATTCGGTATGAATTCAGCAATATGGTGAAATCTCTTAGAGAAAATTGAAAGGATTGTAGGAATTGTTACTTTAATTTTATTTAATATTTTAAAAAGTTTCATTGTTTATTTATTTATGTTCATTTATAATTCAGATTTATTTTTGCATTGTATTTTATTTGGGAAACTACAAAATACGAAATCATCTACTTTGAATGAAAATATGAGGATACATAAAAATCATATTTTAGTTTTTGAATCGTTGGAGAAGCATTTCATTTTATGGAAAACCAGTGTACTCTAACTTCGATACCAATTTATTTTCAAAATAAATATATGTTTCTCCTTTTCATCTTAAAAGTTTGAAATTGTTTTTGACGTTTTTACCATTTTTTATGACCAATATAAAATTAAATAGCAATAATATTGCATTTTTGTAAATGTAATAAGATTTGAAACTAAAGCCAGAGTAAAATAATTTCAACATACTTATTATAAAATAAAAATCAAGTACCTAAAAATGAGTTCAGTCCCATTAAATCAAATAGTAAATCTTTAAATAATTGGTAAATCTTTGTACACTTTTGAGTGAGTTGGCCGCCCCTTGCTTAATCCATATACTAAAAGAAACAAAATGTATAGGAATAAATCAAGTATTGCTTGTAGATGAACAACCTTTGGGAATTATTAGTGATGATAAAACTTGGATCAACCATTGAAACTAAAGCAGGTGCATAAAGTTTCTATGACAATACAAGGGGAGTGAAGTTAAGTATAATATTTAACAGAAAAATTGAACGCTACTGTGTTTTAGTATAAATAAGGTTGTTAATATTTTGTGTGTTATACAGAAAGTTCATAATTGGGTAATTTTCCAAATCCGTTTATAATCCCATAAACTGTTTCCAAAAATTTTAAATGCCTCTCTGGCAGAGGTGACCAAATTCTTCAGTAAATAGTGAATTTAATTTACTGCAAAATAAAATCTTGAATTCATCAAATCCCATTCCATTAGATCCTGCCAAGGACTGTAATTGTTTATATTGATAAAAATATGTTTATTGTTATATAATTTGTAAACTAGGGTAAAATCAATTTGACTGAATAAAAACAAATCAATGTGAATATATCTTATGCACCTGAATGTTGTAAACAAGCAGTTTAAACTTATATAAAACCCAATAATGGTAATCAATCATGTAAATGCTTATTCAATATATTTATGCTGATATTCATATATTCTAAAATATTAGTATAGGCAAAATAAACAAAAATTACAGGAAGTTTGGTGAATGTGATTATAATGAATGTTAATATTGTTAAAGAGTGTTTACCAACACATAATCCTTATATTGAATATCATTTAATTATGTAATCCAAGGCTTGCCTACAGCAATATAATATTATTTTTACACAAATGGAAAAGTTAGTAGCTGGTAATAATATACATATATCAATAATAATAACTAAGAAATGTTGCTATCATTATAAATAAATGCTAATTATTTCAAAATCTGATCTACAATTCAATATATGCCATGAAAATGAAATAAATAATTGTACTATTGTTTGAAGGCAAAAGAACATTTTAAATTTTTGAGGCAGAAGTGCTTCAGATTGCATAGAGAATTTGTAATAATCTTAAAAATTTGCACTGCCAAGACATCAGTGCTTACATGGCTCCTTTCAAGCAAGTATGTCAAACCCCTTTGAAAAGGTAGAACATTTACAATTAAATTCACAAAATATCATCAAACCCCTTGATAACAAGGACACATTATTGATGTTTGAATATACATACTTTCATTCAATTATCCCCTCACATAACAACAATTACTGGATTGTATCACTTCAAAATTTTAATTTGTATGAAAATTTTAGAATTCAGGAATGACAAGGCTTTTGTTGTCACCAGCTCCATGGTACAATAGCTATTGATAATAGCTCCACCAAACTGGAATTCTATAAAGCATGTATGTGGTATGCTATACAGAGATTTGGGACATGTGAATGGAATTTTACATTCACCAATAATGAATGCATACACACACTTATGAGAAATATTATGTTAATTTGTAGGCGTTGTTTAAACATGTGTTCAGTTAGAAGAATTAATACAAATATTTACAATCCACATATTAACATTACCTACTAAAGTAGTTTCCAAAGTATACATAATTTTTTTTAAACAATACCTTGACTTACTTAAAAACGTATTACATTTTTTAGTGTATGTAAACACCTGTTATCCACAGATATAGAAGCTGTTGATTGCAGAATTAAAATAATGCTTACCTGTTTGGGCTAAAACTGTGGAAGAATGTTGCAATTCGGAATCGTCAAATTCAAGATTTGGTTCATAATCATGATAATCTGATAGGCTGGGATATGGTTCTTCATTGTCACCTCCAAAATTATTTACTAGGAGAAAATATTGAAATCAATCAACTTTATATAAGTAAACATTGATGTTATACCTGGAGCAACTTTGCTGGGACTATGTTGAGTTTTATCCATGTTTTTAATATGATCGCACAACACAATTATGAAAACATGTTCATATGTATCAATGGAATATTACTATATTCTAAAATTATATCTTTTACACCGTTTTTCGTTCAGGAAAAAAAGTTTATAGTAAGAAAACACTTCTGTCAGCCTGACAGTCTTTTTTTTATTCCTCTTGCAAAGAATTAAGCTCCTCCAACAATACTCATTACTCTCAAGAAATGTATAAATTTTCATCTATTTGATTGGTTCGCTGGCTGCCACAGCATTGACAGCGTACGGAGAATCTGCCAATCAAAGCATACTTTTTCACAAATACTAGTATTAATTTAACTACCACTATCATTTCGGATAATATTGGTCGCGCTCATCCGCACACACGATACCTGATCGATCAGGTAGCGATCCCGAGATGCGTGCATGAACGGTTCATTTTACTATGATCGCTGACTGATCGGACGCCATTTAAAAGATCACTTTTATTTTACGATCCGCTCCTGATCATAGCGCTCACCCCACGTGTTTTGTTTGAAAGTTTTGAGTATAGTAGTTGATTTTTGATTTATTTAATGTTATTGTATAGTTTGAAGTAGAATTTAATATTAAATATATTTAGTATTGTATATTATAATCTTAGTTTAGTAAAAGTAATGTAGAAATAGTTATATTGAAATTACTGCCTTGTGTTATATTTTAATTTATTGTATTGTTTTCCTGTAATTTTTGAAATATTTTGTATTAATAAATCTAGTTGAGTACCTATCATCTTGTGTAGTATAGTAGAGAACCCATATTAAAATTACTGTAAGTAGAGTAGTGTAATTTCTTTGTTAGGTTATAATTATAGTAGGTAAATAGTTTAATTTTGAGTGATGTGTATAAAAGTAGATGAGGGGTGAATCAGTGATATGTTGATGAAGCGGGATTAATGGAAATGGATGAATACTTATGACTTAGATCAACAATTAAAATAATATTTCTGAAAAACAATGTAAACAGTAGAACAAAATCAAAAGATAAAAAAACTACCTAACCAAATTTCTTGAATACATAAACAAACGAATGACAAAGACATATATCAATGTCACTTTAAATTGCCGGTTCATTCTAGGCATAGATAAGATAATATAATATATTCTAGGTTATCTGTGGTTCATTCGTGCGAGATTAGCGCTACTTTCGGAGCGATCTTTAACTGGTGTGCATGAACGTGTCCATTCACATTATGGGCATGGCTTTTATAGTTCAGGACCGAACTCAGAAAAAACAAATTAATGATAAAAATAATGATATATATTATGGACAATAAATCAAATAACTTGAGAAGCAGTTTCATGTTTTGTACATTTATGAAAGTTTGTGTAATGAAGGTGTTCTTCATAAGATATTTTCATTGTCCAATCCCCTGTTTTTCAAATTTATGACTTCCAATTTAATAATCCCTATGAAATACTGTTCACTACTCACCAGATTAAGCTAAACTACTGTTCCCGTTCTTTCAAGAATGTAGTTAATCGAAGCTACACTCTACCTTGATGAAATGTTTAGGTCCTTATTTACCGGATCAAAAAGATCAAGAATGAAAATGAAAAGGTGGACCATCAACTTCAAAACACATTTAATACAGCTAAGATCTATTACACTACCAAATGACTACTCGTTTTGACTCATAGTTTAGTTGATACAACAAAAAGCGCATGCAAAGAACGTTGGTCGACTACAAGTTATTGATAATTAGAGAAAACTTTTAATCTTTTAATTATTCAATCTTACAATTTTAATGGGAATAATAAGAACATTTTCCATGGCAATCCATTTAGTACGTATAGGAAGCATCCGACAACCAAAAATTGAATTCAGTCTACAGTATTTTGATGAAAATAATATAATATGATCCAGTCGCGGATATAGCCACACTTCTAACTGTACAAAAGTTAAATAATAGCCGTCAGTGGGGACAAAAAGGCGGTTGCCCTATATCAAATCCGGGAGCTTTGATTTTTGGCAAATCATTGCGTTCGAGTTCATGAATGATTCCCTGAGTTTTTTACCTTTGGCTAGTTTGCACTCACATCGCCATCTTGGAAGAATGGCAGCCAAAACCGTTGTTTTCATAATATCTCATTTCCCAGTAGGCACTACTACGAAAATGTCTAAATAAATATCATAGTTAAGACAATTCCCTATAATTTTTGTATCAAACATGTTTTTTGTAGATTGAACAGTTTAAGAAATGAAACAGCCTAAAGGGAAGACGATTTCCATAATTTTTTTCAACGTATTGCTTTAAAACAGCAAGCCATGGAAGATGCTAACGTGTTAATCATCAAGACTGCTATCACCTTGTCATCAGAATACGATTCCGTTATCGTACTTGGAGAAGGCATATACCTCTTAGTTTTACTAACAGGATTAGCAGGATTGTGCCCGAATGTTTATTTTAGAAAACCAGGGTAGTGAAAAGTTCCGGAAAAACTATACTCTGCTTCAAGCTTACAGTATGACGAAGCAGTAGCTATGAAGAATAGTATATTGTGCAACAAGTGGTGAAAGTTCAACTTTTCTCACGAGTGAGAAAAGTACTTTTCCCACATGTTGCACACTATACTTATTCTACAACTGCACAAATTTAAAGAATACAAGTGAATAGTTTTGTAGAAAAAGTCTAAGCATCGTGGACCACCCACCAAAAACGGCTGAGCATCGAGTATACCCTGCTGAAATCGGCTGGGCATCGAGTATACCCTACTGGATTCTGCATATAAATGTATGTAGTGTGGGCAAAGTGCCGTGAGAAATAATATTTCTCAGAGTGTGAGCAAAATATGGTTTTGAAATTAAGTAAGCTATGAGAAATACGCTACTTTTCATAGCAGTTGTAGAAAAAATGTTTATCCATGCATTCTGTGGGTGCGACACAACATCGGCTACATTCAACAACGACAAATCCAAATTTTTAAATACCGTTGAAAAAAACCCGCACTTAGTAGATATCGTGCGAATATTAAAAAATGCTGACGTAGACCCTGAGATCATTGCTACTGCTGGGGAGCGATTTTTGATCTGATCATATAACGGAGATAAAACAATTAAATGATACGTTGGGCTCACTTCGATACCATCTTTTCGCAAAATCTTTGACAAAAAGTAAGTTCGATATTGTTGCGTTGCCCTCTATTCGAGAAGCTGCATGACTTCATGTCGTACCGTACTACCAAGTCAGACAGTCAGAGTTTACTCTAATATGTGGTGAACCATATAAGTAACACTTAAAATGATTGATTCCCCAATGAATCGCTAATAACTCTTTTATGATAATGGGTTTATTAAGCTCACTTTTCTTAAAGCTGCGTGATGCAAATGCGATGGGTAGGTCAATCCCTTTGTAGTTCTGACTTAATATTGCTGAACATGCGCTATTTGAAGCGGCTGTAGTTAAGATGAATTGTTTATTGAAGTCTGGGTATTTTAAAATTGGTGGATTGATTAATGCATATTTCAAGACCTGAAATGAGTTTTCGCATTCTTTTGACCACTCAAATTTCACGTTTTTTCTAGCTGACCTATTTAAAGTGATATATATTGCGGCAAAATTCTGAATGAACTGTCTATAATAATTGCAGAATGCAACGAATCTTTTGACTTCGCTAACATTTTTGGGTACTGGATAATGCTGAATGACTGAATATTTTGCTGTGTCTGGTGAAACACCATCCCTTGATAAATTATGACCTAAATATGTAACTTCTCGCCTGAAGAATTGGCACTTTTGTGGATTTAACTCTAAATTGAATTTACGACATGCGTTAAACACCTTTCTAAGATTGGCTAAGTGATGATTTTCCGATATTCCTATCACAACTATATCATCGATATAAAGAAATGTTTTTCCTGGTGTGAGGCCTGAGAATGCTATCGACATCATTCGTGACAAACTATTAGGACTTATGTTTAGCCCAAAGGGTAATCTTGTGAATTGAAATGAGCCTTTTTCTGTACTAAACGAAGTGTATTTCCTAGAAGACTGTTCTAAATGTATTTGGTGAAAACCTGACATAAGATCTAAAACTGAAAACCATTCTGCCCTCCTTAATTGATCTAAAATTGCATCTATACGGGGTAAAGGAAATTTATATGTGACTATTTTCTTATTTAACTGCCTAAAATCTATACAAAGCCTCCATGCCTTATCCTAATTCACTGACTTCTTCGGGACTAATAGTACTGGACTGTTATAATCTGATACTGATGGTTCAATTATTATTTGCGCTATAAGTTTCTCTACTTGGCTATTTAATTCCGTTGTTTGCGAATGTGGTGTACGCTATTTTTTTATGTATATTGGTGTATTGTTTTTTACTGATATCCTTTGCTCGTAAAAATTATTGTGCGTTAGACTATCATTTTTTAAAGCGAATATATCTGCATAATTATCACACAGTTTCGTTAAATCATTCCTTACATACTCTGGTACTTCTAAATTTAATGATTTCCTCAATTCTTTCATTTTATTGTTACTATCACTCGTAATTGTTTATGCCTCGAACAAATCTAAATTCAATTCTTAGTTTTCACTGAAACACTTTCATAATTTGTATTCAGAATTCTAATGTACGGATTTTTCTCCGATATTATGGATCTAGCTATAAATACTCCCGGTGCTACTTCCTGTTGCTCCAATACTGTATCCTTTCTCAAATTTCTAAAGTTCTCTATTAGCCTGTAGACCTCACATCTAGGCGGTATTGCTAAAGCATCGTATTCAGGATTACCAAAAATTTGTATGGTTACCGAATTCTTAGACTTGCAATTTATGTGTAGTTCTGATTGTGAATAATCTAATACACAATTATTTTTAGTCATGAAGACTCTGCTTATTAACCCACTTATTGGTATCGGAAAATTTTCTTCCACTACGTGAAAGCATTGACTTAAGGTTATGTTGTTGATATATAGGTTAATGCTTATTTGACCCAAAGTTTTTACTGAGCCTTCAGTTATCCCCTTAATGCTTATTTTATTCCCAGTTTCAATTAAATGATGCGGAAAATTTTTAGAAATTATTATCAGAGAAATGTCTGCTCCTGTATCTAATATGAAATTGTAGGTATTATCGGATATGTTTGTCTGAATTTCTATAAAGTTTGAAAGCGATAAATCTAGATAATATGCTGAATAAGTTCCTGAAATCTTGCATTCGACATTTGTTCTCTTATTCAAAACCCCAATTGTTTCTGATTCTCTCTTGCTTCTTCATTTTCTATCTCACATGTCCTCACACTATTGTTAATTCGATCATTGTAATTTCCATTCCTATTGAATTTCCTATCCCTATTAGAATCTTCGTATCTGCCGTAGTTATTTCCTTGATTAAACTGTCTGAATGTGCTTCTTGAGGGGTTACCATTGTAAAATCCTTTGTTGTTTCCCCTCATATGATTGTTCCTAAACTCAAAGTTTGATTTCCTGAAGAAATTCCTATTATCCTTCATGTGTAAAACTTGTTGTTGGCTTACTATGCCTTCCACTGACACTAATTTGGATAATACTTCTTGCGTGGTTTCAAAACTTCCCGCTGCTACGATTGTTTTTGTTGCATCCGTTGTGGCATTCGTAGTTACTGCCTTAATCGTTGCTTCTTTCGTATATTTTTCGGCTAAACGTTCCGGCATCCCTTCTGATACGTATGCTGCCTGTAGTCTCTCTGCGGCCGGGGTGACACCGCTCGCCGTAGACGCCAAAACTATACACAAAACATACACTGACAAAAGACAAGAATTACACATGACAAAAATTTTCACCAAACACCTACCACACCCAACAAACAGAACAATCAAACTATTAAACACACAAGAACCAACAACAACACAAATATACACAGACGTAAGCGACAAAGACGGGGACAAAACAATAGGGGTCTACATTAAAACACAGGGAGGGACAATAAAAAAGAAATATAAAATACACACAACACTACAAATAAACAAACTCGAAACAATAGCACTCATCACAGGCACAGACTTAGTACTCAACAGCATGCACAAACATAGAAACACAAACATAACATTTAACACAGATTCAGACAATACTCTTCAAGCATTACAAAACGGCAACAGCCGAGATATAAATAGACACGACTCAACATTTGGTCCCTGCATTTGCTCTTGACCAAAAGCTTAGAGTTAAACGACAATGCTACTTAAAGCATTTGGAGTAGTTTAGAAACAACACTTGCCAACAAACGACTTATTGCGTATTCAATAAGACAGGGTCTTCTTTTCTTGCGACATTTTTGGATTGTGGATGGGTTCTCCTTTACAAGTGGGACGGTAGATAGTGGATAGTTACTAGCCATATGCCGCAAGGTGGGTGGGCTCTCGTCCGCGAGGCTTGGCTCTCATTGATTTGGGGTCAAGCTGAGTGGGCGACAAATCTTCTTCTTCTGTAGTCTCTCTGCTAACTTTTCTATTTCCGTCGCGTACTGTGTTACATCCTTCCCATTTTGTTTTACTCTATTAAGTTTCGCTAAGAGAAGGCTTGGGTTGTCTCCTCTTATTCCTGATTATAGTCTATTCTTAATTTCTATAATAGATTTTTCCGTCGTGATCAAACTTCTAGCTTTTCCAGTTAATCTCGTCTTAATTAGTAAAATAGCATTTTCTGCGTTACCTGTTGTGTTTATTTGTAGCAAATCTAATGAGTCCAAAAATGATTGCAACTTGCTTGCTTCTCCGTTGAATTCAGTCGGTATACCTTACTCGCAAAATTAAAAAAATCATTCATACTTGTCGCCATTTTCAACTGTTTGCTTATTGCTTGTAGTACACCAGTATCGATTTCCTCAAATATAGAGGTAGGTATTTTAATAATACAATTTAACGCTTGAAATGCCCTAGCGGTTTTATCTCTAATCCATTTGTTTGGGTTTGGGATTGGTACTGGCTGGAGCGGAACTCGACCGTTACCGATAGTGTAAATGCCAAATGAGATTGGAAAAGTTTTTCATTTGAGAATATTTTAGGTTAGCTGAACTCGAGTGGAGCATGAGTGGATCGCGATCGTACCTATAAGCAAAGAATTCTCCTTTTCTATAAGTGTGAATCAAGCCTATTGGATAGAGCCAAATCTGATCATTGGGATCAATTCTGATATCTCTGTTTCAATTGGATAAAAAGTTTATTGTAACACAACTGTTCGCTTTTTAAATCCGACTAGTCGGCTTCTTCTAGGAAGCAACGTCTGCTCGTCGGCGACATTGACAACTCATGTCAAAATAAGAAGGAATTTAAAGTTATTAATAAATACGCCGAATTAGATGTTTCTTTATGTTTACATAATACCGCAAGGTATTTACGTATATTTTAAATGTATTAATGTTCATATGCGATGCTATTAGAAATGCAAGTTTTTACAGCATTTATGGTAAGAGAATCCTAACCTCGTACTTGAAAAAAACTCATTTGGATAATTTTTTGTAGAATGTTGAATGTACTCGGAGTTATATAGATGACCTATATTCAAAAGATGCTGCTAAATGTCTATCCTCCATTATTTGCATAAAAAATTCAGTGATTGGCTCAAACCGCCAAAAAGAGAGTGTCATAGCCCAAGGTATAGTCCCAAAACTTTTAAGTTTGCTACGTGACAAAGACTCAAATACAAATGTGCGTATTGAAGCAGCTGTAACTATTGGATCTCTCGCCAAAGGCAAAGAAGAACACGTAGAACTACTTATTAATTCTGGAACAAGTCAAATTATCCTGGAAGTATTAGAAGAAAATGATCGAAGATTAATCGATGCTTGTCTGTGTTGTCTGCGTACACTTTCACAACATCCAAGTTCCTCCAATGTGAAATACGATGTAAAAAGCTTAAAAAAGTTACTGAGTTTTGCTCGTCCTAAAGATTCTTTACAGCGCCAATCATGTGTTGCCAATATTTTAACTTCTGCATGTCATGGCCCTCAAGAACAAACTATTTTAAGTACAATAGGTGCTCCTGCAGCCCTTACAACTCTTCTGTCTGTTCAGAATTATTCAGTTACAATACCCATTGTGAAATGTCTAGCAACAATGTGTCTTAATCATCCAGTTGTTGCCGCAGTCTTAGTAGATACTACTTGTAAGGGTATCAAATTACCCGATTATCTTGAAATACTTATTTCTAGAGATAGGCCTATTGATATGCAGTTGGGAGCTGCCAGGTGTTTGACCAATTTATATAGAGCAGGGGCTATTTCTTCATATGATCCAATTGTTACTTATCGAACTCTTCCATGTCTCGTTAGATTGTGTCAGGTAAGTTGCTTGCATTGATTCAGACATAAAAATTTTGAAATGTAATTTTCTTGATACCTGCGATGCTATAACTATAAAGGCTTATATAGATTAGGGTGGTGCGGAAAAAGTTAAGTTTTAAATTCATAGTTGCTATAGTGCGGAAATATTGCGATAGGTATCTATATAGATATAGATATATAAATAAATAGTTATTTTCCTAACAAGTGCAGAAAGTGATACTTTCCCGCACGTGACTGCCGTTGACCAGAACAACGTGAAGTGGAGTTCGGGCAACCAGTCAAGGGCGGGAAAGACACTTTACACATGAATTAGGAACATTATTTTTTCGACGACCGCATAAAGATTCAAAAAGCACATTGAAAATATATATTTTATTTCAACATACAAAACATTCCATGAACATCCACTAATTATTATTAATATTAATGTTGCAAACACAATTTGTTGCATTCTGCAAATGTGTCAGAATAGCCGGTCCAGAGTAGTTATTTGGTGGTAACTGGCTGTTAAGAGTAACACTCGTAGATTGCAAAGTGCATGAAGATGACGGAGACGGCATCGGTTGCAAGTTGCCAGTACATGAAAGAATTTTATTCGAGATGGTTTTCTTCTGTTCTATGGAGTCCTCCAAATAACTCTCAGCAACAGCAGTTGACTTCCAGCCTCCAAGACGTTTTATGTTGGTTATCTCTTCCCCTGAATCTGCTAGAAACGTTGCCGAGGATCGTCTGAAACTATGACCTGTGTAACGTTTTGGGTTAGGTAGGCCTCAGTAGGTAGCGATCTCTGCCGGCATTTTACCAAATGTGTTTACGCCTACGCACTGAACAGAACATTGGCCTTTTTTGTATTTGATAAAAAAACGACTGTGCGTGGTGGTAGGAGGCCGTAAATTTGCATACTTTCTATAGAGCTTCAAAAAGGTTCCATTATTTATGTCTTCAGATATAACAAAGGATCTTGAGGTATGGTTTTTCAAATCAGAAATTTTCACAATAATTAGGTTTCCTTTATCTTGAATATCGTCAAGCGTGATTTTCACAAGCTCCGCTCTGCGAAGAGTACCGGCTAAACCAAAAATGGTACCTACTTTAATCATAAGATATATTCATCAGTGGCTAACATAAACTTGGATATGTCTTCTTTGGTAAAAATCTGCGCTTTATGTGGTCTAAAACCAACATTTTGCTTTTTTAGGAACGATGTCAATTTATGAAACTTGCTTATATCCAGGTTTTGTTTTATTTTAATTAAACATTTCCCCATCGAGTAACGCAACCATAGGGTATTGGATTTCAGTACCTTACTCAGCTCGGAAAAATACGCCAAAAAACTTCTTCTCTGAAGCTATTCACTCATTTTTCCTTACACCAGTTTAAAAATTGGTTGTATTGCTGTTCGTATCTTTCTCGTGGTTTACTTGGTAACAGGTCTGAATTTACCTCATCTGCGGCCTTTAATATTGCTTCTGGGAGCTCTTCGTCTGACGAATCCATTAATATATTGCTTTTATTGAAATTAATTTGAAAAATGCCAGAATCGGACACCTGGACATGAAACTTTGATGTCTTGATAACAACTTGGTTGTCATAACAAATCTTGGGTTACCACACCAAACCACTTGACTCATCTTAGTTTGATTGTTATGTGGATTGATTTTGAGAAATGTATAGGGTAGATATATAAAAGTATCGCAATTTCTTCATTCCAATGAATGAAAAATAGTCTGGGTTAGATTGAATATTAAAACCTATATTAGTTTTAATAGTAATATACAGGTAAAATCAATGAAATGTACATTTAGTAACTATAAATTGACATATTTTACTTCCCCGCACTAGTGCGGGAAAGTGACACTTTCTAAACTAAAATGAGTGCGGGAAAGTGGCTAAAACGCACAGTCGTAGAAAAAGTTTTTTTTTTTAAATCGGACTTTATCTTTCAATCGCGCAATCAGCCGGAAAGTTTCATAAAATTAGTGAAAATCATAATTTTCCTTAATTTTTTTATTATTATTTTAAGTTACTATAGCAAAATTTTCATTCTTCAAGCATTGAAAAACAGTAAAAAAATATTTTTTTTTCTAGGAGTATATATTCCCATTCGCAAGTCTATAGGAATATAACAAAATTCACAATTTTTGGTCATATTAATTTGTTTGGAAAAAGCAATATAAGGGCAAAAAAGTGTTAACTTTGAGTTAAAATCATTTGTACAGCTCTTCGCTTGTTTGTATATTGATAATAATATAAAAACAACCCAGAACTCACATCGAGGAGGTGGCTGCACTTCGAGTACCACCCACACCCTTCCCAACCATACAACCAATATGAAGGGTGCGTGTTTGATATTTATATTATTCACATTACTTAGATTGCATGTTTGGTATTTACTTTCGTTTAGTCTTTCTGCTTAGATTTATTTTGTTATACATTGTTTACTATTTACCTGTGCTTAGTTTAGAAGAAACTCTGTACTGTGATTTGCTTTCAAAATTGGGCATCATTGATCAATATTTTAGTGTAGCTCTGATGTAACTATCTGTTGATTGGGCCCCACACATCTTGAGTGATACTTCTGTTACCAGCTTCGTGCACATTTCGACGACTTGCAGAGGAATCTTTTGATATCCCAAAAAAATCGTTATTTCACACCATCCTAATGTTCGAAAAGGTGATGAAAAGGTAACTCAATAAAATGAAGCCCACTGCAGGGGCCGTCCAAGATGCACTTCTAGTTGTCTTATCGTACCACCCTACATTTGTATTTGTACCATCACGTCTAGAGTCTGTGAGGAAATATGATTTTCATTGAAGTTTGATAAAATCAATTGTGCTATGTGTTGAGCTGATCCCAACTTTGGTGACTACACATGACCTAAGTAGTCATATCCAGATTGTTTTATGATAACATAATGTTCTTCTTCTACTGTTCAATGGAAATGTTAGAATCTAACTTTCACTATGGTTAGTGGGTTGTCCTTGCGTCCATCAATATATATGCCATATGCTTCAACTGATTTCTGCTTATCTTCCTGCAATTCCTACAGTGGTTTTTCGCCCTTCTTATTTTGTATTGGTTGACCACATTAGCAGTATCTGTTTTATTAGATAAACCAATATCTTCCAAAACATTTGATGCTATGGCAGCAGCTGCCCGATCTGATACACCATAGCGGTTACAGTGTAATGCAGTAGTTTTTAGTCAAGGAGATTGTTTCTTTACTGAGATTTTAACTTTGTTCTCAACATAATTCTTATCAGTCACTTTCAATTTTCCTCAATTTCAGTCTCTTTTGGTTTAGGAGATTGTATTTTTAGCTTATAACTTGTTTTTCCAGGCTCTTGCTAAGCTTTTTTGTTTCCTTTTGGTCAAAAGTGCCAATTTTTCCCATCGTGTATTTTTTTCAATATACATACACTTGTGTTCAATGACAGGAATTTTGTTACGCTTTTCACACAAACAGTTGATTTGAATTGTACAATCACAAAGACCTGGGTTTTTTTACAGGAACAATTTAAAGTCATTTCACACTTGCATGCTGAGACATCCAACATTTGAGATGCTTGGCTTTTCAATGCCTCAATTTTTTTGTATGAACTTAGGTTTGCTTTTATCACGGTTGTATGATTTCATGAGCTTAAGATACTTATCATAAAAAGATTTAATGATTTGAATAATCCTATAACAAGTAACAGTAGGGGTTGATGCCTTGATGCTTTCTGGTAAATAAGCATTACTGCAGTGTTGCTGACAGCTGAGAATCTAACTTGAATTTTGTTAAGCTTACTTGCCAGTACAAACTGTTCTTCAAAACAACATCGAATTACATCTTCATAGCTGGGAATAATGTTTGGCAGCAATTCTTGTGGATCATCAAACACGGGGCAAAGAAAAGACTGTCTAGTAATTTTCTTGGTCAATGATGTATACATTTTGCTTTCAAACATGAGCACTATGCACAAAAATCACTTACTAAAATGTATAAACATAAGTGTGAAACACAAAGCACTATTCTCTAGCTCTTGTGAACTGCGAACTAACACAAAGAGTGACAACTGCGCCGTGCTAGTTTCACTAGCGCAGTTGTACAATGTGGTCAGTGGCCACTAGATTAATTAAAACCATTCTCACTATTCTTATATTAGTTTCGATTGGTTGCGCGATCATAGGATAAAGTGCAGGTTCAAGGATTGAAATTAAACTTACAATTAATAACTTTACGTCCTAACATAGCTCTTTTCTCAACATGCTAAATGTGTCAAAAAATGACGAATTTCGTTATAATTCAATAGACTTACAACACGATCGGAGTATAAACTAAATATTTTTTAACTGTTTTTCAATGCTTGAAGAATAAAATTTTTGCTATAGTAACTTGAAATAATAATAAAAAAATTACAAAAAAATTATGGAAAATCACGATTTTCACTAATTTCCGTATGTCATGTCATCCCTTGTTGTTGGAGGCATATTGTACACTTTATTCATAATGTGACCCCAGAAAAATAAGTCAATTTTTTCTGGTGACCTTGGTGGCTACAGTACTGGACCATTTCTTACGATCCATCTTCCAGGAAATTGTTCAGTCAGTTTACCATTAATTAATTGATTAGCATAAGCAGGCGCACCATTATGCAAAAACTACATCCTTTGATGTTTACAAAGTGGGACTTCTTCCAATAAAAGAAGTAATTGGTTTACTAGAAAATCTAAATACATCTCAGTATTTAAATGTTCCTCAAAAAATATGTTCCTACTAAATATTCACCGACAATACCTCCCCACACATTTAACGACCATCTAGTTTGACTGTGTGTAACTATGTGATATGGATTAGTTGATGAATAATAGTGAAAGTTATGCCTGTCAACACAACCATTTTTATGAAAAGTGGCTTCATCTCCAAATAGAACATAGTTGAAAAAGTTTTCTGTTGATTAACTTTCTGTAAAGCCCACCTACAAAATGTTAGTCTCTTTTCAAAATCATTATCAGTTAATTCCTGTTGCAAGTGAATGTGGTAAGGGTGCGTTGTGTTTTTGTCAAGGATTCTTTGCACACCGTAGTAACTTAGTTATTGTTCAATGGAAATACCCCTTACACTTGTGTGTGGGTTTTCGGTAAATGCCAGCAAAACATTAATGTCTATGCTTTCCATAAATAACTGAACCCGTGCGATGGAACTGCTCCATCAATATCTCCAAGCTTGCTTTTGTAGGTTGCAGCCTTTCAGGAACACGTTCATAGTAAACTCTTGCTGATAGTAAGGCGTTTTCATTGCATTCTCCCAATATCCAGATCATAACAATAATTTCATTTCAATTTTTGTCCAAGTTCAAATTCTTCAAAACACCAAAAAATATACCAAACTGCTAAGTCAAAAAATAATAATGTACCTATTATGTCAAATATCATTTTTTTTACAAATAAATCATGGCGAACTCACAATTAATTCTTAAATGATTAAATAGGTACATAATCAATGTTTTGCATAGAAAAATCAAAATATCTCAAGAACTAATAATTTTATGTATAGGGAATGCTTGCTAAAAAAGAAGTATGTTAGTGGTTCTTTTGATACTCACATAAATGACAGGGTGACCCATTTGAAAAAAAACTGAGAAAATAATGTATTTGTATTTTGATTCATCCTGTATAGGATTCAATGAATATTAACGAAATAAATAATTTTCCAGAATGTTGACGTCTACTCCAATACTTTGGCAGAAACAGATCTTCATTCTCGAATTTCTTTTACATTGTGGAGGGTATCAAACTTTTTACGAGTTTTAAGGAAAATTGGTTATAACTTTTTAAATACCCCGTAGAACTCATCATTACCATATCTTGTAATAATGGGGAAGTCAGCAGATTCCAAATATGGAGTGAAATACAGTGTGTTTCATTTAAAGAAATGTATGATATGGTACAGCATTCTGGAACAATTTGTAATATTGTAAATTATTTTAGAATGTGAAGATCAATGATGGCTATGTTCTCCCAAATTTTCAAATTGATATCTCGAAGGACATAGGAGATACTGAGCTTTATCACACTAATCAATCACCCTGTATACCTATTGCAACTTTTCCGCACCACCCTAATATAACTTCATGCTGATTATTTTTTGATTATCAGATTTAATTATTCTATTCTACAAGTTCATTATAGTAAAAGTACAATCATGTACATGTAAAACAGTTGCGTGTTGGATTTTATTAAAATTAAAGTTTACAGTAAATATAATTACTTTTTTGACAATAGTCTTGAAATATTCAAAATATTTGGTTATAACTTTAAAAATTTTAATAGAGTTCTTCATTCTATATTCCATTTACAGTCGTCTCTCGTCAATTTAAAACGCGAAGGACTTTTAAAATACATAAAAAATATCAAGTGGTTCGAAATTTTCGTGGAAAAAAATATGGAAGTTTGAATTATGTATTGAGAATTAATCAATTCTTATTTACATATTAACTCTTAATTTTTTAAAATTAAAATTTTTTTAACAAAATTAAAAGGTTCTACATACATAATGTGAATGATTTATTAGTCTTTGGGAAGAAGTCTCCAATATTAGTTTGCTTCAAAGCACATTGCCGAGACTGATCAATAACTTTTTTTTTATAAGAAATAGTGCCTGAAATGCTGTTATCGTTCTCTAGACAGAAACTTAATAATGTGTCAAATGAGATTCTTGCTTCCTTTACTGACACATCTGCCAAAGACTCCGATGTATCATCTGCATCGTGGCTAGAGATGTGAGAGGAGAATATTCTCTGTAAGAAAATTCTTCCGAGAATATTCTCTTCTACAAAATTTGCACTGAAAAATTTTGCAACGATTTTTATAATTTTGATCTTCTCTAACCTTTTCTATAACTCTAGCAACAGTGTTTTACAGTCTAGCTGGCCACAGTGATTGAGGGAAATCCCCTAGAAGCGCGAACGTATACTCCTATACAGTTGTCTGAATTGTAAATAATGTGGTGAGACTAGTTTTATTTTGGCGTTCCGTTCAAATCAGTTTAGAGCGTCTATAAGTATAAAAACATGAAGCAAAATAAATTGAAGGGTACCACAAAATCGAAAAGTAATGTTTGGAAATATTTTAATATAAAAAATGTCCATGGGAAGACAGTACATAAGTGCAGATTCTGTTCAAGCATTCTGTAACTTGAGAATATTCTCCAAAACATTATTACCGAGAATTTTACATCTCTAATTGTGGCTTTTTTCATTTGTATCTGTCTCAGTAGCTGTAGCACATAAAATTTCGCCATCGGTTAGAGAACCCGAGACAACAGCATCTTTATCCACCTGAACAGTCATAAAAACTTACATAACTGATGTCAACCAGTGGTGCTATTGCTGGTTCTTCATCTTCCATAATTATAAGCAGATTTTCCTGATCTTCTTTTATGAAACCGGATTTTTTGAAGCAGTTGAGAATCATTGGTGGTGTTACAGCTCTCCATGTCATGTCAATCAGTAAAATAACTGTCAGGACCGTGATATTTGCAATTTGCTGATTGTCGAGAAATTCTAGAATGAGCTTATCAATTTCTTTGCGATAGAACGTCTTAAAATTATGGATGATGCCTTGGTCCAATGATTGTAATTGGGAAGTGATATTCAGCGGAAAGAACTAGAGTTTTATATTGGACAATATAGAAGGACTGTTGTGGACAGTGCAATTGTATAAAAAGAGTTCTGTGGTCATCCAAGCTTTTTCGCTAGCGTGATAAGCAGTAGGAAATAATTTCACTCCATTGAAACATTTCAGCTTCATTGCTTTTCCTATCACTAAGTGGAATCCATTTTTCCGATCCGTCCATATTTGCTGCAAGCAAAAAATGTCAATCTCTGTTTAGTCTTCAACTTGCCATGCCAATCTAAGCAAACTACATCATTAACACTACCACTTTCTAGATGCGAACTCTTGCTATTTCATTTAACAATAGAGACATCCTCTACACTGTCTTAGCCAAATGACCAGGCTTTCTTCCAGACCAGGAAATTCACCTTTAGTAGTTCTTTTCCTTACTGCAGTAGTTTGAGTAGCATTAATCTTCTCCTTGTGCTTTATTATGGGTCAAGAATTTGGTTGTTGCACCGAATAAATATTTGTCTATTCATAAATAGTTCAACCAAGACATACGCACATCTGGATGGAATACCAATTTGAATTAATTTATTAAAAACAGAATGCATTATCGTAAGCACCGGTAATGTCCAAAAATAATGCAGCAAGGTAATTGTTTTCGGTAAACATTAATTGAATATCTGTGACTAGATGTGCAATGCAGTCTACTGTGCCTCTTTTCCTACGGAACCCAAACTGTGTGTCTGGAAAAGCATTGTTGCTTTCACACCACCACTCCAGTCAAATTTTCATAATCCTTTCAAAGGTTTTTAATAAACAAGACATAAGGGCAATGGGTCTGAGGGTAGTTGAATCATTTAACTTCGGAATTGGAAAGACATTGTTTTAAAGAATTGCAATTGTCTCCTTTCATCAAGATATTACTATAGATTTTGCATAAGAACTGTAACGCTATGTCCGGCATGTTTCCTAGCATAAGGTAATTAATTCCGTCAATTCCTGGACTAGACTTTTTAGAAGTTTTATTACATGTTTTTATTTCATTGATGTTTATCGGTGCTAGTAAACAATGTTGTCCTGGATAATTAATAGGCCAGTCTATTGGATAATGGACGTGGTTGGGAGCAATCTTTAGAAGCAAGTTTTCAACTAAGGTTTCGTTGACTATACAAGATTTTTCAACGCTTTGAACGTTATTAACGCTTCTCCATATGTCGCTTGGATGAGTTTGTCTGTTAAGTGAGGAGCAAAAGTTGGCCCAATTTGTTCTTGATTTGGTTTTGAATAACCGTTTACACATAGCATCTAATCTTTTATATTCAATGAAGTTAGAAGGGATTAAGTTTGTTCTGTAAGCTTTTAACACATTTTTCCTAGAATTTGTCGCAGCGAGGCATTCTTGATTCCACCAGGGAATGTATTTAGTCGGATTATGAGTAGTTGATTTTATCACCTTACAAGACTTGTTTGCAGCTGCCATTATTGTATCAGTGAAAAAGATATCATGGCGTTAGAATCGTTGCAAATAGGGACGGATTGAAATGATTCAATGATAGAGGTTTGATATACCTTCCAATTAGCGTTGGACATTGACCATTTAGAAGTACGCTTAACCGAAAAATTTTCTTTTTGGATATCGTTGATCACAATCCTAATAGGGAAGTGATCAGAACCATATGTGTCCGATAAAACGGACCACGTAAATGAAGAACACAATTTTGAGGATAAAATAGTCAGATCTACAGCAGATTTAGCTTGTCCTGGAGAATAAATTCTTGTGGCACAATCGTCATTAGCTAAAGCAGGAAAATAATCTAACGCTTCAACTAGTATATTACCATCTGTCGAGCACATCTACGAACCCCAGATTTCGTGATGAGCGTTAAAATCATCACCGATGATACACTCGTGCTCAATCTGGTTAAATAAATTGATATAATCTTGTACAGTTGCTTTAGTTGTCGAAGGCTTTTACAATTTTTCATCACCACTAGTAATGTTAATACCACATACTTATATTTTGGGATTGAAGTTATTAACAAATTCAATAATTTCATGTTTAATTGAGTTTGATATGAATATAGCCACACCACCATGTCCTTTGTTTCTATCTTTTGTTATTATATTAACATTTTGAAACCTTTTGACATCCGCTGGTTTATACCAGGTTTCGGATATCAGAGCCATATCAAAATTGTCTTCAACATTGAGTTGTGTTAACGAAAATTTATTGGAGTTTAAAGATCTGGCATTCCATTGAACTATTTTCAAGCTAGTATTGACCATTGTTAGTTGAATAAACTATCGACAATATTTTTAATTTTGCTATCAATATCATTTTCATTAAATACTAACTTATTATTGATTGCACATGAAGAAGATTGAGGCATATCTCGTATAAAATTTTCAAGCTGGTTTTTATTTTGGAGCTAAGTTGATAGGCAAATATATCAAAATCACTTTCAGTATTCTTTTGACTAAACTGGAATACAGGACCTGCACAAAAGCTGGTATTGTATTCTCTACGAATGGGAGGGAAGTCAGATAGAGTATTATTACTTTTTCTCTTTTTACGAGGATTTGAGATAATTTCTGGAGTAGGTGAGGTTGGACTATTTCCTTTTAATGGATTGCTAGAGGAACGATTTTGATAACTGGAAGGTTTTAGAGTGGGAAAATCAGCTTCTGAATTAGCTAGTGGAGCAAACCTATTTTTTTGGATAATGCTGGTGTAGCTGGGATTATCGACTACTTTTTCAGCCTCTTTAAATGATATGTTCAAATTAGCCATAGCTTCCTTGGTTTTCCTTTGTTTTATATATACTGGGCATTCCTTGAATGAAGAAGAATGGTTCCTAGTTTGACAGTGAACACAGTATCTACTACAGCTATTCGGACAATTATCAGTTTGTTCATCTGATCCGCAATTTTTGCACCTTTTCTTACCTTTGCATTGACTAGATGTATGACCGTACGACAATAATAACATTGCATGACCGGACTAACAGGTATCGACAGAGCACCTAACTTTATTAATTTAAATAAATTGTGGGATAAATTTGCCAACAAAAGTTACAATTATCATCTGCCTAGGAACCCACTGTATAACGGCATCTTTCCACACTGTTCTATTCAAACGTTGTACCTTTTTAATTGAAACATTCGATTTTATAATATTTAGAAGAGTATTTTCGCTCAGAGATGTGTCAACACCTTTTACTATGCCACATTTTTCGGTTAAATAATTTGGAATGTATGCAATCAGGTTATTTTTCTTGAAAAATGGTTCTTCTACTAATTTATTAACATAGTTACTCGAATTTACTTCAATTTTTACGCGATTTTTTCCAACACTAGTTATTTCAGTAATATTATTTTCATAATTTGATATCGCTAACAACTTTTCACCTAATTTCATGGGATGTAAACGACCAATATTTAGTTCTAAATGTTCTACAAAAATAAAATATGGACCTACTCAGTCTATTGTCTGTATTAACTGGCCTACAACCACTGTTTACATTACTTGATATATTAGAACCTATTAGTAAGTTTTTCACTGATTCCGTATCATCATTGTTTTTGTTCACCGTTTCGTTCGAATGTTAATTGTTAAATCCATCATATTTTGGTTATTTTGATGATTCATATCAATATCTCCAGAAAATGTAATTTCTTCTACATGCACATTAGGACAATTTCTTCTCGTTGATCGCAGAGGTGGGTCCTTGCCCCGCTTTTTCATATTGGCCACCGGATATCTGGGCTTCAGAGCTGGGGCAAAATAAATAAATAGATAAAAACTACTTACGGTATCGCTGCTACACTAATTATATACAACACAGAAAAAATAATAGGAAACTGCTAGGTAAGCAAATCACTTATCGCAAGAGAACTCAAATCGATACGTCCGCACTGTACGATAGTTCTACCGAGTATGAGCTTAAAAATGTATACATTTTTATCGAAATATAAAGAGATGTTCTAGGGAACACGTGATAACATCGAATTATAAAGAGGTTTCAATTAACGAGATGCGACTGTAATTGTTATGCTGAGAATTATCTCAATTTTTGTATGTGTTAGGACATTACCCTAAATCTTTTTAATAATCATTCACAATGCTCTAACTAGCGCACCATGAGTATTATTATAATTCCTAGTAGATTTGATTATGAAAGCTGAGTATCCAATGTTATATAAAAAAATGTATCATGTGATGTATTTTCAATTTATTTTGTATTCACATTTCATAACTGGGATCAATTATTTTAACTGAACTTAACTTAAAGACATGTCTTTTTTTGTTTCTGTTAGATTGACCACCAAGAAACTCACAGAGCCTTAGCAGCAGAAACTTTGGCTTATCTGACAGAGGTAGACAGTCATTTACAACAAGTGGCAGCTATAAGCAATCAATTGGTCGGTGCTTTGGCTGATCTACTGAAATGTCCAAGTGCTGCTGCTCGTGGAGCTGCTTTTAAGTATGCATATTTTAATGTAAATATTTTTAAAAAATCACATCTTTGGTTTAATGTAATCTGTAAATCCTTTTAAGCAATTCTTGATAAGTACAAAATTCTATGTTATTTAAATACTCTAATTAGACTCAATTATTTCCATATTCAGACTGCAATTGAGATGTCTGATTCTTTCATTGGTCTTTCTCTCATAACTTGTTGTTTATGATAGTTTACCCCACATCTAGACTATTAATTTCCTCACATAGATATATTATACTTTTTCTCAAGTGATATATGTTATAAATGACTCAATACAAAACACAATAACAAAAACAGGATAGGATACTTGCTGCTTTTGTTATAGAAACAACCGAATCTTACAATTTCATTCAATTCTTGTCTATTATGAATTTTCATATATTGCACAGTTATAAAATTAAATAAGACTTATGTCAATAAAAACATGTTTTCCACCTATTTCAAGATGACATTAGCATCACTAATTAAAATAGAATATAAATATTGATTTATAGGCAAGTATCTGCAAATAATGGTTAAAATTCAATATCCACTTAACTGGCTTACTTACTTCCTCCCAAAGATACTATAGGTTTCCCCCACGGTAATTTAATCTTGGTTGGTAGACAAATTACCAATTGCTTTACTTCAGCCATGTTAAATTCAGTTGAAGATGTTGATGGCCAGTTAAGGAGACAAATATTTCACAACATCCCGACTGCTTCCGAATGTCCTGTACTACTCATACGCATTTTTTTATAAACTCCATACACCATAAGCCCTTTGTTACATTGTCAGCGCTTCCACACTCGAAACATCATTTTCAATGCATATCATTTGTTCTTTTGTAAACTTTATATGAACTGACAAAAAGTGGATTACTATAAACCAATTAAATAACAGATGAAGCTTAGACTTCTCCTGAGTATAGAGAACTTTTGTGCTTACTTAGTGATAAAATGAATTTCACAACCTCTTCAACGGGGCTTAATCATTTTAAGGGACTTAATGTTAAACATTTTTTTAGATACCAAAAACATTTGATTTTGTCCATAGTTATTTGATGAGGCAAGTGTTTTTGTTATTTTACAGGGCGTTTGCATCTTTAGGGGCGAACGATGAAAACATCAGAAAAAGAATAATAGATACCAAATGTCTCATGGATCGAGTTGTAGATGGGTTAGCAGATGAAAATAAAGAAATAAGATTGGCTGCAGTAAGGTGCTTACATTCCCTAAGTAGATCTGTTCAACAATTACGTACAACTTTTCAAGATCATACTGTGTGGAGGCCACTAATGGCCTTACTGACAGGTATGTCACCAGGTAATATAATTTTCTTGTTTTATTGTATATACTTTGCACCCCCAAATATTTCGAGTTTTGTTAAAATTTTGAAAAGATGCCAAAACAGGTCAATTTTAACCAACTGGAGCTAAATTTTTATCGTAATTTCAAAATTTTTTTCATCCCTCTAGCGCCCTGAACCGCCCCTTGAAAAATCTGAAATAGCAAGACTCGCATTTTATGCCCCTACCAGAGGGTCGGGGGATCTGAAATACCCCCCGGCCTAAAGGGAGGAGTCCCCCGGATTTTTTTTCAAATTTAAGGTCTAAAAACACAGTTTTGTGCACTTTTGCGCCTTTTAGATCATTAAATTTATGTCTCTCAATTTGATTTATTATTGATTGACTTGATAGGTTCAATACTATTTCTTGTACCATCTACTATTGTGTTAATAGCCAGGCTGCTTTTGTTAATATATTTGTGGTTATATTTTACAAATTGTTTTTACTTTTTCTCTCTTTTTTTCTGTTTTCCTTTTTCTTTCTTCTTTTTTCTATCTTGATAATAGTAAGATTGCTTACAATATTTTATTAGTATAGCTACAAATTTATTTTACACTTTTTAATATGTAAATAGAGTAGGTACAATATGTTAGTATTTTCAGAAAATAACATGCAGTTGAGGTCTGTTGGGAGAGGTATTTCATATTTAATTAAACTACTATATAAATTATTGATTTCAACGGCATTTATATGACAATCCAACAAGATATGAACCAGAGTTCCTACATTGCCGCAGGAACAATAGGGGTTGTCTACCACGTTAAATTTGAATTTGTATTCTGGTATTAAGGCATGTTTAGGTCGAGCTTGATTTATTGTAATTATGATTTACATTACATTCTGGACATTTGAGTTTATATATACCTGACTTCTTTACTCTCTTTTCACATTTAACAATTTTGTACTAACGTTTCTTTCTGTTTTAAAAGAAATTGTTGTAATGCTGTCTATTTGGGTCAGACCCTTAGGAATTTTGAAATCCGATACAGTGAACACTTACGAGCATACATATTAAAACAACCAGATAAATCCTTGAAGAATTTGAAATTAGAAGACATTTAAGAAACCCACAATATGTAGTTGTCAATGAACAGTGAAATCTAGGGAGTTCTCCACTAATAAACTGTCTTCTTAAGTAATAATTGTAAAGATCAACGGATATAGTTTTCCTGGTTTTCTATATCATTGCACAGTTATACTGATCTTAATTGGAAAAATGATATCCAGGATATCAACATAGGGCTAAGCCAAAAAAAAATAACTACGAAACATCAGGTAGGTATCAAATGAAATGTAACTTCTGTCATTCTGACGATGATATTGATTTATCTAAACAATTGTCAATTTTTTAGAATTTTCAACAATTTTTATTATATCGTGGTATTAACTAAAAACCGTGAGTTTAATTTAAAACACTAATTTTCTTCATTATTTAATTTCGGGTTATTACCACTTTTGAGAGTGATATCCGATTATATGATAACTTTTGCAGGCTCAGCTGGTTCTGAAATGAAATCTATAGTTATTTAGTTACAAACAATAAAGCGAGATTTTACCACTTTTGCTTTCTGCAACGGTATTTGAGATTCAGGCGAGTTTTTGATTTTATCCATCTGGACATCTTGTCCAAAAACAGTTATTTCGATTGGTTTCAGAAAGATTCATCTTTACCTTCACTGGTTTGGGTTTTCGTTCTGAAAAGCCACAATATACAAAAAGCTGTATACCTACAAACAATAAATATATACCTGAAAAGTCCGGATCATTTTTATGGTCATCTCCCTCGTTATTTTCAAACTTTGTATTTTTACGTCGAAATGTAGCCAAGTTCTCAGCCAGTTGTTTATTTAAAGCTAATGTAACGAGCTTTCTGGAACGGTCAGACATAGCTTACCTAGTAAATATAACTATTGAATGAGTACTTACGCTTGTGTATTTAAAGTAACCGAAACTTACACTGAAGGTACTTAATATAATATCCAACGTGTTCTATTCAATACCCTTTTCACCACGATGCGGCTAAAACCGAAACTGGAACATAACCTCACAGTTTTTGACATTGCCAAGGTCGAATGTCGTAAATGATACCAGAGTTGTTAGATACGACTTATTGATGTAGTAAGTGTCAGATACGATATTCTGACTATGGAAACCTCCTATATTTGTAGTTACGATTAATCTTTCACACTAATTTTGACGGGTTTACGGTAAAGATACGACTTCTAGATTTTGTAGACTGATAAAATAAGCGTTCACCTTATCGAATATAGAAACATCAAGAAATCGCAATTTTTGTAGATACGACTTCTTGTCTTAGCAGGGCAGTACTGTAGGTTCAAAGTATTTACAGGGTATATTGTAACAGAACAATTCTTCCAGTTCATGTAAATAATAAGGTAGGTGATGATTGGTATATAGTAGATGTTTGCAATCCGCAAGTTTTGTAATACTGTTGGTTAGAGGTGAGACTTTTTTGAGATGCCAATACGTATGTGTTAGTGTTAAAATTGTTAGTTCATGTAATTTGTTCATATATGGTGCCATTTTTGATGTTGCCTTTATAATTATATTATCACAAAGTAATTGTCTCCTCAATATGAGGAGAGGCTTTCGAGATTCGGATTCCATGACATTTATAGATGTTGATTTTAGATAACCTAGGCATATTCTGAGGCATTTGTTTTTTTGGGTTTCAATTTTATGTAGGTGAGATTCAGATGCTGCGCCTTACAAATGACTTCCATAATCTATTATTATTGATCTTGTCATTGATTTATAAAATAGAAGTGCAGTGTTTGAGTCTGATCCCCATTTAGTTTTACAGAAAGCCCTTATTATATTTATAGAGTTTTCACTCTTTCTTATTGTTTTTTGAATACAATCTTTCCATAGCAATTTCTTATCAAGTAAGAAGCCCAAGTATTTAACTGTATTTTTTATGGGATAATTATATGACCCTATTGTAAGTTGTCCTTGGTAATTGTTTCTGTTTCTAGAAAAAATGCATATTCCAGTTTTCGGTTCAGAGATGGAAAGTAATATTATAAAAGAGGGTTGAGGATGCTGCCTTGAGGTAGTCCGAATTTGGAACATCTGGGCTGAGTAATTTCATGATTTATCTTGAGAAAGGTTGAGTGTTCAGAATATGCTACATTCATAAAATTAGCTAAGGAGGTTGGCAGTCCGATCTGGGTGAGTTTTTCACCAAAAATATTAAGTTGAACGTTGTCGAATGCTGATGTAATGTCTATAAATGCGGCTACTGTTGATACTTTTTTTTGTAACCTAATTCATTTGTTGACACTGTTAAGGGTTCTTGAGTGGATCTGGACACTCTAAAAGCATATTGTGATTCCGGAAGTAGTTTTTCTTTTTCCAACCAATGTAATCTATTTTTGATCAATCTTTCAAGTGTTTTAAATAAATAAGATGCTAAAGCTTTGGAGTGGTACGAGTTTGGATTGTCTGATGGTTTTCCTGGTTTTTTGATAGGCAGTACTATATACTCTTTCTAGTTTGTTGAAAATTGGATGTTTCCAGCCCAAATAGAGTTGTATCAAATTAGTAATGCCTTTTTGTGTTTTAGAGGCATTTTGTGTATCATTATCTATGATATATTGTCTATCCCAGGTGAGGTGTTTTTGGTATTTTTTAAACATTGTTCGAACTCCCAAAAATTAAAAGGTAGTAGCAAATGTGTGTTGTTTTTGCTTACTGTGTAAATTTCTTTAATTCTCTCATTTTCTACTCATGGAGGTGAAATTTTTGCATGAAAGTCGTTTATCCAAGCATCTTTAGGGTCTATAGGAGTTTTATTTGCTTGTTTGCGATTTTTATATCTGTTTACTTTGTGCCACACTTCTTTGATAGGGGTATTTTGATTTAAGCTTTGACAATATTCTATCCAACTTTTTTTCTTCATTTCCTTGAAAATTTTTGGCGATTGCATCCAATCGTTTATATTCTGTCAGATTTTGAACATTCGGATTTTGTTGATATTGGGCGTAAGCTTCATTCCGTGTTTCTGCAGCTATTTCACAAGTTCTGTTCCACCATGGTTTAGACGTGTGTTAAATAAACTAATAGACTTACTGAATGTCAAGTTGTTAACATCGACAATTATTTACATCGACTTAATAGTGATTTTCTAATGGAAAAAATAAAGTTTAAAATATAAATTTTGTATCACCAAAAAGCTAAAAATTTACTCTATCTGGGTGATGTGAAACAGTGATATTGAGATTTGAGTGGAAGCTGCAAAATTGCAATTGAAGAAGTATAGAATTGGCAATTAAAATCAAAACAAGTTATTTTTTGTCTAGTTGTGATAAGATAAGATAATACACTAATGAGGTTTTAAGAAGTGTCTACTACTCCACAATAAGTTTGGATGACGTATATTTAAATCAATAATTACTTGTCTCTACAGTTAATTTTCATCCTTTGGCAAACCGATTTCAGAAAAAATGGGAGAAAAATGTGGTACTTGTAAAACAAGTTTTAATGATAAAGATAAACTAGTAACCTGTGATAGTTGCTATGCTACATTCCATTCTACTGACGGTTGCACAAATCTTGCACCCTCTGAATACCGGGCAGTTATAATACAAAATAGATCGCTTGTATTTTTCTGTAAGGACTGTCAGGTAGCATTTAAGAAAATCCCATTATTATTACGACAAATAGAGGAACTCAGAAGTGAGGTCAGAGAGCTGAAAGATGAAGTTAATATCCTTAAGAATGAGAAAAATACATTGGAAGAAAAGTTGATAGAAAGGGAAAATGCTGAAATGAAAACTAATATGGAAGAAATTATTAATGAAATGGAGGATAGAAAAATGAGATCTAACAATATTGTGATTTTAAATATAAATGAATCAAGTGCCGTAAATAGAAATGACAGAATGGAAGAAGAAAAAAGAACAGTGAGAAAAATCCTAGCACATGCAAGTATTACCATTAACGATTTTAAAGTTATTAGAATGGGAAAATATGATGGAAGTAAAACGCGTCCTGTAAAGGTTGTATTGGAATCGAATGAAGCTGTGGTAAATATCCTTAAAAATCGTAAGAAAATCAATGAGAAGATTCCTTCAATAAGAATCTTCGCAGATCAAACAGTTATACAACGTGAGTACTATAAACAATTAAGATCTAAATTAAATGATATGGTTAATGCTGGCGATACTTCAAAAATGATTAAATATGTCAATGGAATACCAAAAATAGTTAAGAAAAATGACCCAAAAAACTAAATTATGTAGCAGGTAAAAATAGAACAGAATTTAAGTCAGACATAGTTTATTTAAATATAGAAAGTTTGTTAGCGCACAAAGACCAACTAATAGCCAACATTGTCTGGTACCATCCAGCTATTATGTTACTTAGTGAATCTAGAACAACGAACGTGATAGATAATTTTGAACTTGAAATAGCAGATTATTCACTTATAAGGTGTGACTCCAACTCAAGACACACAGGAGGGATAGTTATCTATGTTAGAAAAGATTTAAATTATACAAATGGTAAAACTTATGTTCAAGAAGGAAATTATTGGTGTAAATTTGTAACTGTAAATTATGGCAGTATTAAATGGATAATAGGAAGCCTTTACCATTCACCTAGTGGAAGTCATGCTGCGTTTCTTGAGCAAATGGAGAATATATGCGAGGAAGTATTGTGTAAGAATTCTCGGGTAGTGTTGGCAGGTGATTTCAATTTGGATTTTTTGTCCGACGAATTTTATGTTAAAAAAATTAAAGATCTTTTCCATTCTTATGGCATTTGTCAAAAAGTAGAAACATATACTAGAATAACTAACACAAGCAAAACTTTAATAGACTATGTACTGACAAATATTGATAATTTACAAGCCTTTGTTATGGATGAACCCAAACTCACTGATCATTCTGTAATAACAGTTAAATGCTTTAATTTTGAAAGATCTGCTATGGCGAGGAAAAGTACTAGAATGGTTAGAAATTTAAGTAATGACAAACTACACAACATAAATTTAAATTTAATTGATAGTGAATTTTTACTAAATAGTACCGATGTTAATGATATTTATAATAATATTAAAGATGTTTTTGGCTCAGTTGTTAATGAAATTGCACCAAAAAAAACTATATCATATTACGAAAATGAGTTGCCTTGGTATGACGATGATATAAAAAAGTTGAGTAGAGATAGAGATAATGCATATAAAATATTTAAAAGTATTCCGAATAATATTAACTGGGAAAGTTATAAACACAAACGTAATGCAGTGGTTAACTTAATGAAAGAAAAGAAAAATATTTATTACTATAATGAAATTGACAAAAATGTAAAAAATCCAAAGTTGATGTGGAAAACATTAAAAAAATTAATTAACCCTAAACAATACAATAGTAATTTTTCCAATGGTGTTTATTTTGAAAACAATGGTCAGAGTACTCTTATAAGAAATAATCGTGAGCTTTCTGAACATTTTAATGAATTTTTTGTTAATAGTATTAGTGAAATGGTGTCTAGTATTGAGGATATTAAGTTTATTTGTAATATCCAAGAGTGTGAGAATCATTTTAGTAATTTTAAAACAATTTCTTTGAGAGAGTTGGGATTAATTATAAAAAATTTGGAAAATAAAGGATCTACAATTTACGAACTTAATAGTCAAGTAGTAAAAAACAGTTTTGATGTTATTGGGCATGTGTGGTGTCATTTTGTTAATACATCACTGGAAACTGGCGTATTCCCAGAGGAACTGAAAACTAGTATCGTTACACCTGTTGAGAAGATTACTAATACTAATAAAAGTAGTGAGTTCAGACCGATTAATTCTTTACCTTTTGTGGAAAAATTATTGGAATCAGTGGTTTGTCAGCAATTATTGGAACATATCGAGTCAAATAACTTGTTGTTTATTAATCAGTCTGGTTTTAGATCCAAACATTCATGTGAATCAGCTATCCAGCTGACTGTCACTAAGTGGAAGAATAATATGAGCAAAAATTTATATACCATAGCAGTATCATTGGATCTAAGAAGAGCTTTTGAGACCGTAAATAGAAAAATATTACTTAAAAAACTAAAGCGGTATGGTATAGGGGGTAAGGTATTAAATTGGATAAAAGGATACTTAACTAATAGAAAACAAGTTACTAAAATTGGCGATACAATATCACCTCCTATTGAGGTAAAGCATGGAGTTCCTCAGGGAAGTATTCTAGGCCCTATCTTGTTCTTGATTTACATAAATGATATAGATAAATTTGTTGATTGTGACTACATTCATATCTTTGCAGATGATACATTAATATCTGTAAGTGATGAGAATTTAGATAGAGTATTGTTTAAAATAAATAGTGTGTTAAGAAGTTTGAATAAATATTTAAAAATGAATAAACTAAAGCTAAATGTAAATAAAAGCAAGGCTATGATAATTACAACACCTCATAAATACAATCAAATAAGCAATGATCAAATAAGTATAGAAATAAATAATGAACAAATTGAAATTGTCAAAGAAATCAAATATTTAGGATTCATGTTGGATAATCATTTATTATTTAGTGGCCATTTTGAGTACATAAAAAAGAAAATTTTGAAAAAACTCTATTTTTTCTCCAGAGTGTCTCAACACTTAAGTCTAAATTCCAGAATAACCGTTTATAAGACCATTATTCAGCCCCATTTTGAGTATTGCCCGACACTACTATACTTCTTTGATTTGAATAAGATGTCTCAATTACAAAAACTGCAAAATCGTGCAATGAGAATTATACTACGATGCAACAGAATGACTCCTATCTCTATGATGCTTCAAACTTTGGAATTACTCAAGGTAGAAAGGCGATTATATTATTTAGTTATGACTTATATTTATAAAATGATAAATAATCTTTTGCCAACGTATTTTTGTAAGTATATTACATTTACCAATGAAATTCATACCTACAATACGAGGAGCCAGAACAGCTTATATGTATCGAGGCAAAATCATTCCTATAATGTAAAGAGTTTGTTTTTTAAAGGATTCATCCATTACAATGACCTACCAGAAAATATAAAAAAATCAAAAAGTCTGTCTGAATTTAAGCGTGCCTTGACATTATATTGTAAATAGAGAATATATAGTTTTATTATATTGGATTTGATTATATTCTATTGTGATGAAAATTGAAATTATTGTAAAAAGAAAAAAAACTGATGTGTAATTGTTAACTGATGTATATATTATGTATTATAAATTAGGATTCCTATTTAAATAAATACTACTACTACTACATAGCTTCTGGATTACATTACAATGATTTTCACACTTATATTGCAAGTACTCTCAGAATAAATAGTTTATTTCTCCATGTCGCTGACTGTATAATCAAAATTCAACTGTCGTCAAGAACACAGGCTTGATTGGTGAATATACCAAAAGTCAACAGCGTAAACTAAACACAACGAATATAGCACAACAAAGAGATTCAAACCAGCAAAACGCAGAGACGTGATTAATGTAGGTCACACAAATTACTAGTCACTACTGCACCTGTCACAATCAGGGCCGCCACATGTTGGGGTCGGCCCAGGACCACCAGTCGTCGCGGGCCCCTCAATAATGTCGACAACAATTCATTCTTCACCATTTAAATCAATTTCTAAAAATTTGCCAATTTCATCTAAATTGGCCAATTTTATGCCCCCCCAAAAGGCTCGAGTGTGTGGCTGCATACGTCGCACACCCCTCAGGCCCGTCCTGAGTGTCAAGTACTCATTTTGAAGTTGCTTTCATTGTCTATGCAAACTTGTTTTTTTTTTATTTTGAATGATTTTCTTTTGGAAAATACTAAATTCTTTCAGGATCATTGGGATTTTTGAAATTGTCAATCCTGAACATTTTGTTCCAAATTTTAACAAGTTTTTCATTATGGATGGAGTAAAACATGTTCTTATCTACACTCAAACCATAAAGTTTTGAAAGTGGAATGACTTCCGCCTTTCGCGATTGGTTCTTGCCCAGTGGCCTGGACGTCTTTCTAAACCTCTTTTTATTCCCTTCTCTTACCGTTTGACTCTCTCTTCGTTTCCTAAATTTCTTTCTATTTTCCACTATGTTCTTTTTAAAATCGTTGTCCCATATCTCACAATTTTCATCATATATTCTTGTTTTTGTACTTTTTTCCAGAAGTGCTATGAAATTTGCGTTTCAAAATTTTCCATTTCATTGGTTCTACTCTTTATTATTTTCTTCTCCATAATACTCTCAATTCCTTTCATTTCATTTTAAATTATTTTAATGAAAACTCTTGGATGAATTATTTTCATATTTCTTGATGATAATGTTATAAATATAAATAATTATGAAAATGATCAGGCTGAACGGCAGCAAAAGGGCACCGCAGTCAATTTAAATGGAATTAAAATATGGGGGGAGAGTGAATCTACTACTTCAAAAAGCAAGTATAAAATCCAAAGCATGAGTAATAAATTAGAAACAATAATAGAAGAAGAGTCAATAGAAATATTAAATAACAATAAAAAGGAAAATACCAATATTAATATAAAGGAAATTAAATTAAATAAAAAAGAGAATATAGAAAGGGAAAGGGAATTAAGAATCAACACTTATATCAATTTTATCAAAGAAATAAAGTACACTTGTAAGTATAATTTGAATGTAAACAAATTAAACATTGAAATCTTGAAAAATCCTAGCCGATTTGATCTGCTCTACGAAAAACATCAGTTTTATAGACAATACACGTCAGGACCAGAAACAAGAGAGAAAATGAATTTGAATATTTATAATCATGTGAAATATAAAAATAAATTTGTTAAAATAAAACTGAAAAGACTATTGCGAAACCAATTATGTAGAAAGCATATTCGTTTTAAAATACACAATAATATACACAAACCAGGAAGTAGATTGTACAGAAAACATGTAAAATGGAAAAAAGAGCATGATACAGGATACCTAAAATTAGATGACAATACTAATAGTATAATTACAAGAAATAATAACTATATCAGCATAGGAAGCATGAAGTCAAAAGAAAGTAATTTATTATGGTTACCATATATTGAAATAAAGATTCAAGGTTTACCAATAGCAGCACTAATCGATACTGCAGCTCAAATATCAGTAATAAAGGAGAAGATAATTTTAGACAATTTTAGCAATTTTAATGAACATATAATACCAATTAAAAGGATTACTATTATAGCTGCAAACAATAAGAATTTAGCCGAAATTGGAAAAATGTATTGTGGTACATTATTAGTTAAAAATAAAGAGGTACAGGTTAATCTTTTGATAATGGCAGACATGGATCAAGATATGATTCTAGGGATAGATTTTTTGCGTCAAAATAAGAGTATAATAGATTTGCATCATAAAGTTATACAATTAAATAATGATAATTTGAAGATAAATGCTAGTTTGGATGTAGAACAAAATAAATGTGTAATTCCAATGCATGTAATGAAGGTGGAAGAAGGAAGAGAATGGATAACAAGAGTAAAATGTATGCCGGAATATAAAGAGAAGATTTCAGAAATAATGAATAATAATAGGCAACTTTTTGACGATTCACCGAGAAAAGCAAATCATTATGAACACAAAATAGAAATATATACAGAAAAACCATTTATTTATAGGGGTTATCCTATACCTCAAGCATATAAGGAACAGGTAAAAGAAGAATTAGGAAAAATGGAAAGAGATGGGATTATTCAAAAATCAAACACACATTACATTAGTCCGTTAATAATTGTCAAGAAGGCTGATAATTCCATTCGCCTATGCTTGGATGCAAGAAGAATAAATGAGATTTCTAAACCACAATATGAGGCACCACAGCATGTAAATATTCTCTTAACAAAAATAGGAAAATCAACAATATTCACCAAATTAGATCTTAAGAATTCATTCTGGTTAATTCCATTAAGTCCAGAATCTAGAAAATATACTGGTTTTCAAGTGGATGGGCAGGTATATGAATTTTTAACAGTACCATTTGGATTACAATCAAGTTCTTCAGCACTAGTACGAGCTTTGAGGGAGGTACTTGAGCCATATCAAGAATTTTGCATTTCATACATTGATGATATCCTTATCTTTAGTAATAGCCCACAGGAACATCTAAAAATTGTGAATATTTTAAACAAATTTGGACTGAAGTTAAATATTGATAAGTGTGTATTTTATCAAAGCGAGGTACAGTATCTGGGTTTTAAAATAACGAATAATGGAATAACAATAGATGAGAAAAGATTAGAACAAATACAAGAATTTCCTAAGCCTAAAAATTTAAAAACACTTAGAGGGTTTCTTGGGATGATCAATTACTATTCTAAATTTGTACCTAATTTGACAGAAAAAGAAAGGCCATTGATAGAATTGTTAAGAAAAAATGAAAAGTGGATATGGGATGAACGTAGAATAAAGGCGTTTAACCAAATTAAAAATGAATTTTATAAAAACATTTCGGTATATGTTCCAAATTTTAAAGAACCATTTTTATTACGTACAGATGCATCTGAATATTCAATAGGAGGAGAATTGGTGCAAATGCAAAGGAAAGAAGAAGTACCAATATGCTTTGTGTCAAGAATGTTAGAGGACCTGAAGTAAGATATAGTGTGGGAGAAAAAGAAATGTTGGCTATTGTATACTGTTGTCAAAAATTGGGATATTGGCTTAGAGGAAATAAATTTACAATCGAGACAGATCATAAAGCTTTATCATTTATGAGGATAACAAAATATGGAAACAGCAGAATATATCGGTGGAATTTGCTACTTCAAGAATATGATTTTGAAATAAAATATCGGCCTGGGTGTATTAACTTCACAGCAGATTTTTTAAGTAGAAAAGATACTGAGAAAACTAAAAAAACGACAGAATTATTGATAGCATATAACAAGATAAACACGGTATTAATGGGTTTAAATCAATTGAAACATGAAACAGGGGTTTATTCAAAAAGAACAATTATTGAAAGTCAAGAAAATCTAGGAGAAGTAAAGAATAAGGTACAAGAAAATATGTGTTATCGCGGAATCAAATTAGTAGAGGGATATTTAGTTAAAGTCAATAAAAATCAAGAATTGTATGTATTAGATGAAGAAACGGCCAAGCGAATTATAAAAGAAATTCATCAAGATTATGGGCATGTTGGTGTGCGGAAAACGTGGATGATTTTCAGGGAAAATTATTTTTCTATGCACGATTTATCGAGTACCAAAAGTATTTGTCAAAATTGTCGAGTATGTATGACAACAAAATTCAGAAACTATCATAATTTACATACTGTACATAGTATAAGTGTTAACAAACCTCTAGAGTTAATTACTATAGATTACCTTAGCAATCTCATAATAAGTTATAATGGAAATATTTCGACATATTCTGTATAAATTATTCGTCCTCCAATTTGTTTCTTCCATAGTTTCTTGTAACCTTCTATTAATTTCTTCCAATTTCCAATTAAATTATTTGCTCCTATTATTATTTATTTTTTCATATGTCACTTTTTATCTTGCTATATTACCATCTAAGTCTTATTTTCCAATAAATGTATTCTTCATAAATTTGCATAACTTCCTCGCTTCCTAGTTTCTGTAAATTAATATCTACCATTTCCTCATTTGTTTGTCCTTGTATTTTTATTCAGTTTCCTTCCCTCCATTCTTAATCTCCAAGAAAATTTCTGTTTTTACTTCAACTACTTTCTTTTCCAACTTAATACATGTTTTCTGTTCTACAGTATCAACATTTATATTTCTAGTCTCATTCATATCTACATTCATCTTGTTCTGGCCTTTCAATTCGTGAATCCAGCTATCCATGTTATTTAACATCTTATCCATCTTTTCATTAATGTTCTCCTTTATTTTGTTAAAATTTTCCACTATCATGTCTGATTTTCTACTTATTTTCTTAAAATCTCCACTTATTTCTTCATTCATTGTGTCCAATTTCCTACTTAAATCTCCTCTCTTCATACTATTCATATCTCCCCTCATTTTATCACATCACATCTTCCATAATACGATCCATCGTCCTATCTATTCTGATTAAAATTTCCATCATCCGATCGTCTCTACTCATTCTTTTCTGTCTCTTTTGTCTCCTATCTTCCTGTTCTTTCTCTGATCCATTTTCTGTTCCTACTTGCTGCTTTCCATCATTTAATGTCATTTTCCTCTCCATTTTAATTTCATTTTAAATATTACTAACGTTCCAAAAAATTTTTTAAAGCCTTTTTTATTCGCGTCTCTTACTATTCGTGCCTCAAGTTGGTTGCGACAATATTGTACACGCGGCATATCCACACGTATTTTATATATTTCAAACTGCGGCTATCAAAAGAAATTTTTTTTATTATACCGAAAGATGAATTTATTTATTATGAATTATTTTTAATAATAATAATAATGTTTATTCAAGGAATACAATACAATAAACAATTTACAAAGTAATTATTGTTAAAAATACATGAATAAACATAAAATCACTGAAGCGTGATATTTTCACATAATTAAAAAATACACTTAAAAAACACCACAAAATATAAAATAGAAATACAGCCCCCTTATTAAAACGATAGACAAACACCCACCTATAACTTCAGCATACATAATTGGGGATTTATTTGTCTGAATTAGATAAAATCAAAAATCGGTGAAACAGTCACAATATGGTAAATTGACCAAATCGGGAAAATTTTACTTTATTTATGATTCAACGGGATAGAATCAATTATATTCCTAACATCAAATATAAAATTTAAGGTCGACTAGATTATTGAATATTTTTCTGTCAGTATTGTACATCCATTCCTTTATAGAGCGTTTAAATGTTCTATGGTTATTAATGTTTCTCAAGTTGAGAGGTAAAATATTATAAACTTTTGCTGACAGAAATTCCACTGAGCGTTGACTGATTGTTTTCTCACATATTGGAATATTGAAGTTTTCTTTTGCTCTCGTGTTGTGACAATGTGAAACTGGTTGTACTTTTATTTTATTTCTATGTATATTTGTGATTATCTTTTCACCATAGATATATAATACACAGTAGATGAAGCATTTCATTCATAAATTGATATTTGTTTTGACCTGAACATTTAGAAAGAAACAACATATTTTGTAAGTGGGTTAGATAAAGAGAGACTCTAATGTTGGAACTCGCATGGCAACGCTGCACAAAAGCCTAGAGAAGGAGATATAAGCGCGCTTCAAACACAATCAGTGGCGTATCCCAATAAATTAAATACGTATAGGTTATTAATTCGTGAGTAAAAAACAAGTAGCAGTAATATAGATAATACTGCAAAATTAATTATATATACAGAGGAAATAAAAACAAACAAAAACATTCATTTAAATTAAATTTAAACTATACCTTAAAATTTTGTTCAACATGTAATATTGTAACTTTGTAATATTTTAACTTGAAATTTCAATGTTCAAAAAAAATTATACCATTTAGAGCACCTTTCAGTGTTGATAAAACATATTTACTTAACTTATTGGACTTAGGTACCTTTGACCTCAATAATATGAAAATCTACGATTTTAAGGGTAGAAAAATACTCTTTATTTTCAGTTTATAAAAAATATAAAATTTTATTACTTGTTCATAAGAACAAACAAAATAATAATTTGATACCTTTCAGTGATAAGGAACTTTTGGATTTAATAAAACAAAACTACTTGGAATTATTCTAAGGGTAAAATAAATACTCGTTTTTCAGTTTTAACAAAAAATATATTTACATTATTCATTTCTAAATAAAATTACTTTTGTATTAATACTCCTTGATCGGTTTTTTCTCAGTAAATCAACTTTTTTGGTGGTTTCATGATGGATTCTAATGGTAAAATAACTTTTGAGAATTAATTTTATTAATTCCATAGCATGACTGTCTAAAATATCACCATCATAAAGATGTTCACCAAAAAAATCGAGTACATTTGATGGTAAAACGCTAATGGTTTTAGAAATCAATAAATTTAACAAACCCGTACGATTTTTCAGCCTTCGTACAGATTTCTGCAGACACTGAATTTTGGTGCTTTGGCGTTTAATTTTTTCTTTAACTAGCGAAATATTCCTACGTCGCTTTTCTGGAGTGGAAAAATCGCTAGCATCCAATCTCCGACGTAACGCCTTTTCCTGTAATAAAATGATATCTGTTTTTTTTCTATTATAATTTCAAATATGTCAATCTGACGATGATATAAACATATCAAAACAATTGCCAATAACTTAGAGTTTTCATAATTTTTCAATATATAGTGGAATTAATTAGGAAAGGTTAGTTTTACTCATAACAGTAACAATTCTCTTTGCTTTAGCTTTAAAAACTTGTATGATACCTTTTTGCCCGAAATTTGGATTCTGGTTTACGCCAAGATGCAGTATCACTTTTAATTCCATGTTCGGCCTCAGAAGCAGTCAATGTCTCAGAGGATGAGTACCTTAAAAATATGTTAAAGAAAAAGAAATTTAATTCATTTATATATATATATATACAAACTTACAATAATCCTGATGGACCAGCAATTGAAGTCAATTCTAATTCTAATGCAGGTGCCTCATTTTTTGGTGCTTCAGCAACTGTTTCATTGTGCTCTTTATCTTCATGTTGAGTTTGATAGTTAATTAAAGGCTCTATGCATCTGAAAAAAATAATTGTCATAATATGTTAAAATATGTTAACCACTATCTTGTTGTCCTGAATAAAATCTAATTTTTTTCAAGTATTTTGCAAAAATTTCTTTAAATCATTAATTACCTATCATCCGTAAATAAGCTCTTTCTTACTGTAGCTCCTGCAGATGCAACATCTTGTTTCTTTGTAGGACTGTCAAAAATGTCTTCTGAATCTGAGCTGTAACATATAATATATATGTATCTAAGCAGCACTTTTAAGGGTGAGCTAACTAAAAGTAGAACAAGGCAATATGCATTAAATATACTTATTCATACATTTTTACCTAAATGAGCTTGATGGAAACAAAGATTTTTGAAGTTTTGGCATTGCTCCAGGCTTAAGGTATCTTACACCATTTACTTTAATAAGGATATCTGCAGCATCGAAATGATCTGAACAAAGTACTGTTCTTTTTTTAAAACCTTCAGTTTCTTCAAGTCCAATAAGTGACAGCCAAATATTTCTTGCTTGCAATTCGGTGGGGAAGCTAAGAGAAAATAAAAATTTAAGAATACTTACAGTAATTTTTTTCAACTTTAAAGAAATATTAATAGATTTTATAAATCTAAAATATAGATTAACGTGAAATAAATGCGAATAGGTCAATAATGGTATTAAGGATTAAAAAGACAGATTCTTTTACACAAACCAAGCTTTAGTAATATTTTATTAGTTGGTCAGGGCTAAAAATTATAAGATCGCAGAATTTGCAGATATTAATAACTGTTTTTTGAAATCATTTTAAATAAATACCCAGTTGGATAGTGAGTTCAATATGTTGCTGACATCATGATGGTTTCAAATAATAGTAAATTGGTGGAATATAAGTATTTTTTATATAGTATTTTATAATTTTTCAAGCTGATAAAGTAATAAAACGTTACAAAAGCTTTGTTTTGTAATAAAACTATTGTTATTTTCGCATTTATTTATCCACCACCAAAAAGCTGCTGTAAATCTACGCCTCTGATACAAGCAAAAGTTTCTCATATACTATAACCATACTTACTTATGAAAAGACACTTCGGCACCCACATTATCGAGTTTTTTACACAAAATACACTCTCGTACCATTATTAATAGTTTTAATGAACAAAATAGTCACAAATTACATAAAAATACTTTAAAATAAACACAAAAACACTTAGAACAACAACAGAACCGCTCTGGCAACGTCACAACTACAAAATTGACGGACCTTACTATAAATCGTTTATGAATGAAAAGCGAACACTTAAAAAATTATTTTCCTTGCGACGTTGTCGTACTTAACAAGAATGTTATATTTTATTACATTAACTATATTTAAAAAACTAGTTTACATTTACAGTTTTTTAGGTTCAGAAATATATGCATTGGCTTAAACAGTATGTATCCATGTGTAATATGCCGAACCAATAAATAAGAACATGTAGTAATTTTACCTATCAAAATAATTTCACTAAATCGATCAGTGCTATGGATAAGTACAATCTGGCAATTGCGCCCATCACGTCAAATCACAAGGGATGTCGGTTCTTATTTCTTAAGTTTACGAAATAGCTACGCATTACGTCTTTTTTTAATGATTGACCGCCTTTCAATGCAAATAATTGTATCTATACTTGTATTATATATCTATGCTTTTCACAGAAAATTTGTCTCACATCAAATATTTTATTTTGTGAAAAAAGTTTGTCACTAGAAAACCTTATATCTTTTTTATAAATGATTCTCAGTATCCACTTTTGTAATACATTAAGACCCTGCAAATTGCTTTCTGCTACACCTCCCCACCCTAGGATACCATATTGCAACTGAGATTGCACCAACGCGAAATACAAAACTTTAAGGGTTTTCAATGTTAAGAAATCAGCCAAGAATCTGAATTTAGTCAGCAGACCTCTCAATTTATTCTTGACGTTGTTTACTTGTAAGTCCCACCTTAAATGTCTATTACAATTCCCAAGTATTCATTTCGATCTTTTTCAAAAAATTGTACTTGGTCATCAATTATTAATGGCCCCAGATCAAGAAGGTGATTGGAGTAGGATGTGAACGGTAAGTAACTTGTTTTTTGGCTGTTAAGAGTTAATTTTTTATATTTGAACCAGTTGCATATTTGTCTTAAATCCTGTTCTGCTAATACTTTGAGGTCTATCCAGCTTTCACCCTCATATATTATGGCCATATCATCTGCAAAACTGACTATTTTTCCTAATGTTTGGGAATACAATAAACTATTTGTATAAATCGTAAATAATAAAGGTCCCAGGACTGTTCCCTGTGGAACACCACAGGTTACCGTCCTGGAACAGCTTGAAACTCCGTCTATACTCACTATTTGTTTTCGCTGTGATAAATAGCCTTTTAATAAAAAATAAGCTTGACCTCTTATACCGTAGCATTCCAGTTTCTCTAATAAACGTTTTTGACAAACGGTATCGAAGGCTTTTGATAAATCCACAAATATGCACATGACCGGGACTTTTTTACCTAACGCCTCATATAATTGCGATGTCAGCTGCAATATGGCATCCTCAGTAGAGCGCCCTTCTCTAAAACCGAACTGGTTATTAGAGAATACATGAAACTGATCATGAAATTCATACAATCTATTCTTTATAAGTTTTTCCAGTATTTTCGAAAACACCTACAATAATGAGATAGATTGGTAATTTTCGACTTTTTGTTTGTTGCCGTGTTTGTGTAGTGGTTTAATGATACCAATTTTTAAACAATTTGGGAATTTACCTTTCTGGAAACATTTATTGAAAATATTAGTTAAAGGCTTGGCAATTTTTATATTTATTTCTTTTAAAGTTTCTGGTCTGATATTATCCCATCCTGGGGATTTTTTAGTTTTAAGTTATTTATGATATTTATAGTTTCTGTTTCTGTTACTGGATAGAGAAACACAGTATTATTTATATTGGTTATATTTTCTGAAAAATTTTTCATAACATTTATTCTACTTGCATAATTTTCACCTAAGTCTCTATAATGATTATTAAATATATTTACAATTTCATTCTTTGATGTTATGAGTTCATTACTCACCTCTAATGTCTCTATTGCTGCGTTAGGTTTTCGATTTGGGCAAATACTATTAACTGCATTCCATAATCCGCTAGAAGAATTTGGACTATTCTCTATGATTCTATTCGCATATTCTCATACTCATACTCAGGGTGGGTTCAATTCGTTATCAAAATAAATTTTTTTTTAATTTTTAAGTATTGTCCAAATTAAATATTAATTATAATTCTCTTTCCTGATTATCTACCCAGTAGTATCGTGTGCCTGTTTACTCTAGATTATACAGGCTATTTAATTGCTTTCTGACATTTACTATATTTCAATGAATTGTTTGTCACCAATAATCAACCAAATGTCACTGTCAAAAATAAAAGTTTTTATTGAGTTAAATAAATTCAATTTCTATCAAACTTTTCCAAATATATTATAAACGAATTCCACAGTAAGTTAAAATTCGAAAGATTATATACAATTACCAAATCACAAAACAAAACCTAGTGTTCCTTTTTTTTAACAAATAACAAAATCTTATCTACACAAATACAAATTAAAATTAAATAAATTACGAACTAGAATACCTAATTTGTATTTTAAATTTATCGAATTGTTCAAATGATTTTGAATTGTCACTTGAATTGGAAAATGGCAAATACCCGATCACAGTCCTAAATTTTTTAATATATTCTTCTAATTGTTCAATACGTATACTTATGATTCGGTTTTATTTTGAATTCAAATTTATATTTTTAATATTTAGATGCATCTATTCTTAATTTTGTTTAAGGCCTGATGTTTTCGATGAAATAATGCATTATTTAACTACCAATAATCTGGAACGGACTCACCAGTAATCTGGACGGGAAAACTGCAATCTCGTACTATTCTAAATATAATTTAGAATTCAGGATCTTCCACTTTTTCCGAAGTATGAATAAATTTTCCAAAACACACGCACAGAATTTAAAATGGTTGTACCGAATAAAGCTTTATACTATTAATTACACTGTTCAAATTACTATATACTACTTTACAAATACTTCTTAAATGTGATGTTCTCCGTTCGGAATCTCAAATCAAACTAAACTCTTTTTCCCAATCAACAAAAACATTATATTATAGTTACAACTTTCCTCTTTTTAAAAAAAACTAAATTTGTTTTCTGATCTATTATTTTTCCATAATTTCTACCTACAAAGTGATTTGTTTTCTTTTATTATTAATAAATGCCTACAGTGATCTCTGTTTTTAATTTTAAATATTTCTTTATTATATTACGACATGCCTTGTCTATTATTGAATATATTTGGTATAAATGTCATCTGAAATTAAATCATGCCAAACTTGACATTTACTGGGTAATTCAACCATTTTAATATCGTTTACAATACTGGGTATACCAAAAGTATTGCAAATAAATAAATAAATATATTTTTTTTAATTTAATTTAATAAAATTATTATTATTTCAGATAGTCCCAGTTCAGAACTTTTAACAGCCGCGTCTTCTGCTCTCTGCAATTTGCTGTTGGAATTCTCACCTGCCAAGGAACCAATGATACAACAAGGAGTTGTCCAATTATTAGCCACCATGACATCACATACTGATCCCAGTCTACGTCTAAACGGTGTTTGGGCCCTAATGAATCTCTCTTTCCAAGCCGAACAAATATTGAAATCTCAAATTTTAACAATGTTGGGTACTGATCAAATATTTAGGTTACTTGCTGATTCAGATACAAAGGTATGTGCTTTGTTATTATACATAACTTTTGTCTCATGTGGTTCAGTAATATGACTCATGATTGAATTTACGTTATTGCCTGAGAATCTGTTGCCCAAAATATAGCGGCCCTTTGTTCTCAAATGGTTCATAATGATATTAATTATTTCGACCTACGAATAAGCTTAAATGTTAAAATTTCAATGAAACATAATCCTCTGAAAATTGTAAATAGAAACTACCTTTTTCCGTTTTACTTGTTGCAAATGTTACTAAAATTTACAGAAAATATAACAAGTACTATATAAATACTATTAGTAATCAATGATCTTCATCTTTTCCTGAGTTCAAAAATCTTGAATACCAGGAGAAATTTGTCATATTTTGTAAATATACGGCAAAATATTTTGCAACTTCATATATATTGTCTAAAACTTTGCTTGCCTGAACTTCAGATTGAGAGCATTGGCTGATTTAGGAAGAAGATATTGTTTGAGGTTCAAATCAGATCAAGATTATAAAGCCTAAGATATAACATGCCAAGCATGACTTTTGTTTCTAGATTAAATCTTTGTCTTTCAATTTAACATTTATATATCATTAGTATACTAACCAAATTTCATAGGTTTATTAGGTTTTCCGAAACCTTTCAGAACTTCTCCAATCCTTAAAATAAATTCAGAAACTGCATGCTGTACCATGTTGAAACGTATTTCTTCATTTGTTGTTTTCAATAAAAAAACATGGTTATTTCAATTTGATTGAATCTTGTCTATCATGATGAATTCATGAACTTAAAAATTAACTTATAATTTCTGGCACAGCTAATGATATCCATACTGAATACTATTTACTACCACTACACCAACACTCACAATTACACTGTAAGCAGTAAAACCGTTAACCTTTGGGCTCTGCAGATAATAACTTGATTATGTAATTGTGAGTGTTGGTGTAGTGGTAGTAATTAGAGTGCTCAGTAAAAAATTTGTATGGGACATTTGTGTTCAAGTACCTGCTCTTTAGTTTTTAAAAATTTATCCAATCCAATTGTTTACAAAATGTACACGATTTTGTGTGTTATTTTGCAAAATCATTATGTTATTTATGTGCAGGTTTTAATGAAAACGCTAGGTTTAATTAGAAATTTGGTGTCACCCCGAATACACACGGATATGATAATGGCGTTACATGGACCACAGATAATGCAAGGTGTGGTAATGGTATTGGAAGGTTCTCATCCACCAGACGTCAAAGAACAAGCTATATGTATTTTAGGAAATATTGCCGATGGTGAACGAGCTAGAGATCATATAATGTCAAATGAAGATGTACTCAAAAAGTTAATTGATTACATGATACATCCAGCACCATGTTTACAGGTAACTAAATCCAGAAAATAAATAATATTTGAGTTAACACCATGTATTTATGATTCATGTTTATGGATAGTATCTCTAAATAACATTTTTTTTCAAAGTAATCATTATTTTTACCGATTTTTTTCACTTTCTTCGCTTGTTTTCCTTACTGTGGATGGATTCTTTGATTTTCTATGTTATATTAGATTTAACAAAGTTATGTTGGAGATATTTTCTTTATTATTTACTCCATTTAGAGTGATTGTTAATTAAATCCATTTTTGTTTGTAGAAGACACATTAGGACATTGGAGGAGTGTACGCTCTTTTTGAATACAAATGTTACATAATTGATTATCATAAGATAGGACAACTTGCTAAAACGTGTTATCTTAGTTTTTAACATAGGTGGGTGCTCTGGAGATAAGAAATACAAGATAACAGATGCTCAATATACATCTAAAGTTGTAAAAAAAGTATGAAATAAACTGAAAATGTAGAACACCTAAATGACAGATGATGCTCAAACTCTGTTTGAGTGTAGCAATGATATCAATTTAGCTATAAGAATAATTTTTCAATTCTATCAAGTGGGCTTTTCAAATGCCCTGTACTTTCTTGACTATATAAATGTTTTAATAGATTCATTCTTTCCCTTTTCTCACAGTGGATATTTTTTTTCGTTGAAATACAATTTTTGTACATAGCCAGTTGTTTATCCAGGAAATGTTTGGATTATTTTAGCACTAGCACTTTCAAGAAGGATTAAAGTCCACTTTATGGTTAATCTAAGTTAGGGACGCCATTTAGTAGATATTTGTACTTGGAGACAAAATATTGTGTATACTGTGTTTAGCACCAAAACAGATAGAAGCCGTTTAAGTCCATTTAAATTCCATTTCTTCAATTTTTATGATTGTTTCCCTCATTATTTGAATAGAATTAGATTCTCATCTGTATGAGCCGAACATATAATTTAACTTCTACATTTCCCCAAGGCCCTTCAATTATTACTAAATTTTGTTTTGAAAGACTATCAATATTAACAGAAATCTGTTTTAAGGAATCTGCTGTTTTTTGTATAAATAACCTAGCACGAAGAGGAGAACCTGGAGTCTTGGAAAGACAGTCACGTCTCAAAGAATTGGGGGTGGTCAATATTTTACAGCAGCTTTTAAGTACATCTGACACAATTCTATTTAATAGGTGAGTAATTGGACTCATGTAAAGCATAGCAACAAATATATTAATTTATGTTATTATTTAGTTGTATTTTATTTTAATTTTATATAAGATGAAAATAATATAAGTATTTATAACTGAAATAGCCTTTCTATTGTAAGAAATTTTGAAAAAAAATAGTTATTTTTGGTAAATTTGCATTGGATCCCAGAAAAAAATATTTGTTCTGAGAATTGCATTTATTTTGTTGAGTAACTGGACATCCTTTGTATTGATGAAAATTATGTTACCATTACCGTTAGTTTCCATTTCGTTGTTGGTAACAGTGCCTACAAAGTCGTTTTCCTTTTTCGGTTTTTCGAATATCTAAATTTTGCTCAACTGTCGCCATTTATAAGACAATCCTTTAAGTTTCTTCTCAGAGTAAGTAAGATATGTTAGCAACTGCCAATGAGGACAGAATGAGATTGAATATAAATTTTATTATTAATTTAAAATAATTAGTGAGGAAATGGTTTCCACGCAAAAGAGTGCTGAAATATGGTAGAGATTAGCATTTAAAAAAAATAGCAGAAGACATCATTAGTTTATATTTTTTATTTTATGTAGGTGAACATTCTTTGATAGATTAATAAAAGAGGCAAATTGCATTACAATTCAGTATTTATACCCTAATACGAGCCCTCTTAGATACCGGGTTAAAGGATTTCAGCAGCAGGGCCGGCGAAAGGCTAGTTTAACGCCCGTGCGAAAGGAAAATTTTCCGCCCCCTCCCCCTCGATTTAATGAAACACATATTTTTAAAATTTTGTAAGCTTTGCAATAACTGTTATGTGGAATCAATTTACAAAGTTAAAATAAAAATTCTCAAAGAAAAACTAATATGTTACTATATTCACTTTCATAATCGTGAATCGTGTGTACATTAAAATACCCAAGAACAGAAGAAAATTATTTATTAAATAATAAAAAAACTAATAATCACACTTAAAGTTATAAACATCTAAAACATTATATTATAAAAATAAACATAATAAAAATATTTTCTCAATAAAGCATAAAAATTATATTATTCTACTAAATACAAACCAAATTTAATTAAAATTAACTTTTCTGGCTTTAGTTTGCGAAAAATCCTTAAGAATATTGTCAATATCAATATTCTTCATTTGATCAAATATTCTATGCTCAACATAGTCAGATTAACACTGCTGTAACAGACAGTAGGTAGCAACTAATTATTACTTTTTGAATTTGAAAACACTACCCTGATACCGGCTAGACAAAACAAATAATATTTATTACCTGCAGGTGGTGCGGTGGCGACTGGACATTCCCCAATAAAATAACGACGCCTTTCTTTGTCAATAAAATAATACCGCCCATCTGTTCACGCTCAGTAAGGCACAATACATCATAAGCAAATAAACTCTTTGATATATTATGCACTTAATTTATACTGGATAATAAATAATTTTACACATTTTCTTGTGCTCTAGTTTATTATTTATATTTTTTTATATTAGACACTTTTAGTTCTTGCTAGTTTTTTATGAACTATCTCTTAATTTGGCGCTCCTAGATGTTGGCGCCCCGTGCGGGCGCATGGTTCGAACGGGCCTTCCGCCGGCCCTGTTCAGCAGGGCAGCATTCGAGTTCTTCTAAGTCTGGAACAAAAATCATTGACTTAATTGCAAAATATTCAACAATTCATTGAATAGGTATAAAAAATATCAATTTATAAGTACTATCTATTTACTTATATGAGCCCTTTTAGGTTTCCATGCTTTCCTTGGGGCAGCCATCCAGTTCTTCAACGCCTGAAACAAATAAGAGACAAAATTTAAAACACTTGTCAACATATTGAATAGAAGATATGAAAGCAGTAGAAACATATTTTAACGCACAAATAAATAGTGAGTAGATGCATGATGGTAAAGATAGAAATATCCATGCACAGTTACCTTCAAGTAACTCCGGATCATCCTTTGCTTCTTCCTCAATTTCTGCAATAGGCATATTATTGCAGCTGTTCTCACAGTTGAGGCACATACTGTAACAGTTAAGGGCAGCTATTCTACATCCACAGATGGTCTGACAGGTTTTTATGCATTTGAAAGCTGTTAGTTTCAATACTGCGTCTGGTGCTGATGGCTGTAATGTTGTTACTGGTTGTAAACCTCCTTTGGTTTTCTTGCAACCCCATTGTTCAGGATATTTTTCATTTCCAAGCCATTGCTGTACTTGAAAGTAAACTCTCAATGAATGTTGCTGTGCTGCAGCTTCGGTAGGAGGTAGTGACGCCAAATGTGCTGTTCTTTTGTATGCGGATCTAAGGTAGCATGTATACCTCAATTTGTTCAAGGACGCGCTTTCCTTGCCGGTTAATTTGTACAATGCAGTGAAAAAGGTAAGACCAGCATTAGTCTCAGCGTCTGCATGTGCTGTAGGATCTTTAAAAATTTAAATGGTCTTGGTTAGGGCAGGGTTTTTCTTGATCGAGGCTGAAGAAGTGTCACATTCCCCCATGGTATGCAAAAACAATATGTTGTCACTGATGGATTGGTCTGGATGGCAGTAAGGAGAAAAAATGAGTCTTGAAACTGCCCCTTTGCCTGGCGTCAGAAAGTATATATTTGAATGTACACCCCAACAACGACCAATCATGATCACCAGCAGATCTACATCGTCACCCACAATAACTACACAGTTATGCTGCTGTGTGAGCTCCATTGCTGTGGTGACAATAAGAGTCTCTGCATCCTCTTGTACCTGCTTTGCTGTAGCAAAGTTGTCCTTTAACATTGAGATGTGAAAGATTTTGTTTTTCATATTGCCTAGAAATTTTTCTTGTGGCATTGTTGGGATCATTGCTTTGTCGAACATGACATCTGTTGGAGAGATCTTCTCTCTCGTTCATCATATTTAGTACCTTCTTGGGTGTACCCATCGAGGACAACTACAGCACTGTCCTTGTACTTGACAAATGAAACATAGCTTTCACAAATGTACGAGAATGATTAACCCCTCGTCCACACAACTCTATGCAGAAAATATGCTCCATTTGTGATGTACACACCCCCTTGGAGATTCGCCTTTTCAGTTTGTGTGAATGCCTTGTATAAAGTAGACTTGGTTCCTTTCCTCATACCATAGTCGTCGAAAAGAGGCAACGGATAAGGGCACAGTTTATATTTTTAGAATTCTTCAAGTTTTTCATCAGATGGTTTAGCAATTGTGATTCTTTGAAAAATAGTCATAGGATTGATGGGGATGGTTTCATCACTTATTTTGATTGTATTTTTCATCGTAGCAAATAGCAAGACTCTATCTTTCCTGTAGAATTTGACAGTTTCAAAATTACCGCCTACAATCCTATGAATTGAGAAAAGTTCAATCTCCTTGGCCATGTGACAGTATATGGTGCTATCTCCTACAACACCAGTGATAAGAGATAAGATATCTGCAACATTAGGAAAAGGATGGTGTTGCGTAAACCAGTCCATCAACTTTTTTGAATCACTTGTATCCCTTTTAATTCTTGATTCTCTCATCTCCACATGTTGTCCTGAGCTAATGAATGCTATTCCACACAACTTCTCCATTTCCTCACAAATATTTTGGAGGGAGTCATTCCTTTAGTTCACCTACAGAGGATATTTTCACTAACCCCACGACCATGAGTCAGCCCTCCAGCGATTTTCATTATCCTCATTAAGGAATGCTTAATGGTCATGTCGGTCCATGTTCCACACCAGAATTTGCTAGTCCTTCGTACTGTAAACCCGCCATCCGTGAACATTTGGTATTCCTGAGCGTTCATTTTATCTTTTAAACTGTGCGTGTCTTACAGGTAGAGGTGACAACATCTAGCATACAGAAAATGTCCGCTTGCATGGAAGTATGGGGGCATTTGGTAGACGACTTGTAGATGGAGATTCCAGTTTCCTGTTCTTTCAGCTTCAATGAATAGTTTAACAAGCGTAACCATTTCGGAGTATTGAATCCATAGCTTTGAAGTAGCACCACGGTTAGATAAACCTTGGAGCTTTTTAGAAAACTTGGGTTTTAATTCTTCTACACACTCTTTCGTTTGCTAACAAAATATGTGATCTATTTTCATCGTTCAGGAAATCTGCAAGTTTTTCTTGAGGGACTGGGGTTAAATCCATTGTCTCAAATATAATTTTCGCCAGAGTGGCATGGGCCAACATATGTGCTCTAGTAGCTCTCAAATAGGCGTGTCCAGGAAGGATTTTCTCCGTTGAGTGTAGTGCATACATTGAATTGAACAACTCCTTCATCCCACTACCATCCATTAAGTAGCCTATAGTCTTCAAGAATGACATCAGCAGGTGAAACCCACCTATTCTAATGATGACATTATCAAAATCGAGATCTCCTTGTTGGCAAGCCACTATAAATCTAGCCTTTAGGTATAGAGGCTGGTCAAACGTGTTAACAGTTGCTTGTTGATCCATCGATATCCTCTGTCATATCGAAATCAGTAATGTTGTATATACCATATTGTAATCTGATGGTGAAGAATTTATAAAGGGCAGACAAGTAACATATGTTCTGTGAAAGGGAAGACCACTTGTGATCTGCTCCATAAAACCACTCCATCCTGGTATCCCGGGCACATCCTTCTAAATCAGGTCTTTCAAAGAGGGTGTAGTGATATCTGGAAAATCCCAAAGATGATACATCAATTAAGTTTTCTTGATCCATACTTCTTATAAAAAAAAAGCAGATAGCCCAATTTTTAAGGGATAATGGAAAGAACTTGGCCTGACAGCACTAATAACACTATGTGAAATAGTTAGAAGTTTTGTTTTCCACTTGTCAGTATTTCCTCGCTTTTTTTGAGTATTAGTCTCTCCAAGAAAACTTTGAGAACCCCCCGAAACATTTTCTTCCAAGAAAGAATCTGGAGGAGGATAGTCATCTATCGCATACTGTATCAAGTCTCTTCAAGAATTATATCAGCCGCTGTATCAACTATTCGAAGACGTTCTTCCCGTTTTGATAAACGTTTTTCAATGTACCAAGCATCTGTTAAAATCGTATGGCCAGTATGTTTAAAACATACAATTGAATTCTTTGATATGATAATATCTTCCCCATATCTCTCTAGTAAATGTTGTATTACAGCTTTTCTTTGGGGAATATAGTCGCCCTCTGTGAGTCATTAGCTGGTCTAATGAAAACTAACATTCCTCGTCATTACTGTCCATAAAAGTGAAAATGTCGTCTATAGCCCTCTCAATCTCTTCAGCATGAGGACCAAACTACGTTGTTGTGACCTTGTAAAATTTTAAGGAATACGTGTTCCGCACACAAAACAATCTGTTTTGAAGTAAAAGTCAGAGAACGATCTTAGTTTTCCCGAAGATGTGCTTGGTTGAGTAGCCTTCTTCAGGTAAGCAGCTATCATTTTTTCATTTGTGTAACTTTTCTGACATGAACCGTGTATGTTTACAGATGTTTTACCCGCCAAAACAACCCCCTTCCTATCATTTCTTTTTTTACTAGCATCACGTAAAGTTTCTATTCCTTTTTCCTTTGCCACTTTCACTGGACCCGTACTCAAATGTTTCTCACAAATAAAACACTTATCACTGGACATTGTGAAGAGTTGTATTATATCTCAACGAAAACACTCGGAAACGAAAATAACTGGATTTCGCGCCGTTGCAAAGAGAGACAAATGACACGGCCTCGGCAGTAGCAGTGATCGAACTGAGTAACTGAAGGCATGAAGACGTGCCCTTGAAACATACCCCCTCCAGTCGAACCGAACGGTCCTTGCCTTACGTCGAAAGGCAAGGCTCTGCTGATGAATTCTTTCACTTGAAGGGAAAATTGCATTGATTCATTCATTATTTTTTTGCTTTTTTCCAAAAATTACTGATTTCTCCCATATTCTAGAACTCTTTTGCGTGGAAACCATACGACGTACGAAAAAATGTTAAAAGACATAAATTATAGGAAATTTTCTCCTCTTTATTTTACTAGATAACCATTTTTTGCGTAAATAGCTTGCAATCCAAGTTATAAGGTGAAACCCACTGAAAAACATGATTTTTAGTGGTTTTTGATGATTTCTCATATTTGCCGAGCAAATTTTTATTGGACAACTTCAGATTCGTGTTTAGCACCCCAAAAAACATTGAATAAATCAATAAACAAAACTTTCCACGACCCCTTTTTGTGTACTGTTTTACTAGCCAAGTATTAGTTGATATAAACTATTAAAAAAATAGATTAAGACCTGGATGCTCCCAGACATTCCTTATTTTCTCGTTCACAAATTTTGTATGAATGTTTAGTGTAATATATGCTTGTGATGATTAGAAGTAAGCATTCCACTTGCTAAGCCCTTCGTCAGCCATACCATTAAAGAGGGAGAACACTTACCTCCAATCGGTCGGGAATAAATAATACCACAGTTTGTATAAAAAATCACTAGGATAATGTATTTAGAAAACTAATAACATTTTAAGCCGTGACCACAGACAACAACCCGATGACCACAGACTACCTACACTATGTCGTACTACTAACATGAAATATTATTATTAATAATGTTAACCATATGGAATTACTTTATATCTACATATTGAAATAAACACACATCGTTCGTCGATTTGTTTGACCTTACCTTGGTAAATCAATTGTTTGTGTATTTTCCGTGTACAATTAAAAACGTGTTATTATTAATAATTCATTAATCGTATTTTCAAAGATTCGTGGTTTAATTCTTATTAGTAACTCTTCCTATAATTATTAGTGACCTTATGAGTCAATACTCGCTACATGTTTGAGACACTTTCCATTGGGCAGTACCTAATTTCCGCTAGACACATTAAATTGTTGAATCTTTCTCATATTCTCACTTTCAAAATTTATATGTAATGGTCAGGGGACTATTTTAATATATTTTTGTAAGCAACCAGACGAATTCGAACGGACGATTTCCCTCCCAAATACCCATAGTTAAGCTGTGAGTATAAGCGCGATGCTCTTATTTATGTGCTTAAGTGCAAGCGAGATCTTTAGTTGACTGTATAAGATGACTTTATGAAACTTTTTAGGGTTTATATGATGGTTTTCATGGATTTTAAAATAATTCTATAATATTTTCATATCTGAAATTAATTATTACATTAGAAAAAATTTGGCAAAATAAAAATTAGAAGTAGTCTTTCTTTGGACCAATTTGTTTCTACAGTCTAAATTTAAATTTATAAAAGTGCACAGTTTGTTTTTTTACTAAGAGGTCGCTGCGAAAGAGTGATATGCTCCGGGCCTATTTCCTGCTTTGCCTTCCCCGCTGGAGTTTCCTTTTCGGGTAGGTACTTACCCGTTGGTGGTTCCTTCGGGCGGGTTGGGCGCTGAATAACCTGCTTCCTGACCACTTCAGGGGATATTCCCTGATTGAGGAGTCTCAGCATCCCTGCTCCGCTGAGGCCTTTTCTCAGTAAGTCGTCTATGCCGCTCTGTTCTCCCAGTTTTGACAGATCGATCGACATACGACTTTTGTGCCGTTTGACCTTTTTTTTCCACTGTGGGGTGCCTGGTTGAAGAGGTGGAGGTTCTCTACTCTACTTTTACGGTGGTGTTTTTCTTTTCCCGGTTCATACATGTTTCCACGAGAAGCTAGGGCCATTAAAGTCCACCGCTGCTGAGCCCCGCATGCAGAGGTAAGGGGTTTGATATAATAGAGTTCCCTCTGGTGCTCCAAGGTCGAAACAAGTAAGGACTACACTTCTATATAACCACGCATTCTTCGTCCTGGTTTCCCACCTTGAATTTAGATTTTAATGAGGTTGTCTCCTCTTGTACAGGCAGTCAAGCCAAGCCCCCCCCATCCCACTGGCCCGCGAGACATGACCGCAGATAACCAGGAGACATTGATATAACAAGTGATTTTGCGGAAAGTTCGAAATTCCACCCGGCATCATAACCCTGTGTGCAATTCCTTAGCCACGATACTACAGCTGGAACAGTAGATTATTTGAGGGCTGCCAGTTGAGTTTTTAGGCACAACAAGCCCCCAGGTATTTCCCTGCAGACCTCGCCCTTATATAAAATCATCTCAAAGGCCTATCTGCCACCTGGAGACGCGCCTGTTTGGTACTTCCCCCCCTCCACATCAATAAATATTCTGACGCACAACGTATATATCTACTGTTGTTTATAAATCTTCTGTAACATCTGACGACTTGTTTTTTGAATTAGTAGATATTACTGTAGCTGTAGATTTTTATTAAGCCAATGAATGACTTATAATAATGTCTGTGAAATTTAAAGTTTTGTTCTTTCCTACAATTTAAAATGGTTTCGCACTGTTTCAACGTCTCTTCAGTAAACAATATTAAATTAGCATCAGATTTTTTACAAAAAACACAATTTGACAGTATCCTGTAAAACATATCCAAAAACCAGCACTGAGAATTTAAAAAAGGTAAGTAATATTTTTACCTGTAAAAGGCAAGCATATATTAAACTACTCAGGTATTTAAATTTTGTTAATGAAAAAATAGGGAACGTCTAGGGGGTCTGGAACATTGCGACTAAATCTCTAAAATAAGGGTTCACTTTGAGTATAACCAAACTGTATGCTTGATTGCTGCCCGTCTAAATAAAAATTGGATAATCTTTCCTATCGGTCCACTGTTTGGTGATATCAATTATAATAAATATTATGAAGTGCAATCTCAGGAGCAGCGTAACCCGTTTGTTGTTTGTCACATTTAAAATTTATTTAGATTTAAAAATTGATAATACTAATGAAATATTAACTTAGATATTGTTTTTTTTATAACTTTTTGAATACTTTGTATAATTACTAGTAGAATTAAATTTTTGCCAGTAACAAACCTTCATCATTAATCAGTTTTTACATTGGTCCTCTACAGAACATATGCCCCCCTTCTTTTTTTACAAAGTTCTCATACTCAAACGGCTCGAAGCAACTGAGCTCTACTATCTCACAATTTATCAGAAGGTTCGTTTATGTTGGAGCTTGTTTTCGCGTTAAAAACTTTTCTATCTTGTTAAGTCAAAGCATTCAAAATATATACATTACTGCCAAAAGATCTAACTACAAAATCATAACCAAAACAGTGACATCATATTTCTTTGATATATAGTTGTATAACTGTATACAAACCAGCAAAACTCTTGAACCCCCTCATAAAACAAAATACAAAGTCTATATTCGCATAATTTTTTTATAGAAATAATCACTGAGAAATTGAAGTTTTTGTAATGTTGCAAGGCTGGGCAAACGTATAGCCTGTTTTTGGCACAGCAGTTGTTAAAATTCGTCAGTTGGTTTTATATTTCAAAACAAATAGTTTAATTTTGATTCATGAAAAAATGCCCCAACACTCAATTTCAACTTTTGATAGGTCAAGAATAATCTGCTTACAGCAACAATTTTGGTCAAATCATTAAATTTCCGAAACACTTAATATACCCAGATTATCTGTTATTTTAATAATCCAATTGTTTCAAGAGACTGGAAATGTAAATAGGATACCTGGTGGTGGACGTCCAAGAGATACAAGTCCAAGGCAGGACCACTATATAGCCAGTTTTGTATGACACAACTGCAACATAACAATCCCCGCCATTAGAACACATTTTAGATGAACTTATGTTAGGCTAATTTGGAGATGCACACTTCGACTAAGACTTGGTGGTGCCAATTTAAGATCGAGAAGATCGTTAAGAGTGCCTCGACGTTCTAACAACACATAGCCGCCCGCTTAATGTGGGCTAGAGACCACATAAATTGGCTTTAACTGCAGTGGAGAAACTTCCTTTTTCCCGACGAGTTCAGGTATGAGGGTGTAGAGACAACCAGGACGTGCAGCACGACTAACTTTTGATACAGAAGTTCCTGTTTAGGGAGAGACCGAGATGATTTGGGGAGGTATTATGTATGGTCATCGGACAAGACTTATTCACATACCACAGACGTTGATAGGAGATATCTAACTTGAAATTCTTATTAAACCAATTATTCAAGCCATGAGAGAAAAACTAGGAAAACATTTTATTTTTATGGACAACAATGCTCAACCACACCGCGAAAAGAGGGACCAAAATGCGTTGAAAGAAGAAAATGTGCAAATGTTATGAATCCGATTGAGCATGTATGGGATATGATTGGAAGAGCAATATTGAGAAGACATAACCGCCCCCCCCCCTCCACAGGAACTGATTATAATGGTTGAAGAAAAGTGGAACACAATTTATTATTGTATCATGAACATAATCATTTCTGTAGTATATCTTCACATATGTATCTCACAATTTATCCCAAAACTCGAACTTTATGTATACTAACCTATGTATTGATCATATAATCATAATAATAATGAAATTTATTGTAATTTCTTACAAAGGGCTGTCGACCGTGGTGGTACATATTTTATAATACATAAGGACGTATTAATATTGTTAAGTAATAATTTTGATGATGTGAAATAAAAGTAATACATAGATTCACTGTGAAAGTTCTTGTTTACTTTCCCATAGTGTATTCTCTGGAAATTTGCATCTTGATATTCTGTTTTCCCTGGTGATACAGTATTTGGTCATAAGGAGTGTGCTGTATTCGTTTTTCGCAAATTTGTCTGCATGCTTTTGTGTACGTTCATTTAGGGGTGTGATAATTGTTAGTTCATATAATAGCTGATTTGGAGGATTATGTAGCGTATTCCTTGGATGGCGGATTCGCGTAATTTTTCTAATTGAGGATGTTTCTACGACCCATAGCATACGAGGATGTACTGATATCTAGTTAACCTAAACCAGTTCCATGCATAAACAAAATATTGCGTTACCATAGCAACGAACTAACTTATTAGAAGTGTCAGTGTAAAGTTTGACGTCAAAAAAGTAAACCAGAATTACGCAATAAATTAAAAGAAAAAGATGTCCACCGAAATTGTGAAAATCGAAAAATTGGAGTATCGAGCCATCATCAAGTACCTGTATTTAAAAGGGATAAGGGGTAAGCAGATTTACGAAGATATGCTTAATACCCTTGGTGATAAATGCCCTTCGTATGCGACCGTGAAAAATTGGACTGCAAGCTTGAAAAGAGGTAAATTTTCCATTGACGATGATGACCGATCGAGAAGGCCAGCTTCTGTGTCAGTCCCCGAAAATATCGATTTTATCAGACCGTCGAATTGGGCTAAAACGGATATCTGAAGCACTAAATATTTCATACGAACGCGTCAATTTGGACATGAGAAGAATTGCTGCAAAATGGATCCCCAAATGTTTGAATGTTGACCAAAAGCGTGCAAGGGTAGAAGCATCGCGTTAGATCTGTGCTCGATTTGAAAACGATGTAGACTTCTTAAACCGAATTGTTACTATGGATGAGAATTAGGTACATTTCTACGATCCAGAAACAAAGCAACAATCGATGGAATGGCGACACTCTGGTTCTCCAAGACCTAAGAAGTTTCATGTCCAAAAATCTGCTGGAAAAGTTTTTGCTTCAGTTTTTTGGGATTACCATGGAGTAATCATGATTGATTTTTTGGATAAGGGTAGAACAATAACTGGAGATTACTATTCGACATTACTGACCACTCTACGGGAAAAATTAAAGAGGAAAGACGCAAAAAGCTATTCAAAGGTGTTTTGTTTTTGCAGGACAACGCCCCTGCACACAAATCTCATGTTGCCAAGCAAAAAATTCGTGATTTAGGGTTTAAATTACTAGAACACCCCCCCCCCCCTTATTCACCAGATTTGGCTCCGACCGACTATCATCTCTTTCCTCACCTGAAAAAAAGTTTAAACGGTCGTAAATTTTCTTCCGATGAGCTAATAAAATCAGTGGAGGTCTGGTTTTCAGAGCAAGAAGAAAATTTTTTTTTGAAAGGTCTAAAGACGTTGCAGGTTCTCTGTAATAAATGTATCTAATTAAGAGGAGAATATGTTGAGTAATGAAATATTTTGACATTGAAATTTTGTTTGGTTCTATAGTAGGCTAAGAATTTTTCAATATATCCTCATATATCTGGTATAAGAGAATGATACTTGCATATTCCAACGTAGGTCTGCATATCAGTTGGTAAATTCTTCTGCCACTTTCAATGTTGATTTCTTGGTTTTTGTATGACAGGGAACGGAAATGACAGGAACGGGTAATGGTACTTTTCTTTATGTTCGAGCAGTGAGCTTTGAATTTTAATTTGCCGTTGAGTAGTATGCCTAGGTATTTTACATTGGGTTGTGGACGAATCTGTTGATTTTGGGGGGTGATGGGAGGGGAATAATTTTTCAGTTGGTGATGAAACAGGATTAATTGTGATTTTGAAGTATTATGAAGTACTCTCCATTTATTAAACCAGATCATTGTGTTACTGGTAAATCCCTGAAGATTGTCTATTGCTTAGTTTCTATTTTTAGCATGACAAACCAAAACTGTGTCGTCTGTGTATTGTAACATGTAGTTGTCTTTCTTGAAGTGTTCTGGATCTTTATTATAAATATCTACACAGAATATATTATATGATATTGGCGATAGAGGAGAACCCTGTGGCAATCCTTGCTGATTTGTAAATTCCTTTTAATATTTGTCATTTATTTTAACCCTAATTTTTCTCTTACTGATTATGTTTGATATAATTTTGATTAGGTACTCCGATACCTTCAGTTCATGAAGCTTGTTATCAACCCATAATGCCACACTATCGAACGCTTTTTGTATGTAAGAATAATGCCGCCGTTTTTCCTCCCTTTAGCGCCGTTGCTTGTATATTATTAGTAAGGATGACTAGTGGATGTACTGTAGTTTTTTTGTTTAAAGCCGAACTGGTATCCAGGTTTTTATTTTTGACTTCTTCGAGGAGCTTTGCTATTAAAATTTTTTCTAGATTCTTGCCTAGATTGCTAAGTAAGGTTATTGGTCGATAATTTTTTACTCTTATATGGTCTGTATTACACTTTGGAATATTTATTATACTTCCTATTTTTCAGCACTCGGGGTAATAGTGATTTGTTAAGCAGTATTCATACATCTTAATGATGTATTGATGTAAGTTGAACTTAAGTTTTCTCAGAATACCTTTTGTGACAGAGTCATATCCTGGAGTATGTAGTACCGTTTCCTTTATGTAAACTTATAAATAAAATAGTCTTCTTCACCTATGGTTTGAATAGAGATTTCTACATTTCGGTTAGTGTATTCGTGCATTCATTCTTGTATATTGTGGTAATGTTGCTGATTGAAGTTGGGATGAGTACACTTTTTATAGGTTTCCTCATAATATGTGGCAAATATTTCTAGTTTTTTTTCATCAGTTATAAATAGTCTGTTATTTTCTTTGATTATTGACTTGATATTATTCGTTTGTTGTTGATATCTGCTTAACTTAGCAATTTCGCGCCAGTATGTTTTCCCTTCTTCTTTATTTCTTCAACAAGTTTCTATCCATTTATTTATTTTGTATTCCCAAATAAGTTTTTGTATATGTTTATTAAAGTTATTCATTTGTGTTTTGAACTCTGGAATCTGATTTATTCTATATTCTCTCTGTAGCCTTCTTTTTTCTTTTATCAGTCAAAGTATAAACGGCAGCAATTCGTGAGTATAAGTCTGGTTTTTAATTTTAGGCAAATTTTCCAAGAATGCCCCAGTTAGTTTTTTGTTGAAGTTTATAATATTTTCTCTAGAGATTTCGTGGTATTTGTTTAAATGATTGTTCATTTTTTCATTTACTTTCTCAATGTCACACTTTTTTATATTATATTTGTCAGCTGGTGTATACTGGATCGGATGAATGTCCATGTCTAATTCGAATGTTATGCTCAAATGATTAAAGCCGATATCTGATGTTACCTCAACATTGTTGATGTTTTTAAGATTTTCTGTGTGCAGAAATATATCCGGTGTAGTGTCTCTCCCGCGGTCTCTTAGAAAAGTGTCCGGTCTTATGCGCTGCACAAACCTTGTGTTTTGTAAAAAGGTGTTTATTTGTTTCTTTTTTTTGCATTGACAGTTAGATCTCCTATAATAAGACAATATTTATACAAGGCGACTTTTGTGAAAATTGTGTCTTCTATGTTAGATGTAGGGTGTATGTATACTAAGAATATGTGTATTCGGTCGTCTTTAATCGGAATTGAAAAGTGAATGGTTTTGTTTAAAGGATTATTGAAGGATTATTCTTTTGGAAACGAATATTATTATCTACCTGAATTAGGCTTCCTCCTCGTGCTTTGTTAGTGATTAAGTTTCCTATTTGGGACATAACGTTCCAGTTTTTGTATGATATGTTAGTATTTTTATTTATAAGTGTCTCTACAAATAGTGTACAATTGATTTTATTTGTTTCAATGAAGTTGTTGATAATATGTTTTCTTTTTGTATAGCTGTCTATGTTGGAGTATAGGAATTTAAACATTTTGAATGTATTGATAATTTTTGTGTTCATCGATAGGTCTTGTAGATGATTCATTCTAACGGTCACATAAGTCAAACATTAATATGTACATACGGCTACCGGAAAACAGTATCTGAGTGTCTATGTTGAAGTTATTTACAGATGTTTTTCTTAGTTTTTGTATCAATTCTGGTCTATTTTCATTCATATATTTTTCATCGTTAAGGGTGTTAGTGTAAGTATTGATAATGAAATCATGAGTTGTAATTGGGTTGTGATTTTAGATTTTTTAACTTCATCTGTAAGTTCAGCGGATATTTTATTTATTGGTTTTACAGGGATGTTTGTAATGCCTTCGATATGTTTTGTTAGTCTTTTTGGACAGCGAAAGGACCAGGCTTGATAGTTGTCTAAGCCACATGAGAGGCATTTGGGTTCCAGTGTTGAGGTGCATTTATGAGGGGGATGATTTCCAAAGCATTTGCTACATTTAAAATTTTCGTTGCAATTTATTGTTTGATGGAGGAAAGAGGCACATCTGATGCTGATGATGAAGGTATGGGTGCAGTATTAGGAGCTAGACTTGGCTAAACCGAGTAGTGATATAGTTTAAAAAATATTCCGTTAGAAAGAAGATGCTCAGAGGTTTGTTAATTTGGGGTAATAATTCTAATTAGTTTGGTGGGTTTTCCAGTGCTTTTAGCGACAATTCTTTTGCAGTACCTATGTTCTAATTTGTTAGCGGTGAGATGTGCACTTATAGCAGAATCTTAAATTTCGTGTTCAACATTAGCTACAACTACTGAGTAAGAATCTTGTGATTGTTTTTGTGGAAGTTTATTAGTATTGGTTTGTTTGTAGCTTGATAATATGTTGTTATTTTTTAGTTTTTCTAATATTTCTATCACCCTTTTTTTCATTCTTAGTTTTTAGAAGAAATCCTATTTTTGATTTTATTATTTCGTTATTGTTAGAATTCGGGGATTCGACTGGCCATACATTTGCAAATGCCGTTCTGTTGTGGTTTGGATTTGTTGTTGAAAAATAAAATAAATTACCGTATTTCTTATTTATAATAGTCTTCATTTTATCTGATAAGTTATTTATTTGGTTTTTGTTGTTATTTATAGGTTGACTAATGATACTATATGGTTTTTGTTGGTGTGGGCTGCTTTTTGCTGTACTAACTGTTTGTGTTTTAGTCTGCGCGCTTGGTGTAAATCCTTTAAATTCGTCGATGGCATTATTCTTTTTGTTGGATATGTTTCTGGGGTTATACGACCTTTTTTGTTTTATCCTTACTTTTGTCCAGGTTACGTTGTCATCTACCTCCATCTCAGAGTAGGATCCATCACTTTCTGAAGACATCGTAGTTTCTGTTTAGACATACTGACTATATTACTATCAAATCGGCATATAAACGTCCGTTGTCTAGCAGGGTTCACGGAGTACTGTATTGATCATATAAAATAACAAAATAAACAATTGACAAATTTTTGATGAATAAACGTTCGCGTACTTTATTTGTTCCAAATTTTAATATATAATTTGTTCCAATTTACCTTTAAGACCATTTAATCTATTAATTTGCTAGCTAGAACTACGCCAGACCATTTTATAATTTGTTTTATGTTAAGGTTAAAGTCAAATGTCAAATAAAAATACATACAATTACCAACTGTATGGCACTAAAACTTACTAAAAAAGTGTTGAAAGAGATTTCATTGTGACACTGTAAACAATGTTATAATGAAGTCTTTTTCTATACGCGAATTATAAAAAATTAATGAGAATATTTTGTTTCCTTTCATTCTACAAAATGTGGGGGATCCAAGAGTTTTGCCCGTGTGTGTATATGTAGTTTTATTGATATTTGGAGAGATTTTTAACCTTAGTGGTCTATACCCAAAATATATGAATATCATAGGAGTTCTTGTGAGAGAATGAAATATTCGATGATATGATCGTAGAAGTAGTATTCTCCACTAATCTAGGCACAATTTGTATATATACATGGAGTCTAATGTATATTATGTAAATTTTAAAAAAAGACAGAAATGTATGCACATGTTTTGCGCTATGTGTATTCAGGGGCGGCTCCAGTATTTATTCTCCGAGGGGGCACGCAGATGGGGGGAGGGTAGCAATTTAAGTGGGTTCCGGAGGCAGACCCCTCGGAAGAAAATTGTTGTGTATTTTGTTTCAGAGTGTCTAAACAAATAGATGTCAGTGAAAAATTTTTACTCTTACCTTACTCTAATCAATATTAAAAATTTGTTTTGGGCGACAGAAAAATATGCAATTGCTATACTTACATGTAGTGTTTTTTTTTATTAAATATGCTTTTATTTCAACAAGTGTACAAAGTCACAGTACAACGTATGAAAAACTAATCTCTTAGCCCATCACATGTTCAGACTATAAAGGATTCTTAAAACTAATTACACCGAATTACAATGTTCAGGACGAGCTCAATTAATAGTCTCGAAAAAATTTCATACATACATACATACACATAGACACGCACCACATACATACAACAACAAAACAAAAGAAGATATGTATATAATCATAATCTTTGTGAAGCATTGTTCCTAATCAGCAATAAATGCCGGCACCGGAACCTATATATTTTAAGTTTCATGGCCATTTACAAATTGCATCATTTCTGCTTTGAACGAGTAATAACTATCTTTATTTTTTATATAGTTTGGCAAAAGATTCAATGACTGAAGACATTTAGAAAAGGGATTATTTAGAGCAATTTTCGTTCTCACCTGGGGTAGATCAATTTGGTCTTGACTTCTAGTTTCATAGGAATGTATTTCATTAATTATATTCATTTTTATGTTGCATTTTTGTTGATTTTTTGTTATTTTGTAGATAAATTTACATTGTTCTATCTGTAGAATTTTTTCCAGCAGTAATATTTTAGTTTGATCATAGATCATTTTTGTATTAGCCCTGTAATCATAGCCAAATAGAGTTTTTACCACCTTATTTTGCAGTTTTGATTTTTTTTAAATAATGTCTGAGAACATACCCTCCAGTTTGTTATCAGGTATCGAAATATAGAAAGAACATTAGCATTATATATCATAATTTTATTCTGTAGATTCAGGTAGCTCTGACATCTATAAAGTGCTCCAATCATTGGTACACTTTTTTTTGTCATGTGCTCTGCATGTTTGTGCCAATTTAGTTTGTCATCGATTTCCAATCCTAGATATTTGGTATGATAGACCTTTTGAATGGCCTGATCCCCAATTTTTATATCGGGGTTCCAGCTTTCTTTATTTTTATTTTTGAAGAGCATATACACTGTTTTACTCACATTTATTTGCAGCTTGTTAGCTAGGAGCCATTTACCATATAGTTGTAGATCACTATTTACCAAGGCTTCCAGTTCTCCCAAGTGAGATCCCTCATATACTAGGATGGTATCATTTGCGAATATGTAATAGCGAGATTTAATATTTGGCTTTTTCAGATTTAGGGTGTGTAGTGAATATAATAGTGGCCCAAGGACTGAGCCTTGAGGGACTCCGCAGTTGATATTTGCGATTTCACTATTTACTTTATGCAGAAACACATACTGTTGCCGATCCTTTAAATATGATTTTAATATACTTGCACTTTTTCCTCTTATACCTAATAGGTACAATTTCTCGAGTAGTATTTCATGATCCACTACATCGAATGCTTTTTGTAAGTCAATAAATATTGTTAGGACAAATTTTTTGTCATCCAAGTTGGATACAACAAGGTTCAGGAAGTCTGTTGTATAGCTTTGGGTGTTCGAGTGTTTCTGAAAACCATATTGATACTTGTCCAATTCAACATACCTAGTAAGAAAGTTCATAATACGTTTTTTGAAAAGAATTTCCACAAATTTTGACAATGCACAAACTACAGTAATTGGGCGATAGTTTTCTAAATTGTTTTTTGGCCCTGTTTTATGGATAGGGGTAACCTTAACCACTTTCAGCTCCTTCGGAAATTCCCCTATTTCAAACATTTTATTAACCAAGTTGACTAAAATTGGTATTATTACCTCCTATACTCTCAATAGATCTTTTACAGAAATTTTATCATTACCTGGAGCAGAGTTTTCATTCAAAATTTCTCTTACTCCTTTGATATTATTATCATATAGGTACAAGGAGTTTTTTTATATTGATTTCCTCGAAACAGTGTGAAAGTGAGTTACTTAAAAGTTTTGCATTGATTTTATTGACGATTGATTGACCTATATCACAGATATATTCGTTAAATTTGTTTCCAATTTCTAATTTATCAGTTATTAATGTTTTATCTACCTCTATTGTATCTACACTAGTTTGTTTATTTTCATGTTTTATTAGGTTATTTATGAAATTCCATTGTTTCTTTGGATTTCCATCAGAATCATTCCATTTTTTCTGAAAAAGTTAGTTTTTAGATTTTTTTTCGTTTTCAACTTTCTTTTCATTTCTGAAGTCCCCTAAGATTCGTTAATCTGGAGGGAATTTTTTTGTTAATTCGTATAATTCTTCTCTTCTTTTCAATAATTCTAAAAACTGGGGGGTTATCCAATTATTATTTTCCCTAATTTTCATTTTAACTGTTTTTGTAGCCTTATTTTTAGCTTCTTGTATCAGTTTGATCAAGGTTTCGAATGTATAAACCGGTATAGAGGTTTGCAATAGATCTTTCAAATTGTCTCTACTGCCCCCCCCCCCCCTGGAGCCGCCCCTGTGTGTATTGGCCTAAACTCAGTTCTAATTCTTATGAAGCTATTTAGATTTCTACTAGCTATATTATTAGTAATGTTAATGTGTTAAACATTTTTCATACATGGACTTTAATCTTTTTTATTTTGATTATTTTTTGCTAGTTATGTATTTTGTTCACTTTTACTGCTAATCACAATTTTAAAAAACTTTCTAGTCAAATAGATTCCTTAAAAAATGTACATATTGCAATAAACAAATCTTCTAAATTGGTCCAATTCCTCACTAATTATTTATTCACGATTTACTAGTATGCGAATGCATTATAATATCGGCCAAAGTGTTTCAAATACATAATATATCATTTTATATCACTGTATAATTATAAAAACTAATATGTGTCTTTTTTTTTGTTTTCAGAGTGAAATCTGTTTTATCCCTATTTGCTGATTTGTGATTTTTTTTAATTTAATTTTCTAATAAATTTGCACATAAGAGAACTTTAAGTAATTTATTGTGATTTAATGTAGACTGAGTATGTATTTAAATAAAAAAAGATATATGTACTTTAAGTTCTACTGTTAAAAAGTACCTAAATATTGTTTCTGATTATTTTCGTGTTATTATTTTAACGCACACAATTACATTGTGTTAAACACTATTTTCTAGTTTTTTTAATCCAATGATTCCAATCTCCAACCGACACCCTGAAATTTAACTAATTGTGTTGTAATAGATTTGACCCATCTTCTCAGTCATTACTGATATATGAAATAAATTATTGAGTAATCTTATAGTGGCAGAACTATTACAGCCAATTTCATTATAAACATTGTTGTTTTTATATCAATATAGAAATGTAGTTTAGAGCACTTTGTGACGACTTTTAGAATTTGACTGGGCAGAAGACCACGAGAGGCACAATCGGCTGGATTATCGCAGCTTTCAACAAAATGCCAACGGTCAGGGGAACATTTTTTTGTATATGAGCTACACGATGACCGACGAAAGGTTTCCAGCTTGAAGCGGGTGATTTAATCCATGATAAAGTTACCATTGAATCAGACCAAGCAAATATTTCACTAATTTCGAGGTTATCTCGGAATGCGTTAAGGACAAATTCTATTAAATTGGAGAGTAGAACAGCTGCACACAGTTCTAGTCGGGGAATTGAAAGAGTTTTAAGTGGGGCCACTCTAGATTTAGCAGCAATTAGGCAGATTTTGGAGGCGTTATTCTGTGAAGTAAATTTAAAATATATTACACTGGAGTACCCTTTCTTTGAACTATCTGCAAAGCCATGCAGTTCACAAGAAATATATTTATTAGGTAAACAGCGAGGTATATTAATATGTGAGAGGAGCGGAAGTTCTGTTTTATACTGATTCCATTTGTCGACTGTGTCCGAAGGGGGTATTTGATCCCAATCTAAACCCAAACTCCAGAGTAGTTGTAAGAGATGTTTAGCTAGGAAGGAGAGTGGAGCTAGGAACCCAAGGGGGCCATACATTCGAGCAACTTCTGAGAGTATTATGCGTTTAGAACAGAATCTGTCAAGGGATTGAATATCATAACTGAAAACATCTAAGGAGTTATTCCACCGCAATTCCAAAACTTTTACCACAAGGTCATGGGAATCAAAAGAAGACTAACGAGTATTGACAAACCTCAGCAGGAAGACTCTGCATTAACTGGGGATTATTAATTGCCCACTTTCGAAGAAGAAAACCTCCTCTTTGAAACATGGAAATTAATTCTGATTGAAGAAGTTTGGCTTCCTGTAGAATTGAGGCACCTGTGATAATATCGTCAATATAGATATCAGAGGATAAACAATTTGCAGCTCGAGGAAAATATTCCTTTTCCTCTTGTACTAACTGCTGAATTGTGCCAAGGGCCAGGAAAGGAGCGGACGATACTCCATAAGTAACAGTAGTAAGCTTAAAATCTTGAACGGGATCTTCCGGAGCGAAGCGCCAAAGAATTCTTTGGTAATTCTGGTGCTCTTCCGATATTGATATTTGACTATACATTTGCTTAATATCAGCAATAAAAGTAAAGGGATGAAGTCGGAATCGCAATAAAATTTCAATTATATCCTTTTGCAACTTTTGCCCTATGAAAAGAGTGACGTTCAGCGAGAAACCTGCAGGAGATTTACAGGAAGCAACAAATACAACCCTGAGCTTGGTTGTAGCAATATTAGGATTTATTACGTAATGATGTGGGATATAATAGATTTTGTCGAATGAAGAAGTAGGAGAGGTCTCAACCATGTGACCATTGGAAAGATAATCTTTCATTAAGCTGTTATATTCATTGTAAAGCTGGGATTTTTTCAAAAGACGGTTTTCCATATTTTTCAATCTCTTTAGAGCAGATATTCTGGTATCTCCATAAAATGGATCCACGGTTTTGAAAGGAAGAGCAACACTGAAACGACCCGTAGATATTCTTTTATGAGTTTTTTGGAATATCATTTCACATTTTTTATTATCATCCGAAATAGGTGAAGACCGAGGAATACTTCCAAGTTCCCAAATTTTTTGAAGGGTATTATCGAGGGACGTAAGACATGATGAAAGAAAAGAGTGTGAGACTAATGGTTTATTAATAGTATTTATTTTCCCCATTAAAACCCAACCAAATTGAGTATTAACAGCAATCGGTTCCCCTTTTGCTGTTTGAACTTTGTCAGGATTAAAGATTTTTGCAAATATATCTGATTCGTGTAACATATCTTCAGCCATATCTATAGGAGATGAAATGTTTTATCAGCCAATTCCAACTTAGAAATATAGGGAAATGTATCGACTGAAAATGATTGGACGGGCATATTGTTACAGATTGTTGACACTATTTGAGCATCCAAATTGAATAAGGGAGTTGACTTATTCAAAGGTTATAAAATACAACTTAAGAGACTTGTTAGAGAAAGTTCCAATATCTTCGACTCCTCCTATTTGCATAGGAGTGTTGTTTTACATCTGGGCAGACCCAATCTGCTGGCACATTTTTCAGTAATTAAAGAAACTTGACTACAGCTGTCAATTAAAATTCTAACTTGTTGAAAGTTTCCACGGCAATCCAGTACCTCAACCTTGGCAGTAGGAAGTAAATTAGTCGAACGTACTGACGTGTGCAAGACAGGCGATTTTAGGATCAATAGGGTCTAAACTAGAAACTTGAGTTAAATTGGAAGAAGAGGGAGCATCTATAGCAGTCATATTGCTATTTACTAAAGGTTGTTGATCGAAATGTAAAAGAGTGTGATGTCTTTTATTGCAAATTCTACAACCACCATTAGAAGTACAATTCTTTGAAGTACGTTTGGTTCCTAAACAATTAGTACACCACTTGTGTTGTTTGGATATCTCGTATCTTTCCTTTGGGTGCTTGGCACAAAAATCAGGACACTTCTAAACCGAGTGATTATTTTTACAAATCACACGCAAAATTAGCAAGACATGTAGAATTGTACGGTTTAACATTTTTCGGACGCAAAAGTGGCATTTTCTTGTTCGAATCGCTGTAAAGTTATTGAATCAATGTTTTTGCTTAAAAGGTGAAATAGTACAAAATCCCACTCCCGGACCGGTAACCCCAAATTTTTTAGAGCTTCCAAGTTATCAAAAAACAGTGCCAAAAGCTGTCTAAGATATTTTGGGTTCTCTGAAGTTAATTTTTGAGAATTATAAACTGGTTCCCAATAAAATATGGCAAACGCACGCGTATTTTGATAATGCTTAATCAATTTACTAAAACCTAAGTCATAATTAGCTTCTGTAAGTTTAATATTTTTAATGAGAATTAAAGCGTCATCAAACAGAGACGACATTAAATATCTAATTTTTTCAATTTTTGTATGAGATTCATTAGTATCTATAAGAGACTTAAAAAGATCAAAAAATGTTGGCCATAATTTTAAATCTCCCGAAAAAACCTTTTATTCAATTTTGGCAACTTTACATTTGAACCTTTGTTCTTGAAATGCAAGGTAGAGTTAGTATCAAACAAATCAGAATAAACACGCACTATATGAAAATATTTATTATCCACTTCCTGTCTGAGCAATATTTAAGTATTTGGATCAGCCTCCTCATTTGCAGCCAGAGCAGTAATAATTGTAGAGTGCTGAAGATTAAAGTCACTGTAAAATGTTTTTAATTCAGCATATCTAGCTTCAAAATGATTATGAGCACTTTGATCCCCCTCTGCCTGTATGGCAACGTCATGCAGTATCGAAATTCTATCAGAGGCTGAGTCTCTAAGAGCTTTTGCTTGACGTAATCTAGCCGCCATTGTGATACAATAATAAGATTGATCAGAGATAACTTCTAATGCCAAACCTTTTACCTATATAAAACTTACGAACACAGAAATAATGAATTTCAATTGATGAATATATTATATACGTACATACAGATTAAAGTTATACAACTCAAGCTAAAATACCTGATTTGAGAAATTAAAATTAAGGTGTATAATGAATGTTCCACTCAATCTTTATACTACCTAATAATCTGAGACAACTAAATTATAAGACCAATACACAAAAGGTATCTAATAATAATAAGTAAATAAAGAGAGAAGATTCAATCTTTAATTCAATAATTATTTTTTATTTAGTAACTAGAGTTGAATCCAATAAATTATAAATATTTAGTACACTTGAGAATGGAACTTTTTAAAGAGCATAATTGGGCCAAACTGTATTAATAAAGTGAACTTATTTTTATTTAAGCTAAGTATATTATGTTTAAATAGTCAAATTTCGGAGAAGTTGATATAAAAATTTATATTTTAAAATTTCTCAAAGCAGTTTGAAAATTAACATCCCGGGAGAAGTGACCAAAAAATGTTTCGGAGAATGAAAATATTTTCGTTAAGTTATGAAAGGTTACAAATTATATGTAAAAAAAATATGCAAGCAAATCGCCCAAGATGGTATTCTTACCTGAAGGTCTCGAATGATCTTCTGCGGGGTTGCAACCCTTCTTGAAAGCGATATTGTGGACTGTATCAGGGGTTCAATGGGTTTTTATTAAAGTTCCTGGCACTAGCGGGTTAAATATTAACTACGAACGGTTCACTTCGACAACTGTTATTCTTCTCACTCGCCGCTTGGAGAACTGGGTTTTAAATTGAACATAATGTAGTATACCGTATGTCCGCTAGGTTTAAAAATACCACCAACGAATTGCATAAGAATTTCATATCTAAATTTTATTATTAAATAAGCTTAAATATTAAATATAGATAAAAAATTGGATCATAACAAATTATAATAAAATGAATGAATACTTAAGAGTCTTCATATTATAATTATTGAAACTGATTGTATTTTAAAATTAATGTAGTAAATAACAATTTATATGTCAGCGCTGTCAATATCAAATATTATGATAAAGGCCAAAACGTCAAAAAATATTTGAATAAATAACAGTTTTTGACGTTTTGGCCTTAATCAAAATACACATAGAGTCAAAAGTTTTGCATCACCCAATATCTCATAAAGTTTTTTTTCTTCATCAAAAATGGATTGGAGAATAATTAATTGATTACTTTTATGTTAAAAAAATCATCTAGGTTTTTTGTAAAAATTTTATTATACACTAATACCCATGTTTTAAATATAAGAGTATTTTTTGCAAGAAAATAAAATTTACAAATTGGTGGCTTTTTTGGAAAAATAATGAATTGGAATTATTTAATAATGAGTATTTCCACCTTTAGAATCTATGCAGGCTTAAGAGACGCCTACCCCTACTGTTAACCAGCTTTCTGATATGCTGTTGCGGGATATTCCACCATTCCTCCTGAGCGGCATGAATAAGCTCTTGTACACTCCTGGGTGAATTTCTGCATGCTGCTACTGCCCTGGAAAGCATGTACCAAGCATGTTCTATTGGATTCATATCTGGCGATAAGACGGGCCAGTCCAAACGATTGATGCCTTCGGTTTCTAGATACTCATTTACAGCTCTGGTGCTATGACGACAGGCGTTATCGTTCATAAAAACAAAAGCGTTGCCAACAGCTGCTCGCCATAGCCTCAAGTGAGGATGTAGAATCTCTCTAAGGTATATGTCACCAGTCATTGTTCCCTGAACATGGATTAATTCTGTGCAGCCGTTGGATATAATCCCAGCCCAAAACATTGCACTTCCTCCTCTAAAGTCCCAGCCCAAAACATTGCACTCCCTCCTCTTAAGTGCAGCATAGGGCGGGCATGTGCGAGCTAAGCTGCTCTCATTGGCTCTCTCCACAAACGTATTCGATGGCTATCATGTACCAAACAAATTCCTGTCATCAGAAAAAAGCACTGGAATCCAAAATTCTTCAGGCAAGCCTGCGTGCTCTTGGGCCCATTGTAGACGGCGAAGTCTGTGCACAGATAGTAGTTGTGGTATTCTCATTGGTCGACGACACCTCAATCCTGTCGAAAGTATTTGTCTCCGTAACGTAGATACCGATACTGGAACTCCCAAGGCATGTCTCATATCTCTTTGGAGTGCTGCTAATGCCATGGTCGGGTTTCTCCGGATCGAAAAATGGATATAGCGGGTTTTCCGTTCATTAGTAACACGCCTTCTACCGCTCCTAGGTCTGTCTCGAAAAAAATTGGTTTGGAGATAACGGTTCCATGTACGATATACATCACTTTGCAATCTACCAACTCTATTAGCCACGAACTTTTGAGAATGGCCTTCTTCAATTAGACCTATTATTCTGGCACGATCAATATCACTTATCACTTGACGATTCATGTTGGCAGTCCAAATCATAAAATTCAACTGGCATTCCTAGAAAAATTATCGTACCAAAAATGTATTTTCCAACAAAAAAAATTGTAAACATGTATTACTTGCAGAAACAAAATTTGGACAAAAATCTTTGATGTTTTTTTTTACTTGGAACTAATCATTTAATTAGTATCCAGTCCATTCTTGACGCAAAAAAATTACTTGCAGAGATATAGGGTGATGCAAAACTTTTGAATCTATGTGTATTTTGATATATTATATTATATAGAACAAAATTCAAGTTTCATTGTAATTCATATAGACCTATAAACTTAAAAAATAATGTAAACCACAATGAATTCTTGGAATTTTTTAGGTAGGGGACTGGACAAGGATTGTTTTCAAAATAATTGTTGTATATTATGTAGGTATATATTTAATATAAGGATAAATGACTAATATAAGAATGAATCAAATCAGGTATAAGTACAATCTGCAGTCATAAAAAATTATCTTTGGTATGATGCTGGACCAGTTTCATTTATTTAGATATTTATTGTCCCTTACAATAATGTCTTCAATTCATAAACATATCAATATAAAAAACTTAATATAAAATATATAAAAATTATGTAACAACGCCTGTTTCTGAGAAACTGACTTGAAAAAATATATCTAAGGAATCAAAATTACTGGAATGTTATTTTATAACTTATTTTCTTCCAATAAATAATTACCAATTTTAATTTGAGAATGTTTGTTGTTGAGCCAACCTGAAATATTCGTTAAAAATAACGACTGTTATCAAGAAATCGGTCTATTAAATCTGAAGACAGCACATGTATTTTGTTTCAGCATTCAAGGGAAATATTTATATAGTAATAACTCATTTGAAGCTAATGTCAGAAATGTGTCAAAAAAATATGTACAATACATTTATGAAATGTAGAATGAAAAATAAAATATCCGCTGGCATAATTTCTAGATAAGCAAAAATTTGGATGCCTCATGTGACAGGGTCAAGTTTGCCAAAAAATTGAAATAAAAAGGTGTAAAGATCATTAGTAAATACTAGGTAAAAACAATAAGAAAAAATGTAATAATTTTGAAAAATATAACAATGTGTATTGTTAATTTTTCGAGGGTTATAGAAACAATGGTTGACATGAAGTAAGCAGTCTCCAGGAGTAAACTGACTATATACCAATGACATCAGGTATTCCTGAGTTTGAAGTACTTTTGATAAATAATAGATAAACTGATCTTAGAGTGAAAGACATGACAATGCAACTTGATTTCAGAATAATCTCAAGGTTAACCCATTTAGAATCAAAAGCAGACAAGATTTCTTCATCATTGTGTTGAAGAGAAAAAATCATCTGAAGCATGTAGGTTTTCACACTACTATAAATTTCCATCAATATGATTACTCAAAAGACTGATTATGACGTCAATATTGCATTTATATTGCTGTGTTTATATGCTCTATTGCTGTTACCTACCTACTTCCAATTTATCTATTTTATCATATCCGTTATAAAATTATTAGGAAGATAATAAATAATTCAGCAGAACTACCAAAAACAAAACACTATAGCTTTCATCTTCAGGAAGCTGAATTTTGATATATTAAACAACCACAACCAAATTTGGCAGTAAATTTTAATACGTTTCAACCAGGAATTCATCTTAAATTGGAAAACTTGAAATTTCAGTCGTTTTGAATCTTAAAAACAAAGAGAGCATGTTGAATTCATGAAATATTCTGATTCGATTGTTTAGTACTAATTTTATAAAAATTTTCAAAATAGTAATTGTGTAGATACTTGCAAAACTGTTACAAACTTCCACAACTTTCATCTTCTCTGAGATTTTAAATATCTAAATAAAAATGAAAGGTCATGTTTTATGCTCTGTCTGAATTTGCAGAGTTATTTTCCAGAGCTGGATTTGCAAGAGGATCTAACTCGGCAAAAAGACTTAACCAAGAAACCTTGTTTTCGCTTGTAGCATTGTTTTGTAACGTCTTGTTCGAAACATTATTAAAATCTTGGACATTTTCTTCTTTTTTGGATGTATTCATTGGAATGTTGAAGAAGTCTTCTTGCATCAGTTTAGATGGCATAAAGTCTCCAGCCATAAAATCTGCATTTGATGACCAGTTTAGATCCAATAAGTCTGAACTCGGTTTTTTATTGGTATCATCACTGGATGGCGCTTGTTCTGTTGGAGGAGCATTCAAAAAGTCTGCGTTCAGTAGATCTGCTATATCACTAACTTGAGAATCTTCATTTCTGAAAAAAAATTGATATTATTCTAAAAGTGTATGCACATGTATGTTTTTTATATAAGATTATTATCAAAGAATAACTACCACATATGAGAGTTGACGACTATATTTTAAAAAAAATTTAACTACAAATAATCAGTAAAGCAGATAAACCAATTATACCAGAAGTTGGAAATAATAGTCAGTGACGTCAGCACTAGTTCAGAAACTACAATAAGAGCGGCTCAAAATAATATTTAATATTCTACAGTAAAATATATGTATTTTCAATTTATACTCTCGATATTCTCGGCTCTTCTAACTGGCGACACAGATTACCAAGACAAAACGCGCACCGGTGGCAAATTTATTTCGACCCGTGCAATAGAGCGTAGGAGTATTTGAAGCACACTCTTTAATCAACGAAAGTTAATGTTCGACGTCCGTAATTGTATTGATATTTATTGACTGCGGCGCGGAGCCTTGCAACACTGAAGGATGGATTCATTTTCGTTGTTCATTAGTCGTGCTTGCGGGAATCTTAGTTTGTTGTTGCATTTTATTTAGTGAAGGTAGAAATCGACAATTCCATAAAATTAGCCTAATTTGTGATATAATGGAACAAGGAGAACCTACGACAAGTCTTGGCCCTCCTGCAAAAAAAGTGAGACGACATTTAAATGTGAGCGAACAAGCAATATTTAAAAACTTTATAAGTGTTCGTGCCCGAAATCCCGATTTGTGTGCGGAGGACGCAGCAGAATTATGCGGGAGTTTAACAAAAACGTGTTCTCGGACAGTTTTCAGATCACTTAAAGTTGATAACAACAAACAAAAAAAGAAAACAAGAGGTAGAAAGAGCATTACTTTAGATGATGATATAAAATATGTAATTCGCCGGAAAGTGCACGTTTTTTGTTGGAATTTACGCGACGTAATTCCAACCGTGTGAATGATCTATTTCTATTTTTCTAATTATATATATTAATTCAATTACAAGGTAGGTCACTTCTTGGTCTAGCCAAAACTAATTATTAAACATCAGGTAGGCATCACATGGAATGTAACTTCTGTCATTCTGACGCAATATTGTAACAATTGTCAATTTCGTAGAAGTTTTAACATTTTTTCAATATATTGTGGAATTATCTAGAAACAGTTAGTTTCATTCAAACAATAATATGAGTAGATTCCACAGAGTAAGAGTCGAAACAGTAAATTTCATAAATAAATATATACTTACTTCAAATTTAAATCAGATCCTTCTTCTTTCGTCTTTTGGTTTGATGGTGGTTCATCAGTATAATCCGAGTTAAAGAATGTCTTTTTGGCTTTATCTGTCTCAGAAGGATTAAACAATTCCATAATGATTGAAGTATCCGAAGGTTGAACTGTGTCCAACTTAGTTGCAGCCGTACTTAATGTTTCTGATGACTTTGTTGAAAAGTTTACAATTGCACTTTGGTATGGAACTAAGCTATGAGAAAACATATTACATCTTGCGGCAGCAAGCAGATCAACTTTTTGTAAACAAGCGAGTGTTAACCTATCAAATTTGGTTTTTGATTTTTTAACATAAGACTGAGCTTTTCTGAATTTTTCTAAGCCATGTCCTGAGTCAGGATCCAATTCTGAGGATACAGATTTCATCCAACTCAGTGCTGCTCTATACTCGGTCCTAGCTTTCTCCATTTCTGCTATTGTAGCCCTTGTATCAGTAATGGCTCTATTTCGGAATGTTTCAAGTTCATGATGTAATCTTACTAAGGAGGGTCTAATTGTTAGTCTTTGATGTCCCGTATATGCAAGAGCTTTGCCTGAAGTAGACATGATCTGTCCAGCTGACGCATTTTTCTCGTTTTTTCCACAGTCTCGTAAGTACCTATAAAGATGGATACTATTATAGAGAGAAAATAAATTAGTTCAAACGTCGTACTTATTACATACAATAGCTGTATTCTTTTTACCAGCCGACTGTCTCACTTGTAAGAATAATTAAGACAAAGTGAGCTGAGATAAAGTGCGGTAAATTTATATCTAAATAGAATGCATGGCAGTGACAGATCTCCGATCACAATTATAACCTCTAATGTTTATACACAAATTTTTATTTTCAACAGACAATGGTTCAGGAAAGTGCCATACACGTTTTTGTAGGAAGTATTTCTTAAATTGTAATAAACCATTTTTTCTCGAGTAAATTCGATCTAAATTATAGAAGTATGTTTGTGATGAAGATTCAGATCTTGGGTGGGGGCTATCAAGCAGTTCCTCTGATGAACGAGAAACTAAAGAATTGCTTCCAAATCGGAGAAAAAAAGTGAGAATGGAAAATTTTATGAAAAACGTATCTGTATACAGTGAAAATGAATTTCGAAAACATTTTCGACTGAACAGGACAACATCAGGTCCAAAGGTAGGGCGGGTCCAAAAAGGCCTAAAAATTTTTTTTTACAAAATTGATTTGTCATAGTTATAAAAAGTTGTATAATGGGTCAAAAATGATAACATATTTTTTTTAAATTTCTAAAATAATTTCCAGCCACGCCCCTGTGGGGTAAAAGGGGTAATTTTTATAGATTTATTATTTTGTAACGTCATAATGAAAAAAAGTCTTCTTATATTATAAAAACATACCGTTTTTCTTTTCGTTGCATTTGCTCAACTTTTGACCGCGCCCTTCTAAGAAAATATATATTTGGTAATTGAGAATATTCTGAATAAGTATCCTATACGAATCTCTTTTCCCGTGCTACTGAGCTAAGTGCGATTTTCGGTCGACCGCATCTGAACATGATAGGACAGGACACTTTCAGTACAAAACCGACAATCGTTATGTTTAGTGGTGTATTATTTAATTTCGTCTATGCAAAGAGTGATCAATATTTCATTTTAGTGCTTTTTATTTTGTTTACTTTTCGAACGGTAAAGTGTAAAGTAATTTTAAGTAACGTTTCAAAGTTGGTTCATTTGTGCAAAAGTTACCATGAAACGGGGAAAAGTGATGTGATGATCCCAATAGACACTATTAGATTTAATTAGATGTAACTAGATTTTCATTTCAAATATTGCTAGCGGCCAGTGAACTTCAAGGTCACTGACAAGGTGTAGTAAGGTTAGTAGCATATTAAGGAATCACGACTGTTTTGTAAATCAAAAATGTGTCAGCAAGGTCGACGGAAAGATCATCGACTGTGTTGGTCTAACAATACATTTATAGAATTTCCTATATAAAGAGAGAGTTCATTTCTCTATTATTATTAATAGTACCAATGTTTATAGTGTATGTTATACATGGTCAGTAAATTGTACACGTAGTGTTAAATATATTGTCACAGTGAGTTTTGATAAACGATGGTATTTATTTAACCCCAATGAATAATGGTAAGTGTTACCCGAAGATTAATGGTTCGATGGTTTAAGAAGTATATACAAGGGGCACTTGCTAAATAACCACCACATGGCGATCCTGCAAACTAAATGGTAATAATCCTGCAAATTAAATGGAAATATTCAACAATAATCCTGCGAACTGATGGTAATCCAAACGAGCGAAGGTATATGGTATTTTATTTGAATATTGGACCTTGGAGGACCAAAACTATGGGTGGTGCACCTACTAAGCAAGAGGTACAAGAAACTGGTACGGTAAACAATAATTTCACGTTGCAGCAAAATAATTTTGCAACACAAATAATGGTCTTATTGTACATAATAGCGGTAGCGTTCATTCTAAAATCCATGTGGTCTCTATGAAAAACGCATCGAAGGGCATTAAAAAGAGACATCAACCGAGGCATTGCAGCGAAGCAGACGTCAGGAACTTTGACTGTATAAAATTATAAGTACTTATACACTCTAATTTTTTGAACAAATGGTGGATCATTTAAATGTCAATAACGTGGGAAGATTTCGAAGATAAGCTAAAGGCAATCATAGAAGAAATAAATAAACAGAGAAAAAGGGTTTTGAAAAAGGAAACTCCTTAAAATCCAGATATACACATTGAAGTAATTAATGGTATAATAATTCTTTATAATAATGTTGCTAAGTTAATAGGTAACATTGGAAAAACTTAGGTTTAGTACAACAAGAAAGTTGTAAAAATTATTCGGATAAGATTAGGGATAAAACTGTTAGGGCATATCAAGCGCTAAATTCTACTGTTAAAATACCTACCTCTATATTTGAGGAGACGATACGGGTGTATTACAAGCAATAAGAAAACAGCTGAAAATGACGACGAGTATGAATGATTTTTTTCAACTTCGCGAGTAATTACCCACTGAATTCAACGGAGAAGCAATCAAGTTACAATCGTGTTTAGACTCATTAGATTTGTTACAAATAAACGCGAAGGGTAATGAAGAAAATGCGATTATGCGAAGAAAATGCGATTATGCGAATAAAACAAGACTGACTGGGAAAGCAAGAAGCCTGATAACGACAGAAAAGTCTATCACAAAAATTAGGAACAAGCTCAAATCAGGAATAAGAGGAGATAACCCAAGCCTTCTCTTAGCGAAACTTAACAAAGTAAGGCAAAATGGGAAGGACATAACGCAATACGCGACAGAAATAGAGAAACTGGCAGAGAAGCTACAGGCAGCATACGTGTCGGAAGGGATGCCAGAATGTCTATCTGAAAAATACACCAAACAAACAACGATTAAGGCAGTGACGATGAACGCCACAGCGGACGCAACGAAAACGATCATGGCAGCGGGAAGCTTTGAAAACACGCAAGAAGTACTATCTAAACTGGTATCGGTAGAAGGCATAGTAAGTCATCAACAAGTATTACACATGAAGGACAATAGGAATTTCTACAGGGAATCAGATTTTAACTTCAGGAACAATCATAGGAGAGGAAGCAACAGCGGATTGTACAACCCCAACCCTCCAGGAAGGACATTCAGACAATACAATCCAGGAAACAGTTATAAAAGATACGTATATTACAATAAATTTAACAGGAATAATAATTACTATAACCACAATAATAATGTAAGAATATGCGAGATAGAACGAAAAATCGAGGAAATGAGCAGACAAATAGCACAATTAAAGAAGGAAAACTACGAATTAAGTATGGAAAATATGGATCTAAAGGATAAAACCGAATTATTGCAAGGAAACATGACACAGACCCAGAAAAATTTTAGAGAGAAGAATTTGATAATACATGGTATAGAAGAAGGCAACGAAGAAGATGAGGAACAACTAGAAAATAAATTAGAAGATGTAATGAAGAAGGTTAATAACACAATAGATGTTAAATAGATATTTTGAAATGTAAGAGAATAGGAAATCAAAACAGTAACAAAAATAGGCAAGTACTAATAATGATGAAAGATGTGAATAAGAAAGTAAAAACTTCAGGCGAGAGAAAGTGAAGCAAAAGATAAGATAATCGATAATACATTAATGATAAATGATAACGTATATAGTCTAAAAGAACTAGAAGAAAGGAAAAATCAATTAGAAATAGATACAGGATGGAATAAATCAACATGTAAGGAAAATAACGAAACCAATCGGAAAATTTTTAATACAACCTTCAATGATAAATGTTTTAAACAACTAAGAGATGAATAAATTGTCAATTTTACATTTTGAAAATAACCGTCTCTCGTCAAGGATGAGCATTCGGATCAAAAACAAATTGAAATTTAGTGAAGCCTTATTTACCGGAATACACAACTTCGACCTAGGACGAACGTTGGAAAAGCATGAGGAGCTGTCGGTAAAGTTTGAAGTAAAAATAATGAAGATATATGCAAATGATTATATATTCAAAAAGTGCACAATAGAAGAATTTATAGAAGAATGGAATAAAAGGTTCAAAAACATACAAGTATGTATATGCGAAGTACCAAAAACGGTACATCGGAAAGAAGAGATTCTAGAAAGATATCACAACGATCCAATGTTTAGAGGACATGTAGGAAACAATAGGTTATTAAAGAAATTGAGAGCAAATTTTAGATGGAAAAACATAGAGAAAGATTACGGAAGTATGTAAAGAATTGCCATGAATGTCAAGTGAATAAAGCAAAACCCAGTTATAAAGAGAAATTTGTCATCGCGGACACATCTATAAATCCGTTTGATATTATATATATATAGACACAATAGGTCCTTTTGTAGAAAGTAACAATGGGAACCGTTATTGTATCACAATATTATGTGAATTAACAAAATACGCGGTCATGATACCGGTCGTTAACAAAGAGGCAGCCACAATCGCAAAAGCTATATTTGACAACTTTATACCAAACTACGGTTTGATGAAAGACATAAGGACGGATCAAGGAACAGAATATAAAAACGAAATAATGAAGAACATAGCGGAACTTTTAAAAATAAAACACAATTTTTCAACGGCATATCATCACGAATCAATAGGCAGTTGTGAAAAATTACACAGAACGTTTAATGAGTACATAAGAAACTTTATTAAAGATTCTAGAGATAACTGGTGTGAGTTTGTAAAAATGTTTGCATATTGTTATAATACAACACCAAACACGCATCACGGATACACTCCTTTTGAGTTGTTATACGGTAGAAAACCCAATATACCAGAATTTTTAAATGTAGAAATAGAACCATGTTACAATTTTGAAAGGTATGATAAAGAATTGAAATATAAGTTACAGTACGCGAATTAACGAGCCAAGCAGTTTTTGATAATAAATAAGCTAATTAAAGTAAATAGAAGCGAAAAGGAATCGTCACCCGTAAACTTTAGGGTAGGGGATTCGGTAATTCTGAAAAATGAAGAAAGAAATAAGTTCGATCCATATTATTTACGTCCGTTCAAAATAACGGAAGTAAGAGGAGTAAATTGTGAGATTGCATCTCAAAACAATAAAATTCAAATCGTTCATAAAAATCGGTTGTATAAATACAATAACGACAATATTTGTAATAAAGTGAAGTGTTTAAAAACAAAACAAGTCAATTAGTGTAATAAACAAACAATGCGACAATCATTAACGTTATAATTAGTATCGAAAATTTATCAGGGATAATTTTTCTCTTCCAAGAGCGGATGATGTGATGATCCCAAAAGACACTATTAGTTTTAATTAGATGTAACTAGATTTTAATTTCAAATATTGCTAGCGGCCAGTGAACTTGAAGGTCACTGACAAGGTGTAGTAAGGTTATTAACAAACTGAGGAATCACAACTATTTTGTAAATATATTATTGAGGCGTCTTAACAATAAATAATGTAGTATGACAAGGTCGACGAAAAGAGTATCGACTATTGATGTTTTGGTTTAACAAGGTATTTATAGAATTTCCTATATAAAAGAGAGAGTTCAATTCTCTATAATTATTAATGGTATCAATGTTTTTAGTGTAAGTTATCCATGGTCAGTAATTTGTATACATAGTGTTAAATATATTATCCCAGTGAGTTTTGATAAACAATGGTATTTATTTAACCCCAATGAATAATGGTAAGTGTTTCCCGAAGATGAATAATTTGATGTCTTAAGAAGTATATATGAGGGGCACTTGCTAAATAACCTCCACACAACGTTTCTACTGTAGGTGACCAATATAGTGACGATTTAGCTGATACAGTTAACATGTTCGCTAACTTTTTTCCCTCTGTTTATGTTAAACAAGATAATGTGGGGATACCCACTTTTTCTTACGACAGCATGTTATATTTCCATAGCCTTCAGATTAGTGTTGTAGACATCATTGAAAAAGTAAATCACCTTCCCTCAAAGTTATCATTTGGACCTGACTGTGTTCCTTCACAATTCATAAAAAATTGTAGATACAGTTTAGCAATTCCCTTAAAAAAGATATTTAACATACCTTTAAAAACGGGTATTTTTCCACATTGTTGGAAACACAGTTACCTAAAGCCAGTACATAAATCAGGTGCAAAGGACAATGTAGGGAATTATAGAGATGTATGTACACAATCTGAAATTGCCAAATTGTTTGATTTTAGTTACTAAAAAACTGTCGTGAGAGTATAAAAATCTAATAATTCCACAACAGCATGGTTTTGTACTAGCTTGTTCAACTACCACCAATTTAATCATTCATCATAATGAGATTATTTCCTCATTGGAAAAAAATTACAGGTTGATTCAATATATACAGACTTTTCTAAAACTTTTGATAGGATCAACCTTAAAATTCTTGCAATTAAGCTGGATGCTATGGATTTTGGTGGCTATTTATTGGAATGGATAATGGTTTTTCTTTCACAAAGAACTCTGAGTGTTAAGCTGGGAAATGTAATATCTGATTTGATTGAAGTTACCTCTGGTGTTCCTCAAGGGTCACACTGTGGGCCCCTGTTAATCAATTTATTTATTAATGACATTTATTTATATATTAACAGCAGTAAATTTTTATTATTTGCAGATGACATTAAAATATTTAAAGCCATAGAATCACCAAATGATGTCAATCTTCTTCAAAGCAACCTTAACAGCTTTTATGATTGGTGTTTCATTAGTAAAATTAATAAAATGAAATTATTAAAAGAAAGGATGTAATTAAGGATCTTGGAGTCTTATTTAATTTTGAACTAAATTTTAAAATTCATATAGATCTCATACTTGCAAAGTCGTTTAAAATGTTGGGATTCATAAATAGATCATGTAAAGATCTTGATAGGAATACTTTTAGATTGGTCTACTGTTCTTTGGTTAGATCACATTTAGAATCCATCATATTATTGTGTATGTATTCCAAATTTGGTTTGAGATGGGAAGAATATTCTTTTGAGCGGGTTTGCAATCTAATCAACCTACAGACATTGGAGAAGAGAAGAATTATTTCTGATCTTTGCTTTCTAAACAAACTACTATGTAATAAAATAGATTGCCAAGAGATGTTGCCTCTTATCATACTGAATGTAGGCAGGCAGACTAAAGTAACTAAAGAGACTTTTTGTTTGCCTTTTCATTCAACCAACTATTGCTTTTTTTCACCTATTACCAGAATGCTGAAGCTGGCTAATCAGTTTAGCAATATTGATGCGTTCTGTTTTTCCCATAGAACTATCAGAGCCAAGTCAACGAATTTTTAATGCAAAAGCGAATTTGACAAATCAAATAGAAAAGTGTTTCAAATATCAGAGGTTGTATTCATTAAAAAATCTGAATAACGACAAGACGGAGACAGTGGATTAAGAATAAATGGGGAATATCTAACTCATTTAAGGTGTGCAGATCATGATTATAATTGATTATTAGGAATACCTGAAAAATGTTATTGGATTTAGCCATGAAGCAAAAATGGTAGGTTTAAACATGAACATGACAAATACTGGAAAACTAATCATTTCACAATAGACATAATTATTTTGGTTCAAATACAAGAGTATGTCTGCCTTAAGATGAATGAAGAGAATCAAACAGTGGAAGAATGCATTTGTGGTAGGCTTCCTTTGGGAAGCTACACTGATTCCTAAAACAAGAAAATTTCGTAATGTCTCATAATACAAGTTTTTAATAGTTATATCCTACGGTTCTTTATTTATTTATTCTGCTTTCATTATTATAGTTGATATTGTACGAACTAATGAATAAATAATGAACAAATCTATTTACTTTCAGAAAGTACTTTTATAACCATAAGAGCATCATTTTGGTGTTATATTCGATGAAATAATGAACAAATGATATATCTATCTATTCATTTCACGCAATATTTTTATCATCATTTTAGTGTGCTATAAATTTGCAGTAAGTTATATTTCAACAAAGGATATCTTATCTGTTATCAATTTTATACATTGATTTGGCTGGCTCTGTGATTTTTATACATACATGACGTTGATATACCCAGCACATGATTTCGCCTTATGTAACGAGGCTATTAGTTTTCACCCAATATTTTGTATTCTAATACTTTACTTCAAAAAAACTCACAAACAATAATTTCATAAAACTGAACAAAAAAATGGATTCCTCATATTAAAATACATGGTACTGAATAATTTTTTCCATACATTCATTGTAAGCCAAAATTAACAATTTTTTGTTCAGGACCACAAAATTTTTGAATTTTTTTTAACATGCTTGCAGAAAAAACTATAATTATGAGAATACAATTCATGTGCCATCTGACCCTTTGTCTACGATTTAATTGGCTGAAATAGAGTAGTAAGATGCTATCAAACTGATGATAGTGCTATCATTGCATTATTATTCAGTCATTGTTTATTATTATGGCCCACTAATGAAAAAAATTAGTACTGTCAGTTTTAACATTCAAAATATTGCTGCGTAAAATTCACCGAGAATGCATCAAGAACGAGGCTGCAGTATATGGGGAGACCTGACTGAAGTCAACATATTACAATTAAAAAAGAATTAGATAATTTTGAGAATTTCACTAACAGAATACAGAATCAAGGAAGAGACAAAAGCTGCTGTGAAAGCAAATGGCTAGCACAAAATACAGTAGAGCTTGATGTGCCCAATAAGATTATTCCTAAAACTTATGACGAAACGCGAAAAAAATGTAACAATCGACTGTTTTTCCTTACACCCAACCCAAATTGGAAAATAGAAAATTGGTATAAAAACCTTCCTTTCGGTATTAATACTATTTACAAATGGACTGAAGAAACAGCTGCCAAAGTGGGAATTGATACTTCAGTTAAAAAAGTTACAAACCAATCGTACCGATTAACAGCTGTAACACATTTAGCTAATGCAGATATTCCGGAACAATTGCTGAATATAAGTGGATGTAGCAACGCAAAATCACTTAAACCATATTTAAATATGCAGAGTCGGGGTGATGGGGGAACGAGACAGCCTCTAGAGGGATCGAGACAGCTTCAAATACTGTTTCTGTGTCTCAGACTGAATGCGGTAATCCTCAGGCAATTTATCAACATTGCACTTTTCACGTTGAAAATATGTATTGCAATAAGTAATATAAAATTATTTTAGCAGCTTTTTTAAGCTTTAATTTTTTTTCATCTGATGGCTTTCATTATATTCTCTCCCCAAATATAACTCGTGCTATGATTAATTATCGAAGATACTACTAGTTAGAGCCATCAGAAGATTGAACTCATGCTGCACACTCGTTCATTCTTCATCGGCTCTAACTCGGCCTATCATCGATAATGATCGTAACACTAGTTATATTACCCCAGAAACTATGTTATACAGTGTAGTCCGTTTAGTACGACTTCGGATTTAACAACCAACCGTTTTTAGCGACGTAAGAATAGGCATATGTTTGGTTTTAATATGAGCCACTGTAAAAGTACATCAGTTTATTACGACTTCGCTTACAACGACCGACCGCTTTTAACGACGGAATTTCAAACATAATTGTCCGGTTACAACGACGAGCATTGATGTGTTTACAAATAGTAAATCGTAGGTAAGAAGCTATCTCCGACCCGCGCACCCCCCTTGTCTGCACATCGCTGATTTTAATACGACTGTTTATTTTATGGCAGTACTTAATTTGCGGGTAACAAGAGAGTACACGTACAAAAATGGCTTCTACAAAAAGAAAAAGTTTCTCTATTGAAGAAAAAAGTAATAATACAACGTTTAGCAGTTGGCGACTCGAATGTAACGATTGCGAAGGAATTCTGTGTAAATCATTCGACAATATCCACAATTAAGAAAAATAAACACAAGATAGAACCTTTGTTCAATGCGAATGTTTTAAAACGGAAACGCGTGAGGGTGTCGTCTCAAGAACAAGTGGACGTGGCACTTTTACAATGGTTTAAGCTACAACATAATCGAGAAATACCCGTAAATGGGCCTATACTTTAACAACAGGCAATTTTTTTGCTAAAGAGCTAAACATTCTTAATTTTCATTGTTCGGCGAGTTGGATTAATCATTTCAAGAGTAGATTCAATATTGTCGCCGGAAAAATTGATGGGGAGTCGTTGTCGGATGCACAGAGCGATGTGACAGAGGGGCAAACAAAAGATTGCCATAATTTGCAAGCAAAATTTAGTGACGACGAAATATTTAAAGCAGACGAAACTGGTTTATTATATGAACTAACACCAGATAAAACTTTAAAATATAGAGGTGAATAATGCTCGAGAGGAAAACTTTCAAAATACAGAATAACTGTGATGGTTGCAACTAACATCAGTGGCACGATAAAAAAGAAGTTGTTAATTATCGGCAAGTGAAAGAACCCAAGATGTTTAAAAAATGAACGATTTTTGACGATAGATTATGAGAGCAATCGCAAGGCCTGGATGACACCTGATATTTTCAACAAATGGGTATGCGACTGGGATCATGAACTGACCAAAAAGAAGAAAAATATCCTGCTTCTGGTTGACAACTGTCCAGCTCATCCCTCAATCAGCGACTTGAGAAGCATAACTTTCATTTTCCTACCTCCAAATACATCTGTATTACAACCTATGGACCAAAGAATTATTCGAGCTTTAAAATCAAACTTTCATAAAAACCCGGTTCTAAAAATTATCGCCAGTCTTGATGCAAATGAAGACACCAGCAATGCCAAACATCCGAAGATCACAATACTAGATGCCATTCTAATGATTTACGACGCCTGTAACTAGCGACGATTTTTAACTGTTATAAATATGCTGGATTTGTCCGAGACAGTCCCAGTACTCCCAGTGTTGCTGCAGACAACGACAATGATGTGCCGCTGTCTGTCTGGGCGGGAGCTCTGAATAAAGAACTGCCCATAGGAAATGAAGAACTTGAACAATATTCTGCTAATGATGATGATCTCGCCACGTGTGAGGAGCCGACTGATATAAATATTTTACAAAATGTTATCATCAACAGCCAAGATAGCGACGATAATAATGACAATGACCGGGAAGAAAATTGTACTACTCAGAGTATATCTGAAGCTCTAAAAGCTGCAGAAGTGCTAAATGTGTTTGTACATTCTAATTTTGAAGATGACACCATGAAAAGTATTATGTCTCGTTTGCATATAGAAATAAACAAAAAATACAGACTTTTTGCACTAGATGTTTCGTTGTTACTTAGGTACATATATTTAAGTAAAATATAAAGACCGGTATATTATGTATGTAGTATGTTGATTATTAAAATTAAAATTACATTTCGTTTCATTTTTAGTTATGTATACACATACATATGTGAAATAACTAAATATTTTAATTTAATTTTTTTTATTTGCTAGTCACCTAAATATTAATACATAAATACATTAATATGTGATTAATAAAAAAATGTCTATTCGTTTAGAGGTACGACGTATTATCACCGGTCCCTTGGCCATCGTTATAACCAGATTCTACTGTATATCGATTCCTTTCTTAGGCCATTCGATAAAGGAAAGATGGGTCTCAATTACTTACGATATATGACTTCTTCCATTTTATATTTGTAGACAATATATGGGATTAAATCTGGACAAAAAACTAAGTCTATGCAATGGAACTACTGAAATTGATAAAAATTAATCACAGTTCCATAAATGTAGTTAAAGCCACAGATTTATTACTTGATAATAATTATCATCACACTGCTCTTGAATGTGATGTTCATATAGGAAAAACATTTACTCCTATTTCTACAGAAGAAATTTTTGTAGACTTTAGGCGAGCTGATTATCAGGCCATGAATAATTATCTAGCATCTATTATTTGGGATTCTGTTTTTATTGGGAATTATCTCGATGCTTCTGTTACTAATTTTTAACCAAATCTTATCAAATGTAATTGCTAATTTTGTACCTATTAGAAAGTTTGTATCTTCTAGTTATCTTAAATGGTATTCGGCTCAGTTAAAACACTTAATTTATGAGAAACAGAAATCTCATGTAAGATTTAAGACCGTGAAATCGCATGATTACTCTGTGTTTTCTGAACTTAGAGCACGGTGCAAGAGTGTAACAGAGCTATGCTATAAAATTCTTATTTACATTATGTTGAACAAAATATAAGCAATAATTCTAAATTAGTTTGGAATTATGTGAATTTGTTATGCAAAGATCATGGTGTTCCTAATAACATGCATCTTGATGACAATTTGGCAAGTGATGGTATTGAAATAGTAAATCTTTTTGCTCTATGTCAGCATTTTGTCGGTGAAAAAATCAGTTGATATTAATCCATTCAATATTCAATTAGGGGAATTATTTTCTGAAATCTTAAATTTAAAAGATACCCTGTGTTCCTGATATGATGGAATACCTTCGTTCTTCCTTAAGAGGTTTGTGTACACACTTAGTGTACCTCTGTGTATGTTGTTCAACCATTCTCTAGCCGAGAGGTCATTCCCTAGCACATGGAAGAGTAGTTATGTTACTCCCATATTTAAAGCGAGGGACAAATCTAGCATTAAAAATTACTGTCCTATCAGGAAGCTCAGCATCATTCCTAAACTATTTGAGTTGCTGATAACGAAATTTTTAGGTTGGAAATGCAAAAATGCCATTATTGATGAACAGCATGGATTTACTTCGGGTAGATCAACAGTGACCAATCTTTTATTATATCAAAATGGCATCATCAGTAATATGGAGTCAAGAATGTCATGCTGTTCTTATCTACAAATTGGGTAAAATGGAATTTCCTTCTTGGCTATTGACTTGGTTGCATAGCTATCTTACCAATAGAAAACAATTCGTAAAAATAAATCTGATCCTATAATTGTCACTTCGGGAGTACCACAGGGGTCGCATTTAGGTCCGTGCTTTTTAACCTTTTTATTAACGATATTGGATCTATTTTTAAACATTCAAAATGTTTACTATTGGCAGATGACTTAAAGATTTACAAAACTGTCAGGAGTGTTGAAGAATTCTGTAAATTGCAGGATGATGTTAATTCACTCAATAACTGGTGTATTGTTAATGGTATGATGCTGAATATTGATAAATGCTGTTGCATTACTTTTACTAGGTCACCAAATCCACTTATTTATAACTACAGACTTCGAAATGAATCAATAAAGCGTGTTGAGTTAATTAAAAGATTTGGGTATATTCTTCAACACAAAATTGTCATTTATTGAACACATTAATATAGCCATTAGAAGGGGTTACCAAATGCTAGGATTTTTAATGCGAAATGTCAAAGATTTATCGGTGAAGGCTGTGACAAGTATAATAGTTTAGTTTGCTCTCTTCTTCAATATGCATATGTGGTATGGTCCCCATATTACAGGGTTCATATATCTTCTTTGGAAAAAGTTCAACATAAATTTCTAAGGTATGTAGCTTACAAAATGCATATTCCAGTTGGTCATTATACATACGATGACATCATGTACAGTATTAACATTATGTCTTTAGAAAATAGAAGAGCTTTCATGGAACTTACTGTACTATTCAAGTTGATCTCTGGCAGCATTTTGTGTCCAGAACTTCTTTCATTGTTTTCCTTTAAAATTCCTAGTAGGGTCACTCCTAGTTACAACCTGTTTGGAAGTTCCCTTTCATAGTACCAATTATGGTTGCCATTGCTTGGTTTCACGGCTTGCACGGTCTGTAAATTCGTATTGTGATTTGGGCATGACTTTACTGGAATTTCATTAAATAAATTCAAGAGTAATTTGAGAGTTTTAATGAGATACTGTTTATATTTTTATTGTTTTGTTTATTATTTTTATTGTTTATTATTTCTATTGTTTTATTTTATTATTTTTGTGTTTGTTATGTCAATTTATTACAGTATCATCATTATTCTAAAAATATCATTATTACAGAATAATAATGATAGAAATAGAATTAGTTTATTTCTAATGTTTTTTGTTCAATATTGTACTTACTAATTTGTATAGTTTTATACTTTTATTTATCAATGTATTTCTACAAGGGGGTGATCTCGTTTACCAATAAATAAATAAATGAATCGAATTAGAAGTGTTCATACTATTATGAAAAAAATACAGCAGCTTCCCATGATAATGCACACCAAGTTATGAAAGATGGATTAAAAATCCCAAAAATAATTTTTCATACTGATTTTGATGGAATTTTGCATAGGGGCGAGGGGTGATACGAGGATTTCAATCAGGTGGAAAATTGAGAAAAATTTATGAAAATGGGATTTTCTGAGCTTGGTAAAGTCAGCAGAGCTAAAATAGCAAACACAAATAAGAACTAATAGAAATTTAAGTGCTCTTTACGTGCTAATTACAGCCTTTAATTAAAAATTTCGTGCTCTTTTAGTTTCTCTAATTGTTGTTTAAACGTTGCCAGCTAGCTTAACAAAAGTTAGCAGAGCACTATCAATAATTGGTAAATAATTGCATACAAATTAAGTGCTCTTCAAGTGCTAATTACTGCCTTTAATTAAAAATTTCTTGCTCTTTTAGTTTTTCTAATAATTGTTGTTTAAATGTTGTCCGCTAGCTTGAACGAAAGTTAGCAGAGCACTATCAATAATTGGTAAGTAATTGAAAAAACTGTTGCACAAAAATTAAGTGCTCTTTAAGTGCTAATTATATCTTTCAAACATAAATTTTGTGCTGTTTTAGTTTTTCTATAAACACATATCTGCTAACTTGAATTTTGGATTGTTTATTCATTAATATTTTAATATTTTTGTAACATTGAAAATGTTTTTGCACGGTCACAACTTTTAAACTAGTAGAGCTACTGACATAACATAAACGTCAAAATGTGTATATTGGTATTTCCAACACGATAATGAAAAAGGAAATAAATAAAAAAAAGATTTCATTTTTCGACAAAATATGTGAATTAAGGCCGAAAATTCAGTTAAAAGTGTGATGCTATTATTATTAAACAAATCGGTAAAAAAAACATTCAGTATTCAGAATATTTCAGAAAAATAATATTTTTTATTGAATTTTGGCACGCGAGAGAATAAAAAATTGATGGATAAATAAACCATCAGGAAATCAAGTCTAACAAAAAATAGACGTTATGTAAAAAGTGACTGGAAGTTATAAATACAGTTAAATAGAACAGGATATCTTTTTAATGTACTTTCTTTCAACATAATCAGTGAAACGTAATATATGACAGTTTTGTTTTTTTTTATCTTCAGTTTATATATACTTAACTTTTACCAAAAGTTTTCAAATAAATGTTTATCAAATAAAATAATTCTTTATTTCAAAACATACAACTTGTTTCTATCAAAATATCTTTGGAACTAAGGTTATTTGACATTTTTTAATACGAAGAAATTAACAAGACATTTTAAAAAAACACCATATACGACCACGTGTACCAACTCTTAAATTTACCAGAACATATTTTGTCTTTGTTACCACATTTTACCCCTGTACCTTTGGAAATGATGTTATTGGACATTTTTTAATACGAAGAAATTTACAAGACATTTTTAAATTCATTTTCGCTTTTTTGCAATGTCGCCGGGGTCAGATTGCAAAAAAAATTAGCACCATTCGATTCAGCGTCATCGAATTACCCTTATATTAAAAGTTCGGGACTCCTGGTGGAAAGTCTACTTTTGCTCTTGTTGACTCGCCTATACGATGGGGGAGGGCAGGAGAAACCATTTTCAATGCAAAGGCTTTGAAAAAGTGGTCTCTCCCTTCCCCGCCGCGTCCTTCGCCTCGCCGCGCTTTATTGGCTACGACTCGTACTGAAAACATCACGCCCGGCGTTAAAAATCCTACATGTCATTTTTTCCAGAATTTCCTTTATCACACAAAAAATGCATCGACACGAAAAACACACATTTCAATTTTTTTATAAATGGAAAAAACATTATTTAACTTTTACAAAAAACACATAAATATTGTTTACATTTTATTATTTATTGCTGATAATGTTTTAAGTTTACAACATCACGAGTCCATGATGGGATTTTGTAACTTTTTTTTAACAAACTCGTGAAAAGACATATCGTTTGTAAACATTTTTCAATATTTTCATTTACAACATGTTATTATTTATTGCTACATGAGTTTTTAATTTAAAACCACGCAAGCACTTAAAGAGCACTTAATTTGTGTGCAACAGTTTTTTCAATTACTTACCAATTATTAATAGTGCTCTGCTAACTTTCGTTCAAGCTAGCGGGCAACATTTAAACAACAATTATTAGAAAAACTAAAAGAGCAAGAAATTTTTAATTAAAAGCAATAATTAGCACTTAAAGAGCAATTAATTTGTATGCAAAAGTTTTTTTAATTACTTACCAATTATTGATAGTGCTCTGGTAACTTTCGTTCAAGCTAGCGGGCAACATTTAAACAACAATTATTAGAGAAACTAAAAGAGCACGTAATTTTTAATTAAAGGTAATTAGCACGTAAAGAGCAGTTAAATTTCTATTAGTTCTTATTCGTGTTTGCTATTTTAGCTCTGCTGACTTGACCAAGCTGATTTTCTGGTAAACTGTACTACTACATCAGATTTTACTCATTTACAAACTTAGCCTCAGATTTTACGTTCTGAACCTATATATAAAATTTCATTAAAAAATTCTGTCGTGTTGGTAGATCGACCGACTTTTTTAAAAATCGGTTTTTTGGACTCTGAAACATATGAAATGTGTAGATCCACTCAAACCTCAAAATCACTCCATTACAATACTTCCCTTATATGCATGCATATATTACATTTACTATACATAAGTATGTAAAAAAACAGTCATAGCATCAAGTAGACCCAGTGGCGTAGCTAGGCGCACTTAAATGGATCTCACCTTATAAGAGCGAGGTTTAAATTTTGTGTACCCAACTATTACTAAAAATCACAAGGTTTCATAAATCAGTATATATTTAATCAAGTTATTCATTATTTACATTCTGTATTTCTAATTATTCTAAAAATATCACAAATAATTGCAATAATCAAACCAGGAAAAGAACCTTCAGAACCAAACTCTTATCGACCAATAAGCCTCCATCAGTACTTTCCAAAATGTATGAGAAACTTATACTACGCAGAATAAGCAATTTTATAAGACCAGCTGAATGGATCCCACGCCATCAACTTTGGATTCCTCCAAGGGCACTCAACAATTCAACAGATACATTGAATAACAGATGTCATCAACAAAGCCTATGAAGACAAAATCTATTGTTCAGCGTTATTCTTGGACATGAGCCAGGTATTTGACCGTGTCTGGCATAAGGGTCTACTATGCAAAATCAAACAAATTCTTCCTTCTTACTTTATCCTATTTAAAACCTTCGTTAGTGATCGTCAATTTGAAATAAAAAATGGGAATTGAAAGATCAAAACTACATTGAATAAAAGCAGGAGTCCCACAAGGGAGTGTATTGAGTGACTTGCCAACATCCAGACACACCACACTTGGAACATGCCGATGATACAGCTGTATTATCGGTGAATAATAATCCTAATAGAACAGTACTGAACTTGCAAGAACACCTCAACATTCTACAAAACAGGTTTGAAAAATGGAGGATCAAGATAAATGAAAGCAAGTCCAGGCACACCACATTCACACTATGTAAAACTAGTACGCCTGAAGTTCATATTAACAACATTCTAATTACCAAAAAAGAACAAGTAAAATATCTAGGAACGAGTCTAGGAATGACCTTAGACAATAAATCAACTTAACTTCTAGTTAATAGGGAGATCGAAACTAGCTGTGGAAAACAAAATATTGTTCTACAAAACAATAATCATACCTATTTGGACTTATGGCATTGAGATATGGGACTGTGCTAGCAAATCTAACATAAATATAATCCAAAGATTATAGATAGATGCCAATCTAAACTTATAAGAACAATATTAAATGCCCCATGGTTCGTCTCCAATGAAACAATTCAACGATCTCAAAATAAAATTTGTAAAAAATGTTATACAATAAAGTAGCAACACACACTACGCAAAAATTGAAAACCAGGAAAAGCCAACCCTAGAACAGGTACTGATAAGATAACACAACAGAAGACTCAAAAGAAACTGGCCATATTCCTTAGTCATAATATTAGATTATAGAATGAATGTACTCTGATTGCTGATTAAATTGTAATTTACAAAATCATACTATTAATTAAGAAAATTATCAATTATTGATTAATCAAATCAATATTTATATGACAGAATTATTTTGCATTTTTACATGGAATAAATAGTTCAAGAACCTTGAAATAAACTGAACTTTTGAAACACTAAGATGACTTAGGTTTAGTACTGCAACGTGGAGAAAGCAAAGATGAACTATACGAAGAATTGTAACTTCTAGCGCCTATTACACCAGAGTTGTTTAAAAATGCCAATAATCTCATTAAATATATGGTTAAAAATGAGTTGCAAGGCATTTACCCTATTGTTGATATTTCTTTCAGAATCATGCTGATTACGCCCGTGAGTATAGATTCCACTGAAATAAGTATATGAATTAAAAAGTTATTAAAAATTATTTGAGACAGAACCGACTATTTGCTTAAGGAATTCTATCCATTGAATCAGAGTTAGCTTGAATAACAAGCTACAAATCAGCACTAGAGGACTATATATTCTAGATTCGCTTTTGTATTCACAAAAAGATGTTAGGATATCAATACTGATCTTGAGGAAAGGTACTGAAAGGGGCCTCATTGATACGTTTTCGATCACGCGTCCACACTACGCCACTGAGTAGGCACCTTATTCCATTTTATCATATGCATTCAATAATTCATACCTCCCAAGAATATTTTCCTCTTGTGCTAAATAACATAATCTTTCTTGATATAGGTCGATAACACGTTGTAATTGAGCACAACTGTCATTAATTGATTTAAATAATTCCAATTTTGCGTCCAGTTCAGCATCCGAGGATACAATGCAGTCATCTTCCTTTCCACCTAATTTTCTAAGAACACTCTTCTTAGTGACCCAATATTGATGTTGCATGGTAAAAATAATAAATGTTCGATATCTTCTTAGGATCTACCGGATATTTTACTCATGAAACATTTTCATATTTATTGTTAACCACAAACTCACTTTTCCAATGACATGTGGTGGATGCGCTCCTTGAAGTTGCCTACCTGTCAATCCACAGAATCTGAAAACCTAACCATAGATACACATAGAAAAAGGACCGACGGCCAAATAAAAAAGAGGACTAGTAACCACTGTTGACTGATTCGCCGAGACCGTACCAACGTTGCCAAATGTTCGTTGCCGCGGGAAAATTTAAAACTTTACCTTGAACATCGAACACATCTTGACTAGATACTAGCCTAAGAGATGCATTATTGAATTATGTAGTAATATACTTAATAGAAGTAATATATCAAATATTTTTAGATCGGCTTCATTGCATATGATATTAATCAAAGAAATATTACCTACATATACGTATATTTATTTTTTATAACACTGTGGTCAAATGGTGGTAAAACTGATATACAAATAAGTAATGAAGCTATCGGTTGTATGTTTAAATGGCGCACACATTATGCAATTTGTCGTACAAGCTGTACTGCAGATTGGACAATCTGTGCAACCAATTGGTTAGATATCACCCACAGATACGAACGATCGATATGAACATCAATCAGTCGTTGCTACTGGTAGTTAGGGAGCCATTTCCATTCGTATACAGTTTGTGTCAGGCGGTACTATTTCGAAAAAAATTATAGCGGAAGTAGTGGTCATTCTATTGTATGATATCGGAAAAGTAAATAAGAAAAGAGAAAGAAAATTGTGCAAAACTTGGTAATTACAGCGATGTATAAATAAATCTGAAAACTCTATTTTGCATTTAAATAGCTTATATTCTCCATTTTGCATGAAAAAGTAAAATACAAAATGCTTTGAGAACGAACTTCATATCACCTGCCAGATTTAGAAAATTTGACAAATCCTGTCATCATACACAGTAAAGCCGACATGTCGCTATAACTCTGTTCTTCGTTCGTTGGCTAAATTCACCAAGACAGAAATTCAAAAATATTTATTTGAAGAAACTTCCAATTCTAATGGCCCCAATGATAATGTAAAAAGTTTGCATTTGCAATGTCCTCAGTTCTTACAAGACACTTGAACAGAAATATGTGTGCTGGAAAGTTATCCAGAAATGAAAAATTTATTTGTCGAGTTCAAATACTCCATTACCTGTCATCAGCAGCGGTGAAACAATTATTTTCATCTTTAGGTGGAATTATATTGAGACCCAAAAGGAGACATTTAAACATTGAACATTTTCGAAAATAGCTCCTGTAAAGAGCAAAGCCAAACAAAACAATTTAAAAATCATTTTCATTTTGTCAACCTATTTTCATTCTATATCTTGAATAACTTTTCCCAGACTATTTTGTATCTTAAATCAATTTATTGAAATTCATTTTGTATTTTCATTTCAAATAGATTCAGCCATTTTGATTTTGGATCGTGGTGAACAAAGTATCTAATGAAGTCAAAACATGCTTGAATATTTGGAAAAGTTGCTCATCGTCAGTATTTCATGAGAAAATAACTTAAGTTTTTCATAAAGTGGTGTACAAATGACTTGAAGTTTTTGATGAACTGGATGACTCTACAATTGGTAAAATTCATCATCATTTATCAGTGAAAAATAGTTTGATCAAATGGCCCAAAATGATTGAAAAGATGATTTTGAATTGCAAAATAAATATTTAAAACGGATAATTGACCAGTAGTTACGTTTTCAATAAACGAAAAGGAAACGCACCGTTAATATAACGAAGAAGAGACCTTCTGTGCAAGAAACCGTAAACGTCTGCGCAAACTTTGAAAACATACAACTGATGGGCTTATTTGTAAATCGGTTTTGTCATCAAATGAACACCAGTATTATAAAAAATTAATATTTGTAAATGCCTCATGCATTGCGGTGCACTGAAGCCGATCTAAAATTATTTAATATATTATATTACGCCTATTAAGTATATTACTACATACGTTCAATGCGTCCGATGTTCAGTGTAGCATTTTAAAATTTTCCGCGACAACGTTGCTACGGTCTCGGCAAATTAGTCAATCGTGCGACTGACGTGTTACCGGTTGGTACCACAAACCACTAGTCCGTGGTTGACACCACGAGTGTACTTCCAGTGGCGGTCCATGACCGTATATAAAGGTTATCTATGTCCCATTAGTTTAATCAAAAGAAAGTAAAAGATAAATATTGAAATTTAAATAATTTTATATAATAGTTATATAAACAAATATATAGAATAAAATAAAGCAAAGATATAAAAGAATTTATTTAAATGCATATAATAGACATTACAAAATATTGTTTGAAATATAAAATACAGATACCTACTTACATAAATATGGTATTAAATAGCTTTAACATTATTGTACTATCACCATAATAAACTAAACAAATTAATACATTGGCCCTTGAATAAAATTAATTCAGTGTAGGTATATTGTTGCTCAACAGGCTTTGCCACTTCAGATTTTTACTTAAATATAAAATGAATCCTTATGTTCAGATATTTCAACATAACTGCTTCGGCTAAGAAATAAATGTGATTATTACTTACATCAGCAACATGTTCCTTTAAACTACAGAAGCTATTATCCTCAATAGCTTGACGACTAATTTTATTTTTCAAACTCTGAATAAATTTATTTCTGAAGCAAATCCACTAGAGTATGAAACCATTTTCAAAGTAGGTGTAGGGTGTAGGTAAATGTATAAAAATTCGTACAAAGTTTTTATTACCACATGCCAACTAGTTTCGACTTATAACGAAGTCATCTTCGGGGCGGGTAAGCAGTCAATTAAAAAACCATCACACAGGATTGACAGCATGACTTTAAAATAAACAGCAAAAACAAGACAACAGAACTAGACGAACGTCTAGTTCTGTTGTCGAAACTAGTTGGCGTGTGGTAATAAAAACTTTGTAGGAATTTAAGGATTTTAATACATTTACCTACACCTATTCTGAATAAATTTGTTTTTGTTAAAAGAGTTTCATTGTGTCTAATAAAATGTTCCGTAATTTTACAAATTTTTATTACATCTTTAAATGGATAGGATAATCCACCTCGCTCATTTTGGTAATGAATTAATTTAAAAATTTTCTTTATCTCCTGATAATACTACTGTAACACATTCCTCACATTTGATAGTTTTTTGTAATTGTCTCGTAACAAATGCAGCAATATAAACAATAATTTGCAAAGAACGCTCTGTATTGATATTTCTATTCGTTATATAATGATCCTCCCAAATTGTCTACAAACTATAATTTTTCGGTATTTGTTCAACGAGATGTTGAAAACCTTGATTTATGCTTTGCTCGGGTGTTTCCAATCGGCTTGATCCTACTAATATTGGTATATCCTCAAGGGTATACAGTTTCCCATCCCTCCTTTTCTAATTTCAGCCCTGACTAGCAACCTTTTATAAGATGCAGCAAATTGACGGCAAGTTGGGGTTGTATTGAAGAAAAGTACATTTCTAAATGGTCTTGGCTTGTCTTCTATAGTGGAAGATAAATATATTTTTTTTTCATTGATGACCATTTCATCATACATCAATGAAGCACTTTTCATTGAACAAATCAATCCTAAAAAGCCAGTTTTACGATTGGAGTGTATCACTAGATCATTATTCATCAATTTTAAATATAATCTATAGCTTCAAATATGAAATCTCTGGAACTAACAATATTTTTTTCAAAAAACACTTTTTTGTATTTTGGAGGAATTAGAGAATGACTATATATCGAATACATTATTTATGATGTTGATAAATCTGATGGTTCCATAACAATTTTTACACTCACTTAGACTTTATTGCTCCTCACATTAGTTCAAAGCATTTGCAACAGATCTACTTAAAAGCTGCACTGCCAAACGCACCTTCACTTTCAGTTTACAGAAATTAAGATGTGCATTTCGAAGTTTGTTGCCTAAATGTCTTCAGTCTCTTGTAACTTCTCTAATTTTTGAATATAATCCCACTTAATAAAATTACCCTCACCATCCTTTAGATTTTTTTTTCACCAAAAGTGTTTCTTATTATGGGTCAAAAAAGATACATACATTTTTACCATTTAACTGAAAGTACGGCTTCGTATTGATAACATCTATATTACAACCTAGAGTACGTGCCATTGTAACGTTCGATGGCGCTCCATCAAAAGTTGAGAGTAAATGAGCCCCTGCATCTGATATTAAATTTGCAGACTGAGTTACAATCTCAGTTTTTTTTATTTACATATAAACCGTAAGCAAAAAAATAACCAAGTGGTAGCTTCCATGCCTGATTCAAACATTCCGCCATCACAACAAATGCTTCTCTAGCTACTACATTTAATTTGTTGTTGTTGCTTCGGTTGACTGGATGCCGACTTCTTGGTTGCGCTGGCGTAGCTTATCCCCGCTGTCCTGGTGGTGGTTAGTTAGTCTCTGGCTGGTCCCTGGGTAGCAGTCGTCTTGGGGGTTGTTTGTTGTCCTGCTGTGTTTTCCTTGGCTTCTATGGGGCACTCTCTGTAGTTGGCCGGGTGCTCATCTTCGCAGCTTGCAGGGCCGTTTTTCGATCTCTCGCAGTATCGGGATCGGTGGCCTTCTCCGCATCTTGTCTCCATGTGGCAGGTCGACTGTTCGTGGTTGTAGCTTTGGCAGTTGTAGCACTGCGTTGGCCAACTGTTTCTTCTGGGCTTTTCTTGTCGTATCTTCGTGCTGAGGATGTATTCCACTTTCATCATATTTTCTGTGTCTTACTTATTGAAGTCCACCATGAAGATAGGAACTCTTCTTTTCTCTCCGTTCTTGGAGTGAAGTTGGGTCATCCTTTTGATGTGTATTCCTTATCCCTGTAGGTCCTCTTTGATGTCCTAGACCCCTTCGTCTGGGGATAGTCCTTTGATGACGGTTTTCGCCCCCTTGTCTTCTGGGTCGGTGAAAGTGTACCAGTTTACACCTTGGCCTTGGAGTTCTTCCAGGTACTTGCTTAGTTTCTTGTAGCCGACGGCTTTTTCTAGGATTATCTTGTCTCTCGTTGTAGGTGGTCTACATGTTGACTCCTCTTGCCTGGGCTTCTCTCCTTATCCTCGGGAAGTCCTTCGTCGTCTTGAGTATTATCGGTGGTGGCCTCTTTTCTTTTGTTTCTTGCGTCTTCTCTGCCTGGGTTGGAGCTTGGGCTTCTTTTTCTATTTTCTTTTCTGCTCTCTGCTGGCGTTGGGTAACTCTCAGGTGCAGAGCGAAATCGTCTTCTTCTTCTATGGTGGTTTCCATCCCTTCTACTTCCTGCTGTTTCGTTGTTATCGTTGGAGTTGCTGCTTGGCTGATCTGGATTGGTCCGTTGGATCTCTTTCTCGTTGGGCTTCTCGGACTTCTGCTTCGTTCCTTTCTCAGTTGGCTTGTCAACTGGGTCATCAATTGTGACTGGGACTCCCTCATTTCTTCTTGGAATTGGCCGTTTTCCTTCCTTGATTCGGCGAGATCATTCGTCAGCATGTTGACGGTTTTCTCCAGTCTGCATGCAGATCGTCGCTCCGGCTTCGGCGAGCTTCCTCTTTAGCTCCTGGTTCTCCTGTTCGTGCTTCATATTTCTCTTCTTCCTCTCTAGGGAATAATTGCGTTTGGATTTGTCCATCTTCGGTGCTTCATGTTACAGTGTCCGTAGTGTTTAGTGCCTGTGGCCTAATTTTAAAACGCACGTCTCACGCTTGACAGTTTTTATAATTGTCTTCTTATATTCGTTGGATCGCTGTATTTTCAAAAATAATATTTTGTGTTGAAAAACTATTATTAAATATGCAAAAGTAAAACATTGACCTTCAGTTAAATTAATATATTAGATCACAATAAATAATACAAGCAATGAATAACATTATATAAAATTGAATAATATAAATGTGAACAACATTAAAATATGATTGTATATCAAAACATTTCTTAACCTTGAGGGCCGTCTAGTTGGGCCCAATAAGAACAGTGATGACGCGTTGGTGTGGTTGTTCAGTCTGCATTGGCCAATCTTTGATGTGTGCACAAAAACCGACATATATATTATTGTATATTCGTTGTGGTTGTAAATATATTTATATTGATTTTTAAAATTATGAATTATAAAATTTTATACTATTATAATTTATCGATTTTTAATAACGCCTAACGTTGGTTGCGTCAATATTGTACACACGGCTTAAAGCGACATATGTTATCTATTTCAAAAATTGACAGTTGTTATCAAAAGTTCCCGGCTATAAAATTTTTATTTTATTGAATGATAAATTTAATGTACAATTTCTAATTACTCTTATCTCACGGTTGGATTCAATGCGCTATCATAAAAATAAATTATTTATGATTTCCAAGTTTTGTCCAAATTAAATATTTATTATAATACTTGTTCCTGATTTCTAGCCAGTAATATAATGTAACCGTTGATTCTAAATTGTGCAAGGCTATTTAATTTCTTTCTGACATCCACTAAATTTCATTGAAATTATCTGTCGCTAAAATTCAACCAAATGTCACCTTCAAAAATAAATAAAAAATTTTAATTGCGTGAAATAAATTTAATTTTAATCAAACTTCTTCAAATAATTATAAATGAATTCACAGTAAGTTAAAATAAAAATACTAATTACCAAATCGTTAAAACAAATCTTAGTTTTCCCTTTTATTTTTTTTAACAAATAACTTCCACTGGATTTTAATGAAGCACACACGCACTGAACTTAGAATTAGTTGCGGAATACAAATTTCTACTATTATTTACAATATTCAAATTTTAATAAACTGATTTACAATCTTTGGAGACTTCTTAAAAGATATGTTCTCCGTTCGAATATACAAATTCAACTGATTATTTTTTTTAAATAAAATAACCACATTACACTGCGGTTACAAACTTTCTACTTAAAAAAAAAATAAACTTGTTATTACCCTGCTAAAGGTAGATTTGGATTCTTTTATTCAACAGTAAAATGCCTACAGTGACATCTGTTTTTAATTTTAAATATATTTTCCAATTGTGACATGTAAATGTCATCAGAAATTAAATAGTGTCAAATCTTATATACTGGGTTGTTCGAAAGTATTTTATATGAAGATATAAATATGAAATTCTTTAAGATTTGAAATAGAGGAACTTGTTTAGTATATATACCTCGGCTGAGAAGGCTATTATTTACCTCCACATTATATTATACTTCAGCGCTATGCGCCTCACGATATAAAAGTACTCGGTAAATAATAGGTCACTTCTCAACATAGTTATATAATATACTATTATTGGTAGCATTGCATTTTTTTGTTTATGCTGAATTTTATTCATCTTATATCAATTAATTGGCTTTTGTAGTTTGTCTTCTTCTTCTTCCTAATTGAGCGTTTACTTAGGTAGTTTCTTCAAAACATCATCTACCTAAAATAAATATAGGTACTTTTGCATTATAAAAAAGTTAGATTTACATTATTAAAACTAACAGAACATACAAATAATAAAGTAGAATATAATTGATACTAGTTGAGATAAACGCCAAAGGAAGTTACTTTCAATTAATTTATATTTACTGTTTATCATAAAATAGTACATTTGCAATGTTATTTTAATAGGCAATGGCAAAATTTTCAGGTTTTCTATATTATATGGGTGCGATAATCATATACAGTAGATGAAAAATATGAATATACTTTCCTTACCAACAGAAACCATAACATATGGGGTTGAAAAATTTGTTGATTATATAGTCCCATTTCAGAAACAGGTGATATAACATGGAGATGTAAGTGATCTACTGTGTTATATGGGGGGCAATGAAAACCTAATCTTGCATCTTTGCTATCCCCTCCATTGAGTTCTAAAACTCTGTTGCCAATTTCCTTCATTTTTTGCACTAGAAAAATGATAGATATGACAATATAGACAACTTTATGATGTACCGAAATATCTTGTTTACATTATTGATTTTTATAATTTATATTCAGTTATAAAAAAATATAGTTTATACGTTCGTGATAGCGTTACAATCGATTCATTTAATATTTTTAAATTTAACCGTGCTACGATGACATTTCACCTCGCCTTGTATTGGTCGAGACCAGACCTAAACGATCCGTGTCCGAATTACCTCTGTATACAGCAGAACAGTGTCCACATATCGGTAATCACCCCGTGTTGCATCGCCTACAAGCCGGCCGACTAACAGATTATCGGAGCGAACTAGCCAAGGTAAAGTGTCATTTGTAATCAAACAAATTGATCGTACAGTCCACTTAAAATAAAATCAAAAAATTAAAGCGCTTCGAGCCGGGTAATTATTTTTTAGCCTATTTTCATCTATAGATTTAATTATAAATGTGAATTTAATTATTTTTACTCTTTTCGACTAATTTAAATTAACCAAATTTATTTCAAAAAGTGAGTGATCTTCAAGGTAGTTTACCTGAATTAAAATAAAACTTTCTTTACTTCTGCCGGACTGAACAAAAACTAGTCGTTTTGTTATTGAATATTTTTCTAATTTTTATTATTTCGACACTGTAAATTTGAGCAGACGTGCTTTTTCATTAATTACTCAATAGTTTCCGCTTTTTTTTCTTCCTCATCTTGTTCTCATTTTGTGCAAAATTTATACAGGGTGAGCCGATATATTTTCTTGTCAACCATTTTGACTAATTATACAATAGTTTCCATTTTTTCTTTCTCGTCCTGTTCTCATTTTGTGCAAAGTTTATACAGGGTGAGCCCATATATTTTCTTGTCAACTAATTTGAGAAATTCTTCAAAAGTTTTTTCGCTATGCTCTACCTATTTATTTATCTTGTGGGTTTTTTCTCTTTCTTTGTCCTTTTGCCATCTTGTGACGATCCCAAAAGACACTATTAGATTCAATTTAATTTCAAGTATTGCTAGCGGTCAGTGAACTTTAAGGTCACTGACAAGGTGTAGTAAGGTTATTAACAAATTGAGGAATCACGACTGTTTTGTAAACATATTAACGAAGCGGGTTAACAATAAATAATTTAAGTACGACAAGGTTGAAGAAAGATCATCGACTGCTGATGTTTGGTTTAACAATGTATATATATATAATTTCCTTTATAAAAGAGGGGAGTTCATTTCTCTACAGAAATAACGGTAGCAATGTTTATAGTGTAAGTTATCCATGGTCAGTAATTTGTATACTTAGTGTTAAATATATTGTCCCAGTGATTTTGATAAACCATGGTATTATTTAACCCCAATGAGTAAATGGTAAGTGTTACCCGAAGATTAATGGCTTTATGGTTTAAGAATTATATAAGCGGTAAGCATACAATTGTCGAGTGTAGGTCAAAAGGTTGTTCAGAGTGTGGCAAAAAACATCACACTTCCCTCCATAGAGATAATGTTCAAGCGCGTAATTCTTTAACTGATTCTAGGGTTCAAAATGAGAATAAGGATTGCTCTCTTGTTTCACATAGGGCAATTGAAAATAACTCCAGTTCTGCTTGTCAAGGGACATCCGGACAAAACATTTCTGTTTCAAGTGCCAGAGAAGAACATTCAAAAGATACAACTGTGCAAGGTGCACAAGTTGAACAGTTGAATGCTTTTACATCTAAGAGCTTATTAAATCCCGTGGTTCACACAGTGTCAACAAAATCTGAAACAAATGTAATGTTGGCTACTGCTATTTATTCGATTACAAATTTTCCTATCCAAGCTAGAATCCTTCTGGATGCTGGCAGTCAAGTGTCATTTATGACAGAGAAACTTGCAGATAAGCTTAAACTTCAAACTCACAGTGTAACATTACAAGGACAAGGGGTCCAAAATACATATAACATTTCTTTCAAAACAAATGGCTGACATAACTCTTCATTCCAATGCTACTGATTTCAAAGTCAAAATAAATTGTAGTATTCTACCTTCTATTACTTCAAAAATTCCACAGTTCCCAGTTAAGATACGTTCTTGGAAAATTCCAGAACAACTCCATTTGGCAGATCCAGATTTCAGCACTCCATCAGATGTTGACATTCTGATTGGAGCAGATGTATACTACGATATTCTTCTTCCTAATATTTTTTCATTAGGCGAAAATAGCCCAAAATTAGTAAACACGCAGTTCGGTTGGATAGTAGGTGGTAAATATTCTGAGTCATATCCTTCAAAAAATGTAAAAGCATTTTTTCTCCAATCATGTGCAGTAGTGTCTGATCTTGACATTACGTTAAATGAAACTCTCCAAGTTTTGGGAGACAGAAGAACTCCAGGTTAAGCCACCTTTACCTCCAGAGGAAGAACTTGCTGAACAGGATTTTATTAAAAATCATAAACGGTTGAAAAATGGTCGCTTTCAAGTGAACATTCCCTTAAAAAGTTCAAGTGAATATGAAAAATTGGGAAATTCTTATTTCATAGCAAAGAAAAGATTCATGTCTTTAGAAAAAAGACTTCATTTAAATCCTCACCTGTTCCAAAACTATAAGTCTTTCATAGATGAATATATAGCCCTTGGTCATGCCAAATATATTCCTTTTCCGGATGAACTCAAAATTCGGAATACATATTTTCTCCCTCATCATTGTGTACTCAGAGATGATCATCAAATCACAAAACTATGAGTTGTTTTTGATGCGTCAAGTAAAAGTTCTTCGGATGTGTCCCTTAATCACATTTCACTAAAAGGTTACCAGGTCCAACCTGATTTATATGACATTTTATGAAGATTTAGACAATACCGTTATACGATTACTGCTGACATTCAAAAGATGTACAGGCAAGTATTAACCAATCCTGAGCAAAATTTTCTTCAGAACATCCTTTGCAGATCTCCTTCAGTGCATTGAGTTGCAAACAGTTACTTATGGTACAAACTGTGCACCCTTCCTAGCAACTCGATCTCTTACGGAATTGGCACGTACATCAGAGAAAATGTTTCCCGCTGCATATGATGCACTGTTGCATCAAACTTATGTTGATGATATTCTGTATGGTGGTGAGAATATTGCCGAGCTAGAGACGCCATACGATCAGCTAAATTCACTTCTTAACTCCGCATGGTTTCAACTTCATAAATGGAACTCAAATTCGTGAAAGTTTAGAAAAACTCATTGTCTAAATGAAGATACTACAAACCATGACATTTCAATAGATAATGTTTCCAATAAAGTTCTGGGACTCTCCTGGAATAATGGAACAGATAATTTTCTGATTTCTAGTCCATATTCCTTTCCTACTGAGATTATTACAAAGCGTAAAGCGCTTTCCATAATTGCTCAAATGTTCGATCTGCTAGGCTTCATAGGTGCAGTAATTGTGACTGGAAAAATATTCATTCAGATATTGTGGTTAGCAAATCTTTCATGGAATGATTCTCTTGAAAGTGAACTTCTTTCTGAGTGGTGTAACTTTATAAACACATTACCTGATTTACAAAAATTAAAAATTCCACGTTCATTGTTTCTAGATAAACAAATTGTTCTAGTCCAACTTCATGAATTTGCAGACAGCAGTATCAAGGCATATGCTGCCTCTATATATTTCCGTGCTGTATATTCAGACAACTCTGTTTCTAGCAACCTTGTTACTTCGAAGTCAAGAGTAGCCCCAATTAAAACCATAACTCTTCCAAGGTTAGAGTTATGTGCCATGGTGCTATTAGCTAATTTAACTAAAAAGATATTAGACATTTTTCAACACAAATTAAAGTTTTCTTCCGTAAATCTTTGGACCGACTCCCAGATAGCTTTGTATTGGATTCAATCCCATCCATCCAAATGGACAACTTTTGTAAGCAATAGAGTGTCACTAATTCAATCACTATTTTCTAATTGGAAATGGAGACATGTAAAATCGAGTGAAAATCCCGCTGACATTTTATCTCGCGGAGCTCTTGCTTCAGAATTAATCGACACCAAACTCTGGTGGCATGGACCAACTCTCTTGCTCGATGTTAATTGGAATTACATAAATACATCAAGGACTATTGTGGTTGATGCCCCAGAACAAAGAAAAAATGTGATGTATACAACATTGATTTCTAATGCCCAAATTCAGTTTTGGCAAACTTATTTTCAAAGATTTTCTAACATTAATCGATTAATTAATTCTATATGTTACATGTTCAAATTCATCACATATTAAAAAAATCGTTCTGTAGTTTCCATTGGTCCTTCGAGCGTTCTAGAGAATGAAGCTGCTTTTGAATTCATTTTAAAACAGACCCAGCTTTCCGTATTTTCCAAATACATTTCTGAAATTGAGATGAAAGGAACAGTTTCTGACAAAAACATTCTTCGGTTAAATCCAATATTAAATGAAAAGGGTATCCTATCCGTAGGAGGAAGATCACAAAAGACACTATTAGATTTAATTTAATTTCAAGTATTGCTAGCGGCCAGCGAACTTGAAGGTCACTGACAAGGTGTAGTAAGGTTATTAACAAATTGAGGAATCGCGACTGTTTTGTAAATATATTAACGACGCGGTTTAACAATAAATAATTTAAGTACGACAAGGTTGAAGAAAGATCATCGACTGCTGATGTTTGGTTTAACAACGTATGTATACAATTTCCTTTATAAAAGAGGGGAGTTCATTTATCTGCAGTAATAATGGTAGCAATGTTTATAGTGTAAGTTATCCATGGTCAGTAATTTGTATACTTAGTGTTAAATATATTGTCCCAGTGATTTTGATAAACAATGGTATTATTTAACCCCAGTGAGTAAATGGTAAGTGTTACCCGAATATTAATGGCTTGATGGTTTAAGAATTATATACAAGGGGCACTTGCTACATAAACACCACAATCTGCGCGTTTCTTTCGTAAATAGTGAACTCAAATATTTTCTGAATAACTGTTCAATTTACTTGTGGTCACTTATTTTCACTTCAATTTTTTTTCAAATATTTTCGCTAATATTAAATAATTCTATTAAATTTTTGTTTATTTCAAATTTTACCGTTAGGAATAGGTAGTTAGCATAATATCATTTGACATTTAATTCAATTCACTTGTAATATTTAATTGAAAATTCGCTTTTGGTCAATATTATACCTCTCTTCTCACTTCTTTTGCTTCGATAAATCTGCTTATTTTTATTTAAATTGGTAGAGTCCAACAGTATCGCTTACATCGTAAAACAGCTGTTCAAATATTGAGCTATTTAACCAATCAAAGTAAGACTGACAAGTCGGTTCGTCCTCTTTTACCAATTCGTGCAACTAATTTATATTCAATTCGTGAAACTTTTGTGAAACATAATGATTCAGTGATTACTATTCTGATGCTGCTTCCAGATCCTCAAGACCTAGATGCAGAACAACAAATTCGTGCAGCCTTTTTATCGCAGTATTTTCAAACCAAACTACTGTGTTCCGAGCTTTTTGACAATTCCAGTCATAAATCCATTGCTAATACTAGTGCTCATTCACAAACTGGTTCGAATATCCGATTACCAAAAATTGATCTTCCCAAATTCTCAGGCGATGTAAAGGAGTCACATCGTTCTTAGATTTCAGAAAGGCATCGTTTTTGCAAACAATCTCATCTATGCTTTAATTGTTTAAGTTCCTCTATCTTCGTTCCTGTCGTTCCAAACACACTTTTGTTTGTCTTGCAAATCCAATACTCATCATACCTTATTGAATTTCGATAAATCAATCCCAAATTCTACCGACGTTTCACCTAATTTAAACCCAAACCATCCGTCTTCAAGTCAATCAAGTACCACTACATTATTTGTACTCCAATCCCCGTTGGAAAGGGAGTTTTGTTATCCACGGCTGTGGTTGACGTCCTTAATAATAAAAGCAGTTGGCGACCCTTAAGAGCTATTTTAAATTGCGGTAGCCAAACTTCTTTTTTACCCCTAAAGCCTCAAACACTTTAGGTATCCCTTAGTCACAATGTGGTCTTGAGGTTAATGGTCTTGCCTCCATGAACTCTAAGTTGCAGACTGGAAAAGTTGTCCTTTCAATTTGCCCGAATACCAGTGACTTTCCTCTTCCTAGCCTTAGACAAAATTTGAGATTCTATGTCTGATTTTAAAATCGATCCCAATAAGTCAAATAATATTTCGCTAGCGGATTTTCACTTTCATCGACCCGGAACTATCGAATTATTAATCGAAGCTGATTTATTTCCCAAATTATTGCTCCCAGACAAGATTTCACCCACCTAGGTGAACCCGATGCCATAAATACTGTTTTTGGTTACGCTGTCATGGGCCCGATTCATGTCAAGAATTCTATTATCACATCTTTATTATGCCACACCGTTTCCAAAGTCTCATTAGATACTACTTTGAAAACTTTTTGGGAAATAGAAACGGTTCCTGAAGAAATTGTAATGGGAATGGTAAATATTATATTTCTCACCATTGTTCGGTCAAACCTGTTAGTATTAGAACCAAATTACGTGTAGTTTTTAATGCATCTGCCAAAGTTCCTAATGAGAAATCCCTCAATGATTGTTTATTTGTTGGACCTAAACTTCAACAAGACATTGTTTCTATTTTACTCAATTTTCGATTTCTCAAATTTGTTTTGTGTGCAGACATCAAACAAATGTATGGCATGATTTTTCTTTCTCAAGAACGTAGAGTTTCAACGTATCTTTTCGAAATTTTCTACAGATGATTGGGTTCGGGAGTATCGTCTGACTACTAACTTATGGTGTTACTTTTTCTCCATTTCTCGCTCTTCGTACTTTGCATCAACTTGCTTCTGACGAGGGACAACGCTTTCCACCAGCATCTAAAAACATCCATACTTGCTCTGATATTGATGATTTTTGTTCGAATGATTTTGTAGAAGTTCAAACGCTTATGCAAGATTAAATTTCACTTTTGCATTTGGGAGGTTTTTAGCTTCGTAAATGGTGTTTAAACTAACCCATCTAATTTACCTACTTTTATTAATCCCCATAGTCTAAGTTTTCAACCAGATTTGGACAACTCTCTCAAAGTTCTTGGGTTACGTTGGTCTTCTCACTCGGACTGTTTTACATTTTGTGTTCAACCGCGAGAAAATTTTCCTTGTACCAAACGTTGTATGTTTTCAGAATTAGTTCGGATCTATGCTCCTCTAGGATTTCCAGCTCCTATAACCTTATGCATGGTCGGATTCCCAAATTGTATTACGTTGGATTAAAAGTTCTCCCCATAAATTAAAAATGTTTGTTGCAAATCGTATATCTTATATTCAGTATAAAATCCCTTCGACTCTATGGCATTACATTGATTCTAAGCAAAATGCTTCTAATATTGCGTCCGGTGGTGTTTTACCATCAGAATTTTTATCTTTACCCGAGTGGATTCATGGTCCTAATTTTCTCTACGACCATCCCTTTTGTTTCCCTACAGTACACGTGCCCTTATCTTCTAAACATCTTTCCGAAGAAGAACTGACTATAGCTCTTGTGTGCCTGTCCTTAGAACCTTCTTTCTTAGAATCCCTTATAAACAGACATTCATCGTTCGCCATGTTACAGTGAATTTTGGCATATATTTTACGATTTATTTGTAATCTTCGTCATGTTTTCTCTCGACGCTCAGGTTTCCTAACTTCTACCGAATTACATGACTCTCTTTTATATTTCGTAAAATATGCACAGATTAATTAATTTCACAAAGAACAACCGTCTAAAATCTTCTCAAAACCTGGGCATATTCCTGAACGAAGACAAGCTCCTTAGGGTTGGAGGTCGATTAAAACATGCTCCTTTATTGTTCGCTTCGAAATGCGCCCTTTTATTGCTCCGCAATGCTCCTTTGCCTTTGTTCATGGAATCATACATGGGCATTAACCCGGCTTGAGGAGCAGCAGAGTTCTTATCTGGGCTCACTCAAGTAAGCCCTAGAAGGCGCGTCCAAGTCGCGGTGGTGGACCCAGCTTTCAGCCGGGGTATAACGCAGTCCCCTATCCAGGGCTACGGACGAAAACCACAACGGCAGCCAAGGCGTAAGAAACACGGCGACGATAGCGGAAGTGGCAATCTACTCTTATGGGCGTAGTATAAGACAAAATGGTAAGAGGCAGCAGTCTTATTAAAATCAGTCCTTGGCGTGGGAAGAATGACTTCGAAGCGGTGAGGCGCTGAAAAGCAGAGGGCGGAGCTAAGGAGTAGCAGAAAGGCCTCTGTACTGCGGTGCAGAAAAGGAACGGAACCCTTACTGTACGAATCTTTCCAAAAACTCCAAATGGTACAGACACAAAACAGAACGGCCCTCAGTCCGGGGCACCCCTTAATTGGGGAGAGGGTGCTAAGAATCCCCCCGTTGAAAGTTTACAGAAACAATCTACGCATTGCGACATGGAACGTGAAAAGCCTTTTTAGTACAGGAAAACTGGCAATCGTCGTACAAGAAATGCATAGACTAAACACAGACGTACTGGGTCTTAGCGAAGTAAGATGGCCTGGATCAGGTACACAAAAAACAAACAATGGACGCATATATTACTCTGGGGGAATGGACAGAAATCACCAATATGGTGTTGCTGTGATCCTTACGGACAGTGTCACACTCAGTCACGGACTTTTTACCTTTGAATGACAGAATCATGATGGTAAAACTAAAAACAACTCACAGAATTATGAACATCATTCCAACTTATGCCCCCACGAACGACAGACCCGACGATGAAATAGAGCAGTTTTACGGAAAATTAGAGGAAATAATGCGAATCGCCAAAAAAAGGCGAAACAACAATAGTACTTGGTGACTTAAATGCCAAAATAGGCGAGGGAGCGGATGGCGATCACGTGGGAGCTTATGGCCTTGGCGTAAGAAACGAGAGGGGTGACAGACTTGTTCAGTTCTGTAATGAACAGAACCTCATGATAACTAATACTTTTTTCAAACTGCACCCTAGGCGACTATATACATGGACCTCCCTTAGACACACAAAAGAAAATATAATCAGAAACCAGATAGATTACATTATGATCGCACCATATTTTAAAAAAATATGTTAAATCTGTAAAAACGTATCCCGGTGCAGATATCGGCAGCGACCATAACCTGGTGGTAATGAATTTCAAAATGCAGCGCTTTCAAAAAGTACAGAAAACACAGACACGCAAAAAGATAGACGTTGACAAACTTAAAAACCAAAACATAAAACGTGTTATAAGGGAAGGACTTGAGAACAAAATAAAAAAAATTGAAAGGTCAGTGCCAACAGAAGTAGAAACGGTTTGGGGCAACGTAAAAACTGCTATAATAGAAACTCAAGAACAAGAAATTGGTTAAGTGACATATAATAAGAAGCAGGAATGGATGACTTCTGAAATATTACATCTAATGTCAAAAAGGAAGACACAAAAACAAAATCCAGTGGAATACAAAAAACGGGATAGGGCAGTTAAGAACAAATGCAAAGAAACAAAAGAAAAGTGGCTATCAGAGAAATGCTCTGAAATCGAAAACCTCCAAAGAAAACACGACTCTTTCAACTTACACAAGAAAGTCAAAGAAATGACAAATCGAAACAAAAACACACCATTTTCAATACTAAAGGACAATAGCAACGAAATAATAACAGAAACTGAAGCCAAACTTAAAAGATGGAAAGAATATGTCGAAGACCTGTTCAATGACAATAGACCAGAATTGCCACCAACAAACGACGATCAAATAAATGAAAAGGTACCCGATATAACGAAAGAGGAAGTCGTACATGCTATAAAAATCCAAAAAAACATAAAAGCAACTGGCCCAGATAAGACACACGCAGAAGTACTAAAACTTATAGCAGACGAAGAAGGAGCCGGACTAAACATATTAACTTCACTACTTAACGCTGTTTATAGGTACTATACACTCAGACTGGCTCAGGTCAACGTTTATAACGCTTCCAAAGAAAAGCAACGCATCAAAATGTGACGAATATCGAATGATCAGCTTAATGTCTCATGTTCTTAAGGCATTTTTAAAAATAATTCATACGCGCATCTACAAAAAATGCGAGTCAGGTAGATGGCTGTCAGTTTGGATTTCGGAATGGTGTGGGTACACGAGAAGCACTGTTTTCTCTAAACGTCTTTACTCAAAGATGCAGAGATATGAACGTGAATGTATTTTCATGTTTCATTGATTACAAAAAAGCGTTTGATTGCGTTAGGCATGACAAACTATTGTAAATCCTTCAAGCCACCGGAATAGATAAAGAAGATATCATAATCATTTCACAGTTGTACTCACACCAAACAGCAGACGTTAAAATTGAGCAATCAACATCAGAGGCTATTACAATAAAGAGGGGAGTAAGGTAAGGTTGTATCCTGTCACCACTTCTGTTTAATTTGTATTCTGAGACTATATTTGGAGAAGCGCTGCAAGGGGTCCAAAGAGGAAGCAAAATCAATGGAGTCGTTGTTAAGGATCTGAGGTACGCCGACGACTGTGTTGTGCTGGCAGATAATCTGGCCGATTTACAAGACTTAATTAACCGTATAGTAAGCTATAGTGAACGGCATGGACTACTCATGAATGTGTCTAAAACTAAGTTTCTTGTTTTTTCAAAGACAAATATAATTGCCAATTTGTCCATTAACGATATACAGGTAGAACAAGTAAATTCATTGAGATACCTGGGACTATCATTAATAATCAGTGGGACCCCAAGATCGAAATAATAGCACGAATTGAGCAGGCCAGAAAAACATTTATCAATATGAAGCAATTTTTCACGAGACGCGAACTGAGCCTAGAACTTTGAATGCGCATGATCAGATGCTATATATTTTCAACCTTGTTATAAGGCAGTGAAGGGTGGACTCTCGATGCGTCTACAGAAAAAAAGTTGGACGCGTTTGAAATGTACCTATACCGTCGTATGTTAAGAATATCGTGGGTGCAGAAAATCACCAACACAGAATTCCTTGCGCGGATGAAAAAATCAAAAGAACTGATGCAGATTGTTAAGGAGAGAAAGACGAGATATATAGGCCACATAATGAGAGTCGAAAGGTATGAACTCTTGAGACTGATCATTGAAAGAAAAATACAAGGAAAAAGATCAGTGGTTAGAAGACAGAACTCCTGGCTGAAAGACTTAAGAGCCACGTCAAAAACCAGCCAATTTTTGATATACGAATGTTTTTGGATATTATCTTCGGAACGAGCCATAAACTCTGTCAGTTCAAAATGTATTCGTTGTTCGAAACAGTCCCCTAAGTCTTTTCAGCTGCCTACGGGCGATTTACCTAAATTCCGATTGTCCTCAATTAAAGCGTTTTCTCAGAGTGATGGGAGGGGGAGGATGATTTTGGAGGGCCCTTTTACATAACCCCTTCGAGATATCGCGGTGTTCGAACAAGCAAAGCCTACATATGTCTCTTTATTTGTTGTACCACTGAGGCTTTACATCTCGAGTTAGTGAGTAATTCAACTTCTGAAGGTTTTCTTGATGCTTTGAAAAGATTTATTGCTCGTCGTGGTCGTGAATCTTTTGCGACAATGGCACCAATTTTACTGGAGCCGCGAGAGAACTTCAAAAATATATGAAAACCGCTGCTGAGCAGGGGACCTGTCAGTTTTTCTTTCAGTCCGCCGACCGGACCACATTTCAATGGACAATGGCCGGTATAAAGTCAGTTAAAACCCATCTAACACGCGTTGTAGGAGACCAAATATTAGCTTACGAAGAATTTTATAATGTCTTAGCTTTTATTGAAGCCTTGCTTAATTACACCGCCCTACAAAATTTAAAAAAAAATTTGTTGCCAAGTATTTTTGAACGAATTTAGGGTAATTCAGGTCTGCTGAATTTAAAAATAAAAGCAGTTTTTCCAAATTGGCTCTAGTTTTTGAGGTAATGGATACATAATTTTTTAAGGAATTTAGCTATAACATATGCTTTTTATTTTTTAAGAATAATTTACGAACAAGAAACTTACGCAGAAACGAGACTTCGACCCTGTTTAGTGAGCGCACCACGTGCCGACTGCTGATCACGTGATCAGTGCGTGGCACTTGTTTGTCTTGTCTCTTGATTTTAACTGTCAGTTCAGCGAAAGAAGTTGTTCTACTAAGACTTAGCGTCGCGGTTATTGTGCTTTTCTTACCTATTTTGTGTATTTAGTTCTTATTGCCTACGTAGTGAAGTTATTTAAATTTAATAGGCGTCAAGTCGAAGGTAGGAGAACATGTGACGAATATTAGTACCAATACTTATAACTAAAGTAACTCTTTTTTCAGAGGAATTAGTTCTTCACGCAGAAGCTGTTAGAACAGCCCTAATGTCTTCTGCTACATTTGTGGCGATTATACTGTAGTGAAACAAAGAAAAAACATCACAGATTTTGTTAGCTTATTTCAGCGTACAGCTTGGAGACCAAGACAAGTGTGCAAAACGTGTGTCGAATGTTTACGACAGTGGTCAAACGAAAAAACTTTAAAATTTGGTGTGCCCATGGTGTGGAGAGAACCTGAAAACCAACATGATGATTGTTATTTTTGTTTAGTTAATGTAAAAGGTTTTAATAAATACAAGAAAGGCAAATGGGATTATCCTGATTTAGAATCAGCACGAAGACCTGTGCCACATAGCGAAGAGATTCCCGTACCAGTATATACAACACTGCCAGATGTTCTGATGGCGGAAGAAGAGGAAGAAATTAAGGACCAGTACAGTAGCAGTGGAAGTGAATATGAGCAGGAAATACAATCAACACCACAGCAGTTCTCTCAAGAAGAACTGAATGACCTGATACGGGATCTCGGTCTATCAAAGCAAGCATCTGAACTTTTGGCATCCAGATAGAAAGAACAAAACTGTCTACAACCAGATATAAAAATAACCATTTATAGGACACGATAGGTAAAACTTGTTCCTTACTTTAGCCAAGATGAAGATCTTATTTATTGCAACAACATTCCCGGACTTTTTCGTCAAATGGGAATACAATTTGTTCCAGGTGATTGGCGACTATTCATAGACAGTTCCAGTAGAAGCTTACAGTGTGTTTTGCTACACAATGGCAACCGATATGCGTTAATTCCTATCGCCCACTCAACAAAACTTAAGGAAGAATATCAAAACATCAAGTTGGTATTACAGAAACTATCCTATGAAGAACATCAGTTTTCCATTTGTGTTGATCTAAAAATGGTCAACTTCTTGCTTGGGCAGCAAGGTGGGTACACAAAATACCCTTGTTTTATCTGCTTATGGAATAGTAGGGTGAAGCAAGATCATTGGAATATGGTTAATTGGCCAATAAGACAAAATATGACTGTAGGAACAGCAATTGTCATAAACGAACCATTGGTTGACCGTGAAAAAATCATTCTCCCACCGCTCCACATCAAGTTAGGACAGATGAAACAATTTGTTAAGGCTTTGAGTAAAGATGGCGAGTGCTTCAAATACATTTGTAGATCGTTTCCTAGGCTAAGTATGGAAAAGCTAAAAGCGGGTATTTTTTATGGCCCTCAAATTCGCAAACTTATTAAGGACTCTAATTTTACAAATCACATGACGACACTTGAAGCTGCTGCTTGGTGTAGCTTTGTTATGGTAGTTAAAAAATTCTTGGGTAATCACAAAGCGGACAGTTACGAGGAATTAGTGCAACAGATGTTATTAAACTTTAAAAACTTGGGTACTAATATGAGTATTAAAGTACACTTTCTTCACAGCCACTTGGATAAATTTCCCGACAATCTTGTCAATTTCAGTGAGGAACTAGGGGAACGGTTCCACCAGGATATAAAGGAGATGGAGGTAAGGTATCAGGGCAGATGGGATCACCATATGATGGCAGACTATTGTTGGAGTCTCCAACGTGATGTACCTGACGGTCCTCATAAAAGAAAATCCTACAAAAAGAGCTTCTTTCCTACGAATTAGATGTAATTTTTAAAATTAAATTATTTCTTTGCTGTAACACCTAATCAATAAATGAATTTTATTATTTTTTCGTTTCTCTTTTTTTGAAACCACTTTAATATTTCTTACTAAAAGTTGCTTATAAGGGCCATTGGTCTATTAAATTGATATTTTTCTCTATCTTATCATATTTTGATAATATATCTCTAAAATTAGAGCCAATTCACCTAAATGGACGTCAAATTCGTGATCAGCACCACGAAATTACCTAGAAATCGCCCAAATATTGTTGACAATAAAATTAGTGTTGATCAGTGTTATCGGCCCTTCACGCCTTTAACTCATGATATAGAGGACATCAATGCTCTCACTCCTGGACACTTTCTAACTCCAGAACCCTTGAAAACACTTTCTCTTTCTGATTTGTCAACAATTTCTATGAATAGACTGTCTCGGTGGCAGCTTCTTCAAAGGCTACATCAAGACTTTTGGTCTCGTTGGAAACAACGCTCAAAGTGGCTAACGTTCACATCACCTTCTCCTAACATAGGGCAACTAGTCTTACTTCACGAGGATAATGTTCCCCCAGAGCGTTGGATCGTGGCTCGAATTACTGCTTTACATCCTGGTTAAGATGGTATTGTTAGGGTTGTAAGCTTTCGGGTTACCAATGGTATTTTTAAGCGTCCTTTGGTCAAATTGTCCCCTTTGCCGATAGAGGACAATTAATGTACTCCTGATAAGTAATATTTTTTTTGTCTTATAGTTATTTTTAGATTTGTAAATATATAACCAGAAACAAAATATCTCTATATTCCTTTCTTTTTTTTTGTCAAAATGCAGTCATGCATGTTTGTGATAGCGTTACAATCGATTCATTTGATATTTTAAAATTTAACCGCGCTACGATGACATTTCACCTCGCCTTGCATTGGGTCAATCGGTCGAAACCGGACCTAAGCGATTAGTGTCCGAATTACCTCTATATGCAACAGAACAATGTTCACAAATTGGTGATCATCCTGTGTTGCATCGCCTCCAAGCCGGCCGACTAGCACATTGTCCATCGGAGCGTAGTAGCCAAGGTAAAGTGTAATTAAATAAATTGATCCTACAGTCCATTAAAATAAAATAAAAAAATCAAAGCGCCATCATCGTGAACACTGTACATTAGTATTTTTAAAAAATGTTAATATGTTATATATTATAAGTATATTCCTACATCAATTTATTTTTGAAGAAAAATAGTCCCTCACGAATTGAGTAGGGGGCGGGGGGGTAAAGTAAAATAGCACGATTTCAAACTCTTCCGCGAACGGAGCTGCCACTGTTTGCAGCCAGTAGATGTTTAGAAGTGGATTTTGTGGCGGTCGTATCTCGATCTTATTTAAAATATAATTATTTACACATTTTTCGGTGACTATTTGTAAAATCTGCAGGTGAGTGTAATTGTCGATACTTCTATCTTTATTAAATAAACATGTTTTTGAAAGCAACACACAATTTTATTGAAAATAGAGATTGTTAGGTTAATGTTAAAAATTTTTACCGGGCAGTGTTGTTTTTAAATCTATTTGGGACAATGTGAAATGGTAATAGATGGGGCAGAGTGAAATATTGTTTCACTTTGCCCCACATGTAACTATACTTAATTGCCAGCATTAAAAATTAATATCTCTCTTTCCAGGGGCAAAATGCGAAATTACAAACGAAAAACGGCACAACAACAATGGTCTACGGAGTCAATGAAATCTGCGCAAGCGGGTATCCTTAGCCAAAATCAAGCTGCTAGGCAATACGGGAATTGCTGTTGCTACGTTAAATCGGAGAATCAAAGGCGGAAAAAATGAGGAAGAAGCGTCAATAAAGAAGCTAGGCCGATTTCAGACCGTATTCCGCCCGGAACATGAAAAAGCGTTAGTTGAGCACCTTATTGGTATGGATAAGCTATTTTTTGGTCTGTCTTATTTAGAACTAAGAAGTTTAGCTTTCCAATCCGCATAACTCAATAAAATTCCGAACAACTTTAATAAACAAAACTGTCTAGCTGGTAAATACTGGTTATACCTGTTTTTAAAAGGCATCCCCAACTGACATTGAGAACACTAGAAAACATATCGGCAGGCAGCTTTAATAAAGATTCTGTCGACACATTTTTTACTCTATTGGCTGAACTTCAAGATAAATATGCCTTTTCTGCCAGCAGAACGTACAATTGTGATGAGACCGGTATAACAACTGTCCCAAATAAGCCAACAAAAATTATATCCGTAAAGGGTGAAAATCAGGTGGGAAATTTTACATCTGGTGAGAGGCACTCTAATTACAGTCGAAAATTGTGTTAGTGCTTCGGGTCCCTACGTTCCACCTTTTCTTATTATTCCTCGTCAGAGAAGAAATCCTATTTACGAGGTAAACTTGCCTCCAGGAAGTATTGTGACTTTTCAAAAATCCGGATGGATGCAGACAGAAACAATGAGCGATATCTGGATTCCTCATTTTTTTAAACATACTCATCCAACCGAAAATGATCCTGTTCTCCTAATATTAGACGGGCATTCAACACATGTGAAAAATTGGGCTTTAATACAAACAGCAAGGCAACACCATGTTCATATTTTGGTAATCCCTCCTCATACATCACACAAGCTTCAGCCCCTTGATGTAAGCTTCATGTATCCGTTAAGCAATTATTATTCTCAAGAGGTTAGAAACTGGCAGAGAAACAAATCAAATAAACTCGTGGAATTACAAGATGTAGGCCAAATTTTTAGTAAAGCCTATGCAAGGGCAGCCACACTCTCAAATGCAGAAAATGGCTTTAAGTCAACAGGTATTTTCCCATACGATAATACCAAATTTGCAGACATAGATTTTGCACCGTCACAAATAACAGAACGACAAAATATTTTTGAAAGAACTCCAGATCATTTTCCAGCAACAGCTTCTGTTCAACCTAAGAAAATGGGTTGTGAACATTTGCCTTCTCTTGATTCAGTCAGTCAGGTAACTAAAGAAACAACTGAACCTGAAAATGAAACTTTAGCAGGTGTTGTGAAAGACATCTGTCACGGAGAGCGGATTCATCTTTTGTCGCTGTCAACAATTTAATTTTTATTTAGTAGTGTTTGCCTCTGGCAGTTGGTATCTGTCCGCTGTCAGAGCTAGTTTTTGTATCGTCTGAGAATAGAGGTCGAAGTGTGTGTGTGTCACTTTTGACAAATATATATAAAAATTCAGAAAAAGATTAGACTATTTATTTATATAACCTATCAGTTAACAAGTTTGCGAAGGATTGAAACTGCAGCAAAAGTTTCTACCAAAAGTACTCAAATCAGGGCTAGCAAAAGATTAATAATCAGCCCCAACAGCAGGTAAAAATAATGAAGACAATCAGACAACTCCGAATACTAGTGATTTAGCAATTCCGTGTCATTCATTTTATACTCTGAAGGACACTTTTGAAAGTTCACATATATCTTCTTTAAAAAAATCCGATCTCCAAGTGATATTCTTCCACTGCCAAAACGAGCAAAAAAGAGTAGAAAACGTAGGCATGGTAAAACTGCTATTATAACACCTTCCCCGTATTTGTTAGACCTAAAGCAGAGTTTAGAAAAATCCAAACCAAAAGCTGTAAAAAATGTTAAACCAAATTTGAGCCAAGAAAATGTTAAAAGTAAATCTAAAAAAATAAGGAAGTCCCGAAACACATTGACGGAATCTGAGAGCTCTTTGGAAGAGTCCACGAACATATGTCAAGATTCTGATTCTGACGAACTTATTTCATTAGATGATGAAATCGAAGCAACAGAGTTAGGCAGTCAAAAAGAAAAGGAGTTTACTTTAATACAGAAGAATATTGAAAAAGACGATTTTGTCGTGGTAACTTTAACGGAGAGAAGAAAGGGAACGGTAAGGAAATTTGTAAGATAAATTGAAGGGTAGTGCTTAGAGAACATTTACGAGGAAGCAGCATATGATATAACTGACCTGAGAAACTACAGAAATCATCAGGACTCATTCGTGTTTCCAGAAATACCCGACGAGTGTTATTTTAAAAAGTGAGATTGTAGGAGTTCTAATCAATTTTTCTTCACTTCGCCATGGATTGTAGGAGTTCTAATCAATTTTTCTTCACTTCGCCATGGAATAATTAAATTTGTTTTTGTTAAATTATAGTTTGGAACCGTATAATAGAATACCTCTTTGTTATTTTTCAAATTACATTATTATTTTAAAGACTTGTTAAATATATGCTAGCCATATCTCACATTACCCCACCGACCATTTCACTTTACCCAACCATGCGAGGCAAAGTGGAAAAAAGATAATTGCAGACAAACATACGCTTAACAAAAAAATTACTCCCTTAAATATATATTTTCACATAATAATCTTAAATGTTACAGTAATAAGATATTTTTTTACAAAATTTAGTTTCGAAATTTGAAAAATTTATTCAATTTCAAAGTTTAGCTATTCCACTTTACCCCACTTTACCCTATATCTATATCATTTCTATCGATTTCAAATAATTAAACATCAACGTACTCATATAACTTCTTTATTGATTTTGAAGCAAAAGAAAACAACGAATGACTCAATCGTATGTAAAAATATAATTTAATAGGACAATTTTAGTCCAAACTAGAATTAAATAACACAATACTAAATTAATAGATTCGATACCCTAGACTATGGTTCTGGAGCGCATATATTGTGATGTACTAAATACATGTCAAGCTAGTTGAGTAATATCAAGCATAAGTAAATTTGAAAAAATATTTTTGAATTATTACTGTTATTAAAGTACCTAATCTGAAATATGGTAGTCAGCAATTCATCATTTAATTCAAGACAAAAAGTTCTTACAAAAATGTGAAAACTAGTGTCGTTAATGAGGTGCAGAGTGTTGACTATTTAATTTTTCCTTGGTGGCACTACTGGTTTTCATAACTAATAAGAAAGGATGTGTTCAATCTAAATGGCCTTTGGAATGTTGACAAATACAAGAACCAAAAAAAGAACAAGAAATTGTTATCGTACGTATTTCCTTATATAGGTTCTGCCTTCGTTTGTTACGTTTAATTATGCCAAAGTGGCATTTTTTCCATAAATTAACCAATGGTAATTCCTTGTTGGTTAGGCGTATGTATGTCCAGCATTATCCAAATACCTACCGTTTACTATATTCCGCAATGATTACTAACCTACATCTTCATTTACAAGGCTGTAATGTTATTCGCAACACTCCTGGCTTTTTCGAATGTACCCAACAATCTATTGAACTTTGAGCAGATGCATGCATTTTAAATGGAGGTGCATATTTTGAAAATCTGTTATAAAATATATTATTTTTTATGTTATTGTTTCTATTGAATTAATGAAAACGCTGAACACCCTATATCTGCAAAATATATTACACATGTTTACAAGAACTTTTTGTTTTAAAATATTTTACATTACATTGGAAACACCCTGTATAAATATAATTTTACGCACAAAGCACATAATTTTTTATGAATTTTTGCCAAACTAAACTGATTACATTAATATTTCGATTTATCAGAAAACATATAAAAGGAATTTTTATGATCGCAGGATGTTTCGTCGCCTCAGAGCAATACTAGGACATCTCAAAAATTGCGATTTTCGGATATTTGCATATAAGCAGGCACAGAAAATGACTTCAAATAATGCAACACTAAGATATCCTATAAAATGTATTATAACAAATATCCTAGGGTTACACAGGTTTTAAAGTTCATTGTTTGTTAGTGCAACTGTAGGATAAGATAGTATATCCTACTGTTTCACCGAAGTTTTTTACTTACAAATAAACATAACCTACTGTTACCCGCATAACACTGAATGCTTACAGGTCTTTTCCTCTCAGTCGTCAGTAGCTGTCGATAAAAATTGATGTGTTTCTGTAGTTTTGAAACCAATACTGATTAACAAGTTAGTAATGAGTTTGAGTCGCACAAGGAAAATGAACGAATTGACAAGGACCGAACGTATTTTACAAATGGCTAAAAGAGGTTCAGATTCTGACGACAAATCTACGGAGAAAAAATATAGCAGCAATGGTACGTAACCTATAAAATATGTATGCAGTTATTCCAACACCGAATTACTTGGCTCGCTTCAGTAGAAACGATGGATGCAAATGTTTAATTTTTTATCTGTATATAGGGTGTTAAAATTACCTAACTGCTTTTCTTCAAATCAATTTCTAAAATTTAGTTTCTTTCCAATGGTGTCGGTACTAGCATGTTTATGATTGCCTTTGTCCTGTTATATCAGTTAATTACTGTTTTTTTAGACCTGGAATCATTATCAGTTGATCGTGGTGCAGCTCTGAAAAACAATTCTGGAGAAAAAACCAGTTAACTGCAGAGTGGATTGAAAATCAGAATTTTAGTTTTGGAACGGATAATGACCCATCATTATATTATTACAGTCCCGCTCCAATTATTGTTCAAAAAGAAACCTAAAATGATTCATTATCAGCTGCAAATATCAACATGAGTACTCATAAGGAGTTCACGGTTTTAACAAGCGTGCCAGTAAATGAAAACGAGAAAGAAAATGTGAAACCAGATAGAAGTGAGTAAATTAGAATTCCAGTTTCAATTAAATTTAAAGGTTAAACATTGATGCGATTATCTTAATTTAATTGAATTTTCAACGGATTTACTTACTTTTTGTTTAGTCTAGATATTATATGGTACAATATGAACCTATGTAATAATTGAATTTTTTGTTATCATTTTCGATGCTTTGGAAGATCACGCAGTACCACCAATACCTAATGGCAAAAATTCAAGGCATGAAAATGACAATGCAAGCGATTTTTCACAAGATGATGACTTAATAGACCCAGATTATATACCCAGTGCGAAGGTAATGTAATAGAAAATAATAAAATCAATGAGGTAGGGGAAAATTTGGAATATATAGAGGATGAAATGACGCCAAAGAGTGAACTCCTTAAAAGCAGAAAAAGGTTAAGAGATGAGACCAAATGGGGAAGAAATAGGAAAAAGTTTAAAATCAACTCGGGTCAAGAATATGTTTCTAGATTAGGAAAAAAACATGGAGCAAAATCTGTTTTACCTGCTTGTGCACAAAAATGTACTTTCAAATGTTCCGAAAAAATATGCGAGGATGATAGGGCATACATTTTCAAAAAGTATTACGAGCTAGCCGACAAAACTCGCCAGAGAGAATATTTGTATCGAAACATTGACAAAATATTGCCAAAAGATGACAAAACATACAAAAAAAACTCACTTGTGCGTATTTTTTTAACATCAGAGATCAGAAAATCAGAGTTTGCAAATTATTTTTCAAAGCCACATTAAACATATCAAATTGTGCGATAGACACTGTTGTGAAAAAGATAACTGAACATGGTTTTCTAGCTAAAGAATAAAGAGGAACACATGCAAATCGGACCAATAAAATAGGTGACGCTTTAATCCAGGAAGTAATTGATCATATCAATAGATTTCCGAGGACAGAATCTCACTACTGCAGATCATCGACAAAAAAGAATATCTAGAAGGATCATTAAACATCAGAATGATGTACAGGTTGTATAAGGAGAAGTGTATAGAAAATAATATGCCGTTTGTGAAACAACATACCTATCAGGAAATTTTCAACACGAAATTTAATCTTGGTTTTTTCAAGCCAAAAAATAGCAACTTGTGTATTCGATTATATGGTAGTATGGTATAGGAAAACATATTGTAATAAATACGAAATATGACAAAGGGAAATTTAAGGACACCTATATAGATATAATTTTCTTGATAATAAAATAAGTCGAATCCAATTTAAAATAAAAACAATTGTTGACCTACACCAGAAAAGAATTTAAACAAACAATGATACGCAACCGACAAGGTCGATGGCAAAACACACTATGGTTTGTTTATCAAAAATATAGACAAACCTTGCAACTTAGTATAAAGAAAATTAACCTTCAATTACGAAAATAAAAAATATGAGACAAGGGCAAAATCCCAAATCTTCTGAAATAAATAGCAGAAAATTTGTTAACAAAAGCAGTGAGCTAGTAACCCTCATAGAGTGCTCAGGTACTGTAAGGCCTGACACTTCGACGGCCGTACGCCAACAGTAATATTGTGTAGTTGTGACTTGTGATATTTAAAAAACGTAATTTCTTTTTCTATGTCATTATAATTATTTTTTTGAACAAATATCGTATTGACATTTTATTTGATTTGACGGGGTGTCCAAAGGTACATTTTCTGGTCATATTAAGTGCGTATTGATATTTGAGCCCCTCACCTAACATATTTAGGAAATAGTACGATTTGCAATCGATCTAATAATCCAGGGGAACCCTAAAATTTTACTCAAGAAAATTTAAAGATTGAACAGGGATATTCATATGTAAGAAATATCGTATTTATACCTTCAGATTTCGAAAGACTGGTTTTGATAATTATTTTCTTATACTGTACGGGGATATTCATATGCAAGAAATATCGTATTTATACCTTCAGATTTCGAAAGACTTGTTTTGATAATTATTTTCCTACGAGTATATTGTACTGGGATATTCATATGCAAGAAATATCGTATTTATACCTTCAGATTTCGAAAGACTGGTTTTGATAATTATTTTCTTATATTGTACGGGGATATTCATATGCAAGAAATATCGTATTTATACCTTCAGATTTCGAAAGACTGGTTTTGATAATTATTTTCTTATACTGTACGGGGATATTCATATGCAAGAAATATCGTATTTATACCTTCAGATTTCGAAAGACTTGTTTTAATAATTATTTTCCTATATTGTACTGGGATATTTATATGCAAGAAATATCGTATTTATACCTTCAGATTTCGAAAGACTGGTTTTGATAATTATTTTCTTATATTGTACGGGGATATTCATATGCAAGAAATATCGTATTTATACCTTCAGATTTCGAAAGATTTTTTTTTTAGTTATTTTCTTATATAATACAGGGATATTCATACGCCAGATATCTTTCATTTATGTCATAATCAGGAAAGACTACTTTCAGAATTTTGGAAGACGTTTTGCCCGAGTCATATTAATTTTTTTTCATTCCTTATACAGGGATAGTCATATGTAAGACATCTTTTTCTTTTGTCATAATAACTAGAAACTACTTCCAGATTATGAAAGACGTTTTTCCCCAATCAGTTTCTAGTGTATCATACCGGGATACTCTCCCCCGAGTAACTTTTATTTTTGTCCAAACCAGGGCTGAATTACTGGATTTAATTAATTACTGTTTGTAATATATATGTACATATTATCCACCCAGTCTGCTTCCTTTATCAACAACCCCTACCCTCGGACCAGCAAGTTAGAACGGGCTGACGCGACCTGCCTTAGAACTCAGGCTTGGCACATTGTATAAGCCCAAGAGGCCCCACGGAGACCTTGTCCGCTCGTGCCAGGAAACCACCTCCACCGAGGTTACCCACAGGGGGATTCCTGGCTCTAAATTGTGCCATAAGGCACTGGTGACAGCACGCTGCAAAATTCAAGGAAATGGGGATTCAAAGGTTGTCCTACACTGGTAACGGAGGGCTGTAAACCCTAACTGACCACTAGTTATTACACTGGTGACAGCGGATTCCTTGATCTACTTCATTACAAGATCATATTATTCTATAGTGATAATTGTTCCGCCCAATTTTTGGTAACTATGTATTTGTACGCAATAGAATGCTTGGATCTCGAACAGATAATTCACAAGTATTTAATCGTGGGGCATACTGAGAATGAGGGCGACTCTATGCATTCATGTATAGAAAAAGAAAAGAATAGGATTTTGAAAAGCGGACCAATTTACGTTCCGACCGAATTCATAACTATTGTAAAAACTGCCAAGAAAAAAGGCATGTCCACAGAAGATTTTATAGACTGGAAGAAGATGAACACAACAATGAAGAAAACTTTCAAAGTAAATGAAAACGGAGAAAAAGTATCTCGGAATGATATCAAAATAATAATGATTAAAAAGACAGAATCCAACAAGATTTTTTACAAGACATCCTGCGGCGATAAAAAATACAATATTATCGATATAAACAGAAAAAAAAAGACGAATAATAAAACCAGCAGAGGTCCCTTTATTTCCGGCCTATACTGCAGCACCAACTATTCCAGTGAATAAAAAGAATGACCTCGTGAGTTTATGCAATGAGAATTTAATTCCTAAAAAACATCACAATTTTTTTATGTCACTTGAAGCAACTTCCAAACACGATAGCGATTGTAACAGAGAATTGAATTAAATAATCCAGTACTCAATTTTGTTGTTTTTATTTTTGAATAAAGCGATTACATAAATTTCTTCAAATTAGAATTTATTAGTTGTTTTTTCTGTAACATAAATTGCAGACATACACAAGGTAACACTAAGACAAGTATTAGATATCCTAAAAATTGTCATGAAGTTCAGTGTAACAGTAGGACAAGTATTAGATATCCTAAAATTTCTCATTAAGGTCAATGTAACAGTAGGACAAGTACATTTTTTTCTAAGTTCTAATTTCCCAATGTAATTTATAGTTCGTAACTTTTATTTGTGAGGGTATATTGCACTCTTAATGAAAAAATTATTCATATTCTTGTATTACTAGCTGCGCTATTATAGCGTTAAAATACTGAGACATTTTAAATTCAATTTTCTGGCAAACAAAGATTTAACACATATCCTAGTGTTGCTCTGAGGCGACAGTTTACTAGTTTTATTTGTATTAAAAAGCTATATAATTCATGTCAAAAACTTCATAAATAAAGATCTTCACAATATTATGTGAACCATAGTTAGAGGATTATTTAATGACAGGTAATTAAAAATAAAAAAATTAAAATCAGTTTAAATATACGTTGACACTAAAAACGTGTTTTGTTTTAAACAAATAAGGAATTAGTCATTTACTACAACCACAAAAATATATTTATGCTCAGATACAGAAAGTAAAAATATGAAAACACCACAAGAAAACAAGATTTTTAGATTTGCTGCAAGGTTTCCAGCAGAACATCTTTCCAGTTTATAGAAAATATATAGAGTAATAGAAAGTGCAGCAGTTACTCCAATTGTATTTCCCTATCAATCCTTTTGTCTTCTGATTATCTTTGGTATTGTGTATTTTGATATTGAAGTGTCTATAATAATCTAGTGTAGGTAAGTCTGGAGATTGGCTGGTCATTGTCTCTTTCCACGATCATATCTCTATGATAACACGAAATTTCACCACAGAGTAACTTGGGATTGGGAATATGACCAATATAGCATTTATTTTTTGCAGCTACAATACAATTTATTTGAAGTTAAAAAATAAAAAATAGACGTTGTCTTTTTCACAAAACTGAGATTTGCATCAGCTTATTGGCTGTACTGAACTTCACTGAAGATTATTATTTTCCGACTCATATCTAAAGAATAAAAATAAAGTTACATATCGTCACTGCCGTGGAAAAATATTCTATGTGTTAAAATGTAAATTTTACAGGAAACATAATATTTCAAGGGGAATAAAAACATCACTTCGTTATTGAATTTTGTTATTACATTTAAATATAACTGAGAATATATTGAAGAAAATAATAAATAAGAATAAGAATAAAGAAAAAAATAAATAATAAAGAAAACATGGAAAGACATAATCCTAAATATGACAAGTATTCAGATCGGGTAGCGAGTATAACATTACGACTATCCGAAAGATATACCATACAAATCATACAGGTCTACGCCCCAACAACAAGCCACTCAGAAGAGAAAATAGAGGAATTCTACAATGAAATCACACAAGCACTAGACGATGACTACAGCCATTTCAAATACATAATAGCCGACTTCAACGCCAAAGTGGGAAAAAGAAATAATCAAGAACAAGCCATAGGGAACTTTGGAATTGGGAACAGAAATGAAAGAGGGGAGAGATTAATACAACACGCACATCAACACAACATGTCAATAGCTAACACATTCTTCAAAAATAACACCAACCGAAAATGGACATGGCAATCCCCCAATGGAACCACTAGAAATGAAATCGACTTTGTTCTAACTAATAAACTCAACACTATCAAAGATGTAAATGTCCTCAACACAAGACTGGAAAGACTAAAGCTGGAACTAAGCCAACAGCAACAGGAATAGATCTCAACAAGCTAAAAGAGAATTCCGATCAATACCAGGCGCGGTTCCGCGATATGCTGCAAGAACAGAAGGACAACACAGAAATGATGGAAACTATCCTAAGATGCGCCAAAGAAGTAGGAGGCCCCAGACAATCTAGCCAACACAAGAAGCTGCCTGAGGAAACCAGAGCATTCCTAAAGAAGCGCAGAGACATTAAGACAAATAACAACATTCAGAGAATAGAATACACAGAACTCTGTAAAACCATAAGAAGATTGCCGAAGATATCAAAAAATATAACGAAAGATTAATCGAAACGGGAATCGAGAACAGGAAAAGTTATAAGAACGCCAAAAGGTTCATGATCATAGGCAAAAAACAGGTGGTAGCTCTAACGAATGAAAATGTTAGAATAACAAAGAGGACATAATAAACCTAGTCACCAAATTCTACAGCGAACTATACAAAGCCCCACAAATCTTAGAAGGAAAAATGTCGACACCTAGAGAAATAAATGAAATACCAGAAGTTATCATTGAAGAAGTAGAAAAGGCTGTAAAAATGGAAAAGCAGCAGGAAACTTAAATTCGCAGGCAGACACACTTGGAAAATCCTGGCTAATATATACGCAAACTGTCTAAGAACAAGAAGCATGCCACAAAAATGGAATAGCGCCAACATCATCCTAATCCACAAGCAAGGCAGTAAAGAAGTCATAAGAAACTACCGCCCAATAAGTCTGCTACCGGTGGTATACAAAATAGTCACTAAAATCATTAGCAATAGGATACAAAACACACTAGATGCTGCTCAACCAAGAAAACAGGCGGGTTTCAGGAGCGGCTTCAGCACAATAAATCATATTCACACATTGAGAGAAGTTTTCAGTCGGACAAAAGAATATGAGATACCACTAGCACTTCGAAAAGGCATTCGACTCGATATATCCCAAAGCCATTATAGAAGCCCTCACAAATCAAGGTGTCGACAAACCATATATAGGTAGTCTAGCAAACATATACAAGGAAGCTAAAGCTAGAGTAATAATACACAAAGATTTCCCAGAATTCCCAACTGGTGAAGGAGTGCGACAAGGAGATGCCATATCTCCCAAACTCTTCACCGCAACACTAGAAGAAACCTTCCGAAAGTTAGACTGGAACACCAAAGGTTTTTACATGGACGGAGAACATCTCAACCACCTCAGATTCGCTGACGACATAGTTCTAGTCGCCAATAACCCTGAAGACCTACAACAACGAATTAAACATTGCAAGTAACGAAGTAGGCCTCATAATGAACCTAGCAAACACCAAAATAATGTACAACGAACTGATAGACCAAGAAAGAATACAAATAGATAACACAACACTGGAAATAGTAGACGAATACATTTACCTGGGCCACTTAATACACAATTCAGGTTCTCTACTCCCAGAAATTAATATAAGAGCGTTCGACCAATGCAAAATACCTGTACTAACATACGGATGTGAAACTTGGACACTAAAAACAGAAATCATAAGAAAACTCCAAGTAACACAAAGGTCTATGGAGCGAAACATGCTAGGAATAACCAAAAGGGATCGTAAAAGAATAGAATGGATAAGACAGAAGACTCAGGTTACTGATGTCATCCATAGGGTTAAAACACTCAAGTGGCAATAGCCAGGACACCTGGCGAGAAGAACAGACAATAGATGGACCACAAAAATAACACAATGGTACCCTAGAAGCATAAAGAGACCTAGGAAAAGATCTAACCTAAGATGGGACCATGATATCAAGAAGTTAACAGGAACAACGTGGGCCCGATTAGCCAACAATAGACAACAATGGGCCCAACTGAAAGAGCAATATGTCGACGTGTAAAAAAGGGAGGCCACTACGTATGAATAAGGCTGATGATGATATTGAAGAAATTATTTTAGGTTACAGTGAACACATGGCAGCTTTTGCGGTTTTAAAACATGAAACACATAGATGATTTTTGCCTATCTAACTACAAGAGAACACCAAAACTACAATATTGCAGAATACTTAATAAGAACAGTTTTAATACTTAATTTTTGGTTTTAATCTTTTTATTAGAGTGAAATGGGATATTATCATAAAAACTATGATGATCTTTCTCGATGACGCTCTTTACCACGTGCAGTTTTTGCTTGAAGCAGATAGGTTTCTTGTTATAAGAATTAAAACTAGCCAATTAAATTGACACATGCGATATTTTGCTACAAGTTAGATACCCTAAATTTACGTCAGGTGGCAGCAAAACATTGTTTTCATGAAACGTGCACATAGGTTTTTCTACGGTAGCGACGATATATTGTGTGCCACCTGACCTCTGCCAATATATTTTTTAATGTTATTAAATTTACCTATTTACAAGGAACATAGCACTGCATTCGACCTACATACATTTTCTTAACGGAATAATATATATAGTCAATATAACAATAATGTATATTCTGAACAAATGATATTTTTAAAATGATTAACATTGATTAATTTTGACAGTGTGACAATATTTACTTATAAATCATAGTCACCTTTTCAATACCAACCACATGAATAGTTTATAGATACATACATAAATCATCCTCTTCTACCTTCTAAGGTTATTGAAAATGTTTCACCGTGTTTTTCGGTTGTGGGCACATAGTTTATATAAACTTCAAAATACACTCCTATATTAACCTTGAAAGATTATTATTGCCATATTTCCTTTGCGAAATAGTCATGTGTTTCAAACTTTGAACTGCCAAAAAAATAAACTTATATTAAGAAACTTTATATGTTAAAGCTACATGTAAAGGAATGAATTATTACAGTTTACTGAGTCTCTTTAAGGTATCGTCAACCTGAAAGTATAAAAAGATAATGTTATTTATCAACAATATTCAAGAGTAAAAATAATGGACAAAATGCACACTCAAGAAGGCAATAAATTGTTGCGCGGCATGAAATTTTAGTAAATTACTTATATTCCTTGTATTTTTGAAAGGATATTGAATGAGTCGTTTTAACTGTTTTGTAACCAAATAACTGATGGAATAGGCAAGAAAGAATATCTAAAAAAGGAATTATCACAAGACGGATTCATCTAGTTCGTATGTCAATGCCAACATAAAAAACTCCGAAATTAGTATTAGTACAAACATAATTGAAGTTTGTAAAATTTTATAAGAAATTACTTTCAAGAAGCATTTACTGAATGATCATCAAGATGTTCCACTTTATATGATCACATACGTTTTGTTGGAAGATATAAGACATAATACTATAAAGTGCAGTGTAAATATTGGCAGGGGACTGTAAAATATATGCAGTTTATGGATAAATATATTAGTTTGATTGGTGGCTTAGTGAATCCTCTGTACCGGGTGGCCAGCTAAGAACGACAGTCAGCCATATCTCAGGAGAGGATTATAGCACAGGTTCGGAAAAAAGATTTTATAACAAAAGTGGCCTCGAGAAACGCCTGGAAATTATTTTCAGAATTGTAGGTCCACCGCTAGAGGGCACATTTGACAGCGCATTTTCAAAATTTACTCAATTAAGGAGCATATTAAATATTATAATCAGATTCCTCGACAAATTCTGCATATTTTTAATATGACAAGTTTAAGTCTATCTCTTCAAATAAGGGGTGGGGGAGAGTGGGAACCTTGTTACGAATAACGCCTGTAATTCCGGTTCTGCTTGACCGATTTTTATAAACTCGATGTTGTTTGAAAGAGCTTTTGTTGAACAATCGAAAACATGTAAATATGAAGCAATCTGATTAATAGCATAAATGCTAGAGGGCGCTGTTTTTTTTTTAAATATTGTGTTTTCTCGAAACCATTTTAAATGGAAGCATACAAATTGAAGTAGGTCTTTAAAAAGTAGACTGAATTAGTAATAAAACAGTGCAAACCGCAAAGCGATATTTCTTTTCTATGCTGAGATATCGCAAGCAACAGGTAAATGGCGGGAATTTATCTTCAAACGTCTAGAAGGCTGGTGAAGTAAGTTGTGTTACATTTTTTCAATTATATAAGAATGTTATATTTGTTTTCAAGCGATGTGTTAATAAATCAAAAGCATAAAATATCCATAAAAACGATACTTGCCCAACAACAACAAATACAGTTTAAAATATGAATTACGATTTAGGTCGCGTTGTATCAAACACCTAAACTCGGTTTAATGATAACTGATGTTTAGACGGATGTAATTGATTGATAATAAATACATCAATCTGTCACAGTCTAAACATGAGTAATTATTAAACCGAGTTTAGGTGTTTGATACAACGCACCCTTATTGATGACAACAAAATTTGTAAAGATCGCCATGTAAGATACAAAATAGATTCCCATTTGAAAACAAGCAAGCTATGCGTTTGACGCATATGTCAAAAATTATTAATCGTGTTGCAGTTAATAGACTTTCTTTATCTTTTCGCAATAAAATGATTCTTAAAAATGAAGAAGCATTTGATATGTTGGCAGTTTATTTTGAATGTATGAGAAATGCAACCGTTGCTGCTTGAGTGTATACACTGCAGTACCCAAATAGACGGCATCACAATAGAAGAGTTTTTCTCCGACTCGCACACCGTGTGCGTACTACTGGAAATGTGAATCTTCCTGTGTACTGAAGACAACGCAGAGGTAGAACAGAAGAAAATGGCATTGATGTTTTAGCTTATATCAATATTAACCCTCATTTAAGCACCAGAGCCATAGCTAGAGACCTAGGTATATGTCGAACCACCGTTCAAAATATTTTAGGAGGCTACTCATTTATTAATGAATGTCGTATTCGGTGTTAGAATGATAAAAATGTTTTAATATTTTTCGTTTATCCAGTAGGTAACTACCTATATGTTTCTCATTCTTATCATATCGAAAATATCATTAAATCAAAGTTAACTTGTGAAAACATGAGTAATGTATTTACCGCCATTTTATGTCCAGTTTCAATAAAACACCAAATTATTTAATGAAATTATCTTATGCTGTGTGAATATATTTTTAACTCTCAACGTGATACTTAAGTGAGGCAAACTAAAGTAAACATGTACCAATAATAAAAATAATGAGAGACCTGGCGAAAAAAATTCGTAATAACATTACGAGAGTTAATGAATTTAAAGTCATTTTTCGTTTACTAACAATGAAGGCCTTCAACGTGTCTTATTGATATGATTATACTATTTTGGATTGCACCCATATCACATGATCCTACACCAAAGTTTGAATGCTCAAGATTTCGATACCAGGTTGGATTTTTGCAATTGGCTCTCACATATGATACACGACAATCCTGAAATACTTTCACGAATTATGTGGACAGATGAGGCTACGTTTCATAATGATGGTAGTGTAAATCGATATAATATGCACTACTGGTCTGATACGAATCTCCACTGGATGCAGGAGGTCCAACCAGTGGCATAACTACGGGGGGATGAGGGGGATAGAACCCCCCCCCAGAACCCTAAAAATTAAAAAAATAGATAACATAATCACAGCAAACCTATACTTTATTCAAATGTACTAAAAGCTAGGAACTGTAGGCTACAATTTTATTTAGAAACACAAAGCTAAAATGCAGTTTTATGGGTTCAAAATTTAAAAAAAATTTCCGATACCCAGATCTCCCGGTAGTTCATCCCCTCCCAGAGCTTCATCCTAGTTACGCCACTGGGTCCAACATCAGGGTCGTTGGTCTGTAAATGTGTGGCGCGGGATTCTAGGTGGAGAAATAAATGGGCCTTTTTTTTAATGAAACTGTTAATGGAGAAAGATATATAGATTTTTTAAGCAACGAATTGCCACTTCTTTTAGAAGTCATACCTTTGGCCATTCGTCGTGACATGATCTTGCAACATGATGGGTGCCCGGGACATTATTCTAGAGATGTTCGGAATTTCTTAGATCAATCATACCCTGGAAGGTGGATAGGACGTGGAAGTTCATTTATTTGGCCACCGAGGTCTCCAAACCTAACTTGTTTAGATTTTTATTTGTGGGGGCGAGTAAAAGATCTAGTTTATGCCGATAGACCCGCAACAAGAGCTGACATGGTTGAAAGGATACGACAGACAAATACATCTCTAGCCATCAGCGATTGATTTCATGTATTGAAAATGATGGACGACATTTTGAACATCTAGGGCGACACTAATTACGTAATTGACTGTCTCGACCCTTACTTCGTGGAATATGCTCATATTAGTGTTTTTAAAATGAAACTCAAGGTCTCTAGTTAATTCCACAATATAATACAAGTTATTGAAAATTCTAAAAAATTGACAATTGTTTCGATAAATCAATATTGATTTATCGAAATAATTGACAATTTTTTAGAATTTTCAATAACTTGTATTATATTGTGGAATTAACTAGAGACCTTGAGTTTCATTTTAAAAACACTAATTACGTAGTTATTTATTAAAGGTTTCAATTGTTCGATTCAGTACAATTCTACATTTTGTAGTACATAGACGTGTTGAACGGAGTGCAATAAAAAGTAGTCTTGAACAATAAATTCAATTTACATTTAAAATAAGTTGAAGTAATTTTAGTTGGTGAATAAAAATAATATGAGTAACCAATCGGACGGAGATCCCCCCGATCCTGGAATTCAGGATGGATTTTTAGGTTTTGGTCAAAATGAACAACAAAATAACTCAACTTTAAATAAAGTAAGTAATGATCAAATTAGTACATTTATTGAAAGTATTACAAAACAAAACAAATGATAATAAAAACAAAGTAAACAAAACCATGAAACTAATTCCAACACGATAATTAGCGGGGCACAAAAAAGAGAAATATACTTATTTAAATCTACAGACACAGGCCCATATTCATTATATATTGAAAACATTTCGGAAAATTTCACTGGAAAATTAAGTGCTATGAAAATTGGAGAAACAATTTACAAATATCACGAAGAAATTAACAACCAAATAAAGTCAATAGAATCCATATGTAAAAATAGAATCAGAATAAATTGCAAAGATTTTAACAGTGCCAATACACTAGTAAAATCTTCAGAACTGACAACGAGCAGTTTAGTTGCGTACATCCCAAGATTCATGTTGCACAGAAGAGGCTTAATTAGACAACTTGAACTAGAGTATTCAGATGAGTACATTCAAAATAATATCAAAGAACACGATTTGCATTGTAGGTTCAAAGTAGAATCAACAAAAAGGTTATCCAGGAAAGTGATATTGCCGGATCAAACTGTCAAGTATGTCCCAACTGGAACGATACATTTAAATCGCAAACTCTGCCTAAATATATCGAAATTAATCACGTAATATGTGAGATTGAAGCATATGTTGAGAAAGTAGTTTTGTATTATAATTGTTTTAGATATGGTCATTTGGGTAAGCACTGTAAAGGATCGATGAGATGTTTAAAGTGTAAAGGTAATCATCCTACAGATAGTTGCACAGAAATAATAACCCCTAAATGTTTCCACTGTAACGGGTCACACTATACCAATGTTACTAACGAATGTCCCGAATTCAAATGACAAAAAGAAATTAAAAAATTAATGTCTGAAAAAAATGTATCATACAAAGATGCTGACAATAAAACTCCAAAAAGAACATTTGCAACAATTACATCGACCGATCCATCTCCTCCAAAAAGGTCATCCTATTATACTCAAACAATAATAAAAACTCCCAAAAGAACCAGACCCAATTCACCAAATCTCACATTAGAAGCACAATAAAATTATGACTCCATGCAATCTACCCTCCACCTCTGGGGGATCTCCCAGTCAGCTACATATTGTTTTAATCTCAGATCACAACACCAAGAAATGGATGAAGAAGTAAAGGAATTCATAAATACACCACAATTCTTGGAAATAATCAAAAAAATAGCTGAAAAACTTAAAGCCAAAAATACATACGATATACAAGAATTAGATTTGTTTAGTATACTCAAAAACGAAAAACAACGAACCTATAATGGGCCTATCAATGGCAGAACTTAAGATCTGCCAATGGAATTGCAAATTTGCAATTTCTAATAAAGAGGATTTATTCAACCTTCTGAGTGAGACTAATGCAGACATAACATTACTATCAGAAACTTGGTATAGACCAGGGGTCTTTGTCAATTTTCCCTTTTATAATATCCTTCGTTCCGACCGCCTAGACGGAAGGGGTGGAGTAGCTATTCTATTAAAAAAATATATAACATTTAGATAATTATTTTTACCTGTTTTTCCTGATATACCAAATAAATGTGTAACTATTAGTTGTGATTCGTATAGTATTACTTTTGTATCCTTGTATATAGAACCTGCTACATATATTGATGTAAATGTATGGAATTCCTTTTTTTCATCTATACCTCCTCCGTTTGTTATTGGAGGTGACTTTACCTCTCATAACCAGGTGTGCGGTTGTGAGTGGAATGACATTTACGGGAACACACTTTTAAGCTGTTTAGAAGACAACAATCTCATTTGTTTAAATGATGAATCTCCCACTATAATTCAATACAATCTACACTCAAGAGCCAGTGCCACTGACTTAACAGTTACTAGTCCACAGATATCACACTTATTCCAATGGAAAACACATGATGATCCTTGTCCTGATCATTTACCAATTATAATTGACTGCTTCATTAAGCCAAATAGTTTCAGTTTCAACAACAGCAGAAAATGGAAGACATTAAATACAGACTGGAGTAAATATACAGAAACTAGTGAAGAAATATTTTAAATTATCAATGAGGAACCAACATATGAAGACGTAATTAAGTCTATCAATAAAATAGCATCAACATCGATATCCCAACAATCAGTCAAAACAATCAAATCAAGAGGAAAGTACTGGTGGAATGACGAATGTGAAGAAGCAGTCCAGAAAAGAAAACTCGCGTATAACAAATATAGAGAGAATCCTAACCGTGAAAATATATTGGAATTCAAACACAGTGACGCCATGGTTGAAAAAATAACAAAAATAACGGAAAGAAAATCTTTGAAGAATTACTGCAACTCTATGAACAGCAGTACCCCTATTAAAGAAGTGTGGCAGCGAATAAATAGATATAGAGGTAGAAGACAGGAAAATTATCAACCTATTGACGTAGATGATGAGTGGATTCCTAAGTTTCATAGTAAACTGGCTCCAGATCGGGTACCACAAACGGAAGCTGATATGGAATTACCTGAAGCACCAAATGATTTTATGCATAGAACATTCACGATAAACGAACTACTTATAGCTCTTAAAATTAGTAACAACTCATCTCCGGAAAAAGACCAAATATACTACCCAATGTTAGCCAATCTGAGCAGAAACTCTCAAGAACAAATCCTCAGGCAGTTTAATAATATTTGGACCCACCAATCCCCAATACCACAAGACTGGAAAGATTACATAACAATACCAATATTAAAAAAGTACAAACCACCTGATAATTATCACTCATATAGACCCATATCGTTAGCATCTTGTGTTTTGAAGACATATGAACGGCTAATTAAAAATCGCTTAGAATTTTGGTTAGAAAAAAATCAATTATTACCTAAATCACAATATGGTTTCAGACGGGAACGATCCACACAAGAAAGTTTAACCAATTTGGTCACTGATATCCAAATAGCTTTCACTAAAAACAACTCAATTTCTGCTATTTTTCTAGACATAGAAGGAGCATACGACAATGTAAACCTGGATATCTTATATACAAAAATGATGGCTCTCGGTATACCAAAGACAATTATAATAAATATTTTAAAGATATATTCAACACGTCGGCTATATATCAGAACGAGTAGAGGCCTCACTGACATGCGACAGACACAGGTAAGTCTACCCCAAGGAAGCATCTTACGCCCACTCCTTTATATAATATACACACAGGAATTAGAAAATTTATTAACAACAGACACTAAAATATTACAATTTGCTGACGATATATGTGTCTATGCAGAATCAAAACAAATAGACAGCTGTAATAACACCCTTTCACAGAATATTTTCAATTATTAAAAAATGGACCGAGGAAGTTGGTTTAAAAATATCAGAACAGAAATCCAATGTTTGTACTTTTACAAGAAAAAGTACAATCCACCACGTTACATTAAACTGTCATCGTTCAATATTAAATATGAAACAAATGTCAAATTCCTGGGTATATATCTTGATATGAAGCTTAACTGGAAAAAACACATTAACTACATCACAACAAGGGCAGCAAATGCAATCAACATTTTAAAGTCAATACGTGGGTAAAAATGGGGAGCAGACCCTAACATAGCAATTTTACTTTATAGACCGTTAATAAGATCAATATTAGACTATGGTTCATTATTCTATCATGACATCGCCAAAACCCAACTAGAAAAAATTGAAATAATTAAAAATAGAAGTATTCGCATTTGCGGTGGATATCTGAACAGTACACCAATAAATATACTTGAGGATGAATTTCGAGAGCCACCAATAGAAATAAGAAGGGTTTTACTAGCAGGAAAATTTACATTAAAACTTATAGCTGAAAATAATGGAACATCAGAGAAATTGCAAATTTTATCTCAGTTATGCACTAGTCCCAAATACTGGGCTCGCAAGAAAAAACCACTATTGATAGAATCATATAATCAGGTCAAGGAATATAAACAAACCATACATCAAACAGAAAGATTTGCAAGCCATATAACACAATATTAAATATTTGATAACCCTCCAATAATTGTCATAGAAAAACCACAAAATGACCAGAATATACACATAGTAAATTGTAAATGGACAAATTATGAACAAATATACACAGATGGATCAGTCAGTCAAGGTAATACTTGAAGCGCTGTATATTACAAAAACATAAATAGAAATAAGGCATTCAAACTACCAGAGCACTCTTCAATATTCACAGCGGAACTCACTGCAAAAGAGAAGCTTTAAAAATGTGCCTAAACTCATGTAAGACTAACTTCGTCATTTTCACTGATAGCAAAAGCTCACTGGAAAAAATAAAAACCACAACAATTACATCAGTTAAAAATCACATAATAATTTATTGATATACTGACTCTTCACTGCCGGATAAAACTTGACAATAAACATATTTCTTTAGTGTGGATTAAAGAACATGTAGGTATTACGGGCAATGAAAAAGTAGATCTGTTAGCAAAATCCGCTGCAGAAAACTCTAGTAGGATTTAAAAACCCATTTACAGACTATTTTTCGATACTCAGAAAACAAACAAAAGAAAGATGGAACACAGGTTTCCAAGAAAGCATCAAAGGACGCTTTTATGAAACAATACAACCAAATATCCTAAATGAAGTATGGTTTAAAACATACCAAAACAGGAAAATCATTACAAATATAAACAGAATGAGGAGCAACCATGCCATGTATCCTGAGTATCAATTTAAAATCGGACTAGTAAATAGTCCAGACTGTATATGTGGTAGCATAGGAAATCTAAAATATGTCATCCTAGAGTGTCGCAATAATTCCTTACACATCAACAAGCTCTTTCATCAGTTAGTCCAAAAAAAATCCCATTACCCATTAATCTGGAATATCTACTAAACAATCAGGAATGTTTCACTGCTTTACATCAATATATAAATGACGCGTGTATAAAATTGTAAATGTAGAATAGTCTGTGTCTCCCACTCTTATGTTTATCCATCCAAGGATTAACACCTGTGTATGTCTACACCTGTCCGGGAGGTCCTCCGGCAATTACATTTTCCTAACAAGTGTCCCTGTCTCAAAAAAATAATAATAAAAACTTTTAAAAGATTAAAAAAACAAAATAAAAAAATACATTTAAAAGGAAATAAAAAAACAAAATAAAAAAAATATATTAAATTAAAAAAAAGGCTTTAGAAGCATCTAACACACTGAAAGTGCCTTTGTATTTGAAAAAAAATAATGAACTAAAAAAGAATATTAAAAAGAAAAAAAATTGTGCAGAAAAAAGTTGAAAAAAAATTGTAACAGAAAAACAGTTAATCAATTGATATAGTTTATTCTCCCATACTGGGAAAATTGATAAACCATAAGCTAATAAAGACTATCTTGAGTATACTTTACAAGATACGAAGTTTTGGCCAATTGGCGGTAGCCAGTGCCATTGACGGAGTTAAAAAAATTGTTCGATTTATCACATTATTTTAAAATTCGTTCTCATTGTTATAGTCTATTTGAAAATCAAGAGAGAGTAAATTCCCAGAAATGTTTTGCAGTTATCAGTGTTAAAGGCAGTAAACCATAGACGTGCGTTTTCAAAATTAAATTAATATGGAAATAGAAATATTTAATTTGTTTTAGTTATTTATACCTAGATTACCAATTTTAGATAGATAAACATAATTCGTAAGTAGTAATTTAATTTGGGTAAAATGAAGAAAAAGTCAATATTATTTTAGGCATTTTGTTTTAGGCATATGTTTATTTATAAAATATGTATATAATATGTACAGATAATTACAATTATTTATAAATTAATATGAGGAGCTAAAAAAACAATTAAGTAGGTATATGAGAAAAACAAAACCAACCGCAAGGATAAAATTTGACGAGCAACATGCAAAAAATACGACAATATTAAATCTTAAAAAATTAAAATCTAAAAATAAAATTAAAGTACATAAATTAATAATTTTAAAGTTATGGTTCCTCGCACTCTGTGTCAGAAGATTCACCATCTGATTCTAGAGAAATTACAATGGGCTCTATAGTAATATCAATTATGTTATCTAGCTCCCACATTTTTTTTTCTATTTCTGTAACGTGTCTAATACATTTTTGCCAATTTTCACTTGTTACTTCAGATATTGCCTTATTGAAGAGATTTTTAACATCTGATAATTTAAAAGTCGTGTTATTTCTGGCAACATAACCTTTAACTTGAGCCCATATTAATTCTATCGGATTCATCTCACAATGGTAGGGTGGTAAACGAAGGATTTCAATTTCTCGTTTTTTGGCTATCTCCTCAATATTATATTTTTTATAATTTTGCTTATGTTTTTTAGCAATAGTTAACAATTCTGCCCTCAGCATTGTATTGTCAAAGGCTAAATTTTTAGAAGATAACCATTTTGCAATTTCATCCTTTTTCCATTTAGTGGTTGGTAAAGGTTCAAGTAATCTGGAGTGGTAACTTGCATTGTCCATTATAATAACCGATCCTTTTGGTATGAATTGAATCATCTGTTCAAAATATTCCTCAAACACGTCTCCATTCATTTCTTCGTGATAATCAACGGTTTTTTTTTATTCAAATAAGAGTAAACCATTCTCAAGAAAACCGTTTGTACTGCCTATATGACAAATAATTAATCTTTTACCTTTTCCTATAGGTTCCTTAAAACCAGTAGTATATCCTTCTAGAAAAGCTTGATGGGATGATTTTATATTTTTGTCTTTCCAAACTCTTCCTACACAATGTCCTTCATTAACCCATGTTTCATCTAAATAATAAATGTTTTTATTTTGAGCTTTAACTTGTTGTATTCTTCTGAGGTACTGTCTTCTCCAACATACAATTTCTTCAGAATCAATTATCATTGAGTGTCTGCCCATTTTTTCAAATTTAAAGTTTAACTCATGTAACACTTTCCATAGTTTATCCCGGCTTATTGTGGGTAAATCAACATCATTCGTAATGGCTTGCAAAACTTTATCTAAAGTTGGTATTTGCTTGTTTATAAAAAATGAGTGAACAAGCTTACGAATAGCATTTTTTAAAAACTCGTCCACGTTGACTTTTAATAGTTTTGGTCTACCTGGTTTCGGCTTTGGTGAGGTTACTCCACCTGATTTTTCCTCCTTTAGAACTCTATATATTGTAGATTTTCCATATCCCATTGCCTTAGATGTTGTTTCAACTACACTGTCAATAGTGTTTGAGGGATTTTGATGTTTAAAATAGTGGTACACATTCACTACAGCACTCTTTTCATTGAGCGATAAATGGTCTAGTTTTAATTTTTTCACTGGCGTATACTCACAAACTGCTTCCATTTTTAGTCACTACTATTTGTCACGTTTATCGAAAATCAAATAACTGCATTTCTAGAAACTTAAGCACTATGTTCCTCTTTTGTATTGTCTGTTGCCCAATAAGACCAGTGACACATATATGAGACTTTTTCTGTTGGTAAAATCTAAAATTTTTGAACTTTATAATATTGTTTTTGAACCGAAGGAGGTATTTGTGGATTTTGAAATCGCAATTCATAACGCATTAAAAGTTGTCTTTCCCAAAACCAAACTAAATGGTTGTAGATTCCACTTGCACCAGGCGTGGTATAGGAAAATACAATCATTAGGGTTAACCCAAATGTATAAAGATAAAAACTGCGAGGAAAGCAAATGGCTTACTCATACTTTTGGGCTAACTTATTTAGACCCCTCTGAAGTTGAAGATTGTTTCATATTTGATCTCATGTCATACAAACCGGACCATAAACTTATAGATAAATACGCAGACTATTTATTAGAAAACTACATAGCGCCAGAATCTCATTTTCCACCAAATATATGGGCATATGAAAACCCATCAATTAAAAGAACCACAAATGCCTGCGAATCATTCCATTCGCACTTTAATTCTAGTTTTTATTCAAGTCACCCTTCTATATTTATTTTTATAGAAAAATTAAAAGATTGTCAGATCGATGCATATTTAAAAATAAAAAATTTAAATATTCCAGCAAAAATTAAAGACAAACAAGTAAAAAACAAACTAAAATTTATCGAAAACATGGTAAATATGCTTCGATCTGACAATATTTCTAGAATTAATTTCGTTACATCTGTATCACATCAAAACGTTTTTTAAAAATTTATAGTTTACCTAAGTTATAGAAATAAGTTGATGTAATAATTTTATTGAAATAAAGAAATATTTTAATATAAAGCATTCTGTTATTTTATTTTATTTGCGGCCGAAAATACCTATGAGATAAGGAAGCAACTTAAAACCTCCGGCCGAATTTACCTACCGGCTTTTAGTACCTGCCCTTTTTCCGGCCGAAATTACATCCGCCCATTAGAAGCGGTTGCCATTCTTGCCATTCGGAGGTCGTTAAATAACAATTATCCCTTTCTATTCTGGTTACGCCTATGACGCACGTTAATCCTCTTAGGCCTACTGTAGTAACAATGAAAGATCATAAAATAATGTGATAGTCCAAGAAATGTAATAAATTTTGTATTGAAATTAACAAAAGCCATTTAGAATGCATTACAAATATTGAAGTTTTACCGCACGTACTGTACTATAGTTTTGCATACCGAATTAGTTTTTATTCTGGGAATTTAATAATTTCTGTTAGCGCGAACCAACCTTCTAGACGTTGGAAGAACAATTCCCGCCATTTACCTGTTTGTTACGATATCTCAGGATAGAAAAGAGATAACGCCTTGCGGTTTGCACTGTTTTATTACTAATTTAGTCTACTTTTTAAAGACCTACTCCAATTTGATGCTTCCATTTAAAATTGTTACGAGAAAACACAATATTTAAAAAAAACAGCGCCCGCTAGCATTTTTGTTATTAATCAGATGCTTCATATTTACACGTTTTCGATTGTTCAACTAAAGCTCTTTCAAACAACATCAAGTTTATTAAAATCGGTCAAGCAGAACCGGAATTACAGGCGTTTTGCGTTTTTTAGTTACAAGGTTCCCACTCTCCCCCACCCCTTATTTGAAGAGATAGATTTAAGCTTGTCATATTAAAAATATGCAGAATTTGTCGAGGAATCGATTATAATATTTAATATGCTTCTTAATTGAGAAAATATTGCATTTTAAAATTTTAACTGTCAAATGCGCCCTCTAGCGGTGGACCTATTATTTTTTTCAGGCGTTTCTCGAGGCCACTTTTGTTATAACTCCTGAGATATGGCCGACGGACTATTAACAATGCTGTCACTTAGTGGCGCCGGGAAAACAATAACAAGGCCTATATACAGTGTGACCCATTTTTAATGGAAACACCCCCCTAAAATTTGAAGTTGTAAACCGATTTTAATAATTTTTTTTTTGAAATGTCAAGTACTAAAAGGTCTACCTTGGGACAAAATTTGAAATGTTTATTCCAATTTTCAGGGCATACTACGATATTTTTTATTAGTCGAAAATCGGGATTTTTTATTAGCAATTTTTTTATTGAAAAAATCACTACGCCACTGGATTCGGAGTGCCTCTAAACAGGTGTAACCAAAATTTCATGAAAAGATATCTATCAATAACAAAGTTATGGCAACTCAAAAATTCGAAAACTCTCACAGCTAACAGTCACAAAAACACCCTATAAATATAGCCATCAGAATATTTTTTTTATGATTTCAACAATAAAGTGCCACCAGATGAAAAAAAACAAATAGCGTAAATATTTTAAATGAAAATAACGGAATTACATTCATTCAAATTTTCACGCAAATTAACTAAAACTAAGACCTAATAGAATTTTCAATTTAAATCTTAGTTGCCATGGAAATGATATTACAGTTTGACACTTGTGAAAGATTTAAGTGTACTATTGTCAACAATATTCACATTACAGTTCTTCGGATTATTTTTTGTCATGGCTGCAAGATTGAGCGTAAGAGAGAAAATTGAAATTGTTCGCCTTTCGGGAGATGACGTTAGAAGTGCTAGAGAGGTTTGTAGAGTATTTAATGAAAGACATCCAGATCGTCCTCGTATTAGCTGCGGTACGGTAAATAAAATAAATAAAATATTCAATGAAACTGGTGCAGTATCAAAAATGATGTTAAAGAGTAATCCTGTACAAAGACGAAACAGAAATGACAGGAATGATCAAATCATTTTAGATTATTTCGGAAATAATCCTAATGCCACTTTAGATTTGAATATTCCACGAGAAACTATTCGGAGATGTCTCAAGGCGAAGAATATTAAACCTTTCAAGCCAACATTTTTACACACACTGCAAGAAGGCGACGAAGCAAGACGTATGGAATATTGTTTATGGGCCCAAGGGGAATATTTAAACAATAGAAATTTCCTACAAAATATTTTATATACCGACGAAGCCAGTTTCACTACAAATGGAGTAGTGTCATCACAGAATTGTCGCTATTGGGCAGCGGATAATCCTAACTGGGTAATAAATTGTAAAAGCCAGTATTCCCAAAAAATCAACGTCTGGTGTGGGATATTGAACGAACGAATTATTGGTCCTTTCTTTTTTGAGGAAAACATCAATGCGCAGAGGCTGCTAGAATTTTTAAACACAGAGTTTTGGGATGCTATTCACGAGCTGCCAATCAATGAACGATTAAATTTAATTGTTCAGTTAGATGGGTGTTCAGTTCATTATGCCAGAGCTGTGAGGCAATGGCTTAACGAGCATTTTCCAAACCGATGGATAGGCCGTGGTAGTCCGTTTCTAGATTGGCCCCCCAGATCTCCACACCTCACAGTTTTGGACTTTTTTCTCTGGGGACTTATCACACAAAAAGTTTACAAACACCGCTCAAGAGATAGAAATGAACTTTGTGCAAGAATTCGACAGGTATGTGCAGATATTACCCCTCAAGAACTAAGGAACGTGATCAGAAACATTCGTAAGCGCTACGACAAGTGTATCGAAATAGATGGTGGGTTAGTAGAGGCTACTAGAATATGAGTTAGAATTAATTGTTGCACTGACTCGAAACATTTCAATGATTAGTTATCATAGTTACGTTTATAAAATTTTTTTGCTTCATAATTAGTTGAATTGTGTGAATGTAATCCCGTTATTTTCATTAAAAAATTTTTTTCATCTGGTGGCACTTTATTGTTGAAATCATAAAAAAGTATTCTCATGGCTATATCTGTAGATATAGGGTGTTTTTGTGACTATTAGCTGTGAGAGTTTTCGAATTTTTGAGTTGCCATAACTTTGTTATTGATAGATATCTTTTCATGAAATTTTGGTTACACCTGTTTAGAGGCACTCCGAATCCAGTGGCGTAGTGATTTTTTCAATAAAAAAATTGCTAATAAAAAATCCCGATTTTCGACTAATAAAAAATATCGTAGTATGCCCTGAAAATTGGAATAAACATTTCAAATTTTGTCCCAAGGTAGACCTTTTAGTACTTGACATTTCAAAAAAAAAATTATTAAAATCGGTTCACAACTTCAAATTTTAGGGGGGTGTTTCCATTAAAAATGGGTCACACTGTATAACAAATGAGTAGTTGATGCCAATGACACAAACTTTTTTTCCCATTGCCATCTATATCATTCTTAACTATTGATCTTGTGCGTGCAATAATGTATATTATACCATTTGCAGTCAGTATAGTAATGTTATATGAAATTATAAAGTTAATATATTCCTTACCGACTGAAACCACCATGTATATGGTTTAAAAACAAGCCTACTGAAGAAACTCAATTCAGAAATTGGAGATATAACATGAAGATGCAAATGATTTATAGAGTTGAAAGGAGGTAAGTGGAAACCTAGCCTTGCATCTTCAACAGTACCACCATTTTCATCTAGGATTTTTTTACCAATTTCAATTAATCTTTCCACTAAAAAAATATATTGTTACACTATTACTAGTAATGGTCAATAAGGAAAGATCAAAAGAATTTTTCTCTAATATATGAACAAATTGTATTTTTGGATACAACTTCTCAATTTACCCATATCTGTTTGTATCTTTCCTCTTTATACAATGAAATAATAAAAGAAAAAAATGTCCTTTTTGAGATCTAAAAATTGTTAGTAGCTTCTGCAATTAACAATTGGACTGCATTATGCATCACTCAACCAAGCGCCAAATTCGTGTTTATTGTAATAATGCTGCTATCTAACGCGTAATGGTGTTACCTACTTGCAAAAAAATCAACCAGAGTGCCACAATATCACATATGCGCCCCAAACTTTCGAACAAGTGTATTTTCTACTTTCAAAAATACTTTTCCGGCTCAAGTTTGTACTGTAAATGTTTCACCAGCGCATGACGTACATTTCATAAGATTTATTAGTTACTTATATCACAAATTTAAGTTAAAATAATACAATTTTCTTTAAGTATCATTCAAAAACTCTTTTCAAGTGTCATCAACTTTCAAAATCTGATAAACCTTAACAACCCCAAACTTTTTTTAAAGCAATCTTCCTAAATATGAATTATTAATTTTTGTTGTCAAAATTCAAACTGTCACAAACAAATTTGATACACAGGGTGATTTTAGGTTAAGACCTGTCCACTTTGAACGATTTCCCTATTTATGAAATTTAGTACAGATTATCATGTTAAAAAACCATCAGAACGCAAAACAGCCAAAATAACCTAAAACTAAATATAAAGCCCCTCTATCTTGCATTAAGCTAAATAGATAGTATCGTTCTATTAATGTAAGATAGAAGAAACTTTCAATTACAGTAATATTTTATACAACCATGTAATAATTTTAATATATAAAAATTCCCAAAACTATTAGAAACAACTTGCAAATAAACAGGAGTTAGAACTATATGCTATAATATACTTCACACTTATGATTACCTTGAGTTGGTTTGTTGTGAGATAATTAGATCTAAAGAGTTATTTTCCTTAACATATAGTTTTTGGGGTTATACCTAGTTGAGATTTTCAGAAAATATTTTTTATTGTTGGAATATACATACAGTATATTGTCTGAAAATTTCAAAATGATCTGGTAAATTGTAATGTATGGTTTGGTAAACCCATTCAATACTAAACCCCAAGCCCCGTAAAACTATTAATTACTAAGGCAGATCTGTGTATTCACCCCTGGATCTTACTTAGACTATCCTACCAACAGATTCTATCATAAAATAACGTATTTTAATAAATGTCTGCTCTGTTATGGACTAATTTTTTCCGTTAAATCTCTTATCACATATCGCCAGCACTGATTGAGCCCTAAATACCTAACACCATAAAATCATTCATTACTAATGTAAATATGCGTATTTACCCCAGGAACATGTTCAAAGTGTCAATCTAGCAATTTTTATCATTAAAAAATATTGAAAAATTGTTCCAAGTAAATTATTGCTATTTTACGGTCAGCACTAATTGAGCACTAAATACCAAACCCCTTAGAATCATTCATTACTAATGTAAATATTTGTATTTACGCCAGGAACATGCTCAAAGTGTTGTACTAGAAGTTTTGATAGAATTTTTTTTTTGTTAAATCCCATAGCGCTAGCACTAATTACCTAACAACATAGAATTATTAATTACTGATGCAGATCTGTGTATTCACCCCAGGAATACGCTCAGAGTGTCATACTAGTATTTTTCATAATGAAAATTGAAAAAAAAAAATGTTTCGCATATCGCCAGCACTCATTGAACACAACATTTTCTGTATTTTGCTTTAGAACTAATATTGCGTTTTTACAGCGGGTGTACAGTGCTAGCTTAATTAAAAATTAGCAGAATTCTCATTTTCTAGTAATATATGAGAGCATCAAATTTCAGCTTTTGGCACTAATTGTTGCCCTTATTCCCAACCGATTCTGCTGATGTGACCATGCTAGCTTTATACACGTAAAGAAAAGCTAACCCGACGCTGAAAGGCGTATGGGGGCTGTACAGAAATAAGAAGAGAAAAAATGTTTGTTAAATATTCCTTTCAAGAAGATGCTCGAGAAATAAGTCTAGAAAAGAAATATGGGAGGCCATCAATTGAAAAACTTCAAAGAATCACTTATGTTGCTATTACCAAACGGGAAGCCAACGCCAGATAAAAGACTAGATGCCAAAGAGTTTTACATAAAATTGCTTGGTGATCCTAATCTTGAAGAGGTATAGAGCGATTCAATGGATATCTCGATTTTGATCATGAAGATGATTAACTCTAGTTGAATCCTGTATAATTTTTGTCTTGGTTCTCTAAAATAGTTACTTCAGCTATGTGATTTTGTAGTCGCCTATAATAAAAAAAGACAATATTTTATTGACTATATGTTGTTTAATTCGTACAAGCCACCTAAGCGACAGTTTTGGTTAGTAGAAGAGTTTTGCAAATCATGAAAATTTTCTTTATTTAAAAAGCAGCATGCGACCAAGCGCCATGTTGGTGTATATCAGCTAGAATATTAGCTTCTTCTTCTTCTTCGTATTTAAGATCTTGCGATCTGTTAGTTTTGAAGGTTCCTCTTTATCGTTTCCTGGGAGGTGGACTGCCAACTGTCCTTCCATCTCTTAGGTGGTCTACCGGGTGCTCTTTTCCCTGTTGGTTTCCCTTCAAGTGCGATGCGTGGCAGTCTGCTCTCCTCCATTCTTCTCACATGAGCGTACCAATGTCTTCTTCTTTGTCTCCCCCATCTTACGATGTCTTGTACTCCACATTGTTCCCTGATGTCATTGTTTCTAATTCGGTCCCTTCTTGTTTTTCCCACTATAGTCCTGAGCGTTTTCATTTCGGCTACTCTAAGCATGCTTTTCGTTTTGTTGGTTGTCACAGTGGATAAGTTATCTCGGATTTTAAAATTATATCTTTTACCTTCAGTTACTCAAACAGTTATCTTAGGAATGGATTTTTTAAAGACATTCAATATTAAAATAGATTTTTCTAAATTTACTATGAATTTAAATGCCTTATCTTTAAATGTCATCAATACTGTTAAGGACGTCACAACTTTAACAAATGAAGAAAAAATTAAACTTGATGTTGTTATCGAAAAATTTAAAAGCATTAGCCCCAAGGATAAAATTGGTAGGACACATATCTTAGAGCATTTTATCGACACAGGAAATTCTCCTCCATTTAAAATAAAACAGTATCCATTGCCTCAAGCTATGGAAGTTCATGTGAATAATGAGATAGATACATTATTAAAATTAGGGGTTATTGAACCAAGTACATCTCCCTATTGTTCTCCTATCTGTTTAACTCATAAACCTGATGGTAGTATAAGGTTACTTCTTGATGCTAGATTTTTAAACAAGCAAACTAAAGCAGATTCGTATATGATTCCAAATATCGAGGTAATTCTTAGTCAACTAAGGGATACGCGATATACCTTTAGAAAAGTCGTCTCGTCCAAAAACAGCTTTCGCAATACGTTCTAGAGGACTATTTCAATTTACAAGTACACCATTTGGTTTAATTTCAAGTCCAGCTACCATGTCACGATTAATGGATATGGTAATAGGTCCATCTTTAGAACCATATTGTTTTTATTATCTTGATGATATAATTGTTTGTACATCACAGTTTGATAAACATGTTGAAATTTTGTCTAAAGTTTATGGGAAATTAAAAGAGGCTAATTTAACGGTAAATATTGATAAATGTCATTTTTGTCGTCCTTCTCTTCGCTATGTAGGTTATACCTTGGATGAAAACGGGTTAAGTATTGACGGTGAAAAAACTAAAGCTATTACTAACTATCCTGTACCGAGGACAACTACAGAGGTGCGTAGATTTTTAGGTGTTGTTTCATATTATCGTCGTTTTTTAAATAATTTTTCTACTTTATCTGCTCCCATTTCTGATCTTTTATCTAATAGAAAAAAAAATCAACCAATAAGTTGGACACCGGAAGCTCAAAAAGCTTTCGATGATATAAAAACTGTCTTAACTACCGCTCCTGTACTTTGTAGTCCTGATTTTGACAAATCATTTTATCTAATGTGTGATGCAAGTGATGTAGGTATTGGAAGTGTGCTTTTTCAGTTAGAAGATGGGTTGGAACATCCAGTAGCTTATTATAGTAAAAAATTGAATAAATGTCAAAAGAAATACACAACTACTGAAAAAGAGGCCCTTGCAGTCCTATTATCTATTGATCATTTTCGTTATTATCTTCTGGGACGACATTTTACTGTCATCACCGATCACTCTTATCTTGTTTGGTTAAATAACATGAAGAAACCATCCCCACGATTAGCTAGGTGGATTCTACAACTTTCACAATACAATTTTTCGATAGTCCATCGTAGAGCAACGGGTACCGTACCTGCAGATTTTCTATCCAGGGTGCCGGAAATAAATGTATTAGATTTATCTTTACTAAAACCTGATAATTGGTATAAAATTATGATTAATAAGGTTCAATCCGATCTGGATAGTTATCCTAATTTCAAGGTGGAAAATAATATCCTATATAAGCATGTCTTTAACAAGTATGCCAGTATTTGCAATTTAACTGACTGGAAAATTGTAGTTCCAACGGAAAACAGACTTGAATTGTTATCTAAATTTCATGATGATCCTACTGCAGCTCATTTCGGTGTTTTTAAAACATTAGAAAAAATTTCAGAGTTATATTATTGGCCCAGAATGAGACAGAGTGTACAAAAATATGTGAGGCGCTGTAAAGTTTGTGCTGCCTGTAAGCCCACAAATTTGCCACAAGCTGGTCTCATGGGTAAATATCGTAACATAGGGTTTCCTTTCCAGTTAATTTCCTGTGATTTAATAGGTCCATATCCTAGATCTCGCCAGGGAAATACGTGTGCATTGGTCATTGTTGATTTCTTCTCTAAATTTGTTTTAATTCAACCTTTAAATCAAGCTACCTCTTCTGCGATTGTGAAATTCATTGAAAATAATGTTTTTCTAATTTTTGGAGTTCCTCAAATAGTAGCTGTAGACAATGGTAAACAGTTCACTAGTCAGTTGTTTAAAAATTTGATGTCTAAGTACAATGTCCAAAGTATTTGGTACACTGCAAATTACACTCCTCAAGCCAATCATACTGAGCGTGTGAATAAATCTATTGTTACTGCAATACGTTCATATTGTTTTTCTGATCATAGAACTTGAGATGTAGAATTACAGAAAATAGCTCAGGCAATTCGTTTGTCTAAACATGAAGTCACAGAATTTCCACCATCTTTTCTTGTGTTTGCTAGAAACGTATCAGGGTCATTCTTTGGGAATATTGCAGAAAATGCAAATAATCAGCCTGCAATTGCTGATAAAATGCACCGTTTACAGGATACTCAAGAAATGCCAAAAATTTTCGAAGATGTTAGAAAAAAATTACACAAGGCTTACATAAAATCGAGTAACCGTTATAATCTTCGTAAACGCGATATTAAATTTCATGTAGGTGATCATGTTTGGAAAAAGAATTATCAGAAATCAGATAAAGCTCAATTTATTTCTGCAAAATTTATGCCTAAATATATACATTGTACTGTTAACCGTGTTATATCTCCCTTGATTTATGAACTTAAAGATAGTAATGGCAAAAATATAGGACGATGGCATATTAAAGATCTAAAAGAATATAACTTATCTACTGATGAATCAAGTGACTTTACCGATGATGAAAATAATCCTGACTCAGTATCTTCGGATAGTGAATGAACATTTGTTAGATGAACACATTTTTACCTTATCTTCAAAAAAAAAAGGGAAAGTAATTTTACCGTAGATTTTTCTGTGTTGTGCTGAGAGTTAAAAAATAATCTCTTGGCTAAATTAATTTGTTGGTAACCTAGGTTTATCTTGTAGATTATATTTCTTAAATTAGAAAGTATTAAGAGTTTAATATTATTCTTGTTTACAGAATTAGAGTTATGTGATGTTGGAACGGTAATTAGTATCACTAAAATTTGAATGTTCCATATTATATTTCTAATTTGTAGACTTATCTTTTCAGTCGATATGTGTAGTTACACATACTGAAAAATATTATCTTATCTAACCGTTTTCAGTTGAATTGTGTCAAATGACACAAACTGAAATAATTTATCTTACCTAGGGTTTTTGTGTGTTAGAGAGAATGACACACAGAGATTTATCTTTATCTTTACCTTATTTTATCTCGTGTCGAAAATTTATCTTTACCTTATCTTATCTTGTGTCGCAGCAGACATAAATCGTGCGTCTTCTGTACATTTAAATATTGTCCCACCGGGCATTTATTGTATAGTATCTTAGCTTGCTATAATAGTTATAGCAAATTTTGACTCTTACCTCTTTTGGCACAGCAACACAGAAATGATCTATCTATGTTACTTAATAGTTGGTTTAATTTTATCTTAAAATTTGTATCTTTATCTTTTCTAGTTAGATTCCAAATGAATCCAGTTCATTGCAAGGAATTTAATTTTCAGTGTTCGTAGCTTAAACGCTTATCTCTATCTAACAAATAGTCATTTTCACTATTCAAAAATATCTATAATTATCTTGATATATCTTACCGTAGAAATTAAAATTTCTATCTGTCAAGAAATCATATTTTCTTTATCTTATAGTAAGGGAATTTGAGAGGATAGAACAAATAAGTTTGGAGTTTATTGCCTCACCTTTAGAATATGACATATGGTTGTTAAATATGTTAGTGCTGGAATAATCGTCCATTCCTTTGAGACAGTATTTGTATTTCCTCTAATTTACTTTCTCTCTGTTTGCTATTTAGGATTCTTATGAATTCTTATTATTATCTACATAGAAACATCAAAATATCTTTTTGAAATTTCTTTACCTGACTATAACTCATATACACTAGATTATAATATTAATCTAGGCATTAAAAACACAATATCTTTACTTTAATGATTCACAATATCGAAAAATAGATACGAATAAGTTTGGAGTTGGTTACCTCACCATTAGATAATGACATGTTGTTGTTAAATATGTTAGTGCAGGAATCATCGTCCATTCCCTTGTGACAGTATTTGTATTTTCTTTAAAGTTTACTTCTTCCCTCTTGTGAATATTGCGAAGTGTTTTTGATGTTCCTTTACCTGATTGTGACGTCTATATTCTCAATGAGAATATTTAGTTTTTTTATTTTTTTTTCTTTCCTTTCATTATTTATAGGTTACGGCAGTTAGTTATGAATTTTATCGACCTATTTATCTGAGCCATATTATGTTATTCTTTTCTCTTCCTATTATCATTTTATTTTAACTTTTATTTTTGATTTAAAGAATTTATCTGGGGTAGTATTCTTGTGAGTTTATTCTCACCAGTGTTGCTTGCAGTTCGGTCTACGGATAACGAGGGGCATCCCTGAAATATCACTCCTGGGCAAATGTCTTTTCCTATAATCCTTACCTTCAGAACAAATATGCACTCAGTGAATAAGGTTCGTGACAAATACCTAACTTGTCTTTCATATAATGGGTGGTTAATGTTGGACCATCTTAATAAATTTCCAACTTTTGATCTTTTTCTATATCTTTTTATGTTTCTTCCCGACTTTGTCTTTTTGGTATCATTTAATAACCCTTCAGGTTATTATTTTAGCGTTAATGATATGCTAGAATATCATTGAGTGTGCAGTACTCTGAAGTGGACGTTGTGTAGTGTCTTCGTTCGAGCTACATTGCGGTGTGGGGTGTTTGAAGTTGTTATGGGGCAATGTGGAAGCAGTTGAATCGGAATGCGAGGCTCTCTTTGCTGCTAAGTTTGCGCAATTTCGGTCTTGTGTGATCACTTACAACTTGGCACACCTTCTGTTTCTAGATTGAGCCATGGGGATTCTCAGCATCTGACCTGACGGTGGATGTCGGATGCAGACAGTGCAGAACATGTATGAGGGTGTGTTTTTTTTATCTTTCATTTCTTTTTGTCTAAAATTTTCTTTTGTTATGCTGTATTTTAAGGGTTTGAGTAAGTTCAGTTACTAAACGGTAGACTGTTCCCTTGTATCAGTACTTAAGTCCCTGAAAATGCATATCTGGGTTTTTGTTTTTCCTAATGTAATTTTTTTCGTATTCGATTTAGGGTTCTATGTTGATAAGTAAGAGCAGTTACTAATTGGGTAGACTGTTCCTTTGAATAAGTACTTAATAACACAGAAGCTTAAAGTTTATGTTAGTCTCAATAAGGGGATGAACTTTATTGTTATTGTGGGTGTATAAATATGTACAAAATATGTATGTATATATATATATATATATATATATATATATATATATATATATATATATATATATATATTAATATTGACTTCATCAATGTTTTCTTTATAGTAAGGATTTTCCTTTTTTTTACTCATACGTGATTCTCATATTTTAAAGTTTCTATTTTAAATTTTCTTCCCTCGTTTTTTTTGGTCTCAATAGTTTAATTATATAACAAAAAATTTTTTTTTGAAAATTTTTTTTCTTGGCTGTTAGGGGTACGAAACGTTCACTTAGCAGTTAACATTTCTAATAGAGTTTTAAATAAATAATTCAGCGATGAATGTTAAATTTATTGGTGGAATAGACCACACGTCCTTCCTTGCCAATGTTTTAAACAACTATTTAAATGTTGGTGGAATAAACTGTATAGATATCTCACAGAAAAAAAATCCTGAATAGAAATTGGGAATGCGGACTATACAAGAGATTGTAATAGAGAATGGTAGTCGCAGAAATCCTGATAAAAGTATTAAATATTCCGTATATTTATTAAAAAAAACTTGTTCTAAGAACAAATTCGCAGGGATTACTGGTATGTTTTATTTTTTTTCTGTGTAAGATTTTCTTAAATTGATAAAGGTATTAGCTTAAACCTATAAATGTTTACATAACAAAATTTCTTTTAAGGTTTTTAACAATCTGTTCAGTATTGTATCAGCTCTCGTACAAGTCGGTCGTGTGCATCGGTGTTCTCGAAGTTTTCAAGTTTTGTTAAATCGTTAAATTCCTATTAGAACATTTTTTGCGGAAACTAAATTTAAAAGGAAATAGCCAATTTATTTTGAAACAAATGGATTTCAAACCGGGGGGTAGACCCCCCGATAAACTACCTACACCCATATCAAAAGATGATGAAACCCATTTTGCAGGTTTTGAAAACAAAATAGGTATAAGTAATAAAAACTCAGAAAAAGCAAGTACATCCGACAATAATCACAGGTCTGCGAAAAAAAATTTTTTGTCAGCTGCATGAGATATTTTTACGGAATTATATGTTTTAAAGAGCGGTGATTTCAAAAGTGATGGCCATTTTTTTCTATCACATATGTATGTTTTGCAAATTCAAACAATAAATATTTTTTTTAAAGCAAACGAAACGTTCTTTATGAAACCTCTTCTTATTTTCCTTGATACTTTGACGAGTCCTTTTCCGATTTCCATCTTCAGTTTCTCGCTTAAGCAGCCAACAGTAGTCAGCAAGCATAGTGACATCCCATCGCCCTTGGTACCTTCTCTCGATATCACGGATATCCTGGTGAAATCGCTCCCCCTGCTCTTCACTGTAAGCTCCCAGGTATTCAGGAAAATAGTCTATGTGAGAGTGTAAAAAATGGACCTTCAAGCTCATCTTGCAGCCTTGAACATCGTATGCTGCTAGCATCCGTTGCACAATGGTTTTATAGTTAGGATCCTTAGTATTTCCCAAAAACTTTCGCACTACGTCCTTGAACGGCACCCAAGCTTCTTTTTCCTTCTCATTCATAGTTTCCACAAATGAAGGGTCCGTTAAAAGTTTTCTTATGTCGGGGTCGGTGAAAACTCCCTCTTTCAACTTTGCTTCTGACAGCTTCGGGAATTTTGTACATAAATATTTGAAACAGTCTCCATCCTTTTGCAGCGATTTTACAAATTGTTTCATCAACCCCAATTTGATATGGAGAGGGGGTAACAAAACCTTTTCTGGTGGTACCAAGGTAGTGTTTATAACATTTTTCTCTCCAGGTTTTAAAGTTTCTCGGGATGGCCAATCACTTTTTTCCAGTGCTGTTCTCTGGCTCTACTATCCCACAAGCATAAGAAGCATGGGTATTTGGTATAGCATGCCTGCTGACCCAAAAGCATTGTCAGTATTTTGAAGTCCCCACAAATCATCCATTGATGGTCTTCATACTTGATTTTTTCCGGGATAATGGCCAAATCTTTACAATCTTCTTTCATATGCACAGAATGTCCAATCGGAATCGAGGCAAATTTATTTCCATTGTGCAATAATACTGCTTTAAGGCTAGTCTTAGATGAGTCAATGAATAGGCGCCATCCAGATGAGTCATACTTTATATCAAAGCGATGTATGAGTTCTTCCACATTATTGCAGAAAATTAAATTTCCTTCTTTTGAGAAAAACTGGGTAAATTCTTTTTCTCAGTGTCTGTACCAGTAGAAAGAAGTGCCAGGTGATAAAAGTTTTTCATTTTTTAATCTAGAACCTAACAGTTCGGCTGCATCTTTTGAAAGACCTAAATCATTGAGCTCACCTTGAGAAAATAGTTGAGGCCCTCCATCTTCGTCAAAAGATAAATCTGAGCCTGATTTACCCGGAGGAGGTAATGTAGCTTCGTCCTCCAACTCACTAGGGTATTCATCCAAGCTAGAAGGTGGCTGCGAGTTATATATCTCGGAGCTATGGGGCACTGGACGTATAGCTGAGTCAAGAATAGTATAACTTATGTTTCATTTGTTTTTTTGAATTGAATCCCTTCACGTCAACTGAGCAGAAGTAGCAGTCAGTGGTGTGATTTTTCTGCTCACGCCATATCATAGGAATTCCAAATCGAAATGCATTTTTCTTTCCCTTAAACCACAAACGAAGATCTTCTTCGCATCTTCTACACACCTTATGCAGGGCCCATGGTTTATCTTGAGCACCAGGTTTTAATTTAAAGTAGGCAAAATAAACTTTCCTTACAAAATCACTTATATTTCTCTGTTGACTTTTAATAGTGAATTCACCACAGATATAACAAAAACTGTTTGGAGAAATAACACAACCCCTTGTAGCCATGATTAACAGACAACAGCACTGTTCACTTGAATATCAGTATGTCTACTGAGAGCTTTTCTTTGTTTCAAGCGATATACGTCATTTGACTTGTCTGAACATGTTAAAACATTCCCAGTCTCACCTCAGGTTGTTTTTCTCCATTAACAAATAAAAATCATATAGGTTTATTACCAATGAACATAGATACTGCAAGATACATAAAAACTTATGTGATATAATAATTTCAATATTTTTTCTGTTTTTGGGAAGTCAAAATCTGTAAGAATATGTAAAAAAATCCTATGCAGTTTTTTGGTCGCAGACCTTTGTAATAAATGAATCAATTAATACACTACAAAACAAACAGGTCACAAAAACAGGTAATTATGATAAGGTCAACAAAAAGCCAGTTTATAAATATGGGTTGAATGACCTCGGTCCTTTCCATATTTATGTTAAAAATAGCGAAATTGATTTTAAAGTCAGGCTAAATGCATTAAGAATCAGAGATATAATTCTTTCAAACATTCCGGAAATAAATAACAAAATCCAAAGTATAGACACGATAGGTCGCAATAGAATAATGATAATCATGAAAGACAACAAAAGTGCAAATTACCTTCTCGAAAATCGTGAACAAAAAATATTTATTGAAAAAAATTTAAATATTTATATTCCCAAATTTATAATATTTATACAAGGAGTTATTAGGGACATAGCATTAGACTTTTCCAAGTAATATGTTGGAAACAAAATAAAATAGTACGACTTCAATACCAAATTCGAAGTTACTAGCGTAAAGAGAATAAATAGGAAAGTTACTAATAATGGAAAAGTAGAATATGTGCAAACTAAATCATGTGTGGTAAACTTTAAAACACAAACTTTACCAAAATTCATCAAAATAAATAAAGTTTTGAAGGAGGTACAACAAAAGGTATTACTATGCTTCAATTGTTTAAGATATAGCCATCTTGGCGGACAATGCAAGAGTAATCCAACGTGCAGTAAATGTCACAAATCTCATAATACAAAAGAATGTCAAGAACAAAATGTCATACCCAAATGTTTATGCTGTAATGGCAACCATTTTACTACAAACTTCAATAAATGCGATGAATTTAAAAGACAAAAACTAATAAAAAACGCAACGACAACTAATAATATAAATTATCATGATGCCAATTCCTAAAATCTCCTATGATAATGTAGTCTCAAAAAATCTAAACATGCCATCCGACCCACAACAAATCCCCACTCAACCGGCTATTCAGCCTCATATACATTCCCAACCATAAAATCACCAAGACACCGCAAACACAACGTAATTGAACACACACAGACATACTCACATCTAAGGGAACCTAATAAACGGCAGACCCAGCAGCCCAGATCCAACTTTATTGGCTCACAAGGAAATCATCTCAAATCCCCGTCCCCCAGACCCAAACTCTAATATTTTAAATTATTACTTATATACTCAACATACAAACAACCCATCAGACAATGAAAATTTAGACCAAAATGTAATCAGAACTCTTTTTGAAATATTTTACGAGTTATTAAATAAACTTAAAGAATCTAACAATATAAATGTGTCAAAAGAGTACTTAGAAAATCTATTTAGTAATCAATTAAAAAGAATGTTGTCATGTGAAACGTCAAATTCGCAGACATAAATAAATATAAATTTTTGCAATGGAACTGCCGATCGGCATCCAATAAGGAATATTTATTACAATCAAATCATATAAATATTGCGCTCTTATCAGAAACATGGTTCAAGCCAAATAAATATTAAAACTTTAAAAGTTGTAACATAGTACGAACCGATAGAAATAATGGATATGGTGGAACTGCCCTACTAATAAAAAAGCAATATCTTGTTTAGAGGTTAATATAACAAATAATATAAACATACCAAATAGTTGTATACGAACAGATTTATGTATTATCAAAAACAGTACACATAGTATCAGTTTACATAAAACCAAATACAAAAATAAAATTACAAGAATGGATTCAATTTTTTAACAGTATACCGAAACCATTTCTAATAGGTACTTTAATTCTCACCATCAATCGTGAGGATGCGAATTTGACGATACATATGGAAATGTTCTACTAGATGCTTTAAATCATTGTAACTTAGCAATATTGAACAATGGCTCCCCACTCTTGTTAAAAGAGGTAGAGACAGCGCTTTAGATCATACAATTTGTTCGCAAGAAATAATACAACACCTCAATTGGAGTGTTGTAAATGATCCTCATGGCTCAAATCACTTACCTTTAATATATTATTTCGAATCACCACAACAACACTCACATTTCCAAAATATTAAACATAATATCTGGATACCTAAAAATGCTAGCTGGACAAACAACATCAAAACAGTAGAAAACATGACACCTGCAACGTGCTACAACAAATTTGTGGATAACATTAATATGATACCTGAGAAGTCCATACCAAAGAAAAAGACAAACTGAAATCCCCAAAGGAACCACAATCCGAAGATATGGTGGAACACAACCTGTGAAGAGGCAGCAAAAAACAAAAAAGAGGCGTATATAAAATACAAAAATATCTCAAATGTCCAAAACCTTATGGAGTATAATAGACTGGAGGCAGTAGCTAAAAGAACATTCAAATACACCAAAAAACAACAGTGGGCTAAATACTGTGAAAGTCTAAATTCCTTAACACCAATAAAGGAAGTGTGGCAAAAAGTAAATTCCTATAATAACAGAAAACAGCAAAATAAATTACCATTAGATGATAAAGCAGATTGGGTTCATGAATTTCACTGTAAAGTTCACCCACATGGGTTAAAAATATCAAAACAAGGCCAATGGTAACTACTTGCCACAAAAATTATCAACACTTACTAAACGACATAAACATGTGGGAACTCGGAAGAGCTCTAAGACAAACAAATAACTCTCCCGGCAAAGACCATATTACCTATGCAATGTTATATAATTAACCACCCAGAACATAAAAAATCCCTCCTGAAAATCTATAACCTTATTTGGAGAAAACAACATAGTATTCCAACTATGAAAATCCCCACACCAATCAAACTCATACAGACCAATTTCTTTAAGACTTTTGAAAGACTCATCAAGAATAGGTTGGAACAGTGGCTAGAAACAGAAAATATTCTCCCAAAAAGCCAATATGAATTTCGGAAATGTAGGTCCACTCTAGAAGCTTTGACAATGTTCATCACCAACGTTCAGACAGGTTTCACAAATAAAGAAACAACAGTAGCAGCTTTCATGGATATTTCCGCAGCTCTCGATAATGTTAATATTGACATACTAACCCTAAAACTGGCTGATATTGCTGTTCCTACAGAACTAGCAACTTTCTTGATCTCTCTATATTAAGAAAGAACTACATACTTGAAAATAAACCAAGACTTGAATTCGCCACGTCAAACGCAATCGCAGATAGGACTTCCAGAAGGAAGTGTATTAAGCCCCCTTCTTTACGTATTATATACCCTAGATATTGATTCTAAATCTAAATATTACTTCGTATTATCTCAACAAAAGCAGATGCGGAATGTGGTTGACGTTGCTTTTGCATACCACATGGCCTGAATTTTAACATGTTTTCTCGTTTAGTGATTAAGCAGAACAATATTAATTGTAACAATGTTTTTTATTTGTTCAGCAACTTCCTGTTTACCTGACTTGAAGCACTGAAAATGACGAAAGTCGAAAGCGCTTTGCAATAAAAAGAATTTATACACTTAAAAACAAAACTCTACTCTATTTATTTATTATTTGAACAAGTGTATTCAGCTCCACATATTTAATCATAATATAAGACAACAACATAAAAATAACATAGTGGCCTGGATAAAGGGTCACTCGGGTTTAAAAGGAAATGAAATTGCTGATAGATTAGCAAAATCGGCCATTTCTTCAGGAGAACCAATAACAATAAAATCCGTACTACATTCAGACCTTAAGTGTGAATATAGGAACAGTCTGCTATTCGAATGGCAAAGAGTTTATGAGAGTAACATTCATGGACAGAACTACAAAAGCTGCCAAGTCAAGATTCCACGTAAGAGATGGTTCTATGGGATATCACATAGAGAATTTATTGTTGCTTCAAATAGGATAAGATCAGGACATGCTGGAATGCTCCCAATTTCAAGCAAATCTAAATATTTTCTACTAGGATTTAATAGAACATAGAGCAAAACTACCTAAAAGTGTAAACCAAATTGTATTCATCAACTACATTAATATTTTAGATTGTCTTTATAATCACCTGAAAAGGTGCAAAATGAAATTGTAAAGCCTCATACTAACATAAATACATTGTAAGTAATTTTGCGATTAAATATCTTGTAAGTGCGTCGATGAAAAAAAAAAGAAAAGAAAAAAAATCTTTTTTTTTAATTTAGAAAGAAAAAAAAGGAAAAGAAAGAAAAAAATCAAAAAGAAAAAAAAATAGAAATAGATGCACAAGTACTAACAACATACGTCACATACTAACACAGAGAACATATATCTGCAAATGTTCATTGTTTACAAGAAAACCTTGTATAAACATACTAACATAATTGTTTACAAGAAAACTTGTGTTTAATAACTCGTCCATAAAAACGGATTACAAATTAAATCTGGCTAATTGGTCTCTGCCAAAGCCACTCAACTACTTAAAAAAATAACAATCTGTTGAAAAACAAGATCTATAGAAATGTTTAAGTTACATTAATTTTTACACAAACATGGCGCTTGGTCGAGTAATGTATAACGCAGTCCAATTGTTAGTTGAAGTACTTGTCAAAGAGTTTGATTAAAAATCAAATGTGTATTTTTCATTATTGAAAATGCTTATAGAATTAAATCTTGTTAACTTTTTTTTATTTATCTAATGTAATATACTACTGTTCAAACTTATATAATAAAAATGGGACAGTGAATACTGTTTCAAGATTATAGAACTCATATGTTTGAGCAGACACAAATATAAAAATAATAATAAGTAAACTCAAAGTCAATATCACAGAATTTTTAATAGTTGACAACAGTGCTGCTACTAGTTTCGGCCTACATACGGGCCATCTTCAGGCTGATTTAAAAATGTATTCTACTTCCGTGGGTAACACACGTTGATAATTAGTGTGAAATTTGAAGATTAAATTTTTTGAAATATGAAAAACTTAAAAAGGTCTTTCTCTCGTCATAAATTGAAATACAAACCACTTAATAGTTATGATAACTTACAAAAAGGATGTGACAAATGAAAAAATTTGAATATAAATGAAATTGGAATGGAGTAATAGAGTTGAGGTCAAATGGAGCAATCAACCATGAAAAGAAAAATATCTGGGGGGTGAGTGTTGAACCTCTGGAAAGAAAGTACTTCTGCCTGTAAGAAATTCTTATAGACGTATATTAGATATGAGCACCATGTTGTGAACAGGAAACTGAAACACAAGGTATCCATAATACTTAAATAAATAGTCCATTCCAAGCAAGGCACACCAAACCAGACGGAAAGGCACTTCACTCACAACATGTGACTTGTAATATTACAAGTCACATGGTGCTCATCTCTTATATACGTCTATAAGAATTTCTTACATGGAGAAGTACTTTCTTTCCAGAGGTTGTCACCTTTAATTTCTTCCTTTCAACTATATTACCAGTATGGACTCTTCCCTATGGGAATTTAGATTGACTTGCACAGACTCTTCCTTTTAGGAATCGATCCTGAACTGGTTGCACTCTTCTCTCTGAGAATTGAGGATATCAACGGTAATGTAGTCAAGATTTCTCTCTCTCATATACACAAATTTAAGCAGTTCAACTCTCACCCCCCATAAGATATTTTTCTTTTCATGGTTGATTGCTCCTTTTGAGCTCAACTCTATTACACCATTCCAATTTCAAATATGATCAAATTTTTTCTTTTGTCACATCCATTTTATAAGATATCATAACTATTAAGTGGTTTGTATTTCAAGTTATGACGAGAGAAAGACCTTTTTTAAGTTTTTCATATTTCAAAAAATGTAATCTTCAAATTTCACACTTTTCTCCTCTAACATTTATGATTATCAACGTGTGTTACCCACGGAAGTAGAATAAATTTTTAGATCAGCCTGAAGATGGCCCGTATGTAGGCCGAAACTAGTAGCTGCACTGTTGTCAACTATTAAAAATGCTGTGATATTGACTTTGAGTTTTATTCAGAAAAAAAAATGTTAAGTTTATGTTGAGATAATTTTTTTGGGTGTCCCACGAGGTTTCTGCCAGTATATATCACGAAAACTATTTGAACTACGATATTGAAATTTAGCAGTTATAAACCGTGGGTAGTATTACACATTTTAAGCAAGAAGGTACTTTGTTACATTGTCATATTTCGGGCCACATGGTATTATTCTTAGAAAAGTTAGCGAGACGCCCTGTATGTTGTTCTACTGGTAGAAAGGTCTCTTTTATACTAATTCGGCGATACCTATTTTTGTGATAGGTACTTAGAAACAACAAACAAATTTTTATAACAGTTTTTTATTTTAAAAACAAAGAGAGGTGAGAAACAAAAAGAAATGGAATACAATAACACTTTTACTACAGTTGATGCTCAAATTGATGTCCCACCTCATTAATGTGTAATACTACCCTACAAAATTTCAATATTGTAGTTCAAATACAGTATATTTCTGTTTAATTCAGAATAAAATATTAATAGAAATGTTTTTTTGGCATACTGCTTTGCCGTAAAAATCCTCGCAAAAATCAGATAAATACAGGTCTCTTGAATCTCTTAAAATAAAGTTTAAATTTTTTTAGCACGCTATAGTACATTTTTTTCATCTAATTATTTTGAAGAGAAATTTTAATTCCTTCTATAATAATTCACATACAAATTGTGAATAAGTTTAAATTAGAAAAAGTATATATCTGTGGTTGTAGATTTCACGCTTGTCTGAAAGCAGTTCACTCCTTTGCCCATCTTGTCTAAGACTACTAATTTTCAAAATGTAATGGTAGGTTTTTAAAGCAATTTTTAATAATAGAAAAATTAGGTCAGTGATTTCAATATATATGTCAATGTAATGATGCTTCGTATCTGAAATGAAAATTTGTGAACATTTTCGTGGAAGCGGATAAAAAATAACTACTAGGTTGACTCTTTTATTTTTATTGCTGTTAAATCCATTAGCTGTGTTTTTATAAATGTATTGTATATATTTTTACACTCTTGTGGCCTGGTTTGATTTGTATTTTTAGCCCTGAAGAAGGTTACAAATTGCACCGAAATGCTGGCAATAAAAATAAAAAAGTCAAACTAGTAGTTATTTTTTATCCGCTTCCACGAAAACGTTCACATAGATATCAATGTATGCAGTGGTGAATGTATATTTACTCTTGATATTCAAGTTGAAAGTTTTTGATTTCTTATCAAAATGCAATTCATTCCTACTACAGCGGCCGACGAGTAAAGATCAATCAAGTAGGTCATTTAAATAAATTCAGCAATTAAGTATTTATTATTAGTTTTTGCTATGTGTTTCTTTGGATTGTAATTAGCAAAATGCATTACGCATGTGATAATAACTTGTGAGGCAGCCAATAAAAAACTTTACCAGTGTATCTATTCAAGAAATAAGCAGTGTCGTAACATCTTCGTTCGTTGGTAAGTGACTACCTACTTCCCCTGATAAACTGGGAATACCACTTTTAGTGTAGTGATTTTGGTATCCAGAATCATGCACGAAATGTCATTATCTACCCCATCTCGCCAACCAACTACATCTACTCATAATAATTTTGTCAACTCTTCTTCTCAATTCATTCATCCAAATGCACCTAATGTCACTACCCCCTCAAATCCAAAATCGTTCGTACCGGCAACACTCACTAAACCCCCTCCTCCATTCTTCCCCAAAAGAGAACAAGTGATAATCATCATGAGTTTTAGACGAATCTCCTACGTAATACCTGACAGTGACAATTTTAATATTCAAACATCTCTTCCAGTCTCATATGAAAATACACAATATCGAATATTTATATCTACTGATAGAGTGTTTTATCTGCAAACAAACTGGACATACTGCCGATACCTGCTCAAATGCACCCAATGTCCCTGACATCCAACAACAGCTATCCAACTCTTCTACTAGCTCCTCCCCAACCGATTAAAGATAAACCCACAATTGATTCTCAGATATCATCTGATATCCCTTTATATAACTCAGCCCATCAATCTGGTCAAAAAAGAATTCGCTCTAATGACAGTCACCTTAATTCTCCACTTGAACTTTCACCTGTTTCAACGCCCCTACCTGCACAAGAGGCTAGTGAAATACAAACACCAAATTGTACAGCACCCCAAGATATTCCCAAACATGCCAAGAAAAAAACCACGACTTCCGTCTCTCAAGACAACAAACTGAGCCCTAATGCCCTAACAACCATTCATAACCTCTACAAAAATTCATCTGATTCTTTGTCGCTAGATGAAATACAACTTATTGCCTTCCTACAAAATTCTTTTGGTCATAGTGACCCCTTGAAAGAAGCTTATAATTTCCCTTCTGATATCACAGCTCTATTAAATGATCTATCACTCATACATTCAGTAATGAATGGAAGATCCTTAAAGAATCATATTACTGACGGTCTAGTATTATATTGCCATGGAAAATTTACATCCACTTTATGCTCATTGCTGGAAAATGCAGTAAATCTACTAAACAGCAGAACAAAGCTCCTAGGTTTAACTCTATGTCCTCAAAAATCTAAAATTATCAAATTCAGCAGATTACCTCCATCTCAAACTCCTTACATCATAATTAATGACTGCCCTCTTCCTGTTGTTGAACAATGTAAAATACTAGGATTAATTTTTGACGCATGTCTCACTTGGAAACAGCACATTATGGATATTAAGGGTAAATGCCTCAAAAATCTAAAATTATCAAATTCAGCAGATTACCTCCATCTCAAACTCCTTACATCTTAATTAATGACTGCCCTCTTCCTGTTGTTGAACAATGTAAAATACTAGGATTAATTTTTGACTCATGTCTCACTTGGAAACAGCACATTATGGATATTAAGGGTAAATGCCTTCATAGACTAAATATCATTAAAACTCTTGCGCATCATAACTGGGGTACTGATGAAAATACCCTCCTTAAAGTATACAAAGCCCTGATCCGCTCCAAAATTGACTATGCTAGTTTCATTTACATGTCTGCTAGCAAAACATATTTAAACCTACTAAACTCTGTGCATAACATCGCCATACGTTTGTGTCTAGGAGCCTTTCGCTCCAGCCCATCAGAAAGTCTCTGTATTGAGGCTAATGAACCACCTCTCTGGTGAAACGTCAACAGCTTCTCCTTACATATGCAACATCAGCAGCATCGAACCCCTCATATCCTACGCATGCTCTCCTTACTAATATCCCAAACAATCAACCCAATCAATCAAAATTAAAGTCTATCCCACATCTTCTCTCGCTAATAATAAGCAACATCAACCTATCACATACACTTCCGTTTCCAACTCCATCTTCCCCCCCTGGCATAAACATATTCCTCGCTTAAATACCTTTCTGACTAATTATGACCAATATGACACCTCAAAGGACCTAATAATCCAAAATTTTATGGAAATCATTCAAACAAACAATTATTATCCGGTACTATACACGGACGCTTCAAAAAACAAAACTGGTGTAGGCTGTTTTGTCACAACTACCTATAACCCCGTAAACTCATCTCATATCTCCTCCCATTACAGTGTCCACACCAGCGAACTACTCAGCAAACTTTTAGCATTCAATAGCCTCACTCCAACAAATAAGAATATTGCCATTTGTACAGACTCTTTAGCAGCAATCCACTCCATACGCAACATATTCACTGACCATCCCCTCGTACAAAAGATACATGATACATATCAAAATCTTTCCTCCCTGGGTGTAACAGTCACTATCATCTGGATACCTTCACACATCGGCATAACAGGCAATGAGCTCGCTGATAGTTATGCAAAAAAGTTTGTCACATCCACTACTGGTTCTTCCAACATCCAGAACTACAAGGATTTGAAATCGGAAATAAAGAGAATAACAAACAGCAGGTGGCAATTACATTGGCACCAAAACCATACAAAACTCTACCAAATTCGACCGAATCTTGATCAACCCACCATCCCTGAACTTTCTAGAAAAGAGATGGTCATTCTAAGAAGACTAAGATTACGCCATACGAAACTAACGCATGGTTATCTAATGTCAACAAGTGCTAAACCAATGTGTCAATTCTGCCAATCCCTCCTGACCGTTAAACACATCCTGACTGAATGCCATCAGCATACAATGAGAAGACAGCAACTATAAATATCAAAGAAGATCTTCAAATCATATTAAATGATCCGCATAAAATCATGGCTGTTATTAAACTATTAAAGGACATTCAACTTTATAACAAAATATGAACCAAAAAATAATTTTGATATATTTATAATAATCAATTGTTATAGTTTACTCTTTCTTTTATCGTTAATTGTATAATCCATTGCAATTTATAAATCCATTGTAATCTTACAATCCATGATAATTGTAAATGCATTGTAATTTCATAATACATAGAAATTGTATAATTCTCCGTAAATGTGTAAATGACCATAGTTGTCGAGCACGTTAAACTGAATTAAAAAAAAATGCAATTAAGCTAGTTCTCAATACATAAATGAGGAAAAATATTGCAATTTATAGAGTATCCTGTAATCGTTGTCTGTTATATGAAGTGAACAGTGAATTACTGTAATGACTAGGAACATAATATAGAAATTAATTTGTAAGTCAATATTAGAATACAGTCATTCAATTTTTTAAACAAAAACGATACTGTCTGAAAAACTACAAGACAAGACATCAGCACTTGGGAAAATTACAACATCTAAACGGCCCAGTCCATAATCAATCTTAGTACCAATTGATAGAAGGTTGAATTTCCTAACTACTCGTTTCTGAAGTAATCCATATTATATTGGCAAACATACATAAACACAATAAGAAGGCTTCACACACTTCTATAAAAACGGTGAACACTTTCTGAATAGTTTTTGTTTTTTAACTCTTAAAATTCTCAATTTTGGTATCAAGTATTACTCATTTACTCAAATACCGAATTTTGATCAAATTTTAGTCAAGTTAATAGTACCTAACTGTTTAGCAATTTAACAGCTTCTATTTACCTCACCCATATTCATTACAAACTGCATTAAAAATGACTGTTAGTAGTAATTATAAAGATATCTATAATGAACCAAAAAGTCGTGAAAACATGTTCTACTTATGTAATATTAACAAATATTTTAAAAACTGTGGCGGAGTCGATGCGTGTGCTTAAACGAGTCAACATCGTTTGAATTTTTGCTCTTCAGTTATTTCTAGTACTTAGTGATCTACCAAGTTAAATTAATAGTTAATCAGTGTTACAAAAACCGACGTATGTATTGAATATTTTTAAGTATCTTCAATCGAGTTTTTGTCATTGCGCTGATTGATTGTTTACATTTTTTCGTTTCTTTTCGTTAAATAAACTGATAATAGCCAACTCATCAACCGAGTTTCGATAAATTCAGTTTTTGCCTGCTCCTCATTACCAGAGGTGTAGGCAACACTTCATTATGGATATATTGCTGAACACTAAAATAAAACCACAAAGTTGTAATTAACTAAGCCATCCTAACAATTTGCTTTTGAGTACAAGGGCAAGAATAAATCAAACAGTTTTTCCTCAACCCACACAAACCAAAATGTTACACAATTTTAATATCAACAACCCAACAACTAGCAACAGTTATGTATCAGCCTTTAAGTCAGCACCTAAACCATTTTTCCCAAAAAAGGATCAAGCCATAGTGATGCACGCCGAAGACAACCTAAAATTATTTGACTATGTTAAGGCAATAGGCGATATTGTAGGCCCCAAACATATTTCTTTTGCTTCGAGGATCTCGAATAACAGAATTTGCATATATATCTATCTATCATGATATCCTCGACACCTGCCACGACCATCACACTAGAGGTATCGTTGTGAATATCATCTAGATCCATTCTCATGTAGGAATCACAGGCAATGAACGTGCAGACCAAGCAGCGAAACAAACTTGTTCAGCCGACTTGCCAGTAGAGAAAATTCAACTTCATCAAGATTTAAAATCAGCAGCTCGACATATTATGACTCAAACATGGCAAACACATTGGAATACATGAATTATGTCGTCACCTCGTTTGTTTCCCATAAGAAGATGCTGACGCTGCGTATCCCACAGTCCGGAGTTTAGTTTCCCCGAATCCGACTTTTGTGGGAATTCAGCAAGATTGCCAAGGTGTCTTGTGGACGATGCGCTCATTTTTTTAGTTAGTTGTATTCTAGATCTCAAACTACAAACATATATTTTTCATAATTATTATAATATTATTTAAATTGTAAAAATAAAGTTTTTAAAAAGTTACTTATAGATATCCGAATTAAAATTGGCGCAGTCAGTAGGATATCCGGGTTATCGCGTATCGAACGTGGTGATTTCGTTTTAACGATTAACTGGATACCGAACATAGTTGATTCGTTGTGAAGTGTTGAAGAGGACCGTCTACCAGTGACCCGTCTGAAGCCCTTCGTCACCGAAACATCGAGAATTGGAACTTACATTGTCCATTTCTACAAGGATCGATACTTCTGGAGGAGACATAAATTGCAAATCCAGGGCTCTTCCTTATAGCTGTTAGGAAGGATATGCTTGAAGTAACTCTATTATTTCTGTAAGTACATTTGAATGTCTATCGAGAATTTATCTGATATACTTGAAAATTTAAATTTGGGTGACTCTCTAACTGACTCTCAAATTAATCGTAGAAAACTTGATAACTCAAAAAATCAATCTATAATGGCTCAATTTAAATCAGAATATTTAAATTGTATTCCCGAATTCAATGGGAATCCAAATGAATTAAATCGGTATATTTCGATTTGTGACCAAATTATTCAAAATTTTTACGATTTTGCAAATCCAGCTAATTTTCATAATGTTTACTTATTAAATTCGCTTATTTCTAAACTCACGGGCAACGCTAGACTAGTTGTAAATATTCAATTAGCAACTAACTGGAAAGAACTAAAAGAAACGCTACAGAGAAACTTTTCTGACCAAAGAGACGAAGCTTGCCTCAACAGAGATTTAGTAATGTTAAGACAAAATCAAAACGAAAGACCGCAACAGTTCTACGATCGATGCCTTAAAATTTTGAATCTAATTTGTAGCTATGTAGATATGCATGAAACAAGCCAAGAAGCAAAAGTTCTGAAACGCAATTTGTACAATGAATTAACATTAAAAACATTCTTGTCAGGTCTCAAAGATCCTCTTGGCACTACGATACGTTGTATGAGACCACAAACACTGAGTGAGGCCTTACAACTCGTTACCCAAGAAGATAACACACATTATTTTCAAAATTCAAACCAAAATAGACAAATAGCCCGACAAAATAATTTTTCCACAAGGCAACAGCCACAACAAAGATTTTCAAATAACTATTCAAACGATAATTTTAGTAATTCATTTAATCAATATAGGAATCAAAATTCACAAGTGTCGTTTCCTTCTCAACCTATTAATATACAACCAAAACCGAATAATCGCCCACAAAAATTTTTCACAAATGCTCAAGTATTTGGTACAAACAATCAACAAAATAGAAATGTTTTCAAACCAAATTATACTAATAATAGTTTCGATAGGCCTACGCCAATGAGCGTAAGCACTAGAAATACATTTAGGCCCACACCAATGAGTGTGAATACAAGAAACACTCCGAGACCTTCACCAACGAACTTCCAAAATAACCAAAATTATTCAAATTCGCGATCATTTGATCAATCAATGCAACCCAGACGAACTTTTGTTTCAGAAGAATTGTATAATACAGAATTCAATGAAAATTACGATAATTTCGAGGAACAGTACGATATTGTAGAAACTGATGACTTGCAAGAACAAGCACTCGATAGTGAGAACGTTGCCGGTACGAATCAAAATTTTCAGAAAACGTTTTGCAACAGGAACCCGATTTAGTATCAAATATCATTCCATTTAATACTACAGATGCAAGTGAATTACCATATGTTATTTTACCTGAATATAATATAAAAGTTTTACTTGACTCTGGTTCGACAAAATCGTTTATCGACCCAGATATAGCTGATAAGTTTTTCCCTAATTTGATCAGGCATGACCCATTTGTTGTATCCACAGTGTTTCAAAAATCAGCACATAAATTTAGTGCATGTATTCCAGCTTCAAAGTTATTTAAATTACAAAAAAATAAAACATTAAAATTCTATCTATTTAAGTTCCATAATGTCTTCAGAGGATTGATTGGACTCGATAGTTTGAAATCATTACAAGCTACTATTGATTTTGATAAGGGATATTTAATTACACCACAAACAAAAATTAAACTACTATTTCAAAAAACACAAACAGATTTAAACCTAATAAATGTGAATGCCAGATCAGAACAAGTTATTAAAGTAAAAACGTCCATAAACAATGGCGAAATAATTATTCCGCATCACAAATTTCATAACTGTGAAATACCGGAATGTCTTACAATTGCAAAGAACGGCCAAGCCTTGACAACTATTTTGAATAATACACAAAATAATGTAACATTAGATTTTTCCGAACCTTTAACTGTAGAAAAGTTTGACCGTAAACATGTACAAGAAATCGAACTAAATAATTTTGACGAGTTTCCTAACAAAAATTTAGATACAACAAAAATTAGAGTAAATCACTTAAATAATGAGGAACGTAATGAAGTACTTAAATTGTGTAAAGAATTTTCGGACATATTTTATAACGAAGAGGATCGTTTAACTTTTACTAACCGCATTAAACATCAAATAAAAACAGTAGATGAATTACCAGTCTACACAAAATCCTATCGTTATCCATTTATTCACAAACAAGAAGTAGAAAAGCAAATTAAGGAAATGTTAGATCAAAATATCATAAGAGCTAGTAGCTCTCCGTGGAGTTCGCCAATTTGGGTTGTTCCAAAGAAATCCGACGCTTCCGGAAAACAAAAATGGAGAGTTGTGGTAGATTATCGAAAGCTGAACGAAAAGACGATTGGAGATAGGTACCCACTTCCTAATATAACCGACCTACTCGATAAACTCGGAAGATGTCAATACTTTACCACTCTCGACCTGGCTAGTGGCTTTCACCAGATCGAGATGGACGAAAGAGACATAGAAAAAACAGCTTTCAATACGGAAAATGGGCATTACGAATATTTGCGTATGCCATTTGGGTTAAAAAATGCTCCCGCAACTTTTCAGCGAATTATGGATAACATATTACGTGGAATTCAAAATGAGAAATGTTTAGTGTACTTAGACGATATAATAATTTTCTCTACATCGTTACAAGAACACATAAAAAGGCTTAGATGCGTTTTCCAAAGACTTCGTGATTCTAATTTCAAGATACAACTTGATAAATCCGAGTTTTTGCGGAAAGAGGTCGCATACTTGGGTCATGTTGTAACCCCTGAGGGTGTAAAACCCAACCCTGATAAAATAAAAGCAATCAAGCAATTTCCTATACCAAATAGTACTAAACAGATAAAAGGTTTCTTAGGTTTACTAGGATATTATCGTAGGTTTATAAATAACTTTGCAAAAATCACCAAACCTCTCACAAAGTGTTTAAAAAAAGGAGCGAAGATTGAACATAATCAAGAATTTTTAGACTGTTTTAATACTTGTAAAAATCTTTTAATTAACGAGCCGATACTACAGTATCCGGATTTCTCTAAACCTTTTGTTTTAACGACAGACGCTAGTAACGTTGCCTTGGGCGCCGTCTTATCCCAAGGTCCGATTGGTAGCGATAGACCTATTGCTTATGCTTCTCGAACGTTGAATGATTCGGAACAGAACTACTCAACTATCGAGAAAGAGCTACTCGCAATAGTTTGGGCTACGAAATATTTTCGACCGTATTTGTTTGGTAGAAAATTCGATATTGTAACTGATCATAAACCCCTAGAATGGCTTTTTTCTATTAAGGAACCCAACTCCAAATTAACCAGATGGCGAATAAAATTAGAAGAGTACGACTATAATATTAAATATAAAAAAGGTAAACTAAATTCGAATGCCGACGCACTTTCGCGCGTAGAAATCCATACCAAAACAGTGTCTGACGAAATAGAAGATTTAGTAAGAAACATGAAAAATGATCCTAATAATCTTGAAAATGAACAAATAATTCGAGAAATATTTGAATCACAAGACGCAAATAAACAACGAGACATGGACAACATCTCTATGCAAGTACAAGCAGACGAATCTGTTCAAAACGTAGAACAAGACGAAGAAAATGACGAGACTATACATTCCAATGCCGATCAAAATCCTGTTGTAGGTATTCCAATATCAGACATACCTGTAAACTTCGGTCAAAATCAAATTATTATATCAACAGTACTACATTCCCCAGCAAAACCAAAAATCACGATTTTATTCGAAAGAAAACAACGTATTAAAGTCCAAATATCCGAAAATAATTTTGATAATGATATTACGAATTTTATCAGAGAATATATCGCACCAAATGTTCAATATTATCTTTATTTTCAAAACCCAAATATTTATGAGAAATTTTCAGTAGTTTTACAAAAAAATTTTAGATGGCCTTCTATTAAGTTTAAAAGATGTAACAAATTTTTAATTGACGTGACAAACAAAAATGACATTGAAGAATTAATTTCGAATTATCATGAAAGTAAAACAAACCACCGTGGAATCGACGAGACAGTAAAAAGAATTAAAGAAAAATACTATTGGCCAAATATCAAAGAATCTGTTCAAACTTACATCAATAATTGTGAAATTTGCCAGCAAAGTAAATACGAGCGACACCCCATACGAATGGAAATGAATATTACTCCAACAGCTTCAAAACCGTTTGAAATAATTCATTTAGATACCTTTACTCTCGAACAATCAAAATTCCTAACTATCGTGGATAGCTTTTCCAAATATGCTCAAGCATACCATTTGAACTCATCCTGTGGAACTGAAATCGTTGATAATTTAATAAAATTCTTTTCACATCACGGTACACCTAAACAAATAGTAGTTGACAATGGTACTGAATTCAAAAACTCTGTCGTAGCAGAATTACTGAAACTTCACAAAATTGATACTCACTTTTGCAGTCCAAATCATCCTCAGTCAAACGGAATTGTTGAGAGGTTTCACTCGACGATAATCGAACATGTAAGAATATTGAACACAAAAGGATTCTTAAAAACCCCAATCAAAAATAAAATCACTTACGCAATTTTGGCCTATAATCATTCTCTACATTCTTCAACGAAATTCAAACCAATCGATATTATAAACGGACATATAACAGATAATAACCCTTTTAAAATGGAAATCGATCAAATATTAATAAATGATTATATAAATGATCATAGGGAGAAATCAAAATTACTTTACTCAAAAATTAACTCAGATCTTATCGCTCTAAAATCAAAGACTATACAAAAACTCAATGTTAACCGAGACAAACCTGAAATATTTCAGCCAGAACAAAAAGTTTTCGTGAAAAAACATATAAGGCAGAAACATGCAAATAAATTTGACAAATCCACTCAACTAGCAACAGTAAATAAGGATTTAAAAACAGTTTCAACCCCAACACACGAAAAAATACATATGGATAATATAAAACGCCCACTTAAACAAACCTATACTTTCAAAAGATAAAATATTTCATTTCTGCTATTTCAGACTCCCGGGGATCCTCGGACTCCAGGAAAAAATTCTACTTCAAAAATTAGAAAACAATCCCGGCCTTGTTCCAGTTAAATTAGGAACTGCCAAAGTCGAACAATACACACATACACTTATTCACTATTACGATATGAATCCAATCATTACAGAAATCTACAAATTAAAATTGAAATCTCATAAAATAACCAGGCTAATACTCACAAATAAAGATTATTCTTTTGATACATCAAACTATCTAAAAATCTTACAATTCACTGAAGACAAAGTTGAATCAAAAATGAAAAACATTCTCCCGCATCATATTATCCGTAAACGAGGATTAATCGATGGCTTGGGCTCAATATTCAAATCCATTACCGGAAATTTAGACGCTTATGATGGTCAACGCTACGAAAAATTGATTTCTCAGTTAGAGTCAAACCAAAAGCAAATAGTGTCAAATATGGGAAAACAATATTCGCTATCTCTGAATGTCATAGATCAATTCAATAAAACAATTCAAAAAATTAATCATAACGAACAATTGATTACCTACTTCAAAAATAAACCAAATTAGTCTGATAGTTGAAGACAATACATATAGAGAAAATGCAATGTTAATAAAAGATGTTCTCAATCAAATAATAAATATGTACGAAATAATTAATTCAATTCTACAAGACATCGAGAATTCTATTACTTTTTCAAAATTACAAATTATGCACCCGAGCATTATTTCAATAAATGACCTATACATCGAACTTAAAAAATTAAGCAATCAAACCGAATCGAAACAACTACCATTTCCAGTGAATGTCAATAACACTGAACCTTATGAGAAACTCATTAAAATCGATAGCTACATACTAAATAATAAAATCACATATATTCTACATATTCCAATTACTTTTCCTTTTGATTTTGAATTATATCATTTTTATTCAGTACCAATATATTCTGAGAATCAGTTTAAGACAATTATTCCAAAAAATAAATTCTTGATAAAAAACCAAATGTATTTTACATTTATGAGTAACTCTTGCAAAGAAATTCTTCCTCAATGGTATATTTGCGACAAACAAGAGCTAAAAGAAATCGAAGATGGTCCCTGTGAAATTCAGCTCCTCGAGGCCAGAAACACCTCCAAATGCCGCCAGACTCAAGTCCATTTGACCCAACCACTGCTAAATCAGCTCGACGCGTCCAATCAATGGATCGGATTATTTCCATACGAGTCAATAATAAAATTGAAATGCTTCAGACAAGAAGAAATTCGAAAATTAATGGGCACATTCCTCATCGAAATCCCTACTGGTTGCCAATTCACCACTGATCAATTGACTATAATCAATGAACAGCAATACACGAACCCGAAGCAGCCGATCCTGTTCCTCGATATAGACGCCGCCATTCCGACGCCCTCAAAGATTAATATTAGCATCGATTTAGAAGACCTCCGATTAGACGAACTTCAAGAAATCCGCAGCCAAGTGATCGAAAATCAGCCCAATCTTCATTTCGAGAGTCCTATCTACGTCCCCAGTGCCTGGACGATCCTCATTTATGGACTTCTGATTGCTACAAGTTGCTGCTTAATCTACAAGAAGCTCACCAACAGATTTCGGACTTCAACACCCCCACAGATGGACCACCACGATGTTCGCCTTCCTCTTTAACCCTCGGAAGCCGAGACTATGGGGGAGGAATTATGTCGTCACCTCGTTTGTTTCCCATAAGAAGATGCTGACGCTGCGTATCCCACAGTCCGGAGTTTAGTTTCCCCGAATCCGACTTTTGTGGGAATTCAGCAAGATTGCCAAGGTGTCTTGTGGACGATGCGCTCATTTTTTTAGTTAGTTGTATTCTAGATCTCAAACTACAAACATATATTTTTCATAATTATTATAATATTATTTAAATTGTAAAAATAAAGTTTTTAAAAAGTTACTTATAGATATCCGAATTAAAATTCATGTAACACAAAACTCCGTACAATACAACCAACAGTTACCGCCCAGAAGATGCCTCCCATGACAAGAAAAGACAAAAGTCTTATAATAAGACTCAGAATAGGTCACTCACGGCTAACCCATGGTTACCTGATGTCTACAGAGAATCCCCCTATCTGTGAATCCCTGTGATAATGTAAGACTTACAATAGAGTATATACTTACAGATTGCAAACACTACAGCCCAACTCGTCGCAAACACAAGCTCAGTGGAAGTCTCAAAAACATTCTCAGACAACCTAACCAGTTTAGTGCTGTGATTCAGTTCCTCAAAGACTGCCAATTGTTTAATTTAATTTGATTTTTATATGTAACTAAATGTATGACAGATCCTGTGTCAGTGGCCGCTAGATGCCTAGACATGTTAATTTTAATAAAAAAAAACTGTGGCATAAATTTACCATAAAGTGTACTCATGAATCGTTGCTAGTAACATTACTACAATATATTTTGTCCTTTATTCAAATAAGATTACAAGAAAGTTTATTAGTATTATTTTGAAATATTGAGTAATATACTTTAACATCTGTATCAATTTTACTATAAAAACACCTGTTCAATTTTACAAACAAGTTACTTCATAAATTGAATTCAAATTAAATATGTAGTACAAAAAATATGAAAATCATCTTAGCCACTCACCTAACAATTTATCTTCATCTGTAACTAAATGATTAATATTAATAATATGATTCTTTGGTACCACTAGGTAATGATGTTTAGAGGCAGGCTTTATATCTTTAAATACTATAATTTCATCGTTTTGAAATAGAATTTCTGATGGAGCATCTCCACATACAATTTTACAAAAGATACAATTTTGTTCAGGGGGCATTGTACAAAAGCTGTTTCGTCACCCAAAAATATATATCACTCAAAATAAGGTCAAACTATAAAAGGTAGTTTTTGAAGGTCACCAAGTATTTAAAGTGGATTTGGAAAATTAAATATTTATCTCCATTATCAGTAACACCAAAGTTCAAATATGTGGCACAGCCTTGTTTTATATGATGTGTATGTGGTTATTGTGGTATGACTTTGACATCACAGATAACTGTTTGACTTTGACATATTTTAATTTTAAATTGACACTTCTTCTTTTAAAATAATGAAAAAATGAACAGCACTTCTTCTTTTCAAATTAGAAACAGAATTTACACATACATCATGTTGGTGTCAAGAAACCAGAAGAAGAATAAGCATGTTTGTGTTTACACCACTGAGTAATGACAAATGACACTTTTAGCTTGTCATAAGTTTTTACACGTATATCCCTATACGTAGTATTAGTGGTGCCGTCATAATCTTAGGTTATGTCAATTTTGTATCCAAACAAACAAAGGAAAAGTTCTTAAAATCCACCGATAGACTCTATCGATAGATGTCTGTGATATGTCAGCTAAATGTCAGGTAAAATGAAGTTGATCTATCGGTAGACGGTTATAAGAACGTATTGGTTAGATTCTATAGTAGATTGAAAAAAATATAAAACAGAAAGAAGATAAATTTGACAATCATTTTCAAACCAGCCCAGCAGCCATCTTTATTAGTATTGACGCAAGTAAACTTTTATTTTTTGTATTACCAGGGACATGTTTACATAATAAATATACACTGTAATTTATTGATTTTTAATTCGATACAAAATTTCACCTCGTAAAAGCATGACGTGCGTATTTAGGTCAACCATCACTTTAAACATCTCACCATTATAGGATAATTTCATTTCCTAATAATTTTTATTAACAAAAAAACAAGTATTAAATTTTTAACAGAACAAAACCACTAACCTCAATAAATAAACAATCTTCGTAAGATTGTTCATTGTCATTGCATATGACTGACGATTGTGCTTTCCCCATCCAAATCTACCAGATTTACCGAGTCTAAAGCCCGGTAGAACTGATGGATGTTCGATAGAACTATCGGTGAATTTAAGAACGCTGGGATGATTCTATCGACAATCTATCGATAAATTTAAGAACGGCTTTGGTAGACACCGTATTTACCAATAGATGTATCGGTAAATTTAAGAACTTTTCTATAACTAGCCATTTAGATACCATTGGTGTGATTTTGGACCAGAGATTATTCCCTTATATTTTGAATATACCTGCTGATTTATGCATTTAGATATACACTAAGGCTTTTACAAAGAGATATATTCGATTCCAGCCAAAATAGGTATGTATAACAATATAATTTTAATAAAAGAGTTATCTAACCTAAACATGCTATTATAAACTTATGAAACACAATTGTTTTAATTCTTTTTCTATCTGTATTATCTAATTTTAGGCTTATTCACATGAAGAATAATGGTACTGTGCTGGCCACCAGGCTGTAAGTATTATAATGTGAGAGAGAACTGTAAGTTTTATAGATTTCCAAAGGATCCAAAAGTAAGAAGCAAATGGATGAAGCTGACAAGGTACCTACATAATGATAAATATAACATTTTATTTTGTGTGTTTATATACACAATATTTGTAGAACAATAGAACCAGGTCCCAGAGCTTTTTGTGTAGCTGTCATTCTATGGACGGAGAAAAGAAAATTAGCCAACTATTTTTTTGTACATGATCAATCGTTGCAAACAAGGTAGAAGCAAACTTGTACGTGTTCATTGTATGTTTGATTTTGTACTGTATATATCGATCTCCCTATAACATATACATTATTATTTGTCATTACACATCTTTCGCTGTACATTTTTTATAATTTGCTTTGTATGATTTTTTAAACGTTTGCTATTTTAAATTGAAATTCCACATTGTACCTTACTTTCCTCTTTCTATTAACTGTAAACCATTGTATTACAAGTAAATATTTCTGTATGTAATAAAGAAATTTGGAAACGTTTTTGTTTATATTATTTGTTTTTAGATAAAATTGAATATGTTTACACATGTAGTTGAAAAAAGAGGCTACAGATCAAATAAAATTTGATAGCAACCAACAGAAACTCTGAACCTAGAAAAAATTTGATTTGATTGAGGCAAGGTTGTGACATGATGTTCTGAGTTTTCAGATTAAATGGCATATTTTCAATAATGTAAATTTGCAGCGTTTCCTCAATTTAATTTTCTTAGCACATTTACGAGTCAAAACTCATTCGAGTCGGATCGTTATTAAGTCAAGTCGTCAATATCATAACAAATTAAAAACGTGTTTTTTGTCATCATTAAAATGTGATAATAAAACTTGTAAAGTGTTGTTTCTCTATAAAATTGGTAAATATTCCTTAAATTTACTTATTTGTGTTGGAAATAAATAGGCTAGTCACTGAGTTACAGACTGTTTATCTGAGCTGAGATTTACTTATATATTTTTATTTATATTTCTAGCTATTGATTGTGATTTTGATATCCAGGATCACATCAATATGTCAAACCTCCCCTCACAACCACTGCTCTCAAATACCACCACTTCTTCAACCCCCACTAAACAATCTATCTCAATAAACACAAATACCCCTTCAACATGCCGCGGCTACTTCCGCAAGACTACCTCCTCCCCCGGTACCATCTCGAGACCAAGCCATCATTATGCCTTCTATCCCCAACACTGTACTGTTCGATTATATCAAAGCAATAGGTAACATTGTCTCTCCCAAAAATGTACATTTCGCTTCCAGAATCTCTCATGGCCGCATATGTATTTATTTATCATCTACCACTCAAGTCGATGACCTTCTAAAATCGAATGAAAACATCTTAGTTAATTCCAATGTCATTCCTATTCGTAGGCTTATTTCCCCCACCAAAAGAATCCTTATTTCCAATGTCAGTCCTTCCATTCCACATTCCGTTATTGAAAAAGCCCTGTATGACCAAGGATTAACACTTACCTTCCCTATTTCATACGTCAAATGTGGCTCGCCTGATGACGAATACGCACATGTCCTGAGCTTCCGCCGTGTAACTTACGTTCTGCCCACCAGTAACGATTTTTCAATGCAAACTTCGATTCTTATTACGCATGAAAATACTTCACACAGAATATTCATTTCTACTGATAAACTTGAATGCTTTCTTTGCAAGCAGGCTGGACATACCGCCGAATCATGTCCCAACACTTCCCACGACCTTCCCCCACTATTAAATACTTCCGTCAATCTTGAACCCTCCACTTCAGCTGACCCAGCTACTACTGATACCTTTTCAGACAATCCCGAATTACCCTCTCAAGTGCCACTCGCTCCCTCCTACCCTGTACCTGGCGAAAAACGACCACGATCTAATAATAGAACTCTTGACTCCCCGCAGCCTATATCACCTTCCAATACTCCTCTCGATAATCCCAATCCAATGCCTCCCCCAGAATTCCAAAATTCTAATTCAAAAAAATCTGCCAAAAAAAGAACTAAAAAATCCAAACTGGCTGAAGATGATTGTCACAATATAAGCCCCGAATCACGTTCTATCATACATAAACTTTTTGAAGAGTCTCCTAAATCCTTCTCCCTTAATAGCATCCAACTTATTGAGTTCCTCGAAAATACTTTCCGCGTCAACGACACTCTACCTGAAGCCAATAAATTTATCTCCGACACTGCTTCCCTACTGAAAGATCTATCCTTAATTTATTCTAATATCAACGAAAGATCTTTGAAAAATCGCATTACACGCCTGACCAATAAAATTAAATTTAAACTTCACCCAGACCAAAACAATCTTACTGAGGATCCTTTTTCTGATGATGGTACCACCACTGACTCCTCTACACTATCTCAGTAATTAACCTCTTTCCCCCTTTAATTAGTACCATTTTCTCTAATTCAATGGAACTGCGATGGATTTTATCCTCGCTTAGAAAGAATTCAGAAAATCGTATCTCTCCATACTCCTGACTCTCTCTGCCTCCAGGAAACCAACTTCAAAATTGACCAACAATGCAAGCTAAAAAACTTTGAAGGTTATCATTACATCCGTACCAACTATATGAGGGCCAGTGGTGGTACTTCTATATTTGTATCTAGCGATGTATACTCATCTAACCTCAAATCTAGAGGCAATTGCTGTAACTGCTTGGTGCCCTAATAAGCTTACCATTTGCAGTATTTACATTCCACCTGATCACCCCCTCAATGAAGAAGACTTAACCGACCTAGTATTTCAGCCCCCCCACCCATACATCCTTGTTGGTGACTTTAATGCACATCACACCATGTGGGGCTCAACTCGTGGTTGCACTAAAGGCAAAGTTATAGAAAACGTCATAAACTCCTCCGGAACCTGCTTGTTGAATACTGGACTCAACACTCACTTCAACATTTCCTCCGGCTCCTTTTCTGCCCTTGACCTCAGCTTATGTGACCCTAAAACTGCACTTTCCCTTTACTGGCAAGTTTCAGATGACCTTCATGATAGCAACCATTTTCCTATCATCATATCCAATAATTATAATAAAGAAACTATAACTAGAAGCTTCTGGCACTTAAAAAACGCAAATTAGTCCGATTTTACCTCTCTCTCCCAAACTTATTTATCATCTTTAGCTATTTCTGCAAACATAAATGACACTCTAAAAATATTTACTGACAACATACTTGCCGCTGCACAGACTCGCATCGGTAAATCAGTCACTTCCTCTGCTCAAAAAACTGTGCCTTGGTGGAATTCAACTTGCGAAAATGCCATCCGAGAGTCCAAACATGCTCTTAACAGGTTTAGACGAAATAGAACAAAAGAAAACCTTCTCCTACACAAACAGCTCAAAGCTAAAGCTAAATTCGTAGTCAAACAAAGCAAAAAATCCTCATGGCAAAGTTATACCACCTCGCTGAATCATAATACAAATCCCAGTCAAGTCTGGAAAAAAATTTCACAAATTCAAGGCAAGAAAACCAATACTAAAATTCCCTCCTTAATATTGAATGGCACTGTTATCTGCGACAACCAAACAATTGCCGAGTCACTCGCACAAAATTTTGATGACAAATTCATTAATCGTAACCCCAATTCTGTTTATCACAATTCTCATATTCAGCCTCCCTCCACTTTTCAGTCAAACCCTCATGACGTTGCTTCCGTCAACGCCCCTTTCAGCCTAAATGAACTCAAATCTGCCTTGTTTACTTGTAGAAATTCTGCCGCCGGCCCTGATAATGTTCGTTACATGTTTCTCAAAAAACTATCCAATCCATCTCTCTCTAAGCTTCTCGAAATCTATAACCTAATCTGAAATACTAATCAGTTCCCTGACGCATGGCGCAAATCCATAATTATTCCAATAAAAAAAGCAGAGCAATCCACCTTATCGCCCAATTCCTTCCGACCGATTTCACTCACTTGCACTACCTGCAAACTCCTGGAGAAAATGATCAATAGAAGACTACTTTGGCTTCTTGAAAAGTACAAAATCATTCCTAATGCCCAATCCGGCTTCCGGCGTCATCGATCCACTTGCGACAACCTTGTTCTTCTCCAAACACATATCTCTTCAGCAATAAACAATCACCAGGACGTCGATGCAACCATCTTTGATATTGAAGGTGCCTTTGACTCGATATCTAGAACGGCAATAGTAAATAAACTTTCCCAATATAATCTTCATGGCAACATTCTATCGTTCATTCATAATATCCTAACTTGTAGAACCTTCAGGGTTTCCGCTAATGGCAAACTCTCCTTGCTTCACCCACAAAATGCTGGTGTCCCTCAAGGATCAGTATTAAGTTCTACTCTATTCATCCTCACAATAAACGAGCTCTGTTGCAAGTTTCCTGCTCCCATAAAATATGTCCAATATGCTGATGACCTAATTGTTTATTGTCATGGTAAATCGATCTCATCCACTTGCAAACTCCTTCAAACCGCAGTAAACCTTCTACAGGATAGATCTTCTTACCTGGGATTATCCTTATCTCCAAGTAAATCCAAACTAATCAAGTTTTCAAGAAGAAGATCTTCTCCTCTACCTCACATTTTATTTAATAATTCGCCCTTACCCACTGTAAATCAATGTAAAATTCTCGGAATAACCTTCGACTCTCGACTTAACTGGAAACACCATATCCATGAACTCAAAGGCATCTGTCTAAAGAGATTAAACATAATAAAAACGCTCAGTCACTTTCACTGGGGTTCCGACGAAATCATATTATTAAGAGTTTACAGAGCTCTCACCCGTTCGAAGCTTGACTATGGTTGCTTTATTGACATGTCAGCCCCCAAATCTGTCACAGATTTGCTGAATTCTGTTCACAATACCGCTCTCCGTCTCTGCCTTGGTGCCTTCCGCTCTAGCCCTGCTGATAGTCTCCATACTGAAGCTAATGAATCACCCCTCCCCTTAAGACGACAATCCCTACTTCTTTCTTATGCTGCCTCAGTATCCTCCAATCCATTCAATCCTGTTCACTCATATTTCACTTCAACGAATAATCTCCCTACTAACCCTCGAACAATTATCAAATCTCTTCCCCAATTGCTCGCTCCTTTAGTCAAAGATACTGACCTCTCTCTGACATCCCCGCTCCCACTACCTTCTTCTCCTCCTTGGACCAAAATTATTCCTATAATCGATACCTCACTCACCATTTTTAATAAACATGAGTCACCCACTGCACTTGTAATGAAAGCATTCCTTGAATTATTACAAAAAAATCTTACGATTTAACACTTTACACTGATGCTTCCAAAACTGACTCCGGAGTTGGTTGTGCAGTTACCTCGAAACATGAACTCATAGGCTGCTTTACTTACCTTCAGTGTGTAGCGTCCATACAGGTGAGCTTCATAGCATTCTTCAGGCTTTTAAATATATCTCCCTCCCCCACAAAAATATTGCTATATGCACTGATTCCCTTTCCTCCATTTTATCAATTAAAGCAATCTTCACTGACCACCCAATTGTCCAGAACAAACATGATATATCAAACTCTCGTTGCTCATGATATAACAGTCTCTCTCATCTGGCTACCATCACACATTGGAATTGCTGGTAACGAAACTGCCGATCGCCACGCGAAAGAAGCTGCCTCTAGCAACAATCCAAAACACATAGTCCAACTCGCCAGCGACCTAAGTTCCATTTCAAAAACGTCACGCAAGAATCTTGGCGACATCTGTGGCGCAACAGTACGACAGAACTTCACGATATTCATTCATCTACTTCTCCTCTCTCCCTTAGCTTTTTAACAAGGAGAGAGGCCACTATGATCAGAAGAATTCGAATCAGCCACACCAAACTCACACACGGTCATCTGATGTCTTCAGGAAATCGTCCTGTTTGCCATAGCTGTAATACTATACTGACCGTTAAGCACTTACTTACTGACTGCAAACAATTTTCCGCTACATATAAACGATTCGACCTAAAGCCTAACCTCAAGGAAATGTTCCACTGTCCCACGGAGATCAAGAAAGTCTTACAGTTTCTGAAAGCTACGCATCTCTACCATAAAATCTAATTTAAAAATTAGTAATAGTTGTTATTTAATATCATGTAAATAATTGTAATTATTTTTCTGTGCCAATGACCTGCGCTGTCGAGGCACGTTAAGCTAAAATAAAAAAAAATCTTAGCACAAAACAAATCAAAATTTATAATTATGAAAACATTTTAAAATGTTAATATAAATGGTACCAATTTGTAAAGGTAGAATGTTATTAAAACTTGTAAATTTTTCTTCCATTCTTGATGTCGAGCAATTCCCACAATAATGTCACTTGGTATCCATAATATTAAATAGCACATGTCCTCTCATGCAATATGTAATGCACCTTGTATCTGGTGATAATAGTTATATTTCTCAATTATCACTAATATATTTTCATCAAAATGAATTATGTAATTCATGTCTCTGGAGAGTGGTTTTAATTTTTCGTCATTCGGATACTTGAAAGGACACTTCACTTCAATTAAGCATTTTTCACTAACAAGCTCATATTATCATTAAAAAAGGTTTCAAGAGAATGTTGAAATATATTTTGATGACACTAGAACAAACAATCACTATTATTTATCTTATATTTTCACATTAATCAAATAATCCAGTAAATATAACCTCACATATAGCATTTAAAATCAAAAATACGGACTGCGGGATAACTTACATTATCAAAATTATTATTTTTTATATTGAGTAGACACGATTACTTACTTTTCAACAATTTATTCCTTTCAAAACACGTATAAAACGCTTAAATAATCAAAAATCTACACTCAAATGGAAATTCCTATGGCAACAAGTTTTGTTTGGATACAGTTTCAAATTGTGACGTCACACTAATCTCGCGTATTATGGAGGGTCTACCCTCCATAATCCCTATTCGTATTGGAGTTACGTTGACGTAAAAGGTGTAACCTCATGCAATCGCTCGACGCTCGTTTCCAGCGACAAATCTGGCCACGTGACCCCATTTTGAGTTTTCCGCGACTTAAAAAAGTAGCGACAAGTCACAAATCTCCGGGATGAAAAGCAGCGACAAGACGTGAGTAGCCGCGACAACATGGCTGCTTGCAGCGATCTCGATGTATGATAATATTGCAAAATCAGTAGGCACTATATTAATTTGATATAAATGTGATAAGATATTTAGGTAATAAAAATAGAAATAATACCTAGGTAGGTATTTGTAGTATTATATTTTGATATAGGTACTGTAATAATTTCTGGTAAATAAAACTTGCAGTTTGTTTTCAACATTTTTATTGGAATTACACATTTTAATATAAAATATCTAAAAGACGTATGAACTACCTACCTAATAATACTTTTCTAACAAAATAGTAAAACTTATTTACAGAACTTATAGGTACACAAAACATATTGATGATCGTTAGAGGGAAATGAGGATATTGAAAGAAATGAATCATCAAGGGGTACCTCAAATCTTCTTGAATTTGCCTACCTTCTTGTGGATTAGCCCTGCAGAGAGTGGTTCGTGCAACCCGTTATTTTTTTGTTGAAACGAACTGAACCTTAGGACAGATTACCCTTTTTGATGATTGGTATTTGAATCCGAATTTATTTGTAGTTAACTGTGGACAGTCAGTCAAATTATTAATTACTAATAAGTGATAATGAATTTCGCTAATAATTGACTCCCAGTTCGATGAAGCTTAATTTTGTAGATAAGAATTCTACTTTTAATTTCGATTTGTTATCGTAACATGTTTCTTGTTCTTGAAAAAGGGCTGATAAACCTTCAATCAATTCATTACTTCTATAATTTTGCAGCTTGGAATGGTTAATCAGGGCTATCACCCGATAATTTTAAACGCGAATTAATAAAGTGGATGTGCTTGCAAATCTGTTTTCTTTCTTTATAAAATTTACATTCAGATGAGTGTACATGTGAATAAATGCTTCACAAATGAAACAAACTTGGTCACAGCATTTTTTTGTTATCGAAGATTTGTGCCGCATCATAATTTTCTATGATCTAATGGTTCCTCTGTGTGTTAAAATATGAAGTACATTATATACGAGTATGTTCCTCAACTTTCAATTGCACTTTAGTGAGCCTGGTTAATTCCCTTGTTAATTTTGTATTTTTAGCTTTATTATACTCGATAGTCGAAATTGTGTAAAGTGAGTCAGAGCTATCTAATCAACACTTTGGTTAAAGCGCAGTTGCCATATGTATTTTAGAGAGAAATGCTGTATTTTATAAATACACTTCAAATCCATTGTGTCAATATTTCAGGTACAAAAGATGCAATGTAATTAAGTCAATACCAATTTAATATATTTATTTCAAATTTCAAGCAGACTAATAATAATTAGTTTACTTGAAATGTGAAATAAAGTGTTTATGTATATATTTCTTGAACGCAAAGTTTGTTGTGAAAAACTCGCCGATTTGACAATGTTGGAGAGTCGCTTCAATGTTCCGGCTTTGAGAACGAGATAGATAGATCGAGCTACGCGAATGAGACAGTGATAGTAAACAGTTATGTGAGGTGTTTATTCTCTTCATGAACGTAACATCAGTATTTGTGTTGTGGTTTTGTGTGATAAATCGGTTATTATTGGTATTTATTGTAATATTTATATCGGTATATTTAGTGACAATAATGGCGGAGTGTAGCGGTGTTGGCGATAAAAAACGGCGTCGTAACAATTTAATTCGGGAAGAAAAAGTCCTCATATTAAATGTGTACGAAGGACTGCGTGCCATGGACAAACAGTTGGGTGTTAGTGACGCTGTGATTAAGTGCAGTTATTTAACTAAAGTTTCTGAGAGTACTATATACAATATTCTAAAGAAATCGCGGGACGGATCTTTGACAAGAGAACGAGATGAAAACTGTAAACCGGAAAGTAGGGGAAGAAAGAAAATTGTTTTGGACGACCAAACACGGAATGCTATACGTAGGGAAATACATTCTTTTTATTTTAGGAATGAAATCCCCTCGGTAGCTAAATTGAGCAAGGTAATAGAAGCTGATGATACTTTACCAAACATCAGTGATAAAGTTTTGAGACGAACTTTAAAATTAATGAATTTTCGTTACCAAACAAGAAGTAGAAACAGTGCCTTAATTGAACGAAATGACATTGTGGAATGGAGGAGAAATTATTTAAAACAGATACGACAGTTTCGTAACGAAGGACGGCACATATATTATCTTGACGAAACATGGTTAAATGAAGGCCACACTGTGTCAAAAGTGTGGCAAGACATGAATATACGAAGCAATCGACAAGCCTTTATTGAGGGTTTCTCTTCCGGTTTAAAAGCTCCCTCTGGGAAAGGACGTCGACTGATTATCACTCACATTGGCAGCGAGGAAGGATTTGTAGAAGGTGGATTACCAAGTTTTCAGTCCAAAAAAACTGTCGATTACCATGAAGAGATGGATGGTAACCGGTTTGAAACATGGTTTAGATCAATTTTAACAAAGGTAACTCCTGGTTCAGTGATAGTTATGGATAATGCTTCATACCACTTTCGTCGACTGGAGCAAATACCTACTTCAGCTAGCCGCAAGAGGGTTATAATTGATTGGTTAGAGAGTAAAAGCATTCCGCACAACGAGGCAATGCTAAAAGTTGAATTATTATCTCTCGTACGGAAACATAAAAGCAGTTATATTAAGTACGTTGTCGATGAAATGGCGAAAGATTTCAACGTCTCAGTTGTTAGACTTCCTCCCTACCACTGTGAGTTAAACCCCATCGAGCTGGTTTGGGCCCAAGTGAAAAATTATGTTGCGAGAAAAAACAGTACATTCAAAATGGCTGACGTTGAGAAACTGTTTGACGAGGCGCTGCATACCGTTACTGCTGAGAGTTGGCGTAAATGTATTCAACACTTATTAAAAGAAGAAATAAAGTTTTGGGATTTAGACATACGTGTAGAAGTAATGACGGAACCACTCATTATCGATATAGGAGGAGAAAGCGATGATTCTGAGGAGTCGTCAGGGAGTGATACCGCTTCCAGTTAGTCAGACATTTTACAAGTGACCTCGCAACATACCTATACTTATTGGTAATTTATTTTGGTCTTGACAAACAACTTTTTTTTAGTTTTAGTAGTAGTAAGTTGGAATTGACTTTTAAACATTTTTTATTTTGTTTTAACTTACTTATGAACAACTTGTGATAAGTTATTATTTCAAATGTTAAAAATTGAAATTCCAGATATTTCAGTATTCGCACCCTTAAACTATGATACGCTCATGGAGTTCACTTTAAATCGGTAGATAACCGATGACGTCACTTTACACAATTTCGACTATCGAGTATAGCCTTTCTACACTTTTATCTCTCACATACTTTAACATTACATGTTGTCAAATCGTTGAACAGTCTTCCGTTCTAAATATAAATATTTGATCACTTTTTGCATGTTAGTGTTAGTACTGCTATCAGTTCTAAAACAATAGGCCCATTTCCTAAAGTTTTGGCTATATGTATTTTTAAAATACTTTTCACATTTCTTACTTGACAGATTATTTAAGGATGTAGTAAAATTTGTAGATGAAGTTTCCTACTGTGATGTTTTTAAAATTTTGTAAATTTTAGAAAGTTTTTCTTTATCAGATATCTTATTTACATTTTTTTGACACGTCCTATCTACATGCCAAGAGCGGAATAAAATCTTATCACTTTAAATTTCGCACCTAATTTAGTATCATTAAAATTTGGTAACGTCGGTACGGTCTGGGCGAAATATAGCCTCTCATGAGGTTTGTTGGTGTATTCTTTGATTATATTTTTGACATCTACTGTGTTGCCACTTTCAAAATTTGCCATTCGAAATAAGCGATCGGCCAGAAGTCCAAAATACAACATTTATAAATCACTCGATGCGGCCGTCGTATGCGGTTAGTCGTGTACGATGACCGTCGATTGATGTCGAAAATCGCAGGACAGTGTGCTCGCTGCCTAATTGTAAAAAATAAGTTAACAGTCAAAGAATTAGTTTGTTATGTAGGTATGCTAAATATTATGAGGCCACGAGAAGCTACCTAACATATATACAGGGTGTTTTTGAAATTCATATACATAAGAAAATGGGCAGTAAACAAATGGTTTTATCGAAATTTAATTTAGATGCAATAATGGGACAAATGTAGTAGACCTTCGTAAACTATTCGTGAGCCATATTTGTGATAATAAGCTCCATTTTGATGCAGTTTGGTGTACATATTTCGCATAGCGTAACGTGAATTTCGTTCACCACTCATAATATTTCTCGTCGATGAAAGAGTAACGAAAATTTCGTTTACCCCTCGTAACATCGAATAATACTTCTGGTCGATGCTTGCCGAGTTTTAAGTTTTCGGAAGACTTCGTTTCATTTGGATATTTAAACCAATGCGCGTGGACATGCATCCGATAATTGACATAAATTCAATATTTCTCACACCATTTCAGGTCAATAAATCTCTATTCAACAAAGTCCAAAACTATTATAATAAACATCTCTAACAAATTCCAAATTCTCTCATCACAGCTATTATTTGTTCAACACTTTGGACTCACCCTATACTTTTATGCCGCCCCCATACCACCCACGTTGGTGTTGCAGGTTTTTGCGGTTTTCCTGTACACTCTGTGAATTTATTCACTAGCCAAATGGACCGACGATCGACGCACCCGCATTTTTAGATTTAATATTATTATTATACCGCCGACCACCGTAAACAGTCCCCGAACCACCGATGGCACGTCACCGCAACTTTTCATAAATCTCAACAATTCATCATATCCTATACACTTTAGAAAAATGTCTCCTATACACTTTTCTTTCGTAAATTCCCAAAACCAACAAAAATCTTAAATCACTAATATTTCATTATATTCCTCCTTAATATCGGAGACATTTCAAATTCAGTTAACAACACCCTTTTACATTAAATAACTTCAATAATTCCTGACACCTAGCCATGTCAACTCATATATCTATGTATCGGCAACACGATACATGGTTCGTCTTCAACATTTAAACTCCAATCCTAGACACTTTTTGTCACACCATCTCCGCACACTTTTGAGCTTCGCTGCTTCCAAACATCATCCCCATACACACCCCAACACAAACAACCCTCCAGTTGTTTTCTAGCGAAAAGCCCATTCAACTCCCTCAAAATTCTATACACCTTTAAAAACAAATTTTCCTAGACACTTCTAAATAAATTCTTACCAGACACCTTTTCTACCCCCAACTCAGTTTCTCAGTCAGCGCGCACAAAACCACCCAACACACCCCCAACCCAGCCCTGAAGAGGAAACTAAGCCTACACCAGGGCACCACAAGAAAAGTTCAACTTCACCCAAGAATACTCCACTCAACAGAAGTCACCCACGAACTTCTCTCTCTCTCTCTCTCTCTCTCTCTCTCTCTCTCTTTCTCTCTCTGACTTTCGGCCCTTTATTCATCTAGTTATTGTCAAGTTCGACATCTTATCGTATCGAAGTGCATTTCATAGAAAGTTTTCGCTTAAAATGTATAATATTTCTCCGCTAATCCCTTATCACATGGTATCACATAGTTTCAAATTTATTTTTCTTTAAAACATTCAGTACTAGAGATATTATGTCGATTTCGTTTTTGTTATATATATTTTGTTCTGGTTCTTCATACATTTTTTGTACCAATGGAATTCTACGTTGAAAACCATTGAAATAAAATTAAGTGAATTCGTAACTTTTCTTATGATTTTTATTATGCTTTTATATCTAAAATCTCTATTAAAATATTGATACAGGAAATATGAACCACGTGTTCTGGTTTTTTTATATTTTTTTATACCAATGGAATTCTACGTTGAAAAGCCATTAAAATAAAGTTAAATAAATTAGTAACTTTCCTTATGATTTTTATTGTGCTTTTTATTTATGAAATGAATGAATTTTCTTAAAATATTGTAAAATACAGGATATATGAACCACGTTGTTTGATATTATTTCATAATTTTGTACATATGTTACTTGTACCTACTGTAATTTCAATCTCCAGATATCCTGCATTTTACTGAATTCAAGAACTATATCTGATTCAAGTGTATTTTCTAGCACTTTTCCTTACCGGCCTAAAGTCATCTTACTGGCCTAAGCCTTCGTAGCGACAGAAACATTTTCCCGTGGATGAATTCTACCTGCTGGGACCACGGCTCTATGCAGAACCGAATGGACTGAACGTGGCACGGCCAGATGATTGGTCCCAGATTCATTTTAACGTCATCCAGATCATCATTGGAAAGAAAAACCAAGGAAAGTACTAACGTTCATAATCTTTGACAACTATAGATTATTTCCAACGAATGTTCATATAATATCAACTTAATAGTTTGTACCAATGTAAATTATAACTTTGTAAAATATTTAATTCTTGGCTAAACTTTAGTAGAATCTAATTTTTTTTATTTTTATTTCAATTTACTTTCAGTTCTAGTTTGTTTTTCTAAATCCATAAATTAAATTATCAAATTTGACAATTTACGTTACTCTTTCATCGACGAGAAATATTATGAGTGGTGAACGAAATTCACGTTACACGCCCTTACAACCAGAGAAAAAAAACATTTATTTTAAAAAAAAAATTTTTAAAAGAAGATCCAACAAAAAAAGTCCTTTTTGAAACAGTAACTACGGTAATGAAGAGGAGAAGGAAAAACAAATTGACTGTATGCTCTATAAAGGAAGGAACACGGAGCAGGTATGCTTATGCAAATTGTTAAGAGTATCATTTGTTACAACAGAAATCTGAAATATTGATGATCCTTGAATCAGTAAACTACCAACATGTTAAAATAACTAAAAAAAATAAATATATTTTTACCTGATGCATAAAATAATACCATTCAATTGCTTAAGATATTCAACCTCTTAACAATAGAATAAACGTTACCGATGTAAGCAAGTTCAGATAAGATAGAAAGTTAAGAGAAAAAAAAATAATTCGATATCGATATAATTTTGGAACAAATCCAAGGAAGCTTTATATAACTCCCTAACAGAATAAAGTTTCTGTCAAGCTAAAATTCTTATATGATTAAACAATATATAGACAAATTGAATGTATGTCTAGAAGGATAACCCGAACAACATACATGACCAGATTTTTATACAGGGTACTGGACAACCCGACAACATACATGACCAGATTTTTATGCAGGGTACTGGACAACCCACAAAGAAAATTAAAGCTACTCACCCCACTGTTTGGTATGATTGAGATCCTCAAGCACCCCCAAGCTACATGATCCAAACTCATCCAGACCAATATCAAACTAGAAGAGGAGTCAAGGTGAAAGAGACTACCTATAAGTTGAAATTGCACCCCCTTAGCAGCAAAGCAAGTCTCGTTTTCCAACACATCTAGATCAACACTAAGACCAGAAGAGCTAAACCACTTCACCCGACGATGACCGTTGAACCCAAAACACACAAAACGTCCAGTTCGGAGTACTGCATACTCAATGATAATATAGCATACCATTACCGCTAAAAAAATAATCTGAAGGGTTATTTGAGATACAAAGAAAAATTCCAACACCCATTGGTGTTGAAAAAAGTCGTAATCGGGATAAGAAAGAAGAAAAAGGAGATAGAGAAAGCTTAAAAGTTGGATGGTATAAAGATGATCCAACATTAGCCATCCATTATTTGAACTAGAGTAATAGGTACTCATCACGAGTCATATCCTCTAAATAATCGATTGTTTTAAGGAAGGGATTTGGGAAAAAGTAATGAACAAAAGTGCAACACCGGAAAATAATTTCAAAAAGTCACATTCTATTCAAACTCTTTAACTAATAAAAACGCTAAACTAAACGGAACGGATAACAGCGTATATTTAGGCAGATAGATCGATAAGATGTGTATCTATCATCAGCAACAAATAACTGAAGAAGGAAGAGATAAGATAGAGAATGTGTGTGTGTGTGTGTGTGTGTGTGGGTGTGTGTAGGTGTGTGTGTGTGTGTGTGTGTGTGTGTTATTTAAAATACAAACACACATAGAATACTCAAAAACCAAAATAGAAAGTTATATAGGACTTAAATCGAAAACACTTTCGCCATGAAAGTACGAAATTATAAACTATGGTATTGCAAGCCACATAGAAAGTTGTCCTAAAAAAAATAGTTTTGTCAACAACGGAAAGAGAAAACAAAAGTATGCCGCAAAAAAATACTATCAGTATGTATCAGTACATCAAAATAATCCATAAATTGGCATGTAACAAAAGAACGTGTTTTACTCGTATCAACATACAGAGACGATAAAAATCAAGCGTATACTGAGAACGAAAACGCTACCTAGCTAAAATATAATTTCTCAGTACACACAACGAAAGAGATAGGGGGTTACTCAAAATTAACTGAATTCAAAGTTTGCCTAAAGCAAGAAATTTCAGAAAATATTTCAGTATAAAGGTTGTTCCAAACTAGACTGATTTCTAAAGGTGCATAATGCAAGAAAATCTCAGAAAATTTGAAATTATCGCGGAAAATAATTATAGGCGTTTTTCCAAAAAAAAAACAAAAAAAAAATGATACGATAAAAAACACAAACATAATACATCGAATGTATTATACACAACATAATAGCAAGGATCCAAAATAATGTACTCTAGATACAACATCAAGAGAGAACATAAGGCATAGGAAAAATAAAGATATTAGTGCTTTTGCACAACGATAAAGATAAATACAAAAGATAGTGTATAGAGGTACTATGACATATACGATAATAGAAAAGCAAATTCTACTAAATAAAGACATAAAATGCCTCTGTGACCTAACACAATTGTTGACAACAACAAAATAATGTTCTCAAAAAGAACAATAGTCATAATCAGATATTTGTGTCTTCTTAAAAGACATGTCACAATCGGTAAAGGTAGTTTCCATAACTTATAACTATAAAGGAATACTACAAACACGGTACTAAAAGGAACAGACCATTATCCCAACACTAACAAGTTGTCCTCGACAACCTGTCATACTCAAAGGTGTGGCAATAATACCTGAGCGTATTTGTAGCCTATATGAAGTTATATAAGAAACTAGATATAATTCGAGAGTATGTTATACAACATATATGACCAACTTTGTTATACTGGGTGGGTGCTGAAAGTTCTCCAAACTTCGCGACAGGAAATTATGAACATTATCAACAGGAAATTGTAGATGCGGCATAAAGAACAGTCAAAAGCCTCTTACTCACAATATGTGGAACCTAAGGCACGAGCAACCCCTACTGAGCTCTCGTACAATCCGACAGAACGGTATTACGAAGCATATAATGAACAAAAACTAACTGCACCAATCCCAATTAAATGATGGAAAAATATGTGGCCAAAAGATGGTTAGGTTGGAGGGTTCCTACCTCCCCGCCTGGATAATCCACGGGTGTCGGAATTCTCAAGCCCCCAATCACAGAGCATCAAAAAGAAACGAAAAGTTAAGATAACCATCGATAGAGTAGATAAAAATAAAAGTAATAAATAAGGCATTAACTGTAGTTGAAACATGAGAATGTAATCATAATATAACATGATATCTCGAAAATATCAGTAGATAGAGGAAGCAAAAAAAAATATAATAATAATAATAATAACTTTCAACATCCTATGACATATTTAAAAATACATGCTAAGTCTAATTCGCAATATTCTTGGCAAAATCAGAAATAAAAAAATATATATATACCCTCTCGGTATATAAACACAGACAATTCGGTACTTGCCTATGGCGATACGATGAAGATACTATAAAGACATATAGTATAGTAGACAAGTTAGATTATGCTTGTCCACTCAAATAAGATAAGATATACAATAAGAAAGACACAATATATACGATAAGATATGGTAATAAAGATACGATAAGATAATAAGATATACGGTAATAAAGTTACGATATCACCCTTAAGGTTTCAGGTGCTTGTGACGAATATTTGAAGGCAGCAAATTATTAATTCTTTAATAGTTTCTAAAATAATTAATTTTTGCTACTCAGATTCAAACTACTAAGCAAAATCATAATACTAAATACCTAAAAATTTAGAAATATATCTTAAAAAGGAGTCTTGTATTATGACTATCAAATTCAAAGCTTACTATACTAGGGAAATATTTAATCTCCTTCAAATTTTATTTACAACACTATCAACGGAGAAGAAAGTTATTATCATAATAGGTAATTATAATAATCGGTAAGATAAAAGAGAGAAAACTAATATTTCGAGACATCACCATACATTACATAACAAGCAGACACTTGGGCAAGTATAAATTGTTAAGTAGATGAGTCAGACTCATCCACTTCAGAACCTTCATCATCAGACTAGATACCAGCTTTAAGGTCTTTAATGTGCCATTTACCAATATTTTTTCCTGTTTCATCCTTTAACTCATACACTAAGGGAGAAATAACGCGGTATACCGCGCATTGAGTATATTTTGGTAAGAATTTAGCGGAAATATATTTGGCTTTGTCCGATTTTGGGTAATTTTTCTTCCAAACACGATCGCCAACAAAAAATCTAAGATCTCTCTTACGCAAATTGTAACGTTGGCTACTTTGACGATATGCAGCCTGTAAATTTTTCCTCCCAAGTTCGAAAAATTTTGGCATCTCTAGTGTATCCTGAACTCTGTGAACTTTATCGGAAATGATAACCTGATTATTTGCATTTTCAGCAATTGTACCATAAAATTTTCCCGAGACCGGAACATTTCGAGCAAACACAAGGAATGAAGGGGTGAAATCGGTAACCTCATGTTTCGACAGCCGAATCGCTTGAGCTATTTTATATATTTCTTCATCCCAGGTCCTATGATCCTCATAACTATATGATCGTATAGCCGTTACAATAGATTTGTTTACTCTTTCGGTGTGATTGATTTCAGCATGAAAAAGTTACCTTATACATTAATGCTATGTGTGGACTATATAATCATCTCGATGACAAACCTAGTGAGAAAAACATGATTCGTATTATTCGTAAAAATCTGTTACCTAATTATGCAGAACCTTGGCTTTAATTGATATTGATACTGTTGATATTTTGACGGAAAAATGTAAACGATTGGAGGAAACATTATTTTGGGACCAACAATTTACATCCAATCATAAAAATGGTCAATATTTACTTGAACCAGATTTGAGCATACCTAGTACTTATTTTAAAGATAATTCTTGTTTTAAGTCATCTTGTAAAAATATATCTGTAGTATCTTCTACTTGGTCTTGTTGGAATTGTCAACAAACAGGTCATAAGTATAGTAATTGTCGAATTCATAGAAAGGTGTTTTGTTTTGGTTGTGGAACCACAGATATGGTAAAAACTAAATGTCCTAAATGTACAAAAAACGTACAAGGCGGTGGTACAGCTTCCCACTCTACCACAGTCGCTCAGAAACCGGGAACATCAGGAAAATCCAACACAAAACCAAAAACAAAGTCTCAGGGAAAACCAGACGAATCCAAAAATTAAGGTCGCCTCAGAAAGATACTATAAATTTCCGTTCAATTGCAAGTTTTCCTCCTAATGACCAGGAAATTCAAGCTGACTGGAATTCATGGCTTCTGTTTGTTAAAAGATTTTATAAGTTGAATTCAATATCTTCAAATGTTGCAACTGTTTCAGGCCATTTTTATCTTAATTTTTTCAGTCAAAATATATTTTTTTTATCAATAAAACCACTTGTAAATAAATTTTCATCTGTTATTCAATAAAACTACTTATAAATTTTAAATAACGTTGTTCATATTTTTTTATATAACCTTCCAACTTCTTGCGTTGCTGACTGAGATTAGTCGATGTTAGGTAACTTATAGAGTAGTAGGACTCAGGGTGGCGCGCACTTATCTTTCCGTCTCGTTACGTAAAAATAAGTAGGATTACCCGAGAACCGGTAAGACCTACTCCTTGGGTCTCTACTAGTATATAACCCACGCCTGAGTAGCTCTCCGCCGACGAGGTAGCCGTTGCAATAGGCCGGGGTAAAATTTAATTCATCATGGATTCCCATGAATTTTTGGTTGCGTTTTTGACAAAACGAATGAGAGAATATCGCCATGTTTGAATTGCCGCCAAGTTTTGATGAAAGCCCATTCAGACCCACCAAACGGGCGAAGTGGGCGAGACGCGATCACAAACAGTGACGTCATCTATGATGTTGAACGACCGCTTTCGACGACCACGGGTCTTAAGTGGAACGATAAAGTGGGTGTTTGGATCGTTGTGGGTTTTAAATGGAACGCAACCATTATTTTTCATTTATTTCTTAAGCAAAATGTTTCATATGTTGGTTTCATTTTAGATATCAAAGAACTACAAGCTACATCCAAAAAAACCGATGAACCGATTAAGATAATCGATAATAAAGTTTCGTTTCCGGTACATGAAAAATTATAAATATGGGTTACGGCTTCGTTCCACCAAAACATAACAGTTCCGGTCCGGTTCTCGGTTAATAACGGTTTCGGTCCGCGTCCCTGTTCGTCCAGGACACGTTTGCTAATAATCCGCCATTTTGCTTATTTATTTCGTTTGTTTTGAAATCAGTTTATCGGCCTTATTCTGTATCGCAAAGTTGCTACTGAGCAAGTGGTTTAGAACAAGGTCAGTGGTTAGGTTGCCACTTGTCTTCAATTGGTATTCTGTAGAGGCAACCAGCGGTTACGAAAGTTAATTTATAGTTGTTTCTGAGCAACCACAATATGCGTGTCAGAGAAAGGTAGAAGTGTGTAGGAAGATGGATCCGTGGATTATGAAAAATTTGTTAGATCATGAAATTAATGACATAGAGAATGAGTATGTATCAAAATATTCTAAAAATTGTAAATATAGTATAAAATCTAGTGATCGAGTCAGAAGTATTCAGAGAAATTTAAGGGATCAGAGCAATCCATTTCACATGGGCGAAGGTCAATTTAAAATAAATGTTCAGACTTTTACACCAGATGCTGCTTGACACATATTTGAAGAAATTCGTCTGATTATGGAAAAAGAAGAACCACAGCAGCGTCCAAATGTAGCAGTTCCTAATCATTTAAAGTATATAATAGGCTACCTACTTATCGAGTTTGTTATATTGTTATACATACCCATTTTTTGTTAGTGGAAAAGTAAGGTCGATTTACACTATAAAAGTAACTAATCATTCTTCTTAACCACTAGTAGTCACCAGAATAACAATTTTATTGAAAGTAGTTAAAAAGTTACTATCTAGAGTTGCTTGTCAGTCAGTTGCTATAAAGTTGCTTGACTGCCACTTAGATACAGAATAGGCCTGTATAAACGATATTAGCAATATCATCACCAAAAATATTTTCCATCTCTTCTTCATCGTTCACTACATTATTTAATGTTATTCATAATTGATAAGTTTTTAATAGGTATGAATACTTTAGGGCCACTTGCACCGTAGTTGTTAACTATGGTTTACGACCTAAACCGATTTTTAAGTAAATGATTATCTTGCACCGTCACTTAAACCGAGTTTAATTGCCTTAACTAGCTGTTAAATTAAATCTCCCAAATTCGAGGGATTATTCAACGTTTAAGGCTAAGCTTTGAATCTTAACCCTACATTTTATGTGTGTCTACGCCTACGCTGCCTGCAAGTGGTATTTTTTTGTATAAAAATATGTAGTATTTGGAATTGGAAGAAGAAATTTTCTTAGAGGATTTTTTAGATACTTTGATAATAACGATTTCGGCTTTCGTAGGCGTATTTATGAAAGGTCAAATTATTTTGATGACTTCGATGAATTGAGTTTATTTAGAAGATTCAGATTATTAAAAGGGACAGCTATAACTTCTGGAAATAATAGAAGATCAAGTAGAGAATATCCCCATGATCTGTAAGTTTATCATAGAATCATTATTTTTGGTTAGTGAAAAGGAAAAAAAGGAAAAATAAAAGGTACATGATTACTACTTCCTTATTTTTTAGAAACCATGTACCGTATCACCAATTAATCAGCTCCTAACCATCCTAAAATTTTAAGCAAGTTCAGGAATTTAGACCCACACAAAAAAGGATCCCACTTTGTGTGAGATTCTTTTTATTTTTAGTTCAAAGAGATCCTTAAACATTTCGAGAGTTTAATTTTTATTATAAATCCTAAATTAATCGCACTGATGTTTATCTATACTATATAATAAAGAAATATTTAAGAAACTGTCTGGAGTTTAATTTTAGGTCACCTTTGACAACCTGTCCTGAGAAAAAATACACAAAAAATATTTAAACAAAATAACAAGCTTTTTGTTTTGTTAAACCTATTTCTAGTTTATCCAAACCAGATAATAAAAAATTGTCAGGTAACAGTGGTAATAAAAAATAATTAACCCTAGAGCGAGCGCGTGCAATATTTGGAAAATAGCAGGCGGGTCCGTCTCACAGACCGATTTTATAACATATTGTATTTTTGAAATTTTTATATTTATCTTTATTCGGGGCTGGGTAATAAAATAATATTTTGTTTTAAAATTATTAGTTTTATTTTTAACATGAAAAAACATGTTTGTTAAAAACCTTTAAACTAAAAATGGCTACTTATAAAAATCGTATAACTTTATAATTATTTTCATAACAATCATTACAAATAATGCCCACGTGTTCTAGACATGAAAACTTAAAACATTTTTGACAACAAAAACGTGTCTTTCGGCTTTTTTCTTTGTGCTGCATATAGCGCATCGTCCTGTCTGTCCATCCGGTGGAGCATCTTGTTGGTGTGTAGAGTCGTGGTTTCCAGATATCTCTCAAAGTAATAAAAATACAGTTTTGTTTCTAATTTACTATTTACTTTTAAAGATTTTAATAAAAATCCATCAACAATAACATACATTTCGGAATTTTAAATGGTCTTTTTGACTAAACCCTGTTTTCCCATGTACAGGGTCATGATTTATATGTCATTGTTCGGCATACAATTATAATAAATTATCGACAGTAGATTTCAGAATCCTGGGATTACTTATAGAAAAATTACCAGAACTGTGGCTTAACTTTAATCTAGTTTAAATAAATGACGGAGCAAGCCAAACAGTTAATCTATGTTTTAATAAGTTTAACCTGGCTTTGTTAACAGAAGCTTTGCACTAGTACGGTGCAAGTTGCCCTTACAAACATATATTTAGGTCACAAATCACCCACCTTATTTAAGTTAGGTTAGTTTTCCTGGTTAAAACGTAGCGATCGCCATTTTGATTACAAGCGCCTCCTAGCGCTTTTTTCTGCCAAACCCCCCATTAATACAGTCGTTCTCTAAGCGATGCCTAAAAAAATTGTCAATGTCAACCCTAGTGCCAAAATCAGCCTATAATCTGTCACTAGTGTCAGTGAAATTACTTTACTTTTGTTGTATGGATAGTGTTGCTCTGCATTTATTTGTTTTTTTGTAGGGTGAATAATGATGTGATATGTTATTAACACTTTTTAAGTTTTTGTATATTGCAAAGTAGTCAAAATGGTTTCTATAATAAAGAACCAGCTGCTAAAACATTTATCCAGGTATTTTTTTATTTAGATTTTTGTAGATATAATTAATGTACTATAAATAAATATCTAGAAGATTATTAGTATATTGAAGGGCTAAATTCATACTAATGTTTAATGATGAATTAATGTGAGACGAATGAACTAATTATATATTTTCTGCATTACACACTATCTTCTGATGGCTTTACAATGGCATGCTTAATTTTTTCCAAGATATTGTTTGATTTTTTCAAGATTCTAAAGTAAATTTATACGGTTTAGTTACATATTTTATATTCTACTTGAATTGTGAATGTAAGACATTGATACTAAACATAATTACCATAAAAAGTGTATACACTTCCAATTAATTGTATTTTTATTTAGTTTACATATTGAAATGAGTTTATTCTTTCATAGGGTCAATTTATTAAAAAAAAATAGTAGTGGGATTAAAAAAACACTTGTTTATAGTCTACAAGAGTTAATGTCATCATCTTCCTGTTTGAAATGATGCAAATTGAATATTAATGCTATAACTGCATATTATATGATGCAAATTATACCATATCACATTTGGTATATATTCATGATAATCATTTTAACGAACTACATTAACCTTTGTAATGCAGTTACAATGTCATTTATAGATATATTACTTCACTATATTATTGTATTTTTTAATAAAGAGATCTTGAATTTTCATGTTTTTACTTTCTTAATTGTAAGGGGTTGATATCATATTTTATTTGTTCATTCATTCTACCCTAATGCTTCCCTATGTTCTAATCCTCATCTGATGTTTATGATTATCTATTTAATTATTGCAATTAACCCAGCTGAATAAATGTGACATAATAATATTTTTATTCTTTGGCATTACAAGGACATTTGAATTTATTTTTTAGATTCACCAAGAATCTGTCAGCAGATAAAATTAATATCAGTACATTTAAGGGGGAAGGTGAACTTTCCAATTTAGAGTTAAATGAAGTAGTTTTAATGGATTTATTGGAATTGCCATCATGGTTAAACTTAAAGCAGGCATGGTGTAACAAAGTTACCTTCAGAATACCATGGACAAAGCTAAGGAGCGTACCAATTTGTCTAGTGAGTAATTTATTTATTTTTATTTACTACGGCTACATATTTAGTGACATTTAATAATTTTTTCAATAATTTGAAGAATATTTTATAGTCCAAGAGCGCAGAGCCCCAGGCATAACTTATTTTTTAAAGGACAAAATGTGGTCAATATAATGTTTATTTTGATAACTTTAAAAGAAGATACATTAAATATGAATAATATATTATTGTTATTATTATTAATATTCATTGAAAAATATGTTAATGTCTGTCAATCATCCTGGTCATCATTGTAAGTGTTATTAGAATCTTCATGATCAAACCAACCATGATCCTCTACATTGAAGTCATCATCATCTTCTATCTCTTTATCATCGCTAGCAGCTTCTGTAAAAACAAATCAACAAATTGAAAAACAAACAACTAAGAATAGAATAAATGTAGAAATTGGCGTCAATGTAAAATACCTGTATTTTGCTGAAGCGATTCACTGACCAGTAATTGGTCACAGTCAAACCAGTGAGACTGGTACTGCTTGCCTTCCAATGTCCACCCATTGTTCTCTGGAGTAAAAATGGTCGGTTGTTTTTTGTGAGCATTAATCCAAATATTCTAAATGTAATTTGCTTGAAGAAATTGTTGGAAAACCTCAGTTTTGCATGGTGATAGATTGCTCTCATCTAAGTTTTTTAAATTCGAGGGGCTCAGTTCCTCATTCACATCCGAAACTGTGTAGTTATTTATGAACAGCTGAAGCTGGGCAGCATTTACTTCAACTGTTCCAGTAACATTGTAAATGTCGCAGATGAAATTTTGTATTAAGCTGAATATAATTTCATGTACATCTGGATTTATAAATGTCTCTGGCTTGCCAAATTCTATAAAAGCTTACTGATAATCAAATTTCTTTTTTAATATGATGATTGGACTTTGTTTTCCTTTCTTGAAGAATGCAGGATTATAATCACATCCAGGGTGAGCAAGAAATATGGGGTAAACTACAAAACGTCAGTCCTAAATACTCATAAATCTTCGTTAAGTGTACATATCTGTTTATTTCCAATACCTGTTAATATCCGCACATTTGAATCATCATTTTTCAAATTATGCATATTACCCAACAATATTGTTGCAATATCAGTATCAGAACATCTTATTACAAAATTAGCCTGAGTATCAATATAACAAATATGGTAAATAATTTTCGTGTCCACCTCTTCATGCTCTGAACGTAAAAAATCGGTGTCTACACTTGGTACAACTTTATTGTCTTGAACCATGTAAGAAGGACATTATTTAAAATTTCGTCTGTTGCCTCGTATTGAATAAAAAAATCAACAAGAGCCTGCTTAATGTTGATATTCTTCAATTCCTTCAAGAAGTCAGATGTCCTAACTTGATCTGATCCGGTAATATTGAAATCAGCCTCTTGTCAAAGAGATCTTTCGTAAATTTTTATAGAATGAAAAAATTATTGGTCAAAAATTGTGTGACCATTTGAAGCATCTTCTTTGAAATAATTCCAAAAGTTTTTGGCACGTTTACCATTGTATGCATCAAAGAAAAACCTGTCAATTAATAAAATCTTTTCCTAAGGATTTCATTAAAACTGACTTGAGTTTTGCATATGCCAACATCGAAATGGCACTGGGGTTATCTGATATGACAATATTTTGGTCATATAGATTTTATGATCAATTGATATTTCAAGACTCCTAGATCTCTTTGAATCCTTATTTCCTGAACTTTTCGACATATTTTTGTTTTTCTTTTTTTAGAATAATCGAGAGAGAAGTTTCCTAATGGTATTTTTATGCTTTTATCAAACCTGCTAATATCTGATTCACATTCTGTAACAAACGTTTGTCGTCACCATTCTTTTCGATGTTGAGAAGAAAATTCTCTACCGGCTCTGACGCTGCTTTACTTTACGAAATATTAATTAGAAGATCTTTAAGAACCTCCGTATTGAATAGATTTATAAATAAATCAAAAACTTTGATGAATTTTTGCAGCTACTTAGCATAGTTTTTGATGGTATGATTGGTTAGCTCTTCTGAAACATCTTGATCTTTTTGTAAACGCAAATCTTTATAAACTGAACTGATTATGGTTGATCTGATATAATGGTTGTGGGCCCATTGTTGGCGTGCTGAGATAGAATTTGTGAATTCTACGATACCAGTAATTCTCGTGGCTTCATCACCATTTATAGGAAACTATAAATGGTGATGAAGCCACGAGAATTACTGGTATCGTAGAATTCACAAATCCTATCTCAGCACGCCAACAATGGGCCCACAACCATTATATCAGATCAACCATAATCAGTTCAGAACCAAATCAATAAGCTGTTTTGAGAAAGGTTTATTAGTTCTTTGAATGCCAAAAAACCTGCTTGAAATTCTTCAAACAAGTGAGTTTCGGAAACATTTAACAAATTTGCAACATATCGATCTGTCCATGGAGTGTAATTTGGTTGATTGAAGATAAAAAATAGATTTGTGATTTTTGGTAGTACGAATTTAAATATATCAAAATCTCCAATGCAAATACTTCACGATAGGGTTAAATAATAATGAAAAAGATTAATGTATATTAAATAAAACTGGGCATTCAAAGTCTGTTGTTTGTAAATATTATAATTATTCAATAGTTCCTGTAGTTCTTCATTTTCGACTTTGAATGTTGATAATGGAGTATTTTGCAGATGAGTAATTTCTTCGATTAATGTATATGTAACTTGTATATTATTCATATCTAAGAACGATCTGAAATGTAAAATTTGAAGGCCCACAGACATCCTCGAATGCAGCCTTTTACATTTATTGAAGTGTTTTCCCTCTAAAAATCCACCAACTCACCCCGACGCTAACAAATTACTTTGCACCATGATATTTTTTAAGCCACAGTCAACTAAAATTTTTCCTATAGCCTTGAAATATGACATCATAATATGTAACGGCCCCAAATATATAAATATGTTGTCAAACTTGTGTGCTTCGGTAGCTGGAATCTGTAAGGCTACTTTTGCAATTACAAGATCGTAAGTAACCTGAATAGAAGATTGTTTAACTTCTTCACAAATTATCTGGCATTGTTTCATAGTTTCCAAAATAATTGATGTTAGTTGATGATGCATTTATAGGAGTGAGATGAGAAACAATTTGCTTTGTAATATCATAACTTATCAAACGATTGGATCCAACCCACATTGGAAGATTTGGTAATTGCAGAGCATGGCTCAACATCACAGACCTAAAAACACAGGAGACAAAGTACTTCATTGATAAAATGCCTCTAAAGTTGATCCAACATTGCTTGTAAACAATTAATGAGTGCAAAAAGGAGAGGCTTATCCTTGTCAGCTTAGAGTTGCTTTTTGGTGTGGTAATGATTTATTGAAAATATTTCTCACAAAATTATAGGCTTTTGGAGAATACAAATCCAATGTAAGAGCAAAGGCTTTTAGAGACTCATTATATCTCTGTTTGCCAGCTAGCAGGTTTTGAAAGATATCTGCAGCAGGTCCAGTTATCGAAGCCTAACATAAAAAATGTATCCCCATTAAGTGAGGCCTTATGATTATGCCTAAAAGAAAAATACTCTTATAAACAACTCTGCTGATTCAGTAATAAAATATTTTTCCCTTAAAACTTTCAATAAGTCTTTTAATAATTTTACATGGTCTTAAAGTCATCTAAATTGATTTTTTAATGTGTGTTTTTTATTTATCTGGTTATTGCAGTTTTAAGAAATGTTATATTTTTTTCTTCGCTTTTCAGGGGTTAGTCATATCACTGGACATAACGCCTTTTCCTATAGAAAAATGTCAATATTTGTATTTGCGATATAAAATTAAAATTACTTTAGATTTGTATAAATATGTAACTCACAAACAACTAAAGGTGATTTAATTATTTATATTACACCGATTATATAATTCTTACCTCTTTTTATTACCATTTTTTATAATAGCTACAGGTGCCTAATTTACTTCAGAATGTGGGTCTTCCGCCTCCAATGCAGTTTCTGTTGTAGAACTGGTTGAACTCTCATTGTCTTCTAATAAATCAGTTTCCGTGGCTCTGGAGGAACCAGGCATAGTTGTGAAATCCATAGTACATTCAGATCTAAAATTCAATATAATAATATTAAAAATACTCTAGTAAAAGCCGAGTAGTTCTAAAAATGGTTATTAAAAAATACTTCACTTACTTAGGATTTTCTTTTAGAAGTAGAGGTATATCAGGAACAGTTGAATCCTGCATCAAAAAACTTGTATGCATATAAACTTTTAAATGCCTTTATTTGCTCCTTGGTGTAAAAACTCATTGTTAATACCAGATAACTAACAATATTCATATTACTAATGCTGGGAAAGTCTTTCGGGCTAAAACTCAACTTGCTAATGGATAAACAGTATGGGTCTCACCCTCTATGTTTGTATAGCGATGTCTGGATGCTGGCTTTTAAGATTGTTATAGTTACTCATTGTTGTCTTTGTCTCAGAATTGCCAAAATCACAATAAAAACACCAAAAATGTATGATGATCGTGTTCACACTAACAGCAACAAACCGTTTGCCACACTGATGCCATATTGCCATTCAAGTGACAGATTGTCGGTGACATCTATGAGACTAAAATTATAGGTTATGTTAGTACTTACCGATAAAATGACATATTTTTGGACGTAACCTCATTAAAATCGCAAACAAAACAAGTTCGGCCCTTAGTTTAGATAACACCTTAATTTTAACGCACTAAAAACCAACCAAAAGTTTTTCTATAATTAATAATTGCACATTTAATTTAACTTTGCACTTTCACAAGAATGTAAACAGAAGAAATACCTCAGTGGCCAAATTGCCAGATTAGTGAATTTTTTAATTGCCGCTCTATCGGTTTCTTGATTGAAAATATTGATTTACACGGTGACAAAATTTGAAACTCAAAATTTATTGGAAATGTTATAACTTTTTAAATAATTTTTTCTAAGGATTTTGGAAACATCGGTCCTATATCCAATAAGTTGATTTTTGGATACATTTTCTACCATAAGTTTGGCAAGACGGCATGGAGATGTTCATTACAAACAAAGAGGGCTAATGGTCGTCTCCCGTGGTCTTTGGATAAAACTGATAAAAGCGTGTTTGTTTATCTGGTTTATATTGGAAAATTTACCCTCCACTCTCTATAGAAGATATTAAAAAACAACAACAAAATGCTCCTATACTTTGGTATACTTTCAAAGCTATGATTGATAAATTGCAAATTTATTGAGCAAGTGCAAACTTTCACCAATTTTTGTTGAATTCAAGCAATTTGCTTATGAAACTTTTTTGTGATATAAATATGACTAGTAATTTACCATTGATATTTTTTCATTCATATTTGACAATTTTTTGCATTCATAAATCCTGTTTATAGTTTTTGTGTATGATCTATTTCTATTGAAATATTTGGTATCATCAGATTAAATGTTTTAGTAGATCTACTTAGCATTTAAAGTGTGATTAAATAAAATTGTCTATGAATGTAGTTAGAAAAAAACTTGTTTTTCTATTTGTCAAGGTAAATGGTGTATATTCAAGTCAACACTTTTTTAATTGTGCAATCGTTTCACATGTTTATTAATGAAGTGATAATTATAAAAGTAACTAGAACTTCAAATATATAGAAAATATTTTCAACTATATCATATAACACTAAATGAATTAGGTATTATGAAAAATAATTTTTTACTAACACCAAAATAAGATAAATGTCTTTGTAAATGTGGAGAAAATATTTCATAATGGGGACATCTAGTTCACGTTATGCAGAAAGGGGTTTCAAGTTTCAAATTGATCATAATATACAGTGTATCTAAATTCCACCGAAAAAATTTAACGGGGGATTCTGTGATGAAAATTAAGGTGGGTATTTGGTATAAAATTTTATGAAAAAGCACTCTCCAGAAAAGTTACACCTCTCCGAAGATTAAAAAAATGGTTTTTCTTCTTCGTTTCCCTTGTATATTAAGCTAAAGACATGAAACTTGGTAAATATTATTTGTCAATAAAATTACACATTTTGAAATAGTCAACCCCTAAGATATTTTTTCTTATTTTTTTTTAGATAAAATGTTTTATTTAAAAAAACATGGTGTAGAAGCCTAATTCATTTACTAACTTTTTTATCTCTACAAGTTTTTTTCGAAAACTTGAGCATTTACGAGAAAAAATAAATGAAATGCATTTTCAAAAAGATGAGCTAGATTATATTAGATTTTAACGGGGTTACAATGCACTGAAACCTAAGGTTTATTGTGTCCCCCTTATCAGAGCTGTTCTCGCTACTACTACAGCTCTAATGAACTCTAGTATTTGGAACAGCTTCAACGAGGTTATATCCTCACTCTTACAAGTTTCTTGTCCGAAGCATTTCTTGCGTTGACTTGCAATGGCGAGGCATTCCAGAAGTAGGTGCTCCCTAAGGCGGCAGTGTCCTGTAAGAAAGCCCGTGATGAGATGTAGCTTATTTTTACTGAGGTCCAAATACTTTTTGGACCTAGCAGTGTCAAAGTTCCGCAGGAACTTTTTGGAATGTTTCAACCCGGGAAGGCACCGCCAGAGTGCTTCTCTTTTGGTTTCCTCCTTTTTCCGAAACTCTTTCTTAAAGGAGCATTTTCCTACACCACAGAAAGGCTCCGGGCCAATAAAGGGCGTTTGGGCTCCTTTCCTGGCAAGTGTATTGGCCTTTTCATTTCCTGTGATTCCCGAGTGGCCAGGAACCCTGACTAAAGTGACCCTGTTATTCTAGCCTAATTCATCAAGTTTTCTTCGGCACTCCCATGTCAACTTTGAGCTCAATGCTTTGATAGCTGCTTGACAATCAGAATGGACCGATATGTCACATTTCTGATAGTTTCTTTCTAGGTTCATTCCCACGCATCTTTCAATCGCAAGTATTTCTCCCTGAAAGACGCCCGGGAAGGAGCCTAACGATAATGAGTATCTAGCGCCAGGCCCAAATACTCCAGCGCCTGCTCCAGTGGTGATTTCTGAACCATCCCTATACCATCTAATGGTGTTTTCTTTAAGAGTTTGGGTGGTGTATTCCCTTTCCCAGTCTCTCCTCGTATTTAGCATTGTAGTGAAATTCTTTTCGATACTTACTTTCTTGATCATTTCGTCACTGGGAAGATTCGCTGATGAGATGTGGGGGGGTTGGGCGCTGAATAGCTTGCTTCCTGGCCTCTTCAGGGAATATTCCCTAATTAGGAGTCGCAGGTATTTTCGCACCCCTGCTCTACTGAGACTTTTTCTCAGTGGGTCGTCTATGCCGCCCGGTTCTCCCAGTTTTGGGAGGTCGAACGGCATACGACCTTTGTGCCGTTTGGTATTTTTTCCCTCTGTGAGATACCCAGATGAAGAGGTGGAGGTTTTCTCCACTACATTTCCGGTGGAAGTTTTACATTCTCTGTCCATAAATGGTCTCACGAGAAGCTAGGGTCATTACGGTCCACCGCAGCAGAGCCCCGCATGCAGAGGTAGGGGGTTCAATACAATGGAGTTCCCCCCCGGTGCTCCAAGGTCGAAACCAGTAAGGACTATTCTTCTATATAGCCACGCATTCTTCGGCCTGGTTTCCCACCTTGACTTTAGGTTTTTAATGAGGTTGTCTCCTCTTGGTCCGGGCATTAAAGCCAAGACCCCCCCCCCATCCCACTGGCCCGCGAGACTTGACCATAGACAGCCAGAAGACATTGGTATAACAGGTGATTTCGAGGTAAGCTCGAAATTTCACCCGGCATCGTAACCCTGTGTGCAATCACTTAGCCACGATACTACAGCTGAGACAGGTAAAGTTGGTCCGCGGCAGGGTATTCGAGGGCTGCCAGTTGAGTTTCTAAACACAACGAGCCCCCAGGTATTTCCCCGCAGACCTCCTCCTCATATAAAATCATCTCAGAGGCCCTTCTCCTATCCGCCACCTGGAGACGCACCAGGTTGGTGCTTCACCCCCTCCACATCAATAAATATCCCGGCAAACAGCGACGAACTACGTACATTTCTACTGATGTGGACCCGGAAAGATGAGCTAATGCGAGGGTATTTTGGCTTAAGGTCTAGTGGTCTGTCTCTGTGCTTTGCAATGACATCCATAAAAATAATAATACTGATAGTAGGATTGCAGTATCGTTTTCTGTTACCTTCCTTATAGTTTCACAAGTTTTATGATTTTGTATTATAGAAAATATTATTTTATTTAAAATATGAATGCATATTCGAATTTAGAAATGGCAGATATGCATTTTACAAACGGTCGTGCTAACGGTAATGCATTGAAAGGACAAACACTTTATGCTGAACAGTACCCACTGCGTAGATTACCCCATCATACTACGTTCACAACTATTCACCGATGCTTGCGGGAACGTGCTAATTTTGAAAAACGAAGTTATGATTCTGGCCGCACTCGAAAAGTTAGAATTGCAGCTGTAGATTATGCCGTACTTAATTTAATTGAAAAATCCCCAGAAACTAGTACCACGAGGTCGTTGTAAGCCATTCCGTTGTTTTTCGAATTTTAAAAGAACAACTGTTGCTGTCATCTTCAACAGGTGCAGGCGTTATTGTGTCGAGATTTTTTACCATACGTGGTTTGTTTTGAGTGGCTTATTAATATGATTAGCCAATCTCCACAGTTCTTATGTAATATTTTATTTACTCACGAGGTGAGTTTCTCAAAAGGCTGTATTTGATATTTTCATAACAATCATCTTTGGGCTAACGAAACTTCTCATGGTTTTTTTTAAGGAAATCATTAATATCAATTTTCATTTAATGTGTGGCTCAGAATTACTGAAAATCATTTAATTGGGCCCCATTTTCTTCCACTACGATTAAATGGTGACTCATATTGTCATCTCCTTGAAAAATTACCTGTTCTTATTGAAGAGGTTCCCATTCAAATTAGGCAACATTTATGGTTTATGTAGGATGGTGCACCAGCCCATTTTAGTATAAGTGCAAGAACTCACCTCTTAATAAGGTGTATGCCAATCAATCGATAGGTCAAGGAGGACCTGTTAACTGGCCAGCCCGCTCCCCTGACCATAATCCTTTGGATTTTTGCATATGGGGATATCTGAAAACTTTGGTATACACAAACCCAGTTGAAAATATGGATAATCTGCGAAATCGCATTGTAGTAGGGTGTGAAGCGATAAGAAATTCACTAGGAATATTTCATCGTATATGCAATTCTATGAGGAGAAGAGTAGATGCTTGTATTGAAGCGGAAGGGGGTCATTTTCAACATTTATTATTGTCAGTTGTCAATATTCGACAGGTTTTTCTTCACTATTGTTTTAGTTATAAAAGCCCTATAAAATCATATTTTGGTTGGTTGTTCTTCAATACAATGCTATTTAACATGATCTTGAAATACATTTATTTTTTTCTTGTAAATGCTTAAGTTTTCGAAAAAACTTGTAGAGGTAAAAAAGTTAGTAAATGTATTGGGCTTTTCAGTCATGTTTTTTAAAAGAAAAATTTTTATCTAAAAAATGTAAGAAAAAATATCTTAGGGGTTGACTATTTCAACCCCTTCTAAGCATACTTCAGGGTTGTACCTTTCAACTATATAAATCACCAGGAGTGGATGGAATATTACCAGCACTCCTGCAGCAAGGGATAGAGGAGATTCTTCCTCACATGCTAAAGATTACAAGAAGCAGTCTAGCAGTGGGTCTAATACTTAGAAAATGGAGAAGGGCAAGGGTAACCTTCATACCAAAAATAGGGAAAACAGATGGGACTGATCCCCGATCTTTTAGACCCATCTGCCTAACATCGTTTCTACTCAAAACGATGGAGAAAGTAGTGGATAACTACATAAGAATAGAGAACCTGGAGATTATACCACTTCATAATGTGAGCATGCCTACAGGGGGAGTGATATCTCCCCATTTATGGTGCCTCGTAGTAGATGAGTTGCTCTACAGGCTAACGGAGCTTGGCTTCGAATGTATGGGCTATGTTGATGACAGTTCTAATAATCAGAGGCAAGTTCGAGAGCACCTTGTGTGTTTTATTACAAAAGGGCCTCAGAATTATTGAGCAATGGTGCTTGTCAGTTAACATTAACCCAACCAAGACCATAGTAATTCCATTTACCCGGAAGAGAACACTTCCAGCCATGAAACCCCTATCTTTAAACAGGGAAATCATAGAATGGAAATCAGAAGTTAAATATCTAGGGATAACCCTAGACCACAGATTAGAGAGAGAACCGATACGAATCCCCGTAAAAAATAGACGATTTTCAACTCCGTCTTCAATATCGTCGGACCTTTAACTCGGTATGGCCGCGATGTTGCCAGTTTAAAATATTTTCTGAATTTCTTACCAAATTGTAATGTTGACTCGGGGACAATAACAATTTCCAATGCCAGATCTAGTTTTTTTTTTAAAATTTCCACTAAATCTTTAAAATTGCGCCATGAATTAAAACAATAACCATAATCGAATATATATATTTATGTATTTATTTAATACTTATATGTACATTCTTATGATTTGTTATAAATAGTTATTACTCTTGGGAGATTAATTAATAAATACATTTTCAGATAACACAAATCATTACAAAAATCAACCAAATTCCAAAGTACAAATAATTTAATTTATCATTTCGTTGGAATCAATAAGATTATTAACAATTTTATACAAAAATTGATTTATTGATTATAAATTGAGTAAAATAGACAGTTTTCTATTTTTCTTTGGTTGGAACTTGAAATCTCAATTGCTAAATTTCAGCAAATAGAAAATCCTTAATCGGATGAACAATTTTTTTAAATATTCGTGAGGGAAGCGTTCACAAGGATGCGTAAATTCTGTAGCTGTTGATATAATATATAAATTATTTCCAACTGAAGGGTTCGGCAAATATTTCTCTATGTTTGTGAAGAAAAGGCATTCTAAATTATAAATATATTGACAAAACGAGTCCTCGGGAGTTTTGAGCTTTCCAAATACTAAGTTCTTGTCATATGCTTTATAATGAATAAACATATTGGTGAAGTCCAAAACTTGCGTATTTGTAGAAAATACATATTTAAATGCGTTTTGTTCTGGCAATGGATTTCGATGATAACCACAATTAGTGACTATGAAATTTTCGGCAAATTGGTTAATGGCAATAGGAGTTTTAATCATAGATGTATTAGTGTTGGTCTGCGCCAAACAACAAAATACATTTTCAAACTGATCTTCACAATTCATGAAAGATTAATTGAGAAAGTTGATAAAAAATAGTTTTTTAAATGCACATGAAAACTGAATGGGGGTAGGGTTGGTAGCATTTCCACTTTGTTCTCTAATACCTCCAAAAAAGTTTTCAAGACAGTATTGATTTAGACGTCTTGTGAAAAATAATTTTTTTTTATTTTAAATATGCCTATATTTCTATCAAGGAATTAATTGTAATTTTCCATCCTTTAATAAATTTGCAATGGTTTGTAATATTTCTCCCTGCAATGCTCATAACACTCATGTTATTTAATATTTATGGTATGATTTTTATACGTTATAATCTTTTTAATTGTATAATTCTTTTAATGTTGGTAAAATTGATTTAAAACAAGTAATTGTCGAATATTTGTATCTGTATAACTATCACACTTAAAAATAATGCTTATAAAATATTTGACCTATGATCGTAAATTGAAGAAAATATTATGCAAAATGACAACTCTGTTGACTGCTGGAATGAGATTAATCAAAAATTTTTAAAACTTTTTAACATAAAAGGCTACAATATGTATTTTAGTAGTAACAATTCGCCAAATAAATGTGACGGAGGGGTGTGCTATATAAGGTCAGAGCTTTGCGAGTCCATAAGTTATACTACTTGCGGTTTATTAAATACTATGAATCTTAAATTTAAATTTAATAATGTTAATTTTTCTGTGTCCTGTCAATATAGGTCACACGATATAAATGCTGATGTTTTTATTGAAAATTTAAATGAGTATCTCCAAAATGTGAATAAAAGTGATGTGGAAGTATTCTTAGGTGATACAAATATTAATATATTAAATTGTGCTAACAATAGAAGAATTAAAAATGAGTATCTAAATACTTTATACACGCACGGTTTTAGATCTTATATAAATTGCATCACTAGGAGAGGTCATTTTAATAATACAGGCACTTGCATTGATCATTGCTTTATATACAATAGAAGTAACTTAAAAATAGAAGCCGCTGTTTTGGATTATAGTATCACTGATCATTTACCTTTTTTTTTTGTAATTTACACTTTGAGAAAAATTTGCCTTTGACTAATGATAATATAGACGAGAGTAGCTACATAAAAAAATTAGATGAGAGTCAATTTATAAACGAACTAGAGAATATTAATTGGGATCCTCTTTATACTCTTTTGGACGTTAACAATATGGTTAAATACTTCACACAAAAAGTTGAAAATGCTATTGTTAAATCTACAAACACTATTATACCTAAATATATTATTAGAAAACCATGGATAACGCGAGCACTTGTTAATTCTATTTATGTAAAAAATTATATGTATAAACAAACTCTTACAAATCTTTGTTTGTTAAAAGACTATAAACTATACAAAAATAAATTAAATAATCTAATTAAAATTAGCAAACAAAATAACTTTAGAGATAAAATTTTGTCGGGAAAAAATGACAGTAAGACGCTCTAATATTTATAAAAATAAAAAATTGGACATAAATAATATAATAAATAATAACAAAACTATTACTGATACTAAAGACATTGCAAACGAAATGAATAACTTCTTTGTAAATATCGGTGATGAACTGTCAAATAATATTTCAAATTAAGCGATTTTAACATAAACTCGACTTGCGATCAATCCTTTTTTCTTTATAAAACTAATACTGAGGAACTCTCTCAAATAATCTCTTCTCTTAAGAACTCTCCTTCAACTGGTCCAAGTAAAATATCAAACATTATACTGAAAAAATTTTCAAGTTATTTTTTCGACCCTTAAACTTTTATTTTCAATAATATTTTTCTGAAAGGTGTCTACCCGAATGCTTTCAAAAAAGCCTATGTTGTTCCTATTCATAAAGGAGGTACAAATACTGATATAAATAATTATCGTCCTATATCCTTAACTACTAGCCTTTCCAAAGTATGCGAAAAAATTATTAAAAGACGTCTTACTCGATATTTTATTGATCGTAATTTGTTAAGCCCAAATCAGTTCGGTTTTATTGAGGGCAAGTCTACTAGTGATGCAATCATGAAGGTGGTGGGTCAGTTGTATGAAGCAGTTGATGGTAGCACTCCAACTATTGCTGCCTTATTAGATTTAACCAAAGCGTTCGATTTGGTGCCACATTTGCGTTTATTAGAGAAGCTAGACAAACAATTTGGTATTAGGGGTAATGCTTTAAAACTATTGAAAAGTTATTTAACAAATAGGGAACAAGCAGTAAAAATCAAAGATATTATTAGCGAAGAAATGACTGTTAAAAGAGGAGTGCCCCAAGGTACAGTCCTGGGGCCGCTTCTTTTTTTGTGCTACATCAATGACTTTCTTGGCCTGAAAAATATTGGCAAGATTACGGCTTACGCCGATGATACGGTTTTGGTTTTTGACGATAATAATTGGGATACACTTAGGAATAAAGTATCATTTGGACTTTACTTAGCTAAGAAATGGATGAACATTAATGGTCTACTTCTTAATGAAGCAAAAACAGTAATAATCTCTTTTGCCAAACGTAAAAAAAGTTTACCTTCATATAAAAAAATTATTACACATTTCAGTTGTGACTGCTATGCATCTTCTACGAATACTTCTACATGCACGTGTAACTCTAATACTTTACTTTTACAAAATAAGGCTAAATATCTTGGGATAATAATAGATTCCTTTTTAAGTTGGTCTTACCAAATTGATAACATGTGCAAAAAATTAAGATATTTAATATATGTTTTTAAAAAATTAGCAAATATTACAGATACACATTCCTTAAAAATTATCTATTATGGACTTGTAAATTCTATTCTAGGGTATGGTTGTCTCGGTTGGGGTGGAGTCTTTGATACTACTCTAAAGCCGCTGGATATTCTTCATAGAAAAATAATTAAAATCATGTATAAAAAACCATTCGATTTTCCTACAAAAGATTTGTTTCAAATTAGTTCGTTCTTAAATATTAGACAGATATATGTAAAGACACTTTTAATGAATTGGTATATGAAAAAAAATTTCACTAATGCATTACCTCATAATTATATCACAAGAAATTTTAGTAACGATAATGCCTATTCTTTTAGTACAAAGTCTAGATTGGGGGGGAGATATTTTTTACCTTACATTCATATATTTATAAATTTTATCGATACTAATATTAGAAATTTAGAACGTGTTAATGTTTTTAAGAAACATTCTGTTGAATGGATTAAACTTAACTATGACCAACTTAATAACATCTTTTCTCATTAATCAGGAAAAAACTTATTCTCACCTTGCATTGCTTTTTTGGACTGGTGCCGTTAGGGGGGAATCATAGATTCATAAATTTATGAAAATTTCTAAAATATTAAGAAAGTTTAATACGTTTTTTGGTTTTGTTTTATAATAGTATAGCATTATATATTACATATGTAAGTCATTAATTTTGTTATTTTTTGAGCCACACAAGAATTTTCTTCCGTGGCAATAGAAAATGTATTTTTTGGATGTGTATTTTGGTACTTAATAAAAAAAAATTTTCAATTTTTTCAAAATGTTTGACCTATGATCGTAAATTGAAGAAAATATTATGCAAATTGACAACTCTGTTGAAAAATTTCGCGAAGCAGCCCGAACGGAGTCGACATACGACGATGGACATTTAAATGGGTATTTCTACCCATCTCTCTCTCTTTTTACTGTTCTTTGTCAAGCTTTCGTATCTGTTCTCTCTAATCTGTGCCTAGACAGTAAGCTTCTGTGGAATAAGCATGTTGAAATAACTGCTAGTAAAGCGATCAGAGCTTTGATGGCGTGCAGAAATCTAGCTGGTAAGAGTTTGGGATGTAACCCAAAAATACTGCGATGGATGTACGCCATGATTGTGAGACCAGCAATTATGTATGGGGCAATAGTTTGGCATACAAAAGCAAGTCAGTACAGCACGAGGAAGACCCTTGACAAAGTTCAAAGGTTTGCCTGTATGTGCATCACTGGAGCTATGGGAACGTGTCCAACTAGGGCACTTGAGATCATTACAGATCTCACATCTCTACATCTGGTGATAGAAAGATCTGCCCAAGAGGCAATTATTAAAATATCTAAGGAAGGTTCAGGCAATGAGAGTATTGAAAATCAGGGAGCTTGGTCCTCTCTAATAAAATATATCTCATCAGCGTATCTTCCCAGTGACAAAATGATCAAGAAAGTAAGTATCGAAAAGAATTTCACTACAATGCTAAATAAGAGGAGAGGCTGGGAAAGGGAATACACCACCCTAACTCTCAAAGAAAACATTAGATGGTATACAGATGGTTCAAAAACCACCACTGGAGCAGGCGCTGGAGTATTTGGGCCTGGCACCAGATACTCATTATCGTTAGGCTCCTTCCCGAGCCTCTTTCAGGCAGAAATACTTGCGATCGAAAGATGAGTGGAAATTAACCTAGAAAGAAACTATCAGAAATGTGACATATCGATTCATTCCGATAGTCAAGCATTGAGCTCCCATGTCATTGACTCAAAGTTGGGCATGGGAGTGCCAAAGAAAACTTGATGAATTAGGCAAGAATAACAGGGTCTCTTTAGTTTGGATTCCTGGCCACTCTGGAATCACGGGAAAAGAAGAGGCCAATACACTTTCCAGTAAAGGAACACAAACGCCCTTTATTGGCCCGGAGCCTTTTTGTGGTGTAGGAAAATGCTCCTATAAGAAGAGTAAAAATAAGCTACATCGCCTTAGGAAGCACCTAATGAAAATAGGTCTAGCAGATATTGACGAGTGTAGATTCTGTGGTGAGGAGGATGAAACTCCGGGTCACCTAGTTCTAGAATGCCTCGCCATTGCAACCCAACACAAGAAATGTTTTGGACAAGAAACTTGGAAGAGTGGGGATATAACTTCGTTGAAGCCGTCCCAAATACTAGAGTTCATTAGAACCCTGGAACTGGAAGGCGAGCTGTTGTAGTAGCGAGAACAGCTCTGATAAGGGGGGCATTATAAACCTTAGGTTTCAGTTTACCCACTTTAATTTTCATCAAAGAATCATCCCTGGAATGTTTTCAGTGTTATTAAGATATATACCTGTAACATTAAGATAGAAGTGGGTGTTGTGGAGAATAAAACTAATTTTACAACTTCTACAGCAAGTGATCAGAGCATGATTACAAAAGTATTAGCCCAAAGAAAATTATTTTTGTTACTAAGTTGGCAGAAGTGTCCTCTATATACATACATAGTTTGAGCATCTTCTATCATTTAGTTTGTTTCCAGTGCTCCATTTTGACAGTACATCTCAAATGATTTGCAAACTTTTCACAATGTAAGAATATCGAAAAAATTCATTTCATTGCAAACTTAATTTTAAGTACCGCGAAAGCGGTTACTGGTGAAAGGATTTGCTTAATTCTGGCATGTTATCAAGGTGTTCAACTGAATTTAATTTCTTCGAAGTAAAGAAAATGGCGATTAAAATCGATTAATACGATTACTTGGGATGATTGGGAACGATTGCAGGGTCTGGTTAATATATTAAAAGTAGCTTTTCATGTAGAACCAGGTATAATTATTATTTGAGAAATATTATTACATAATTATTTGTTTGACTAAAATATGACGCGATAGTTGACACTTTTTAAATAGTGGTCGTTACTTATTCATCTGTTTTAGAATTTGGAGGAAGTGCAAATAGTCGTAGAGACTTGTGAAGAACTTCGAATTCCTTCAATGCAATCCGGAAACACAAATTCTGGCGTTCCGGGAAAATACAGCTTCATTCATAAAGTTATTGATGGAATAACTATAAATGTTAATACAGTTAATATTTTATTCTACAGTCCAGCTTTTTCAGCATCCGTTCAGGTAAGTACGTAAAAAACATAATAACAAATAATTCTAATTGTTAACTGTCTCGACCCTTACTTCGTGGAATCTACTCATATTAGTGTTTTAAATGAAACTCAATGTTTCTAGCTAATTCCACAGAATTATAATGAAAAATGTTGAAAATTCTAAAAAATTGACAATTGTTTCGATAACTGAATATCATCGTCAGAATGACAGAAGTTACATTTCATTTAATGCCTACTTGATTCCGACCATGCGGTTCGTTATATGTCTTAGTTCTCTCTGTTCACGATTAAGACTCACTTCTAACAACCGGCTATCGCTATCAGTGTTGCCAGGTCGAAAATTAAAATCTTCACTCTGAACCGTAAGAAGTAGCCACATATGCATAATTTTAATAATTTATCACTACTTAAGAAATTGTTAGTTTCAACAATTAAGAGAGCAAACGCAACATAGCGGCCTCCCTTGAAATCTCGTAGTTTCAAGAAAAATAAAATGAAACAGAATTTCCAACATATTACAACTTAACTAGAATATCAATTAAATTAATAAATTTGGTTTGTTAGTTACGAGACTAATTTTCCATGCATTGAAATGTTCAAACATAAAATTAACTGTCTTGACCCTAACTTCGTGGAATCTACTCATATTAGTGTTTTAAATGAAACGCAACGTTTCTAGCTAATTCCACAATATTATGAAAAATGTTGAAAATTCTAAAAAATTGACAATTGTTTCGATAACTGAATATCATCGTTAGAATGACAGAAGTTACATTTCATTTGATGCCTACCTGATGATTAGTAGTTATTTTTGGCTAGACCAAGTGATTGACTTAATATATGTTAATAGAAAAAAGAAGAAGATGTGATATTACAAATATTGAAGCTTAGATATTATTAGCCCTATGGTGATATCCTGGATATCATTTTTCCACTTAAGATCAGTATAACTGTGCAATGATATAGAAAAGCAGGAAAACTATATCTGCTGATCTTTACAATTATCACTTAAGAAGACATTTTAATAGTGGAGAACTCCCTAGATTTATCTGTTCATTGAGTTGGAAATTAGAAGACACTTAAGAAACCCATAATATGAAGTCGTCAATGAACAGATAAATCTAGGGAGTTCTCCACTATTAAACTGTCTTCTTAAGTGATAATTGTAAAGATGAGCAGATATAGTTTTCCTGGTTTTCTATATCATTGCACAGTTATACTGATCTTAATTGGAAAAATGATATCCAAGATATCACCATAGGGCTAATAATATCTAAGCTTCAATATTTGTAATAGCACATCTTCTTATTTTTTCTATTAACATATATTAAGTCAATCACAAGGTAGGTCACTTCTTGGTCTAGCCAAAAATAACTACTAATCATCAGGTAGGCATCAAATGAAGAAATATAACTTCTGTCATTCTGACGATGATATTCAGTTATCGAAACAATTGTCAATTTTTTAGAATTTTCAACTTTTTTCATTATATTGTGGAATTAGCTAGAAACTTTGAGTTTCATTTAAAACACAAAATAAAATCACTGTTCGTGATCATTATCTAATCCCCCTGAAAAAGTATTTTTCAGTTGTCTTGATTTAAAAAGTGGTTTTCACTTCGTTAATATGGAACCTGATTCAATAAAATATACGTCTTTCGTTACTCCTCTAGGACAATTTGAATATTTAAAAATGCCTTTTGGACTTACTACTCCCCTTCTGTATTCATGAGATTTGTTAATTTAATTTTCAGAGATTTGATTAAACAACATAAAATATTAATTTACTTAGATGATATATTAATTGCTACTGAGTCTATTCCTGAACATCTAGACATTTTATGAGATGTATTTTCCTTATTGACACAGAACCTTTTAGAATTGAGATTGAGTAAATGTTTTTGTTGAATGAGATCATTTATTTGGGGTATTCCATAAATAAGGATGGCATCAGTCCTAATGCAGAAAATGTTGAAGCCCCAATACCCACTCATGTTAAAAAAGTTCAGAGATTTTTAGAACTAGCTTCCTATTTTCGGAGATTCATAGAATCTTTCTCAATTGTAGCTAAACCATTTTATTACCTCTTCAGAAAAAACACCCCTTTCGAATTTGGCAAACAACAATTGAGGTATGTGCAGTGAATATGCACGTGCTAAGCAGAATCCTTGATAAAAATTAAAAATGAAAAATATTCAATTCGGTTTTTTATTGCAAGCATACCTTTAAAACTAAAGACGTAATGTTTGGACAGTAAAGGATGATTTAATCTTTGATATTTTTCTGTCTTCTTAAGTGATAATTGTAAAGATCAGCAGATATAGTTTTCCTGCTTTTCTATATCATTGCACAGTTATACTGATCTTAATTGGAAAAATGATATCCAAGATATCACCATAGGGCTAATAATATCTAAGCTTCAATATTTGTTATAGCACATCTTCTTATTTTTTCTATTAACATATATTAAGTCAATCACAAGGTAGGTCACTTCTTGGTCTAGCCAAAAATAACTACTAATCATCAGGTAGGCATCAAATGAAGAAATATAACTTCTGTCATTCTGACGATGATATTCAGTTATCGAAACAATTGTCAATTTTTTAGAATTTTCAACTTTTTTCATTATATTGTGGAATTAGCTAGAAACTTTGAGTTTCATTTAAAACACAAAATAAAATCACTGTTCGTGATCATTATCTAATCCCCCTGAAAAAGTATTTTTCAGTTGTCTTGATTTAAAAAGTGGTTTTCACTTCGTTAATATGGAACCTGATTCAATAAAATATACGTCTTTCGTTACTCCTCTAGGACAATTTGAATATTTAAAAATGCCTTTTGGACTTACTACTCCCCTTCTGTATTCATGAGATTGGTTATTTAATTTTCAGAGATTTGATTAAACAACATAAAATATTAATTTACTTAGATGATATATTAATTGCTACTGAGTCTATTCCTGAACATCTAGACATTTTATGAGATGTATTTTTCTTATTGACACAGAACCTTTTAGAATTGAGATTGAGTAAATGTTTTTGTTGAATGAGATCATTTATTTGGGGTATTCCATAAATAAGGATGGCATCAGTCCTAACACAGAAAATGTTGAAGCCCCAATACCCACTCATGTTGAAAAAGTTCAGAGATTTTTAGAACTAGCTTCCTATTTTCGGAGATTCATAGAATCTTTCTCAATTGTAGCTAAACCATTTTATTACCTCTTCAGAAAAAACACCCCTTTCGAATTTGGCAAACAACAATTGAGGTATGTGCAGTGAATATGCACATGCTAAGCAGAACCCTTGATAAAAATTAAAAATGAAAAATATTCAATTCGGTTTTTTATTGCAAGCGTACCTTTAAAACTAAAGAAGTAATGTTTGGACAGTAAAGGATGATTTAATCTTTGATATTTTTCTGTCTTCTTAAGTGATAATTGTAAAGATCAGCAGATATAGTTTTCCTGCTTTTCTATATCATTGCACAGTTATACTGATCTTAATTGGAAAAATGGTATCCAAGATATCACCATAGGGCTAATAATATCTAAGCTTCAATATTTGTAATAGCACATCTTATTTTTTCTATTAACATATATTAAGTCAATCTTCTTGGTCTAGCCAAAAATAACTACTAATCATCAGGTAGGCATCAAATGAAGAAATGTAACTTCTGTCATTCTGACGATGATATTCAGTTATCGAAACAATTGTCAATTTTTTAGAATTTTCAACTTTTTTCATTATATTGTGGAATTAGCTAGAAACTTTGAGTTTCATTTAAAACACAAAATAAAATTACTGTTCGTGATCATTATCCAATCCCCCTGAAAAAGTATTTTTCAGTTGTCTTGATTTAACAAGTGGTTTTCACTTCGTTAATATGGAACCTGATTCAATAAAATATACGTCTTTCGTTACTCCTCTAGGACAATTTGAATATTTAAAAATGCCTTTTGGACTTACTACTCCCCTTCTGTATTCATGAGATTTGTTAATTTAATTTTCAGAGATTTGATTAAACAACATAAAATATTAATTTACTTAGATGACATATTAATTGCTACTGAGTCTATTCCTGAACATCTAGAGATTTTATGAGATGTATTTTCCTTATTGACACAGAACCTTTTAGAATTGAGATTGAGTAAATGTTTTTGTTGAATGAGATCATTTATTTGGGGTATTTTATAAATAAGGATGGCATCAGTCCTAACGCAGAAAATGTTGAAGCCCCAATACCCACTCATGTTAAAAAAGTTCAGAGATTTTTAGAACTAGCTTCCTATTTTCGGAGATTCATAGAATCTTTCTCAATTGTAGCTAAACCATTTTATTACCTCTTCAGAAAAAACACCCCTTTCGAATTTGGCAAACAACAATTGAGGTAAGTGCAGTGAATATGCACATGCTAAGCAGAATCCTTGATAAAAATTAAAAATGAAAAATATTCAATTCGGTTTTTTATTGCAAGCGTACCTTTAAAACTAAAGAAGTAATGTTTGGACAGTAAAGGATGATTTAATCTTTGATATTTTTCTGTCTTCTTAAGTGATAATTGTAAAGATCAGCAGATATAGTTTTCCTGCTTTTCTATATCATTGCACAGTTATACTGATCTTAATTGGAAAAATGATATCCAGGATATCACCATAGGGCTAATAATATCTAAGCTTCAATATTTGTAATATCACATCTTCTTCTTTTTTCTATTAACATATATTAAGTCAATCACAAGTTAGGTCACTTCTTGGTCTAGCCAAAAATAACTACTAAACATCAGGTAGGCATCAAATGAAATGTAACTTCTGTCATTCTAACCATGATATTCAGTTATCGAAACAATTGTCAATTTTTTAGAATTTTCAACATTTTTCATTATATTGTGGAATTAGCTAGAAACATTGAGTTTCATTTAAAACACTAATTCTAATTGTTTTGGCATTAATGTTGCCTATCTGGTAGAGGCCAATAAATATATTAATATGATTAACTGTTATGCGTCTAGGAGAATATTCTTCAAATCAGTAGCTAACAATGAAGATTAATGTAATTTTAAACTTTCTCCTGCTGATTATTCTCTTTGTACTAAAAGGCTATTGTTGTCTTTTGTCGCTAGAACCTTTGACCCCTTAGGTGTTTTATCGCCCTTTATTCTTCTCATCAAGCTAATGATAAAATCACTATGGGATTTAAATTATGATTGGGATAAAATTGCACCAACTAAAATCGGTCAACAATGGCAATAAGTGTTATTGCAGCTTCCAGAATAACGGATGATATTGATTTATTGAAACAATTGTCAATTTTTTAGAATTTTAAATAACTTTTATTATATTGTGGAATTAACTAGAGACCGTGAGTTTCATTTAAAAACACTAATATGAGCATATTCCACGAAGTAAGGGTCGAGACAGTTAATTTAGAAGTTCTTGAACTTCATTAATTCGAGCCTTGGCTCCAAAAAAATTGGCCCACAATCAGAATACAGCCTTAAACAATTACCTCTACGAGATATAAAACATTTGAAGGCGCCTCTGGCTCCTAAAAAGTATTCAGTTAATAACGAAGAAGCTAGTTCCAAGTGAACAGCTTTCATTACGAAACAAACAAATATACAGAAATAAGCCTCTTGACTTTTTACTCCACGTTTGCGAAACAATAATCATATCGGAGAGTACGGTTCTGACCGTTATTGGGTTACTACCTGGAAGCGATCAGCTCATAAGTGCATAGCGAATTGTGCGAGTATAAAATCGAACAAATTCAATCCAAAGTCATAATCTACCTTAGTTAATTACAACAAATAAAATACGTAAGTACTATTTACAACTGAATTAGAATAGTATATAGAAGTAATAAGACGAAATTTCATCAACAAACCAGCCTCTTATCAAAAGGAATTCCATTATCCACTTTTTACTTCTGACTCTGTCTCAGTAGACAGGGTCGGACCTGCACATGATAGTGCAGAAGCAGAAAATAGTTTTAAAAGTTACTTACTTTTTAAATTATATCATGAATAATAACTCTAAGAGCAATTCACAACAACCCGGAATGTCATATTCAAGTGTATTGGGACAAAGTCAACAACCAAAGTACCCGCCAAAAGAACAAGCTATTATTTTTCCGTCAATAACTGGAATCAAATGACAAGAATACTTGTATTAAGTCGATCCACTTATCTAACTTAAAAATATACTATATGCTTCATGCATGGCTAATGACAGAATATGTATATATTTATCATCGAAACAGATTGTAGACAAATTTTTGTAAGAGCATGGAGGAGAAATTACTATTAATGCTCAACAAATCAAAGCTCGTAGGATGATTACTCCAGCAGAAAGACTTGTAATTTCAAATGTTTTCCCTTCAATCCCTAAAGAAATTATCCAAGAATGCTTAGAAAATATTGGACTAAAACTAATGTCAAATATAACATTCTTAAGAATTGGTGTAACTGATCCCGCGTTCAGCCATATACTCAGTTTCCGACGTCAAGTATATATTGATCCACCAAATAACCTTACAGTACCAGAAAGTCTCCTTATACAATTCGAAACAACCAGTTATCGTATTTTTCTCAACATGGATGGGCAAGGTTGTTATAAATGCAAACAACCAGGTCACACTGCATACAACTGTACCTCTTCCAGCCAAGTTAATAATACTCCTAACATGCCACTACACTCCCAATCAAATATAAGCGGCAGCAACACCACTACGTCTACACCCCAAGTTCAAGCTAACGTTACTACTCCTACACCACCAGAGAAAATCAATATTACTCCTCCTACACTCCAACCTAAATCTATCAACAACTCAACCGAACTTGAAACAAACCAAATAGACATAATAAATAATGATCACACAGAAACCAACAAAAGAAAAATCAACGAAATTGAAAGTCCCCCAATACCAGATAACACCACTGAAGAGGAAACAACTTTCAAAACACCTAAAGAAAAAAAACCTAAGAAAGTTGGGCTTGACGAAATAATGAAAATGATGGAACTCGCCAAAAATTTCATTGAGGAACACGCAGACGAACTAATATTAAATTATGATCAACTGACAGATTTGATTACCAATATTCATGGTTCTAGTGATCCAATCAGTACCATAAGAAATTATACCTCAGATTTTGAGTCTATCATTAATATGCTGGAAAAAGTGTACCCCCAAATCACGAACAAATCCCTAAAAATCCGCTTAACCAAGATAAGAAAACGATTACGACGATACGTATCAGAAGGCCCCATTGACTCTGGAAGTGAGTCGTCGACACAATCATCATATTAAAAATGGACATACTTCAATGGAATTTAAATGGTTATTACGTACACTATGAAATGTTGAAACAACTATTGTCTAAGTACAAACCAAATTCTATTTGTTTACAGGAAACACATTTTAAAGACAGTAATGTACATAACTTGAAAAACTATAACATATACTATAAAAACAGACCCACTGGAGAAAGGAGCTGGGGGGGTGTTGCCACATACGTTAAAAATAATATCCAATCAAATAAAATTGACATAATCTCAGATCTAGAAGCTGTTGCGGTTACTGTTTTCTATCCATCTAAAATAAATATTTGTAATGTTTACATTCCTTCCAATATTATTCTCAATAAAAATGATTTGGTGAACTTGATTGAACAAATACCTCAACCTCGTATAATTGTCGGAGACTTCAACGGTCACAATTTATTGTGGGGATCGGAGAAACAAGACGATATAGGTAATCTTATTGAGGAAATTATGAATGACTACAACCTCACTTTGCTTAATAATGGATCTAACACAAGATTCAACTCTTACAATGGGACATCGTCTGCTATAGATTTGGCAATATGTGATATCGCTATTACTCCTCTCTTAAACTGGGAGGTAATGCCATATCTCTATGACGGCGATCACTTCCCAATAATAATCTCTGATATTAGAACCAGCGCAGAAAATAGCAAACCTTTACAAAAATGGCGTCTTAACAACGCAAACTGGAATCAAATTTCCCTAAATATTGAAACATTACTTTCTCAATACAAAATAACAGAGGATATTGACGAAACAGTTAACGAATTTACCAAAATAATTGAACAAGCCGCCAAAGACAGTATTGGGATGACAGAAACCATCAGAAGCCACAATCCGGTACCCTGGTGGAATGACGAATGTCGTCAGGCAATAAAAGCAAGTAAAGCAGCATTTAATTGCTACAAAAAATACAAGACTCCTGAAAATCTAGCAAGTTTTAAGAACTTTAGAGCTAAGACAAGATATACGCTGAAAAAAAGTAGAAAAGAGTGCTGGAAGACTTACACACAAAATATAAATAGTTCAACTAATATTAGCACTATCTGGAAAAAAATTGCTGCCTTAGGAGATAACGGACAAATCATTAGCAATCCAAAACAAATTGCTGATTTACTAGCCAGCAATTACGAGAAACAATCTAGCGATGCTGCTTTCGAAGAAAATTTCCTGGAAAATAATGAAACCAGTCTACGCAACTTTCACATTAACAATATAGACACGGACATCAACAAGCCCCTCCTAAAGAGCGAGTTTGACGAAGCACTTACTTCTTTTGATGATTGCAGCCCAGGGCCACTAGAAGCTGTTGCGGTTACTGTTTTCTATCCATCTAAAATAAATATTTGTAATGTTTACATTCCTTCCAATATTATTCTCAATAAAAATGATTTGGTGAACTTGATTGAACAAATACCTCAACCTCGTATAATTGTCGGAGACTTCAACGGTCACAATTTATTGTGGGGATCGGAGAAACAAGACGATATAGGTAATCTTATTGAGGAAATTATGAATGACTACAACCTCACTTTGCTTAATAATGGATCTAACACAAGATTCAACTCTTACAATGGGACATCGTCTGCTATAGATTTGGCAATATGTGATATCGCTATTACTCCTCTCTTAAACTGGGAGGTAATGCCATATCTCTATGACGGCGATCACTTCCCAATAATAATCTCTGATATTAGAACCAGCGCAGAAAATAGCAAACCTTTACAAAAATGGCGTCTTAACAACGCAAACTGGAATCAAATTTCCCTAAATATTGAAACATTACTTTCTCAATACAAAATAACAGAGGATATTGACGAAACAGTTAACGAATTTACCAAAATAATTGAACAAGCCGCCAAAGACAGTATTGGGATGACAGAAACCATCAGAAGCCACAATCCGGTACCCTGGTGGAATGACGAATGTCGTCAGGCAATAAAAGCAAGTAAAGCAGCATTTAATTGCTACAAAAAATACAAGACTCCTGAAAATCTAGCAAGTTTTAAGAACTTTAGAGCTAAGACAAGATATACGCTGAAAAAAATTAGAAAAGAGTGCTGGAAGACTTACACACAAAATATAAATAGTTCAACTAATATTAGCACTATCTGGAAAAAAATTGCTGCCTTAGGAGATAACGGACAAATCATTAGCAATCCAAAACAAATTGCTGATTTACTAGCCAGCAATTACGAGAAACAATCTAGCGATGCTGCTTTCGAAGAAAATTTCCTGGAAAATAATGAAACCAGTCTACGCAATTTTCACATTAACAATATAGACACGGACATCAACAAGCCCCTCCTAAAGAGCGAGTTTGACGAAGCACTTACTTCTTTTGATGATTGCAGCCCAGGGCCAGACAAAGTGCCTATTAGCTTTCTGCAACACTTCCCAGAAACAGCTAAAGCAACACTGCTAAAAATATTTAATTAAATATGGACAAAACATACGCTCCCAAAAAAATGGTCACAAGGAATAATTATACCCATTCTGAAGACAGGGAAAAATAAATTATTAGTCGATTCTTATAGACCCATATCCCTAACTTGCACCATGTGCAAATTACTAGAAAAAATAATCAATAAGAGACTTGTTTGGGAGTTAGAATGAAGAAAATTGATAATACCAGAACAGAGTGGATTTAGAAAACACAAAAGCACAATCGATAACATCATCGACTTAGAAAGCGACATACATGAGGCTTTAGCAAACAATCAGAAATGTATAGCTGTATTTTTTGACATAAACAAAGCATTCGATACGGCATGGAGGCCTAACATAGTAAAAATCTTGCAAGAATGGAATATAGACAGAAACATGCTGGCTTTTATTTACAATTTTCTAAATAATAGAAGTTTCCAAGTTAGGATAAACGGCTCGATCTCCGATCTAAAAACACAACAACATGGAACACCGCAGGGATCAGTAATCAGCCCAACTTTATTCCTTATAGCTATAAATAACATCACCACTAATATACAGAAACCAATAAAAGTCTGACTGTATGCGGATGATCTGGTAATGTACATAAAAAGTAAAAATCTAACAACAATGAAATCGATTGTACAATCACACATAAACATACTTGAAAAATGGTCTAAGGACTCCGGTTTTCATTTCTCTGCAGAGAAAAACAAATGTAAATGTTCTCCAGGAGAGAAGTAGGCCAAAAGCCACTACTTAAACTAAATGGTAGTCCCCTCGGGTATGTGTCAAAAATCACATTTCTGGGAATGATCTTCGACTCGCAATTAAATTGGGATGAACATATTAAGAATCTAGTCGTTAGAAGTCAGAATGGATTAAATCTATTAAAAGTTCTCGCAAACAGAGAGTGGGGATCTGATCGAGAAACTTTACTCCTAATCTACAGACATCTTATTAGATCCAAGATCGATTATGGATCCATCGCCTACGCCTCCGCTAAAAAACGCATATTAAAACGTTTAGATGTCATAGCAAAGCATTGCGCATCATTTCTGGAGCTTTTAGAACATCCCCTATCGAAAGCTTACAAGTAGAGCTAGGAGAACAATCACTAGATAAGAGAAGGCAATACCTGACACTGTCATATGCCAGTACTATAATGGGCAACCAAGAACATCCAAACTACAATAACATAGTTGCAAATAGATATCAAAATACCTACGAATTCAGGAAAAGAGTCGACTACCCCTTCTATCAGAGAGTTTCCAAATATATCATACAACTAGACAACCTTCCATACTAGAAGCAAATGTTGATATACCACCGCCATGGCTTATTAAAATTCCGAGCATAGACACCAGCTTAACCAACTTTAACAAGGCAGAAACTCCAGCCTCCACAGTATATCAGAAGTTTCACATGAAACTCTCCATGTAATCTAACTTTCATAAAATATATACTGATGCATCCAAAACCCCAAATGGAGTTGGAGCTGCTGTTATCACTTCCTATAAACCACCTTTGAAATATAAATTACCCGATGTAAGTTCTGTGTATACAGGAGAAATATATGCTATCATACAAGCTTTAATCGAAATTCAATCGTCAAACCTGCAAAAAACTAATAATAACAGACTCCTTAAGTGCCCTAAATATCTTGAAAAATATTTACACTAACAACCCTCTTGAACTACAAATCAAGACTCAACTGCATCTACTACAAAACAACAACTTGGATGTCAGATTCTTATGGGTGCCCTCTCATCAAGGAAACGAAGATGCTGACAAACATGCAAAAGACGCTACAGTATGCACTCCAAAAATTAAGATAAATAAAGGAAAGTGTCAAACAGTGGCCGCGAATGTGCAGTAACCGCTTAAAACAAGTCGTAATAACCAGACTAAGAATAGGTCACACTAAACTTACGCATGAATATTTAATACGTAAAACTGACAAACCTATGTGTATAATTTGTAGCCGTGAACTCACTGTAAAACATATACTATTAGTATGTACATTATACACATCGCAAAGACAACAATGTAATTTTCCAAATGACATGAATACCCTGCTAGGAAAAGATTGCGATGTGGATAATATTTATAAATATCTGTCAAATACCACTCTACTCTATAAGCTGTGATTATATTATTAAAGCCATCGCTAATAACCAACTTGGTTGATACGAGAAACAAAAAAAAATAATCATATCTATAATTAACATTTAAAAATATTTAAACCGTAGTCAATTAATTCGAATTGCATATAGATGTAATCAGTTAAGCATATTCAAGAGACTATGATAATTTAGCAATAATGTAAATTCTAGCAATAGGTAGACAGTAACCAATATATTATACAAGAACAGTATACTATTTTACTAATCTCATTTACTATAATTTTGTATTATTTATTAACGTTTGTATTAATTATTTCTTAACAACTAAAATAAGTGAATGAACGAAATATAATATTAATAGGGTTGTGAGATGCTTCATTCTATATACATTTTGCTTATGGTTAGATTTTATCAGTGGCAGAATGAGAGAAACGGCTCGTTTTTTCTAAAGAATTAAGAAAATCTGCTTGAGATAGCTTGTCTTTCATTCCATATTTCATTTAGAGGCGGATATATGAAAAAATCTTGGTACTAATCAGTTTTGTTTGTTTTAAAATACTTGAATTATCTTAAGTCACCATATTTACGGTTTATTAATTGCTTATAATGAACTTTCCCTGACTGTAAATAATTATTTAATATTTTTTAAGATTACAAGAATAGTAGTAGATTCGAAAAACCACAAATTTCAACCATCAGACCTTAGTATGACACGTTTGAAAAATCAAGCCAAGGGACAAGTATTGATATTTAAAGAACTGAAGTGGGATACTGTTAGAATAGAAGCTAAGTCTACAAAAGATAAAAATTTAACTCCTTTAAGACTAATCATTAATGAAGCTAGATGTAGGATTGTAATAAAAAAGAGATTATCTGGTAAGTTTTGTTTACATATAATAGAAAAAAATTTCCTCTGTGAAAGTACTAGGCACTAAGGGTATCACTGATTTAAAAAAATTAAAATATCTTATTTCATTAGTTTATTTACATAAAATGTCAATAGCAAACTTTTAGATACATTTTCAAAAACATAAGTATCACCCAGGAAGGAAGACATAAAGATACTTTTAATTTCATTATTGAATGACACACAAAAAATGATAAATGATGAACGAAAATAAGGAGTCTTGAGCTCTACTTAGGTTCACACCATTCTCTTTGAATATCTCTTTGAAGTGTTTTTTCCAAATTCTGTTGTCTCTGTTTGTATGAGCCTTATTTCTAGCATTTTGTGCATGAATGTATCCAAATAGTTTACTGCAGTTTTTACTGTTTGTTTCTAGTTCATCTGCGTATCTAGCTACACTTTCTTTTTTTCTTTGCAGCATTTATTTGCTTCTTTTCTATTTTCTTTGAATGTTATCAATCCTTATCCCCTTTTTGTTTTTAACCATTCAATTCTTGCATGTTTTTATATTTTAGTTGTTATTTTGCATTCGTCGTCGTACCATTCTATTCTTGTTTTCTCCTTCCTAGTACTTTTTCTGTCGCTTGTGTAACTCTGTGTTTACATATTTCCATAGTTGTTCCATATTATTCTCATATTCATACATTAGGTTTTTATCGATTTCCTGTACATATTGTCTCTGGATGTCCGAGCTTGTCTTCTATTAACATCTATTTCACATAATTGATAACTGGTTTTTTTCTTCTCGAGTGTTTGGGTTAATTTAATATTGATTTATAAGTATATTTAATAAATTAATTAATAAATTTAATATTGATTTATAAAGAGAATCACTTGTGATTTCACAAACATCATTGCTGTTAAATCTCTCTATTGCTCTATGGTTAGAACACACCTTGATTACTGTTCTTCGGTTTGGAATCCACATTATGTTACATATAAACTTGAACTTGAAGCTGTTCAGCACTACTTCTTGCGGTATATTTCCTTTAAGTTGCATGTTTACCATGACTATGTTTTTTTGGAGCACATATTAAATATTTCTTCTTTTGATTTTCGCAAAAAGCGAAGAGATTTAATACTGCTATTTAAAGTTATCAATGGACTGTGTAACAGCCCCGAACTGCTCTCAAAAATATACTTAGTTGCACCTACTCGTCCTACAAGGCAGGTACAAACTTTTTATGTTTCTTTCCATAGATCTAACTATGCGTCTAACAGTTTTATCCCTAGAGTTCTTAGATTAGCCAACTCATTAGCTGATCTTTCAATTTTTCATATTTCAGCTCACCAATTCAAAAACCATGTGTTGGACCTTGTACTCTGATTACTTGCAGTTTTTAGTTTTTAGCTTTCATTTATACTGTAATGTTATCTCTCTTTTTACCATTTAATTTATTGTTATAGTCTTTAACTATTTTATCTTATATCTTAATTGATGTTGTTGTGTTGTCGTAGCATTTTTATAGCACTATAATTTTAGCCGTCTTCGGCTTGCCCATAAATGAATAAATTTGTATTACACTTATTATGGGATATTTGAATGTACTTACTGCATTTGGTAATGAGTTTGGTTATTACCTTTGCAATTTGCTTTCTCTTGAAAAAAAATGTTATTATTTTTCCAGTGTAAATCACTATTTTATTCCAGCACTAAAACATCCACTTCATCTACCTGATGCCAGGGCAGGACCTCTGTTATATAAATAGTTTAAATTAAAAAAAAATGGACTCGTGCGAAATAAACGAACACTTTTTCCTATTATTTTAATTCTTTGGTTGTTTTAGATTCATTTATTTTGGGTTCAAGACTTGCAATCATCCTTAACGACTTAATGTGGTTTTTCACCGATTCACAATTAAAAGCAGCTTTATATTTTATCGACTCTTTGACTGACTTAATCCAGAAATCAACACAACTTACCAGAAGGACAAAGGCTGCACGAAAGTTGGAGGTATGTATATATATTATTATATATCAATTTTATTTTAGCAGCGTATGATATTCATTTCACTCTGACAGTAGTTGTCAAAAAGGCCCGGCTATCAAAAAAAATAATTTATTGAAAGATAAATCTACTGTAAAATATTCGAATTGCTCTTATCTCAGGGTGGGATTTATACGATTTCAAAGTATTGTCTAAATAAAATATTGATTATTAATTTTGTTCTGTTTGATCTACCTATTACTATACTGTGGCTGTTTGTTCAGTATTCTAAAGGCTATTCAATTTCTTTCTGACATTCAATAAATTTCAAAAAAACCTTCTGTCACCAAGAATCCACCAATGTCACTGTCACAAATAAAAATTTTAATCAAATTAAATGAGTTTAATTTCAATAAGTTGTTCAAATATATCACAAAACAATATCTAACGTAAGTCAAATTCCAAAAATTATATACAATTATTATATCTCACAGAAAATAGACAAATATTAGTTTTCCTTTTTCCTTTTATCGAATAACAAATATCTTATCTACAATGAATGAAATTTCAGTGAATTACGATGAAAGTTTATAAATTATCAAATGGCAAAATCTTATCTATAAGGATACAAATTAAATTAATTACAAACTAAATTGAGAAATTTCTCTAAATATCCGAATTATATACGAATTGTCACTTTTACTTCGCGAATGTTAGATACCCATTCACAGTACCAACTTCTTACTTTTTAAATATAATTGTTCAATATAAAATTTCTGTATTTATTCTGAATCAAATTTCTTTGTAATCGATTAATTAGATGCATCTATGATTAATTTTGATTAAGGCCTGATATTTTTGTTATCGAAATAATGCATTATTTTATATTATCAATAATCTGGAACAGACTCACCAAGTCTCCAAAACTCCTCCAAACTCGTACAATTCTAAATCTAATTTAGAATTCAGGATCATTCACTTTTCCGAACTGACGACTAACTTTTTTAATAAAAATAACACGCACAGAATTTACAATTATGGGCAACGGGATAACAATTTCTATTACTAATTATTATATTATTTAATTAACTACTACTTGGCGATATATTGGAGAACTATTAAATTACATGTTCTCCGTTCGGGATATCAAATTGAACTAACTATTTTTTATGAAATAAATAACCAAATAACGCTGTGGTTACACACTTTCTTCTTTTCAAAAAAAAACTCTATTTGTTATTTTTCTGTAACAAAGATTTGGAATTCTTTTATTATCTAAATATGTTATCATGCATTCTGTTTGTTTTAACCTACAATATCTTTTTCAACTGTGACATGTCAATGTCATCAGAAATTAAATAATCTGCCAAATATTACATATACAGTGTTTTCAACCATATTGATTTTATAGACAATACTGGGTTTGCCAAAAGTATGCAAAATAAAATTGAACGAAATTCTTTAAAATATATATATATATAATATATATATATATATATATATATATATATATATATATATATATATATATATATATATTACAATTTATATCCATTCATAGGAACTACCAGAATATCAAGCACAGTTATTACAAGAGGGTTTATGTGACGTACAGGATAAGTACAAACTTTTTGCTGCTCATGATGTTATTGAAACATCATATCACTTAATATCGCAACAGATAATGTTACATCTAAGCGACGATCCAGGAGGTAAGATGATTATATTAAATAATTAGTTGATTATGAAACGTTTTAAATTATAGAAAAAATTATTAAACATAAGCTTTAATGAGAATGAAGCAGACAGAAATTAAACATGAATTAACAGTTCAATTTAATGTTGCATTTTAACTGGAAATAAATATTTGTTGAGTTTGAAGATTATTTAAAAATATTTTTACTTTCACTCTGATTTTTCCCACATGTTTTCATAAGTTTTTTGTAGGTATTTACTTTTTATTGTTTTACCAACACTTTCGCATTTATAATATTATACATTGAGAAGACGCAAATCTTATTAATTTTAAATTGTGTAAATATAACTGAACACCAATTTTCAAGCTCTAAAGCATAATATGGTTGGATTGTCTTATAAATCTTATTTAATGGTTAAATTTATCATCGGGTTTTACAAAACTATATGTCAGTTAATATTACAACTAGAATGGTAAATTATATGTTCGTAGACAGAGAAAACATCAAAGTAGTGGTGGTACGAAAACCGTGTCCTTAATGTACCCTCAAAAATAAAAATCGCCTCCTGTAATATCAGGAGAATTGGGAGGCCACACAAACAATGTCAAATCGTCTGCAGCACAAAGACCTATCCAACGATGAGGGAGTTCCTCGTTTTGATACCGACGCACTTGAAGATGCCAGTGAGGTGGGGCTCCATCTTGTTGGTATATAAAGTTGTTGCAATCAGCCGTCACTTGTGGAAATAGAAACAGTTGCAACATATCGAGGTACGACATACCGGTCACAGTTTTTTATTGAAAGAAAAATGGTCAATACACTTTTGTGATAGATACGGCAAAAAAACATTCAAATTGGGAGAATCACTTTCATGCGGATTTTCCGTGCCCCATATCCGAATATTGTGATGGTTCACCTTTCCACTTAAAAGAAATGTCGCTATGTCACTGAACACCAGATGGTTAGCAAATCCGTCATCCTGCATTGCTTCCTACATGTTATTACAAAACTGGGTTCGCTCGACACAGTCGTCTTGTCGTAACTTTAGCACCATCTGTATACGGTACGGTTTGAATCTGTTCCGCAAAACTTTCCACACAGTTTGCTGCGGAATACCAAGTGCACGGCCTGCTTGACTGGTAGATTGTTGTGGTGAACGCGCAAAACATTGTCTAACCGCATCTACTGTTGCGTCTGACACTCGTGGTCTTCCAGTGCTTTTACGTTTAGCAAGTACACCTGTGGTCCTGAATTGTCGATACCATCGGCTGATATGACCTGGAGGATCAATTTCGTATTCCATTCGGAATGCAAGTTGCACTGTAACAACCGAGAAACATCGCGCGTATTCTAACATACAAAATGCTTTCTGCTGCATAGTCGCCATTTTTATTACTGCGGACGTAACTTGGGCGTACGCATGACAAGCTGCCTCCGCAGGCGCGAGTTTTAAACGTAGAGGTTGTCGCTGGCTATAGACATGTCGTTTATTGTTGTATCTGTCATACTTTCCGAATTATAGCTTTGTCAGACCAACATTGTCTAACCGCATCCACTGTTGCGTCTGACTCTCGTGGTCTTCCAGTGCTTTTACGTTTAGCAAGTACACCTGTGGTCTTGAATTGTCGATACCATCGGCTGATATGACCTGAAGGATCAATTTCGTATTCCAATCGGAATGCAAGTTGCACTGTAACAACCGAGAAACATCGCGCGTATTCTAACATACAAAATGCTTTCTGCTGCATAGTCGCCATTTTGATTACTGCGGACGTAACTTAGGCGTACGCATGACAAGCTGTCTCCGCAGGCGCGCGTTTTAAACGTAGAGGTTGTCGCTGGCTATAGACATGTCGTTTATTGTTGTATCTGTCATACTTTACGAATTATAGCTTTGTCATACCTCATGACTTTTTTGTAGTAACCCTGTATTTGTTTCAGCTGGTCGCTCATCTTATCCACATTTGAAAAATGGAGATGCTCTGCATATTAGTTTGAGAAAATTCCATGTAGATTATTATCCGTACCATCTTGCTAAAGGTATTGTATTTGAACATTTTTTGAAAGTGAAAATGTCATTAATTTCATATTCTAGGCAATAGAAAACATTGGCTAAAATACAATTCGAATTTTGTGCCACACGCTTTATGGCAGGAGCAGGCTCTGAACTCCTTCAAAACTAAGCTCTTGAATCTTATAGATCAGCATAAACCGCTACACACTCCATTGAATAGACCAATGAAGGTAATGTACTTGCTTGTGTACCTCTATCCAAATTATATAGTACAGTCATTGATAATTTTCTCTTGAAATTAATTATTATTGATTGTGCTATTGATGTTGTATGGTTTGTGATTTTTGCCCACACCAGTGGTCTCCAAATTATTTTGTCCCATATACCACTTATTACGACGTTTCTAATTTTGGGTAGACTCCCTACTTAGCCAATATTGTATTTTTGAAAATTTATCAACTTCAAATGTGTTTTAACTGATGTCTAACTGTAATGAGATCTAGCAGAAAAGAACAATAAAAAACCAACTGTAATTTTTATATATTTATTGAACTTATATTACAACAAACCAAAATACAATTAAGCATCTATGTATTACATAAAATCGATTATAAATTTTCAATATTTGCCATCAATTAAGTGTGGTTTATTCTTAAATCTCCTCGGTTAATATGGGTGGTCATCGACCCCGAGGGTTCGATATAGATCTCTTTGGGTATATCTTTTTACAAATCATTTTTTGTAACGTTAGAAATTACTCGATTCTCAATACCAACATTAACTCATACTGTCTGTGGACAATGTACCATGGAATATCCCTGTCACTGGTTTGCGTTGTGATGTTTAATAGAAACTGTCAACTCTCAAAAATATATCCTGTTTTTGTGGTTAGATTTTTACTCATGATTTTTGAAACTTTTTATTGTACTGTGACATATTCTAATTTTAAAAATCGAAATCTATATTAAATATTGTTGTTTTTGGATTTTTTCTCTTCCTTGGTATTTCTTTTATGTTTTTGTGTTATCAAATCATAGCTTGGAGCTTTGTGAGTTTATGGGCTGTATTTTATTTTCTCTTGAATTCATTTTACTGTGAATAATTAAAGTAATTTTCGACATTTAGTGCAGCGATTCTGTTTTTGTTCTAAAATTTCTTCTTTCGCTGTTTATTGCAATGTAATGGAATGGTTGGAGGTCATAACATAAAGTCCATTTCAACCAAGAAGTATATAATGACTCATCCAATTCTGACCGAACGCTTGCCGTCAGCTGATGATCAGTGGCGTAGGGAAATTTCACTAGATAAGAGGTCGCATGAATAAAACTACAAATATCTTGGAATTACACATCACTATACTCGATAGTCGAAATTGTGTAAAGTGAGTCAGAGCTATCTAATCAACACTTTGGTTAAAGCGCAGTTGCCATATGTATTCTAGAGAGAAATGCTGTATTTTATAAATACACTTCAAATCCATTGTGTCAATATTTCAGGTACAAAAGATGCAATGTAATTAAGTCAATACCAATTTAATATATTTATTTCAAATTTCAAGCAGACTAATAATAATTAGTTTACTTGAAATGTGAAATAAAGTGTTTATGTATATTTCTTGAACGCAAAGTTTGTTGTGAAAAACTCGCCGATTTGACAATGTTGGAGAGTCGCTTCAATGTTCCGGCTTTGAGAACGAGATAGATAGATCGAGCTACGCGAATGAGACAGTGATAGTAAACAGTTATGTGAGGTGTTTATTCTCTTCATGAGCGTAACATCAGTATTTGTGTTGTGGTTTTGTGTGATAAATCGGTTATTATTGGTATTTATTGTAATATTTATATCGGTATATTTAGTGACAATAATGGCGGAGCGTAGCGGTGTTGGCGATAAAAAACGGCGTCGTAACAATTTAATTCGGGAAGAAAAAGTCCTCATATTAAATGTGTACGAAGGACTGCGTGCCATGGACAAACAGTTGGGTGTTAGTGACGCTGTGATTAAGTGCAGTTATTTAACTAAAGTTTCTGAGAGTACTATATACAATATTCTAAAGAAATCGCGGGACGGATCTTTGACAAGAGAACGAGGTGAAAACTGTAAACCGGAAAGTAGGGGAAGAAAGAAAATTGTTTTGGACGACCAAACACGGAATGCTATACGTAGGGAAATACATTCTTTTTATTTTAGGAATGAAATCCCCTCGGTAGCTAAATTGAGCAAGGTAATAGAAGCTGATGATACTTTACCAAACATCAGTGATAAAGTTTTGAGACGAACTTTAAAATTAATGAATTTTCGTTACCAAACAAGAAGTAGAAACAGTGCCTTAATTGAACGAAATGACATTGTGGAATGGAGGAGAAATTATTTAAAACAGATACGACAGTTTCGTAACGAAGGACGGCACATATATTATCTTGACGAAACATGGTTAAATGAAGGCCACACTGTGTCAAAAGTGTGGCGAGACATGAATATACGAAGCAATCGACAAGCCTTTATGGAGGGTTCTCTTCCGGTTTAAAAGCTCCCTCTGGGAAAGGACGTCGACTGATTATCACTCACATTGGCAGCGAGGAAGGATTTGTAGAAGGTGGATTACTAAGTTTTCAGTCCAAAAAAACTGTCGATTACCATGAAGAGATGGATGGTAACCGGTTTGAAACATGGTTTAGATCAATTTTAACAAAGGTAACTCCTGGTTCAGTGATAGTTATGGATAATGCTTCATACCACTCTCGTCGACTGGAGCAAATACCTACTTCAGCTAGCCGCAAGAGGGTTATAATTGATTGGTTAGAGAGTAAAAGCATTCCGCACAACGAGGCAATGCTAAAAGTTGAATTATTATCTCTCGTACGGAAACATAAAAGCAGTTATATTAAGTACGTTGTCGATGAAATGGCGAAAGATTTCAACGTCTCAGTTGTTAGACTTCCTCCCTACCACTGTGAGTTAAACCCCATCGAGCTGGTTTGGGCCCAAGTGAAAAATTATGTTGCGAGAAAAAACAGTACATTCAAAATGGCTGACGTTGAGAAACTGTTTGACGAGGCGCTGCATACCGTTACTGCTGAGAGTTGGCGTAAATGTATTCAACACGTATTAAAAGAAGAAATAAAGTTTTGGGATTTAGACATACGTGTAGAAGTAATGACGGAACCACTCATTATCGATATAGGAGGAGAAAGCGATGATTCTGAGGAGTCGTCAGGGAGTGATACCGCTTCCAGTTAGTCAGACATTTTACAAGTGACCTCGCAACATACCTATACTTATTGGTAATTTATTTTGGTCTTGACAAACAACTTTTTTTTTAGTTTTAGTAGTAGTAAGTTGGAATTGACTTTTAAACATTTTTTTATTTTGTTTTAACTTACTTATGAACAACTTGTGATAAGTTATTATTTCACATGTTAAAAATTGAAATTCCAGATATTTCAGTATTCGCACCCTTAAACTATGATACGCTCATGGAGTTCACTTTAAATCTGTAGATAACCGATGACGTCACTTTACACAATTTCGACTATCGAGTATAATGGCGGTAGTTTGGATGAAGAAATCAAACACAGAAACAAGCAATCAGACAACTCAACAGTATTTTGTGGGATAAGGCAGTATTAAAACAAAATAGCCATAGAATTTACAACAGCATAGTGAAAAGTGTCGTCTCTTGAAGCCACCGAGATGGATTATTGGAGACACGCGGCCGGAAAATCAAAACTGGATAGAGTGAGAAATGAGAGAATCCGGAAGACATACAAATTAACCAACTTAGATGGTATGGACACGTTCAAAGAATGGCGGAAGACAGAATCCCAAAAAAAAATTCTAAATTGGACACCACAGGGAAGAAGAAAGAGAGGAAGACCCAGACTGAGTTGGAGAGAAGGAATAGATAGAGACATCAGAGAAAGAGGAGTAGATGAGAATCTCTGGACCGATCGAGAACAATGGAGACTGGAAATCAGAAGACGGTGGAGAACGTTATAAACTGATTTATAGATAGATGAATAAAACTTGAAAAATTAAACAATTATTCTGATCTATTTTTCAATGTTCTTTTTAAAAATAAATGTTCAAATTTTGTTTACCTTACAAACAATTCTATAATATATCGTGCAAGTTTGACCAGTAAAGGATTTGCTCCATGCACTTCTTACTTGAAATAGTCTCTACCAAGTGTTGCACTATGTATATGTTATTTTAAGTGTGTATAGATAATTTAATGTAAATTTAACAATTCAAATATATATTTACTTGATATTGAAAAGAATAACACGCTTTTTACACGTTCCGATGGTTTTGTACAGTTTTCAATGGAAAAAGTGAATATTCAGTGAGGTTTTTGGACATGAGTATTGAGTAAGGTATTTTCTGCCACATTTCAGTGAAACATTGTATTTTTAATTTTCGGGCAATTAGATATTTGATATATAAATTAATTGCATTGTTCGCTGAATTTAATTATTAACCTACAGTTCAGAACTGGTTCTTATTTTTTATTGCTGATAACTCCAATTACTTTGTTATTTGATGGATATTTCAATTGCTAGCGACCAATACCTCAGTGGCGTACCATTTGGAGATAATCAAGTGCTGATGACTCGGCTGATGATGGTAAACACTGGAATGAATGACATCCGCTCTTTGTTAACTGAACATATTAAAAAAATGATATTTGTGTTAATGATATTACCAATTTATAGTAAGAAAATGATTTATTAAAAGAAAAAGTTTTCAACCTTGAGAAGAAAATAGAGGTAACATCTATGTCACAGGTTTATGCCGTTCAAATGTGGTGTGTGAAATTTTAACTGAATTGGACCCATTGAATTATCATAATGTTTAGACAATGACCAGACCCGGTAATATAGGTAAGGTTAAGGCACGTCCTTTAAAAGTCGAGTTGGCTGGACGTCAAAAGGCAAAGTCAATTTTGACAAATAAAAATAGATTTTTATTGAAAACATACCCAAATGTAAGAATAAAAAATGACTACTCCCATCCAAATAGATGAACTTTCCAAAATTTATAAGGAACTTAATCATCACAAAGCTACTGATGAAAATTTGAAATAAAATTGAAATTTAACTTTGGCTGCCCTTCAATTATATCTTTACCAACTACTACTCAGAAAAGAAGCTGCGAGGATGATGAATCGCCAAATTAAAATGCAACAAAAGTGAATAACTCTTTAAAATATATCTAATTTGTCGCAATTGAAGACTGAGCTTGACATTCTTTGTCCTGGCTTTGTCATGGCTTACCAATCATTTGACTTTTTGTACCAAGTTTCTTAAATAATTTCAATTGCATTAATTCAAATGCTACAAAGGGGAAATCGTTGGGAAGGCCCAGTGTATTTTTTATAGATTATTTTTTTTATTTAATAATATGCATCAACGTTGTGGGTCATTAGCATCATTAAGGTTTACAAAAAAAGCAAGTTATACATAAAATAATGTCTATATGAGTCTCAGAACGTCTATCGATTTGAGAAACTTTTTTCAATTGTGCACAATACATGATGATCCTAATAAGTCTGCAAGTTCACCAGAAGGAAGTTGGCGTTTCGCTGCTAATTGCGGACACTGAGTAAGTAAGTGTTTCATGGAGAGTAGTTCATTGCAATAGTTCCATTTTGGTTTGGGATCTTTACTGAAAAGATGACTTTGTGTTAGTCTAGTGTGGCCTAGGCGTAGTCGAGTTAGTAGGACTTGGTCTCGACGATTTTTAGGTAATGCAGACCAGGGCTTTATTGACTTTTTCACTTCGTTCAACTTGGTTGTAGCACTTTTCCACCGATTTTCCCACGCACTATTTATTTTAGATTTTATTGTACATTTTATATCCGCACTCACTGATAGTCTAATAACTTCGGTTGTGTCACTGTCTGCGGCTTCTTTGGCGTATTTATCTGCTTCTACGTTACCATGAATTCCTATATGGGATGGTATCCATATGAAGATAACATTCTTATAGCTTTGTTCGCCAAAGTAGAGTTCTTGTTTTATTTTTGTCACAATGGGATGATCTGGGTAAGTGGCTTGTAAGGCTTTTATAGCGCTGAGTGAATCCGAAGGAATGAGGTGGTTATGTGCGTCAGATGCATTTATGAGGATTAATGCTTCATATAGTGCATACAGCTCTGCTGAGTAGATAAGGCAGGTTGGTGAGAGCTTGAACATATGGGTCGGGGTTGTGGTCACTCCAGCAGCTCCGACTTTATTAGAAGACTTTGAGGCGTCAGTATAAATGTGGAAGTAGTCACGGAACTTTTCTAGTATGCTGTTTAGCGTAGATCTAATAATGTAGGGGTTTTCAGAATATTTATTATAGGAAGAACGACGGTGATGCAAGTTGGAGTTTTGATTTGCCAGGGTGGAATTGAACTAAGTTCATTAGGATAGCATTCTGGATCAAGCTAGTGGTACAAGCACTGATTCCTCCATTAACTCGGACCTTATAGAATTCGACGATTCCGATGATTTGGAACAGTTTTCAAATGAGGAATTGCAAGGCAAATCAGAAAATGTATCAGAGGCTGCCAGAGACGAGATACACTTAGGAAACTATTACGCGGTTTTCTATGACCAATCGTGGTTTATTGGTCGGATAATTCAAGACAGAGGGAACGCACATTATAAAATAAACTTTTTAAAAGCTGAGCTGGACAGATTTATTTGGCCCCGAAAAGAAGACATTGATAACGTTAATAAACATTTAATTTTTTACGGTCCTATTAATATAATTGGTAGCGGTCCATTTCAATTAAAACGGACAAACCAACTTAGTATTAAGAACATATATGAAACGTTTAAAAAAAATTTTTCAATTTTTTTCACTTATCTCACAACAGAAAAAATATGTTTAGTTATATGTAAAAATAACGAATACTTTTATGTTGTTTCTTGATGTAAAATGAATGGTTTATTATACCTAGCTTTTTGACAGATTGTTTATTGTAATGCCTATTGTACTATTGTAAGCTTTCGAGGTCGAAGTTAATATGGTTGTTTATTTCCGGACTGTTATGCTGTGCACTTTTTTGGTTATCATCACCAAACGTTTCGGCTGCAACTGCGGAAGCCATATTAAGTGGCGTGAACGAAGTACTCTTCTTGACGTTTTCCAAGTTTCAGTTTTCACGTCGAGAAGAGTGCTTCGTATGGCAGACCACATTTTCAGCCGAAACGTTTGATAGTGATAACCAAAAAAGACCACAACATAACAGCCCGGAAAAAAACAATCATATTTAATGCCTATTGTCAACATTTAGATATATTTGACTTATTTCTGGCCATTTTCCTAGATTACGTAATAGATTTGGTAAATAAGTGGTGAATATTAGCTTGGGAATTTGTTAAATGGCAATAATTAGTGGGGAATTATAAACATTCCTGGGAATTAGTGTACACGTTTTTATTCAGCGGTTTACCCCTCGTGTTCATATATGGAATAATTAAAATCGCCCTTCTTTTAGTTCACAAAGAAAAGTTTTGTTGTCAAAATCTTTTACATACTTACATGAATCAGATGTAAGTATGACGGTTACTATTTCATGTATTTATATTCTTCTTCTCCTACCACTTGTGAACCTAGTGTAACGGCTACCTCGTCGAAGAGCTACTCAGGCGTGGGTTATATACTAACTAGTAGAGACCCAAGGAGTAGGTCTTACCGGTTCTCGGGTAATCCTACTTATTTTTACGTAACGAGACGGAAAGATAAGTGGGCGCCACCCTACTAGTCTATAAGTTACCTAACATCGACTAATCTCAGTCAACAAAGCAAGACGTTGGAAGGTTATATAAAAAAATATGAACAACGTTATTTAAAATTTACAAGTAGTTTTATGTTGTATTAAAATTGAAAAGGTTATTTACAAGTCGTTTATTAAATAACAATTATATGCTGGATGAAAAATTGAAAATAAAAATGTTATTAAATTTTACAACTTAATTTATGAATTTAAAACTAGAAATGAAAGTAAATTGACATTCAGAAAAAAATTAGATTCTGAAGGAAACTAAAATTAAACAGAATTGAATATTTTACAAAGATATAATTTAAATTTAAAACTAGAACTGAAAATAAATTGACATTCAAAATAAAAAAATTAGATTCTGAAGGAAACTAAAGTTAAATATTTTACAAAGATGCAATTTACATGTGGTACAAAAAATTCAGTTAATTAGTTGATGAACGTTAGTTGGAAAGAATCTATAGTTTCAAAGATTGCGGACGTTAGTACTATCCTTGTTTCTATTCCAATGATGATCTGGATGACGTAAAAACGAATCTGGAACCAATCATCTGGCTGCGTCATGTTCAGTTCAGTCGGTTCTGAATAGAACCGTGGTCCCAGCAGGTAGAATTCATCAACGGGAAAAGGCTTCGGTCGATACGAAGGCTTAGGCCAGTGAGATGACTATAGGCCAGTACGGAAAAGCTTAGGCCGGTAAGAAAAAGTGATAGAAAATACACTTGAATCAGATATAGTTCTTGAATTCAGTAAAATGCAGGATATCTGGAGATTGAAATTACAGTAGGTATAAGTAACATATGTACAAAATTATGAAATAATATCAAACAACGTGGTTCATATATCCTGTATTTTACAATATTTTAAGAAAATTCATTCATTTCATAAATAAAAAGCACAATAAAAATCATAAGAAAAGTTACTAATTTATTTAACTTTATTTCAATGGTTTTCAACGTAGAATTCCATTGGTACAAAAAATGTATGAAGAACCAGAACAAAATATATATATAAGAAAAACGAAATCGACATAATATATCACTGGTACTGAATGTTTTAAAGAAAAATTAATTTGAAACTATTAAGTACCATGTGATAGAGGATTAGCGGAGAAATATTATACATTTTAAGCGAAAACTTACCATTTCTATGAAATGCACTTCGATACGATAAGATGTCGAACTCGACAATAAGTAGTTGAATAAGGGCCGAATGTCAACGCGCATTGGTTTAAATATCCAAATGGAAACGAACTCTTCCGAAAACTTAAAACTCGGCAAGCATCGACCAGAAGTATTATTCGATGTTACGAGGGGTAAACGAAATTTACGTTACTCTTTCATCGACGAGAAATATTATGAGTGGTGAACGAAATTCACGTTACACTAGCACATATTTGTTTTCAAAATTACCTATCCAGGTTACTCGTACACTTACCCAGTTGCATATGTCTAATCATTTTAGAATTAAATTTACGGTAAATGGTATTGGCTACATTATTGACCCCGAATTATATTGTACTGTTTGCAATACACATGAATGCAATGAAACCAAATTATCTTGCCTTGAAAATGTAGACTTTCTCCTAGAAGCCTTAAATAATGTAACAATTTTTGAAACTAGGAAGATTGCAGGATATATTTGGAGTATATTAAAATTGCGCTATTTTGTATTAAATGAATAATAGGTTTGTATTACTTAAGATCTAATAATTATTTTTGTATTTGTATTCATTGCTGTAACATAGTTTCAAAAGCAATAAATATATTATTATATATTCACTGCTTTTTATTTAAAAAAATTGTCCATTTTTGATTAGTAACCTGAATGTGCTAAATTAATTTCGTTTTTATATCAATATTTCAATTTTAGAATCCAGATAGTGCCCCACAAAGTCCAGAGGCAAAACCTCAAGCTAATAATGAACACAGAAACAATAAAAAAAAGGTAGAAATGAAAATAGCAAAACTAATGACGAGTTGTATTGTTTTACGAATTGAAGATTTTACTGTCTACAAAGTAACGTCTTCACAGAAGAAAGGTCTCAAAGAATTTATATTTGGTAAGCATTTTTATTAACTAACAAAAATGATAATATGTATATTTTTTCATTAAATTTAATTTTTTATATCATAAATTCATTTTGAATCAGTTATGTAAGGGTTATATTCTTTTCGTAGTTTTATTTCACGATTAAATAACTATTCAACTTTTCGAATAATTATTTTCAGGTCTATGCAGTTGACTGTAATACTTTTATTATAAACAAGATTTTGTTAAGATATAAGAAATGTTTCTCGGGTGCATTTCTCTAGTTCCTTTATAAATATCAAACAATGACAATACTGTTTTGTGGTCATTGAAGTTATTTTTATTATGAGTATTTTTCAAAAATGGGTAAATGCACCCAAATTACCGATCATTAATGATTTTTGATATTTTTTTTCGTTTATTAGCTCAGCATAAAGGGAAGGATAAATGTTATTATACAGGTATCTATTCCTAAAGACCGTAGTGTGAAGTAAGAGTAGTTGTCAATTAGAATATAACAGTATATAAAGCTTTTTAGTAAAATAATTATTTGTTTCATGTAGTTGTCTAATACATTCAACCACGGTGGTATAAGTTAGAGAAATAGCTTGGATGTAAAATACATTTCTTTGTAATAACCGATTTTTAAAACCAAAGTCGACCAACAGTATTCCTATGTATATATTAGTTTATCTTATTTTTTAAACTTCGCTATCAATAGACATTTGCAGTCAAGTCGTGCCAAAAAACTTGCGTCCTGCCACTATGATAGCAAATTTGCATCTTGTGATTTTTTTCTTATACTTACTCTTTTTTACATCACTGGATATATTTATTTTACAATTTCACTTTGACATTTAAATAATGCTGATTGATTACTTTAGCTTGAATTCGATGTGGAACATTCTCTTTTATCTACTTTTTTGTGTATATTACTAATATATTCAGTAGTCCAATCACATGTCCTCAAATAAATATATTAACTACTATTTTATAGTCTTGGATTTTTGAACATTTTATTCATTTAAGAAAAAACACCTGTCAACCCTAGCGAAGACATTGTAAAACTGCCGCTGGTGGCCTCAGATAGCAAATATGGCCTCAGATAGCAAATATGGCCTCGTTCATACAGCCACCGGGAAGTAAGTGAAAGAAGAGTAGAAGCGGCGCGAAGTTTAAAATTATAAACGTTAGTGTCTACAATTTCAAATAACATGTCTCGTCCAATTTTCAGCAGTTCTACTGCTATTACCCTATACCAATTACTACCACCATTTTTTTTATACAAAAGGTATAATTCATAGATTTTGTCTTGTATCCAGTGGGTGCTGCTAGATCTCCTATCGGGCGCCTCCCCACGTGTGGATTGGGACACGCTCTCTAGATATAGGGAGTACCGAGGAAATAAAATACCCGGGGTGAACAAAAACTAGCACAACGGCAACGTCTGTTACCAGATTGGGCGGTTGCAAACGGCGTCTGACCCAGAATGGGCGGCCGATATCTAAGCCAAGATCTGGCATAAAGGAAGGCACGGGATACCACCTTTATTATTCTTTTTCTCAAGACAATAACATGAGCACATTTAATTCGAAATTTTCCGAAGGTATAAATAGTTCCCCTATCGGATCTCCGGGGGCGACGGCTTTAAATGTAGCAAAGATAAGAGCAAACCTGAGAAAACCATTAAAGATCGGAACATGGAATGTAAGAAGCCTATTTGAGGCTGGAAAACTGGCAAACCTCACATGAGAAATGAACAGACTTAAACTGGGTATCCTAGGCGTGGCTGAAACCTGTTGGCCTGGAGTGGGAGAGTGCAATGTGGATAACAGCATTTTCCTACTCTGGCAACGAATATACAAATCACAGGAAAGGTGTGGGAATCGTTATAACGAAAGAACTATTGAAATCTGTCGTGGACTCTGTTCCATACTCGGACCGCACTGCTTTATTGAGACTTAGAGCCTGGCCAAGTGACCTTAATATAATACAGGAATACGCACCAACTGCGGATTCGCCGGTCATGATGTGGAAACGCTTTATGATGAAGTCAAAGAATTACTCAATTGACTAAAAAGCACGACGTCAACATAATTATGGGTGACTTCAATGCCAAAATAGGAAAGGGTAAATTTGAAGAGTTAGTTGGATCTTATGGTCTTGGACAAAGGAACGAGAGGGGTGATCGACTTTTACAATTCTGCAAAGCGGAAAGCATGAAAGTAACAAATACATGGTTTCAACTTCACCCTCGTCGACTTTATACCTGGAAGTCCCCAGCGGACCTACCAGACACAATGTAGTGCGGAACCAAATAGATTTCATTCTAATCAACCAAAGATTCGACACAACCATCAAGAGAGCCGGCACATACCCTGGGGCAGATGTCCCTTCTGACCATGTACTATTGGTGGCCCTCTTGAAAATTTCTTTGTCAAGTCAGAGAAAGTCATTCATCCACACGGCGACGGGTGGCGTTAGAAAAATTGAACGATCCAATAATAAAATATGAGATGTGTCATGAGATAAATGCACAAATTCAAATAGTAATATCGAATATTGGAGAAGAGCCAACGGAATATTGGACAAAGATAACGGATATTGTAGCAAACTTAATGCAAAACAGATTGGGATATGAGGAAAGGAACAAAAAACAAAAATTGATGACGGATGAGATTTTGTTGTTAATGGATGGACGTCGAAAGCACAAAAAGAAAACAGACAGTAACATATATATTCAAAGACTCATGAGATCAAAGATTAGGATAGCAAAAAACGAATGGCTTCATCGTGAATGCTCAGAAATAGAACAGCTGCAACGACGATTTTAAACTGCACAAAAAGCTGAAGGAGACTGCTGGCATACATAAAAAGATTAGACCAACTATAACAGCCAATAATAACGACCAGATAGTACTCGAAACCAAAGAGAAGAACAATGTTTGGGAAAAGTATATTGAAGAACTTTTCGACGACGACAGACCCCCCAGCTTCTATCAATCACTCTCTAACTGGCCCATCACTCACTACAGACGATATTCAAAACGCCATAAGAAAATCAAAAAATAACAAAGCGGCTGGCCCAGATGGAATTCCTTCAGAATTACTTAAACTACATAGAGTGTTTAACACTATATATGAGACAGGTCACTACCCCAAACAGTGGTTGTGCTCTACTTTTATACCCCTGCCTAAAAAGACCAATGCAAGAAAATGTGAAGATCATAGACTTATTAGCATGATGAGCCATATTTTAAAAATATTTCTTAAGATCATACATCAAAGAATATATAAAAAGTGTGAAAGAGACATAAGCTACTCCCAATTTGGGTTTAGACCAGGGTTAGGTACACGAGAAGCGATAGTCGCAACACAAGTACTTGCTCAAAACTGCTATGATCAGAGAAAGGATATGTGTCATAGATTACGAAAGGGCATTTGATAGCGTACAATATCACAAATTAATGCAGCTCCTCAATAGACTTGATATAGACCAAAAAGACATTAGATGCATTGAGAACCTATATTGGAAACAAACAGTGCAAATCAAATTAGGCAATAATGTGTCCAACAACATACAGATTAAAAGGGACGTGCGTCAGAGATGCGTGCTATCTCCACTCCTATTCAACTTATATTCGGAAGCAATTTTTCGAGAGGCTCTGGAAGACGTCGAAATGGGAGTCAAAGTTAATGGAGTCTGGATTAACAATATCCGCTATGCTGACGATACGGTCTTAATCGCTGATAACATACACGGCCTACAACAACTGGTCAACAAAATAGAAGAACAGAGCAAATCAATGGGTCTAGATATCAACACCAAAAAAACAAAGTTTATGATTATCTCCAGAAACCTAAATATGTTTGAAAACTCCACACAAAGTCCATAGAAAGAGTAGATAGATTGAAGTACTTGGGCATCTGGATCTTCGAAGAATGGACATCAGACAAGGAAATGAAATGTCACATTGAACAAGCTCGTCAGGCATTCTTGAGGTTTCGAAGAGTACTTGCCTGTTTCGATTTTGACCTTGACCTGAGACTGACATTCACTAAATGCTACGTTTGGTCGGTGCTTCTTCACGGTATGGAAAGCTGGACATTGAAGGCGACCTCAATTAACAAATTAGAGGCTATCGAGATGTGGCTGTATCACAGAATCCTTAAGATACCTTGGATGGCTAGACTGACAAACGAAGAGGTTCTAAGTCGTGTCAATAAACAACGTGAACTGTTTGAATTAATTAAGAAAAGAAAAACGGCATATTTGGGGCATATAATGCGAAACATGAAATATCCATTCCTGCATCTGTTGATCGAAGGCCAGAGAGGGATCGGTAGGAAAAAAATGTCTTGGCTTCGAAACATCAGATAGGGGACAGGGCTACACGATCTACAATCGTTAATACACACCGCAAGGAATAGAGAAGCAGTGGAAAATGTTATCGCAAACATACATTAATGGATACACATTAGAAGAAGAAGAAGTAGTCTTGTATTTTAAAATATCTATAAAATCTTTTAGGATATATGTGGCCCATGGCATCTAATCAAATAGTATTTGACTCCAGATTTTATTACATATAGTGATTTTCTAGGTAGTATTGAGTGGCTAGATTGTGGTTTTTCTCCAATGATATATTTTTTGAAATATAGGATTGACTTCCTGTATTATTTTACTTTTCGTTAGTTAGAAAATTGATCAGTTTGAATAACTTTATTGTTTTATGATTTTCAACAGCCAAAATACGTTTGCGAGGATTTAACTTTTAACCATTTTGTCATAACTCCCACATAAAAAATTTAGTCGTAACTTAATTTCATAGATGAAATGATCAAGAAAGTAAGCATCGAAAATAACTTCAGTATTATGCTAAGTAAGAGGGAATACTGGGAAAGGGAATACACCACCCAAACCCACCCAAAATACCATCAGATGGTACACATATGGTTAAAAACCACAACACGAGCTGTCGCTGGAGTATTCGGGGTTGGCACCAGATACTGATTATCATTATACTCCTGTCCGAGTGTCTATCAGGGAGAAATACTTGCAATCGAAAGATGTGTGGAAATGAGCCTAGAAAGAAACTACAGAAATGTGACATAGCAATTCATTCTGATAGTCAAACAGCATCAAAGTATTGAGCTCCCATGTCATTGACTCAAAGCTGCTATGGGGGTGACAAAGAAAACTTAATGAAATAGGCAAGAATAACAGGGTCTCTTTAGTCTGGATTCATGACCACCCAGGAATCAAAGGAAATGAAGAGGTCAATACAGTCGCCAGAAAAGGAGCACAAATGCCTTTTATTGGCCATGAGCGTTTCTGTGGTGTAGGAAAATGCTCCTATAAGAAAGAGTTTCGGAAGAAGGGGGAAACCAAAAGCATCTTTTTTAACAGATTCAGACTGCAAATTTTTTGTGTCTGAATACCAAGGCATATCATGTATCTCTTCATTTAATAATCTTATTTAATACATTAGATATCGAGTTGGTTTTAAAAACAAAATCTAAGTAAATATATATTATTTTCACATCCACCAATAGTAGTTAATTTTGCCATATTTTTGTTGTATGATATTAACATATATATTTTTTATTTAAAAAGAAACATAGTTGGGATAGAAAACTATATTAATGATGCAGTAATTTCTATAGTACATGTTAAATCACCTTGTAGATGTTGAATTATTAGGCAATTTAAGGAGATACTATACAGTACCCGTCTAAAGTCTCCCCCCCTATCTATTTCGTAAACCATAGAACTTAAATCAATAATTGTTTGGGTGCCTGAAATAGGGTACAAATGTAACGTTTTTGTTAGTATTTCGTGACGTCATCATTCAAAATGGCGAACGGCCGCCATTTTGTAAGATAATTTTAAATAGGATCATATGGCAAGTAATACCTTATTTGAATGGTTGTTCAATGACACCATCACGATCAACCTATTTCTACTTATTTGTGAATTTCAACCCAGTAGCTCATTTAGAAAAGATGAATGTGTGCATTGGTCGCTTGGATATTTCTTACAAAAACTCTCAATTTTGACAGTAGTACGATGCTAATGTCGAAATGAACCGATGAATAGATCAATGACACCCGAAATACCCAAGCGACTAATGAACACGTTCATTTTTTCTAAATTAGCAACTAGGTTGAAATTCACAAATAAGTTGAAATAGTTTGATCGTGATGGTGTCGTTGAACAAGACTTGGAACGATCATTCAAATGAGGTATTACTTGCCATATGATCCCATTTAAAATTATCTTACAAAATGGCGGCAGTCCGCCATTTTGAATGATGACGACACGAAATACTATCAAAAACGTTGCATTTGTACTCTATTTCAGACACCCAAACAATTATTGATTTAAGTTCTATGGTTTATAAAATAGATAGGGAGGAGGGAGGAGACTTTACACGGGCACTATATAATGTGTATGTCTAAGTCCAAAATAGTATTTTGTTAACTGTTTTGGAGTACACTGTAACTTGGTTTATCATTATTATCAATTACTATTGATAGAAATGTGTATGTCTAAATCCAAAATAGTATTTTGTTAAATTTTTTGGGGTAGACTGTAACTTATTTAACTTTGTTTATCATCAGTATCAATTATTGTTGATAGAAATATGGAAAGCTGATTTGATTATGAGTAATTTGTTGTCAAGCTTGTTTAGAACCCTTTTCTCTGAAATCCTCTAGAGTGTTATTGTCTGAAGATATTTATTAATGAATTATTGTGATTGTTTTAACCCTTATGTTGTGGAATCAGGCTATCGAACAAAGTACTAGTTGAAATTCCATAACTTCATTATGAACCAAGTGTTTAAAATTGACAAAATCTGCTAGTTTTTGTCAATACCGATGTAACAATGGTATATGTTACCTAGAGCACAGTAGAATTTTATGTTTTTCAAAATTCCTTCCTAATTTCGGCTTAGTTGTATCAGCATTACCTAAAGCAGGGTAAATACATCTCACCTCTCAATAGCTAAACTGTAAAACTAATTTTCTAATATGAAGGATGCAGGAAAAAACCAGTGAAGTCAGTAAACATTAAAAATTGAGAAAACTGATTTCAATGTTTAAAACGTTATTAAAGATTCACATTTAAAATAAACCATAGTAAAACATGTAGCTTTGGAACTTTCAATGTTTTTATTTGAGATAGTTCAAGTTCAATTGCCTAAATATCTAGTTTATCAAAGTAGAACTAGAAAAAAACTCAAAAGTCGTTTTTTCATTAGAAGAATCAGGTAAGTCATCCAAAACAGATATAACACCAGGCATATTAGTGGCAAAAAACAAACATTTTTTTAATAAACTGATTTATTTTTTAAACTGGATAAGTGTACAATCATGTTGTATTTACAATGCTGAGTTTAGAGATGTGAGTTACCACTATTCAAGTGGCAATGTCTTGAAAAACTCTACCGTAACTGGTCCACAATATTTCTTCAGGCTCATGATGATCTTGTACTTGGCTTTAGAAAGAGGTAGAGGCCCCGTGACAAAAAAATATATCAACAAAGAGCTTTCCATTTACAAAATAACATCAATTTTAAAATAATTTTAAATTAACTTTTATTTTACACTAAAATTCATTAGGTAAATGTATTATTTTCAATTAATGTTTACCTGGGAATGACTTTGAAGTTAGTCGGAACTCCCTGTCCTCAAAGTTAGCAGCATTTTCTCTTTTTGTGGTTTTGATGAAGTAGGTAAGTTGTCCTCCAGCTCATTAGACGTGGAGTGAAGCTGATATTTCCTTAGTAGGCTGTGTATTGAAGGGGCATTTCACACCATATGTTGCATCCATAAGAGTCTTCCAATCAAACACAAGATTCTTGTCAACACGTACAACTTCAAACGAAGATGATTTTCTCTGTGAGTTTTGAACCATGTTCACAAAATATTGAGGGGTTTCCATTTTCTCTTTCTGATTCCGCAGGCCTACATTTTTATTGCACTCCATGTATGAATGACCTCGTATGGGAAAAATTATTTTGATGTGTTTTAATCCGTGAATTTTTTTCTTGGTGATAAATTGAATGAAACGTATGAGTTCCTCAACATCATCATGCAGGTAGTAGCAAATAAAATCATCATCATATACATACAAAATTCACTGCCCAGGTGAGGGAACGGGAATGTTAAAAGAATACATGGATAATTGGCGATTGTAATACACGTCGTTCGTTTATATGTTTTTGGGATTGCAACATTTTTCACAAATTGAATCCATTTTATGTATCAAAGTCTTTTCTAGATTTTTCTTCTTGGTGTAGAATGTTTCAGCTCTTTTCTTATGAAGAGCATTCGTAGTTGTGAATTTTTTTTTATTTCTTCCGAACAATTTTCTGTAGATAAGTTCTTTAATTTTACTATTAACTCATCACAGGTTGAGCAGGTGTTCTGGGATAAGCGAACAATATGTTAAAGTTTTTGTTCATAATGGACCTATAGATTTCATAAGACAAAACTGTTGTGGCATTCAGCTTTTTAAATATTGTTAAAAATTTTTTTAATATTCAATTCTTCAGGTATGTATGTTTTTTTCGAATCTTCAAGGCTGTAGTGACTTTGTCGTCCCTTGAAACATTTTATGTGATTACAAACTTAGAGTAATAATAAACATAGAGAGGGCTATTCATTCATAAACACGTTTATTTTTGCGGCCAACAATTCTAAGCGCCAGTAGTGAAATAAGGAATGAATTACAAGAAGTGGGGATGGTAATGTAGCTACATGGACTTTTTTTTATCTGCATAACTTTTTAACACATTTTCAATTAAACTTCTAATTTCATTTTTCCTGCAACTAAAGAGACTTTGTAAATATGGCAAAGCAGTGGAAGTGTCCGCAAGTGAGCTTAGAATGTGACTCAATGTTTGGGGCAAGAAAAGATCAAAACAAACATATCTATTTTATTTGTTAATCTGAGATTGTAAACTATCGTATTGTAACACGATTGTGGATTTCTTGAAATTGTTTATTCAGAAACAAGGAATACAAGTTACAATTCTCTTAAAAACGTTTACAATTTCTCGCTAAATCGTTCAACTTCACTCCCGTCATAGTTGTCCACAACTTCCCGTCTCAACTGTCGCACCTCCTTATATATTCATTTTCAATCTTCCAGAATGATATTTCGAACCAACCAGAATCATCGGTAGAACAATCCAGAACATTCAATTGCTGTTCAACCTAACTGACATAAGACAAGTCAAAAGGGAAAAAAGAATACCTAACCTAAAACTACTTAACGGGGAAAGAAGAATACGTAACCTAAAACTAATTAACAGGGGAAAGAAGAATATCTAACTTAACACTGTCACTATCATTACAATGTCACTGTCATTAACGGGTTTGTTACACTGCCTCCTCCTTAAAATAATTCCTCCTGGAATTACTCTGGCCTGAACTGGATTGCCTATTTCAAAATCTAAGTTGTTGAACTAGCCCTTCTTCAGGGTTCCCTTGAATGACGCCAGACGATCACGATAGACGACCATAGGCTTCCCCTGTGAACCCTAACAATCCGATATATGACGTCGTTAAGTTTCTTCTTGATAGTGTACGGTCCCTCCCAGTTCTGTTGTAGTTTGGAACACCGACCACGTCGTCGTCGGGGGTTGTAGAGCAATATCAAGTCTCCTTCTTGATAATTGTTCTGTTCTACTCGGGCGTCGTGGTACCTCTTCATCCGGTCACTGTTTTGTTGCAGCTTGGTACGCACCATTTTGTGGATATCCTTGTAGTAAATGTTACAAACGTTTCTTCTGTAGACAAACATATTATCTCCATACCATTATTATAAAGTATTGTAATATAACCATCTGCAATAAGAGCTGCTCTATTGTTGTAAAAACTTAGAAATATATTTTTGTAGTAACCCTTTACGAAGTAGACATTTTTTATGGCATCTTTTTCCGCGAACACACCAACATAAGTATATTTGTTTTTATTGTTTATGGTAAACGCCGACACTTTATACACACCTGCTGGGTCTAGGTTTATCCAATGGCTATAAAAATAGTTTTCTAATCTCTCCCTCAATTGTGTTCTCTTCTTTCTCCAGTAGACTTCTATATTCTTCCTTTATTGCAGTTGTCTTTTCGAGAAAATCCAGCTTTCGCCTTTTGGTATCTAGCTCATCCATTTCCTGTTTTCGTTTCCTTGTCGATGTAATGTAAGCTTGGGACAGAGGGTCGATTTCTTTAATCTTATAAGGAGAACGTTTGTTTGTTTTATTAGTTCTCTTCCTTAAAATACGTGCAACCAAGTTATCTGTAGAGATTAGTCCAGCGTCCTGTATGTCAATATCCTCCGGTATAGTAGAAAATGGGGTGCTGGACCTAGAAAAGTAAGCCTCTCCAGCTTTTATGTAACACTTTTGTATAATTCGAACATTGTCTCTGTTCTCCTTTTCTTCTACAACTTCTATATGGTTAACAGGGAGGCAATTAAAGCTGCATGCAGAGAGAATGTAATTTATAACCTTCTTCCTTGCGTCGGATTCTTTTGGTAAATTTATTTGTAATCCCGTCAACTTTCTTGTATTGCTGTTACCCCAATAAACATATTGCAGCATATTGTTAAACACAAGACAACAGCTGTTCTGTAGACTCTCGGTCAACTTTGTCCACATTTTTGTAATCGAAACAGAGTATAACGGAGAATTTTGGAAGTACAACTTACTATCTTGTAGCAGAGTTATGCAATCTTCTAAAGGACTGTAGCCCTCTCCATGGAATTTCCAATTGGGTAGTTATATATTGTAGCTTCTAATCTGGTAATACCATGCTTCTTGGCCAATGCAGAAGAGAAAGTTTCCTTTAATCTTGCGTCTAGGCAGTTGACGAAATCTATAATATGGTTTCCAATGTTCTTGTCAACTCCAGGACTGGTTATTTGACAAATAAATTTGTTGTATATTTTAACCCTTGCGTTAGATGTGAGCCAAGTAAGGCAATCTATGCCAACTGTTTTATGATAGTTTACAATAACGTTCCACCTTTCCTTGGATGCAAAAGTTAAAGTTGTTGGTTAAATAATTAATCATTTCCTCTTTGTTAAAAACTCCTGCAAAATCCTGCGTTATGTCCAAATCCATTAGGTAATAAACTTCCTTCCGGAGTTGCTCCAATAAATTTGGTATTTCTTTAAATAGCCTGTCGAATTTAACGTCCGCCATTTCTACTTTGTATGGAATGCACACAGGTTCTTTATGTTTCCTTTTAATAATTTCCAAATCTTCTCTGACTACTTCTCTTGTTTCAATGGCAAGCGGATTGTTACTTAGTAAGAGGAAAGGCAGCTTAGCTTTAACACCATGTTTTGCAGAAACCAATTCGCCAAACTTTCCACGTATATAACTATTAAAAGAACCACATATTTATTCTTTAACAAGTTTACAATTTCCATCGCAGTGCTCTAAGTCGCATACCTTTACAAGCATTATGTTGTTACAAAATGGTTCTGTAATTGGTATAAGTCCATCTTCCAGCGGGTATTCACCTTCCGTGTATTTAATATTTCCAATATCTGTAACCAGATTGTTACCTTCCAAATTTTCCAACAGGAGCCACAATCCAAATCTCTCATCGTTCGGCGTAACTTTCTTACCGTAAAGCTGGGAAACACTAAACATTTTGGAGCTTGCCATCTTAACAGCTCCAACGATCGCCGAATACTAAAGCCTTAAAATTTGACCTCCTATATTCATACCATCGAAGAAAGGTGTGGGGAGAAGGGGTGGGGGTCGTGGAAACTGCTTCGTTGAAAGTAAAGTATGTGGTTTTCTTACCTATATGACGTCACAAGCGCCCCGAATCGCCCGCCAACGCCATCTAGTGGCGAAAATTGAAAGTAGTGGGCTAAGATGGGCCAGGACCAACGTACTTTTTCAAATAATGTTCTCCTAATCGGGTGTCTTTTATTAAAAAAGATGACTCTCGCGTAGTCAAAGAAATTTAGAAATATATATTTTAAACTGCAGTGATGATGCTTTCAAAATATAAAATATAATGTAAAGTGTATGTATAATGAAAATTAAATGTTCTCCATGTAGGTTGAGTTGTTTGGAAAACATATGATGTAACACACATACACAAGCTGCGTTACCCCAGAAGTCCGAACTCGATTTAGTACCGGATCGCTTATTCTTCTTCTGTTTAGAGGAGTTCGAGTGTACTGAGACACCATGTCCACATCCACTTAAGGAAGATTTGTCGAATTAGCTTCGGTGAAACCCGGATACATTTTAAAGATGTCTTTTAAAAGGCAATCAAACCGAAGTACACTTTCTACTATAAAATAATATAACTCAAACAACTAAAAAGTCGACGAGGATGATATCTGTTTAAGGTTGGTTGTGGATATTGATGTCAATTGTCAAATTCTTCTAGTCAACTTTCACTTTGTATTAATCAACTTGGATAGTCAAGTAGAATTTGTCAACAAAACTTACTTTCAATCGGACAACAAGGGCTTCTGCCATTGGTCGACTTATAGAGGTTTATTTAAATCTAATAAAAATTTTAAATCTAATTTTCGAAGATATTCATAACTTTTTGAGATAAATATCGTTATCATAGAAAAATATATGTTATTTTTAATCCCTCTGATATAATTTCACTTGTTAATTCATACCCATGAAACTAGCTCATTGTTCCATGATCTCAGTCCTTTGGTTGGCTATTTGACCAGACAACTCATCATAACGGTTGGATAGTTGCTGACGTAACTCGTTGTTCTGTTTACTAATTTGTTGTTGAATACTGGCTGACTTGTCTCTCTGGGTCGATATTTGCTGGGACAACTCGTCTTTCTGGCTCGATATTTTCTGGCACAACTCGTCTCTCTGGGTCGATATTTGTTGGGACAACTCGTCTTTCTGGGTCGATATTTGACGGCATAACTTGTCCAATGGATCTTCGAATTCCACTGACTCGGGGTGGATACCTTCTTTAAAAAAAGACTCTCGTAATCTTTTTAACAGAACCGTCTAGTTACCTTCGATTTTCAATTCTCGTTCTTCTAGGTCTCTTCTGAGCTCAGCAACCAACAATTCATTTAATTTATTTCCAGGATCCTTGTTTCTTCCATACCCCACATCTGACACCAATTGTAACACGATTGTGGATTTCTTGAAATAGTTTATTCAGACACAAGGAATACAATTCTCTTAAAAACGTTTACAATTTCTCGCTAAATCGTTCCACTTCACTCCCGTCACAGTTGTCAACAACTCCCCCTCTCAACTGTCGTACCTCCTTATATATTCCTTTTCAATCTTCCATAATAACATTTCGAACCCACTAGAATCATCTATCAACAATCCAGAACATTCAATTGCTGTTCAACATAACTGACATATGACAACTCAAAAGGGAAAAAAATATCTGACCTAAAACTACTTAACAGAGAAAGAAGAATACCCAACCTAAAACTAATTAATGGGGAAAGAAGAATATCTAATTAACTTAACACTGTCAATGTCATTACAGTGTCACTGTCATTAACGGATTCGTTACAGTGTTTACCGTGTTCCTGTGTATCGAAGAATGTTTGCCTCTTTTATCACGCAGCGCATATCCTGTACACTTAAGACTTTTCTGTATATACTCTGGTTTGTTCCTAGTAATACCGTCCATTGAACAAAATGCTTTGGCACAAACATGTGCGTCATATCTTTCTTTAATTCTTACTCTGTATTCATTTCATAAGTTTGCTGTTTCTTCCTGTTATCTTGGCCTCCTTTGCTTAATGGGTAACACGGATATCAATCCTGCTAAGTAATTGTTTTGTAACTTCTGTGGTCGTATCCTTATGTATTATTTATTTTATGACTATTTATCGATTCTGTAGGATAATAACAAAACATATTTTCCACGATACTGACGTTTCGGATTTATTTGAATCCTTTATCAAGGCTACAAAGATATATATGATCTGGTGTTTATGAATATTAAATAATCAATACAAACTTTAAAAACCCTTAAAAACTTGAAAAACTCCTGCTCATTTCAAAATTCAAAAATTTCAAAAAAGCTAAAAACATCCCTCAAAAATGTCTAAGTAACGTCATTAAATAAAATTTAAATTGCTGACAATTTAAAATTCCTTAAGGTGTCACTCTTACCTAGTGAGGTTTTTTCTCTGTTGAGCATGAACGATTTTTCATTTCCTTGTCAAATTCAAAATAAACGAGAATTATGAAAATTTTTAAAAAGTTCTGGCACGTTATGTAAAACAATGCAATGCAATATTTTCAAACATTAGCAAAAAACTTATTTTTCTTCATTGAGAGTCTATACACAAACTGTACCTATATATTTGAATGTTACACGTAAATTATACGCATTCATTGGTAGATGAAAATAAAAACTACTAATGATGTTAGTCTGACACAGCTTTTTGAATACAGTGTGTCCTCGAAAAAATTCTTACCGAAATTGTTAAAGAACCAAAATTATCTATTATATATATTATTTATTGAGTTAAAATCGATTGTTTTTTAATTTGATATAATTGGTAATTATGTTTTTGTAAATTTTATTTAAGTTGTCGGTATCTGATTTTTTGTTTATTCTCACTTATTTCAATAATTTTCGTTTTGCTTAAAAGGCGTTTGTGATAGTTAGTCTCTTTATCTAGGATGTTGACGGTATTGAAGTCAAATTTGTGATTTTGTTCAAATATATGTGTTGCTAATGCTTTTTTTTCTGATTTGTCCCTTTGTTTTTCTTCACATGAGTTCTTGTGGGCATATATTCTCTTTTTTAACCTTTGCTTGGTTTGACCAATATAAGATCTATTGCATACCAAACAATTTGTTTTGTAAATAAGGTTTGATTCATAGTCTCTCGGTAATTTGTCCTTCATAGAGGAATAAAAACAATTTACCGTTTTTGTATAGTAAAATACGTTTGCATATGCTTTGTTATCATCCTATAGAACCGATAAATAGTCATAAAATAAGTAATTGTTTTGTCGTGTGATTTGAAACTGTTAAATGCCCGCAATATGTCCTCTGTTTCGGCTAAAGTTGCCATTCTAAAACACTCTAAACGAGAACATCTACAGTCCCTACCCATTTCATGTGAACTTCTTCTTCCACTGCTTATCCATTAATGGATGTTTGCGATCACATGTACCCACTCTTCTTTATTTCTAATGGTGCTGAATAGGTCTCCTACTGTTCTCAGCCCTGTCCATTGTCTCACGTTTCGGAGCCATGACATCTTCCTACCGACTCCTCCCCTCAATATTTCCTTCGATTACTAATTGTAGGAATAGGTATTTTTCATTCCGTATTATTGGTGCCTAGATATGCTGTTTTTCTGCGCTTGATGGTTTCCAAGAATTCGCGTTATCATTTAATCGTTCTTAGGACCCCCTCATTCGTTTTCCTGGCCGTCCATGGGACTTTCAGTATTCGCCTGTAGGTCCATATTTCGAAGGCCTCAAGTCTATTCATGGTGTTTACTTTTAGCGTCTAGCCCTCCATACCGTACAGTAACACTGACCACACGTAACATTTTACAAATCTGATTCCTAGGTCGAGGTCAAAATCGGTGTTGGTAAGAACTTTTCTGAATTTCATAAATGTGCTTCGGGAAATTTCGATTCGGCATTTGATTTCTGTTTCGGACGTTCAGCTTTCACATAGCCACGTGCCTAAATATTTAAATTTATATACTCTTTCAATGGGCCATCTGTTGTGTGTTAGACTTGCATGTTCATGTTCTTTCGGCTTGCGAGAAACTATCATGAATTTTGCCTTCTTGGTGTTGATATTGAGTCCCAAGCTTTTGCTACTATCGCCCACGGCATCAAGAAGGTCCTGCAAATCTTTCATATTGTCAGCAATTAGGACTTTGTCGTCTGTGTATCGTATGTTGTTGACCCACACTCCGTTCACTCTAATACGCAGACTGCGTTCCCCGAGTGCCTCCTGGAAGATGTTTTCAGAGTATAGATTGAAGAGGAGTGGAGAGAGAAGCATCCCTGTCTGACCCCTCTAAAGATCTTTGTCGGTTCTGTGTGTTCATTGTCAACCTTGACTTCGGCTGTTTGGTCCCAATAAAAACTTTCTATGCAGCGGATATCCTTCTGATCTATATCTATCCTCCTCAGAATTTGGATGACTTTGTGGTGTTGAACTTTGTCTACCGCTTTCTCGTAGTCGATGAAGCATAGCATCACATCTTTCCTCTGATCATTGCAGTTCTGGACTAATACTTGAGTTGCAACTATAGTCTCTCTCTTGCCTAGTCCCCTTCTAAATCCAAACTGTGTGGATCCGACATCTCTTTCGTACTTTATAGAAATTCTGTAGTGAATAATCTTGAGGAATATCATTAACGTATGGCTCATTAGACTGATCAGCCTATTATGCTCGCACTTCGTTGCATTGTTCTTTTTTGGCAAGGGGATAAAACATGATGTAACCCATTTGGCAGGGAACTCCCCGTGTTATTATTTTGTTAAATATTTTGCGCAGGACGGAAATGCCTTTATCATCTAATATTTTCAGTATTTCGACAGGTATGCCGTCCGGACCAACTGTCTTTCTGTCCTTTGACGTATTTATTGCTCTTATGATTTCTTCTTTGGTGATGAGGGGTCCAGACAGATCTTCACCCTCAGTGGCTTCTATATCAGGTCTATTATCGTTGAAAAGGCTGTTAATATATTTCTACCAAATAATTTTTCGCTGCTGATCATCCTGCGCCATCTCTCCATAATCGTTTTCTATATTAGAGAAGTGTCTTTTCCTGTAAACTCCGGACGCCTCTTTTATCTTTCTTCTTCATGTGAACATAGCCTAATTTTTTTCCATACATCAGGAACCCTTTCTTTTCTTTGTAGCAGGATATGATTTTGTGTCCTAGTTTTCAGAAGTCGTCGCCATCATACAAGATGAAACACAAATTATATAAACGTTTTAATATCACTCATCAACAACTCACAATACACTAGATTTCCTAGGTACTACACGAGAAAGCCGAAAACATCAGAAAACAACATGGCGGACTTGACACAGCTGACTCAGTTGAACTGACTAACCTGACTCTTTCACTGTATAATAAAACTTTGAGGGTTTAACAACACTTGACCAGCCTTTTTTCCCTTGTTTGATGTACTTAATATCTACATTCCGAGTACCAAAAAAAATACTAACTCATTAAACAAAAAAATTTACTTTCCTGGTTTTTCCCATGCACCCTTCATATACAAGCAAAATTTGTTCATGCATTCCACTGAAGCTGAAGAAATAATTGTATATACTACACTAAAAAAGAGAAATTATAAAAAAGGAAAAGAGATGATTTAATTTTCCGTTTAAATAAATACAAATGCTTTTTGGTGCATATAGATTCAGATATTATTGGATTCTTCTTCAGATAACACTGAAAATATATTCTGAGAATAAAAGTATTTTTCAAATGCGTAAGATTCATAGTATATCTTCTTTTCATAAGGCTATATTCAAAATCCCTCTTTTGATGAACTCCTATCTTCACATAATATATGCTATATTTAAATTTTCCACACATATTTTTTTTGAATTTGTTCTTTTGACAGAACAACTTGATTCTAATCAAACAAAATTAATTATTAAAATATTGTAAAATTTTGTGAATTATGAAAGTCTATTGAAAATATCAAAAATATAAGACAATTAAAAATGTTGATAGGATATCAATGAAATATGTTAAAAATAATCATAAATATTGAAAATAGTATATTAAGTACCAAGTGTCAAAAAGGTTACTTTAGTCACGAGTTGCGGAACGAGTGCCTTGAGAAACGAGTGACTAAAGGCGTGTTTAACACGAGGTGCTTACTATACTTTTTCTTCGCCCGCAGAAAAGATAACGTTATATTATATTTTAATTATATTCATAACATGACGCACAATGGCTGACGGCTGACTGACAAATCAAATGACACAGAACAATAAAATTATCACGGAACATGAAATTATACATACAAAATATACACTTGATGTGACGTTTAAAAAATAAAAGATAAACGAGATGTGACTTTTCGCATTTTAAACACTAGTGTTTAAAGAGTCGTTTTGTGCATGTCAAACCCGTCTTTAAAATGCGGTTTTAATAACGGAAGTAGAAAAAAGTATTAATTATATAATATGCAATATGAAAAAGAAATTTAAGAATATTATTCATTTAATGTGAACAGTTCATGAACTGATTTTATTTTACATATATTTATTTATTTATTCACGGGCAGGCCCTTTTTAAATTATATAAAATACAAAAAATATATATAATTCATAATTCTACTAATTTTATTACTCTGGGTAATATATTTGGAAATATTTATGAGAAACAATACCAATGAAGAAAATTTCAAAAAATAAATGTATTTAGATGTATTTGACAATGTTTAAATTTTTTTTTCAGGTGACAGGAGTCAGTTGTCGCTTCCAGCAGATTCAAACATTGTCCATGCTGAATTTACATATTACTACTATCCTAGCGATGTACCCTTTCCTCGTAAGTGATAATAAATTAATAATTTTTTGACAATTCTAACAAAATTTTTCCAATATCAATGATTTTTAAGAGCATAAAGAGATAATAACTTTTATCAACCCTGTACCAAAAATAAACCAAAAAGTATTGCAGAATAAATGTGTATATTATTTTAATGACCTGCCACTTAGTTGAAGTAACTTTAGTAGCAAAACAGTTGTATGGCTTTAGAGCTCTTGTTGCATTACGCAAAATAAATTGATAAAAACTGATTTGAGTCACCCTGTATTGAGTTAGTAATATGTGTGTTAACAGGGTAACTAAACGATCGACCTACTCTCCTACTTTTGAAATTGTCCAGACACCACTTGTAATATTTTGGACATGAGAATATTTTATTTCTTCACAAACACGTGGTTGTTAATGGGCCTTGTCTCATAAAATAAGGTGACATATTGGGTCTGGTCAAATAAATAACACTGCATCATATATTATTTGGGGGAAGACATGTACAGAAATTCAGAACATGTTTTTAGTAAAAATTGTAAGATATAAATAGTTGAAAAGATGTAGCCCTAGGAAACAGACCAACGCTCCGGTACCTGGGGTGTAACATGAAATCGGGTTTATAAAATTTAAGATGTATTTTTATTTAGTGAAGTAAGTTTTTTGTATTAACTTGAAGTTATGCAATAAATACATAAAAAAGCATGATTTCTGGTCCTTAGTTTTTTATGGAATCCCACCAAAATAGCTCTCAATTTGGACCACTTTTCACTGCACACATCTGCAATTGTCAAGAGCAACAGGGGTGTCACATCTTGTATATAATATTTCAGTAGTTTTCTTATGTTGTAAGTCATTGGTATGCGTGTTTTTTACAAATAAATGTTTTTGACGTTTCAGCACAGTTTTGGCATTTATCAAAATATTTTATTCAACCAATAGCTTAGTTGTTAAGCAACTTGTTCAATCTTCATATTAAATTGATATTGTTAAATGCTTTAGTTTGTAATATAATTTGTTAAATTTTTTATTTCAGTTCCTCCTCCCAAATTCTACGTTCAGTTGAATCCTATTTCCGTAATGTTTGATATCGACACATGCCTGTGGATAAATTCTTTTGGATTAAATCTCTTCCAGTCTCTCTCTAATGCAAAAAATGAAGAATCAATTTCATCTTATAGCTACATGGATATAAAAGTTGAAGCTATTCTTCCTAGGGTAAGTATAATAAAGAACACTATACTGATAAAAATATTATTAGTACAAACCTTGCACTTAAGAAATAGAAGATCAATTTCATCAATTGTAATTTTTTGCTAGGAATTTTTCTTCCAAAAATGTATCTTATACTACTGGTACGTTTTACTTTGTTAAATTCTGTTTTTACTTTATTTGAATCAAAGCTTATTCCCTTTAATTGTTTCATAACTGGTAAGCTCTAATTAAAAACATCATAAGGCTTTATACATATTTATTAAAGCTGTTATATTCACAAAAATATTTACAAACATGGTCAATGGAATATAGAAAAACTTGTCGCCTTCTCATTGCATTATGCTTCAAGTATTCTCCTATTTGTAGTTATAATACCTTCTATTTATATGATATACATACATATGCTATTAATGATATTAATGAAATCTTGATTTGCACAAGCTAATGCACTTCTGGTACAATGCACCTGATGGACTAACAGAACAGACATTAAAATAAATAGTTTTTGTTCTTTTTAATACTAGTATTATTTATCAATATTTTTAATATCAGGTTAATTAGTTGAATTTCATTTTTTAGATAAATTTTGAATGTGCTGCTGACCATCCAAATCAAAAAGACAGACCAAAATGTTTGAGTTTTCAAGTGACGAGAGCAACCATTACTAATATAAGAAGTCTGGAACAGTCTTCCAGAGCAGATCTAGCCAAATGCGTGGATTCATTTCACATGGGTTCTCTATTCTTCGGCTCGGAATTTCCATCGAAACCGAATGATTTCTACGTAGTTACTCAAAAATTCATCGATCACATATCAACAGTAGATAACATTCGAAATATGCCTTCTCAGATAGATTCGTCGGTCACAGAGGATTGGGTAAATTAAATTGTTATAGTATCTCAATCTATCGTAATGTCACCAACACAGTCAAATTTATGTTTCAATTCATATACTCCCTGCGAATAACATGCATGTTGCAAGTTTTATATTCACCTCTCCACTTGAAGTTTACTTAGTTATCAGGTTCATAAATACAGTAAATACTAATCAGGCAGATGGATGCATCTATACAGATTTAACAAAAACCTTTAACCATGATCTTTTACTTGTAAAGTTATATTTATTTGAGGTTGAGACTAATTGGTTGAAACTTTTCAAAAGTTACTTGGAAATGCAAAAGCATAATGGAAATACCCCCGGTAAATATCATGCAAACTATCGTGCCACAGGGATCTTTTATATGTTTGTAAATGATTTTCCATCTTGTATTAGAAATAGTGAGTACCTAATTGTTGCAGACGATTTCAAAATGTTTAAAAAAGTTCAGACTGTAAGAGATTGTGTGCCACTCCAGAAATACATTAATAGTATTTGTCAATGGTGTGAAACTAATAAACTTAAATTTAATATAAACAAATGTTGTGTTATGTCCATAACACGAAAAAGGATCAGATTATCTTTGATTACATAATGAATAAAGAAGTATGGAGAACATGTACTGAAGTAAAAGATCTTGGTCTATCTTACAACTCCCATTTATTTATTTTTTTGGGAGTTGTAACAAAAATCATCAACTAGACACCAAGCCACAAACACAGATCGAAAGGACCTGAGTCTTCTCGAGCTGCATGTGTAGCCCGATAATGCCAGATTTTTACAGGCTAAAAAATCTTTCACTCAGGTAACCGTGTGTCCTTGGTGTATTGCTTGTATTGATGTTAGTATTCATCATTTCTTCGTCCTTTCCTATATTCCCAGTCGCCTCCTTTTATCAGTTTCTTTCTTCTCGATTATTTTCTTTACCATCCCTGATATTGCCATCCAGTATGCTTGTTGGCTCAACATGAGGTTAATAATGCTGTCTATAGTCAGTTCGGATTTCAAATCTTTCAAAGGATTAAACTTATCTATCTTAATTTTAAGTCTGTTCAAATGAAGTCTTAGATATTGAGTCACTTAAAACCCCTTTGGATTGAATCACACAGGTAGTGGCTGATACTCATAGCTAAAGTTGATCTTAAAAAAATGTTCTTCTCAAATGGACAATATTTTAGCGCCCTTAAATCCGTTACAGTTGGGTCATTCACCCTTGAACCATGGCGAATACTTTTGTAAACCATTTTCTTTACTGCATAGTTTCTAAACTTTGTATGGTTCAACAAAAAGGCTCTATATGGTTGTGATTTTGCTCTGGCTTCTTCTGTAACTCGCATGTAACCATGAGGTAAGTAAATTTTTCGGTTTTTAAGTTTTACTTCTATGAGTTGATGTACACTATCACACTCCATTTGGGTGTGTCCTTTCACCAAATACTTTTGTTCAATTGTCTGCCTTCTTTTTATTGCAAAGTTTAGCAGAGCATTAGACAAAACTGCATTCCTGTTTTGGTAGCAGCCTCCGTCAGACCATAATATAACTGGAAAATTAATTTCTGGACAATTTTCTTCTATATGTTTGACTATCAAAGAGGTGAATGTGGATGCACTCAAGTCGCCCTCTGTTTCATCCCACCAATAATTTACCCCCTCATGAGATTCCAAGTTATACACTGTAAAATTGTGCATTGTTAGTTTCTTTTTATAATAGATAGCGCTGGCGTTGATTAGTGGGCAGCTTTTCACAGCTTGTAGATCCACGTAAAAGTATAATTTTGTAAACGGCAGGCATCTTCCTTGTCTTTTGATTTTTCTTCGCGAGCAATATTTTTCTGCTCTATATGATTGACATAATCTTGTTCTTTTATATTTCCAACCTCGTATGAAGCACATGTATCACAGAAATCTTTCTTTGGTTTATAAAGGCTCAAATTCATATCACAAAATGTATTATCAAAAATAGCAGAAGACAATTTTGCTCTATTGTTAGTATCACAATAGGTTACATATTCCCTATAAAGTTGTACCTTCCACTGAATTATGGTTTCTAAATATAACTTACTACTGTCTTTGCAATAGTAGTGAGATGGCATTTTGGGAAGGCTTTCGAACCACGAAACAAGAGTGGCCCTTTTGTCCTTGTTATCTTCATGCTTCACTGTTGATTCACACATTTTACTTGTGGTAGTTAGACCATGTTATGTTTTTTTAAACCACCCATGAACCATGTCTTCATTTAGCCCAAAGGTATTCAAAAACATTCTTTTACATACCCTCTTCTTCTCATTGTTTTTATTTCTCAAATAATACCAGTACGTTCCAGCTCTTCTGGAAGGCCCGTCTCCTTTGGATGATCTCTTTGTTGTGGTGTACTCCATATTTCCTGTGATATAAGCCCTTTTCTCCCGCCAGTCCATTTTTTCCCAAAATGTTCCAAACATGAGTCTTCTTTCGTCTTCTGTAAATGTATTACAGAAATGCTTAGAAGATTTTTGACATACGCCCGACCTGCAAAAATCGCCCATTTTTCTTTCTGGCCTGTTAATTCCATAAGTAATTTCTTTCTTTTTGTTTCTTTGATACCCTTCATACCTCATTCCCCTCATTCTTTTGTACTTTGTTTTATTAACCAACCACTAGGTTTTATCTGCGTTCTTCTTCCGTTTACGTGTTTTGGTAACTTCTTCAGGTTCATTGTTGCTACTCAGTTCCTTATCAGGGTGCGAATCCGAATTCGATTGACCTTTGTCTTGATCAGCAGAGTCGCCATCATCCCTCGCGTAATTTTCGAAAGATTCGGTGTCGGTGTCATTAAAGTCAAGATTCAAAACTTCTTCATCACTGTATTCATTACATTCTGCTAAAGTACCGTCAGTATTTATTGTGTAAGTGGTAACGGTTGTTGTTTTTTCTGGGTGATTTTCTAAGGCCATCGACAGGATCTTCTTTGTTCGTAAAGAAGAAATCATCTGAAAAAATGAGCCAGATAAATATTAGTTGAACTTTCCTGTAAAAAAATGTCTCTTATATAACCAAGAAGACAAATTGAAACGTAACCGTCTGAGCTAGAACCACCTTTGTTAATTAATTTATTCTCTTAGGGGGGATAATAAGTATAATATTATTTAATATACCGATACAACCCTGACTAAGTCTCTATCTTATTTGAATTTATTTTTCATTTCATTCTCTCCCGGGTCAATCACTACTACCAAATTTCTTTATCATCATCTAAAAACGTGAGTTTACCTCCAAAATTCAGTACTGAGAATATTCCGTATTGAACAAAATTATTTAAAAATAAACTGTTTTAAATATTAAAACTAACTTTTCCGCATCTGTGGCCCTGAACAATATTCTATCATAAAATTGTCACTTATATACATTTCGGGGATGTATCGTGCTAACAAACCGAAATTTCTCCAAAAATAATCAAAAATGTAGTATATCTGGATTTATAGCTGTACTCGCTCTAGTCAGCTGAAAATAGGGTACATCTGTGAGACACCTTGAACAATATTCAATAATAAAATTGGTCACTTGTATACACTCTGGAGGCTGTATCGTGTTAACAAACTGAGAATTCTCCAAAAATAACAAAAATTTGGTACTTCAAGTACCATTGTACCCGTTGTACTGTCTCTAGTGAGCTGAATATCAATAGGGTTTATCGATGAGATGCTCTGAATAATATCCAATCATAAAATTGATCCCTTGTGTATACTCCAGAGGCTGTATCGTGCCAACAAACTGAAATTTCTCCAAAAATGACAAAAATATCGTACTTAAAGTACTATAATACCTGTTGTACTGGCTCTGGTGAGCTGAAAATCAATAGGGTTCATCTGTGAGATGTCCTATAATATTCAATCATAAAATTTGTGACTTGTTGAACACCGGAGGCTGTATCATGCTAACAAACTGAAATTTCTCAAAAAATTACAAAAATGTCGTACTTCAAGTACCATAGCACTCTGTTGAGCTGAAAATCAATAGGGTTCATCTGTGAGATATCCTGAACAATATTCAATCATTAAATTGGTGACTTGTTGCACTCCGGAGGCTGTATTGTGCTAATAAGACATGTAATGAAAAGTGGCCGTCGACAACGACGACGACATACACACAGGATTTTTTTCAAAAAACCGTTTTTTCGTGTTGTTGATGAAAAAAGTAAACCAACCTTTTCTCGCATATTAGATAGGTTGGGCAGAAAAGTTAAATCTATGTTAACATACCGTATTGTAAAGAAAAGTTTCAACTGGCATTAGGACTATACATTGAAGTATTTTTAAGAAAATATCAGTTAAGACATATTACATGATCATGTAACTACAATATAAACTATAATTTACTCACCTTTTATAGATTTTTACACAAAAAACAATCACGATCTTACCCGCACGATGTAAACATCTACGAAAACAACACTGAACTGGCAGATACGGGGTATTTATCGAGCATGCTAGAGCGGATCAGATAAGGCGTATTATAAACAATTGATTTAAAAATATTTCCCCGTGTCTTGCAGTTTCCGGATTTCGTAATAATGTGAAAAGTATCCTTAACCTCACATTGCCCAGTTAATCTAAAAATCGTAAAATTGTCAGATACGGGGTATTAGAATTAGGCCATCGATTTATCGTTTGCAACCCATATTAGTAATACTAGTAAGTGTACTAATATGTTGGTAGGATTTATTTTCAGACAGTCGCGTTCGTTTAATAATATAAAAACAATTTTAACCCTGTATATGACCTTAGAGCTAAACTAGAATTCGCCTCTGTTATTTGGGCACAACAGTCTCAAATCTATTTAGACAGCCTGGAGAAAATACAAAAAATGTTTTCACGCTATTTTTATTTCAAAAAACATTCAGTTTGGCCTGACTATAATGCATTTCGCACGGTGTACCACAAGGCTCCATACTAGGACCAACTCTTTTTGTGATATATATTAACGATATTTTCAATTTCTTATTTCCAAGCTTATCATTTTGCTATGCAGATGATGTATCAATGGTAGAAACAGACTCAAATGTTAACGACTTAATGGACCTATGCTCGAGAACAAATAATAATGCTGAAACTTGGTTTACTTCAAATTATCTCAAATTAAATAGGGATAAGACACAGAAAATTATAAAATCGACAAATCACAACGAAGCAACATGTAGATTTATGGGGTTTAAAATTGATGACATAAATTGGGAAGCACATATTGCTGGTTGGTGCAAAAAACTTTCCACACAACTGTTCGTACTGACAGCTGAAAAGGTGTCTTAGTCAAAGTATGGTATTACAGACATACTTTTCTCTTTTTAACAGCCACCTAACATATGGCATACTTTTATGGGGACAGTCTCCACATGCAATTAAAGCCTTTTGAATGCAAAAAAAGCAGTCAGGATCATAGCCAATGTTTCTTATAGAGAACATTGTCGTCCTTTATTTCAAGTACTTAAGATTCTACCACTGCCATGTATCTTCATATTTTACAATGTCTTAGAAGTACACAAAAATAATACAAAGTACCTTACAAATGCTGACTTTCATAATTACCCAACTCGAACAGGTGCACAACTGAGGCCTCAATTTTATCGACTAGATCTGTCAGCTAGAAATTCACTTAATTTGCATTTATACAATAAAATAACAGCAGATGTTATTGGTTTGAGTCATAACCGTTTCAGGGTTGGAGTTAAGCATTCGCTATTGAGGCACTGTTTCTACTCCATCGAAGAGTTTTTGAATTGTGAGACATTGCTCTTTTAAATTGTTAGTTTTGTTGTTTTGCCATTTAAAAATATCTATTTTAAATGTAATAAGCGTGTATTAACTGTAACTAGCATTTACCTTACTATGTCTGTTTGACTTGTCACTATTGTACATTTTTGTAATTAACGTGATGAAATAAATCTATCTATCTATCTATCTATCTATCTATCTATCTACCTAATGTAGTGAGAACGGCAGCAATAAGAACTGAGTTTAACATTCCCTCATTGTATTTCAGGCGCAAACAAATTATGTTGCTATTTCTCTATAAATTATTAAACAACCAAGTATTGTCTAGCGATGTATTGTCTTAAATACCATTTAAAATACCTGCCAGATATACTAGAGTCCATATTACATTTGGATCTTTGCGGACAAATATAAATTCACCCCTTGAAGTAATTTTGAAATTGGCAAATAATTTTATAAATATGTGTAATGTTGAATGGACTTCCAGCATCAGAGTAAAGAAAAATCTTAACTCATACCTAATGTCCGGATATCTAACTTGGATCCGGTCTATTCATGCTATTTTTGTGTTTAACGCCTACTACACTTTGTAATATAAATACATAAAATCAGGTCTACTCTCGTTATTATTATCATTGGTTATCCTAATTTAATTGTTTTTTAACTCTCCATGTTATTAGGTAATGTATGGATTTTTATTTAATAATTAAATAAATCAAATTCTATTTCGAGTAGCAAATAGATGGTACAATGAACTTCGTGGTCCCTTATAACTATCAAAAAGTTGACTATGCTCAGTGTAAATACTACTTTTTCGCCCAAACTATCTAATATGCCAGAAAAGTATTGGTTTACCCCAAAAAAAGTTGGAATTTTAGATTTTTTTTGAGTTATTTTTACGTTTTTCAACAAGAACTCGAAAAAACGGGTTTTAGAAAAAAATCCTGTGTGAATGTCGTCGTCGTTGTCGTCGGCCACTTTTCGTAACATGGTCTTGTTAGCATGATAATACAGCCTCCGGAGTGCAACAAGTCACCAATTTTATGATTGAATATTGTTCAGGACATTTTACAGATGAACCTTATTGATTTGAAGCTTACCAGAGCCAGTACAACGGGTTCTGTGGTACTTGAAGTACGACATTTTTGGAGAAATTTAATTATGTTAGCACGATATAGCCACCGGAGTGCAACAAGTCACCAATTTTATGATTGAATATTGTTCAGGACATCTCACAGATGAACTAGAGCCAGTACAACGGGTGCTATTGTACTTGAAGTACGACATTTTTGTAATTTTTGGAGAGTTTTCAGTTTGTTAGCACAATACAGCCTCCGGAGTGTATACAAGCGACCAATTTTATAATTTTATTATTGTTTGGGGCGTCTTATAGATGAATCTAATTGATTTTCAGCACACTGGATCTAGTAAAACGGGTACTATGGAAGTGCTACATTTTTGGAGAAATTTCGGGTTCTTAGCTCGATACAGCCTCCGGAGTGTATACATGGGATCAATTTTATAATTGGACATTGTTCAAGGCGTCTAATATATGAACCCTATTGATTTTCAGCTCACTAGAACCAGTAAAACGGGTGCTATGGTACTTGAAGTACCAAATTTTTGTCTTATTTGGAGAAATTTCTGTTTGTTAGCAAGATACAGCCTCCGGAGTGTATACAAGTGACCAATTTTATGGTAAGATATTGTTCAGGGCGTGTTACATATGTGGAAAAGTTAGTTTTAATCTTTAAAACCGTTTATTTTTTTATTTTTGGTACTCCTATTTTTTTTATTTTTGGTACTCCTATTTTTTTTATGTTTTTAGAAGTAATTTATAATTTTTTTATAGATGAGCCTTTTTACTAGAGAAATGTTGTGGACAGATGCCAAAGATGTATGGTGTATAAGTCTCGATCCGGTGTGGGGTGATTTCAATGGCGCTAGAGCTATTGGAATCTCAAAATCAGTACCATTTTTAGATGCTTTACCAGTTACAATTTGGTTACATACTCATATGGATCCTAATTCAACTGTAAAACCTTCTGAAAATGATGAAGAACACTCACAGATCGATGCTGATATTCATGCTCTAGTGTACATTACTAATTTAGTTAGTATCCAAATTAACCATTATCAATATTTGTTTTTATTGAGACTGGCAGAAGATGCTGCATTATTAGCTACTTATTTGGCTTTAGACTCTGAGAGGATATTGATGGTGAGTTATTTTCGTTTTTTGTTAGAAGTAAATTAAAAACAAATCAATAATAATAAACAAGGTGAGTTGGTGAGGTTTAAATAAAGTTTATTATAAAGGACCCCGCCCTTTTCTAATGGCAAAGTGGCGTTCTGTCAAATGTAATAAATTTTGAATATGATGTTCTACTCGACTTGTTGACCAAAAGTGTCCATGGGACCAATTCAATTCTATGACTAGTTTTTAAAATACAGGGTGTTACAATCGAGAAATCCATATTTTTTTAAACTACGTAACTTGATTAAAAAGAAAAAAATAAGCATTTTTAGTTGATTGTAGCATTAATATGTCCTAGTCTAACGCAAACGTATACATAAATAGTTCAAAATGTAAACATATGCAGGGTGGTTGTCAGTTACATCAGGGGGAGTTTTTGAAATTCTGGGAAAATGTGATATGGAATGAAAACATGGTCAAAAATAAAAACTTACATAATGTTTTATGTTCTGGTATTATATAAACCCATTTTACATTATATGTATACAGGGTGATTGTTAATTCATCCACAGAAAGGCGTTTCTTAAAAAATAAAAAAATACACTCTGTATATTAGGAAATTTGTTATGAATATTGATTATGCATTTAATAACTAGAGAACAATAGTTTTTATGGAATACAGGGTGATAGAGATATCTGATTCGTTTTTGATGCAATAATAATTAAAGAAATATTCCCTTTTCGGAATCGCCCTATATTTTTCAATTCGATCCGTCAAAATGTATGATCTATTTATTTTTGTAATTAGCTTTAAGCAATTAATAATTTCATAATTTTAGTATGATGCGTTTTTGAGATTCCAATATATGTATATAGTGAACCATATTAAATACCAGACATATCCATTCATGTAGGTATAATAATTTCCATTTGTGAGTACAAAAATCGTAGTTTACTATCGGCCATGGAGCTAGTATCTATCGGTTAAATAGGAAGAAACAGAAATGCAAGTGGATAAAAATATTTATTTACTTAATACTTTTAATGTGTACAGTAGTTTGTTATGGATATGGTATGTTTCAAAAGCATTATTTAAGTAAATGGTAAATTTTTTTTATAAAATATTTGGATCCATTTCAATATTTTCAGGTAGAATTCTGTCATGTGCGTCAGCAATATAATTTAATAGTTTTATTGATAGAAACTTAACATGTTCTTGATACCTGGCAAAACCAAGGAACCATATAACACTTGCTACATGAGCACATGTTCCTAGGGTTCTAGTTCATGACCTGCAAGTACAGAAATATCCCAAGATTAATTGCTCTTCATCGTCATCATTAGGATCTTTATAAACTACCCACAGCATATGTTTAGTATTATTTCTAAATCTGGAATTTAGCCGGAATCTTAAAAAGTTCGGTTCTTCCACGTGTTCATCGATCTGTAAAATATAATCTTCCTCTCTTTGTAATTTATCCTGGATATAAGAACTGACAAGATAACATGATATGGACCTGTTACATTTTTAAATATTCTTGTGATAAATGTGGAAATATTGGTACATGCCTGTGATCTAATCGAGTCCATTGACCATGTCGTCCTCCAAGATTTTCTTGTTCTACTCGCGCCTGAACAATATTTACTTCTTCAGAATGAGTTAACATTTAATTTGCTAACTCCACTGTTAAACGTATTGCTATTAAAGGATGGAATTTATTAAGTAAGACGCCAGTAATAGAATAAAACTGTCGCAGTTTTGATGGAGTTACGCTAATTCGTCCAGAAAAAAAATTAAAAATTGATTTTAAATGTCCTTTTCTTGCCTCTAATATCCAGCGCGTACTTGTTATTAAACTAGCCGTATTCGCTTCGAACGTTGATAACTGTGGTCGATTTCTAGGTAAAAATGGTGGCATATAATAGTAGACCTAGTTTTTCTAATAACGGAATAGAGTCTCTGTATGCCCTATCTAATATCACCACGTCATCTTCAGAAAACCAAGTTCGCATTCCGTTGACGTCGTTTGCGAATTCATAATCCAAAATAGATGCATCATTATTCTTTGAATCAGAAAAATATGGTCCATTAATAGTTAAAATATATATAATTTCAGGTTTCAGTAAATGTTTATTTTTGTGGAAGGAATAAGACTGTCGCAGTGTCCGGAAATTGCTACTTTTTTCTATTTCAATATAGGTGCAATCTATATATGCTATAACTTTACGAATATCAGGAGTAGGATTGTACAATTGATTAATATATGGAGATACATGGTTGTTGATATAATCCTCTCTTGTAATTGAATCGAACCCTGTGTGGTTTGGTACAAATCTATGCTGCAAGGAAGTTCTTACAATAGAAATTATTCTGCTAGTTGTTTGCCTGGAACCGTAGTTGAAAAGTATTTTCAAAAAATCATCTGAAACACCATGTCGTAGTTTAATTAGGAAGGTCAATAAATCTGTTTTATTAATATTTCTCATATTTCCACCATGCTTAATCGAGTCACAAAATTCATACAATTCCAAAAAATTATTTTTGGAAAGCGAGGTTAGGGATTTGAACTCCTCGTCACTAAAACTGTTTATATCCTCCCAGTTTCTGACTTGGCGATTTTCATGGCCCATATCTCTTAAACCTTGAAGAAACATATTTGTCATTGTGCAAGGTTTATTTATAAAATTCAAACCCTCTTGTAATTGGGACAATAAAAAAGCACGATCATCCAAATGATGGCTACAAATTCTTAAAAAATCGGGTACATATATGTTACACGCAACAAAAATACTCTATACTTTAAAGTTACTCGTTGAAGGTTTACTCTTGATTCACATATTATGCAGGAGCGGCTTGTAGCAGGTGATAAAACATTTAACCGTAGGTAATTATTATTATTTTCTATATTTCTCAGTTCATTTGCTATAGAAATATTACAATTAGTACATATCCGTGTGTTGTCAAAAATATCGACGACAGGAAATCCAGCTGCTTGCCTTCTGTTACCAGCAACTTGAAGAAAATCTATGTTATCATCGCGAATTAAACGAACAGTTTGTCTTGGAAAATAAAAGTGGTCACAAACGTAACACTGCATTCTATTTGCAAAATCCATATTATAATATCTCAACATAACAATTAATGTTAAATTTACAATGACAATGAGGATGACAACGCACTTCACTTGTTTCCACAGCACACTTGTTTAGAATAGTACAAAATTAAGAGATTCTGGTATGTAATGAAAAATGTTCAAAAATAAAGTTACATAGTGTTTACTGGTTTGAAATATAAACTCATTTCACATAATATGTATACAGGGTGATTGCTAATTCATCCACAGAAAGGCGTTTCTTAAAAAAATTACACACTGTATATTAAGGAATTTGTTAATAATATTGATTATGGAGTAATAAATAAATACATAGATAACAATAGTTTTTATGAAATACAGGCTGATACGCCTAATTCGTTTTTGATGCAGCAACAATTACAGAAATATTCATTTTTCAGAATCACCCTATATTTTTCAATTCGATCCGTCAAAATGTAATTTTTGTCATTAGCTGTAAGCAATTAATACCTTCATATAATTTCATAATTTTAGTATGATCCGTTTTTGAGATTCCAATATACAGGGTGAATCATAACTATTGGGACATAGGCTAAGGGTAGATTGTTTGGACCAAAATATGGCGATAGGACCATATAACCTCAATAATATATTGCTGTGGAAAAAGATAAAGGGGGTTAAAGTTGAATTTTTTTTTCGTCTTTTGCTAATAATTTCACTGTATATTTATCGATTGTTATCAAAATCGGCATAGAGGCATAATTTTATACTGGCAATATTATTTTATGTTTTATTTGATATTTTGTTACAAGAAGGAGCCTCGTGAAGGATTTCTGATGATGAAATTGACTGGTAACTTTTTTTGACAAAACTTTTTAGTGATTTTTATTAGAACATATGACATAAACATCATTTGTACGTAATATTGGTACTCTTGTTCAAACACGATATTCTCATTCGTTTTCGAGAAAAACGCAATTGAACAGTTCAGAGTATCGGAAGGGGATTTCAAATATTATTAACTCACAAATGGTCATTATACTCGTACATGAATGGATATGTCTGATATTTAATATGGTTCACTAATACATATATTGGAATCTCATAAACACATCATACTAAAATTATGAAATTATGTGAAATTATTAATTGCTTGAAGCTAATTACAAAAATAAATAGATCATACATTTTGACGAATCGAATTGAAAAATATAGGGTGATTCTGCAAAGGGAATATTTCTTTAATTATTGCTGCATCATAAGCGAAGTAGATGTCTCTATCACCCTATATTCCATAAAAACTATTGTTCTCTAGTTATTAAATGCATAATCAATATTAATAACAAATTCCCTAATATAGAGAGTATAATTTATTAATTTTTAAGAAACGCCTTTCTGTGGATGAATTAACAATCAGCCTGTATACATATAATGTAAAATGGGTTTATATAATGTCAGAACAGTAAACATTATGTAAGTTTTTATTTTTGGCCATGTTTTCATTCCATATCACATTCTCCCAGAATTTCAAAAACTCCCCCTGATGTAACTGAGAACCACCCTATATATGTTTACATTTTGAACTATTTGTGTGTACGTTTGCGTTAGACTAGGACATATTAATGCTACAATCAACTAAAAAAGCTTATTTTTTTCTTTTTAATTAAGTTACGTAGTTTCAAAAAATATGGATTTCTCGACTTTAACACCCTGTATTTTAAAAACTTGTCATAGGATTGAATTGGTCCCATTGACACTTTTGGTCAACAAGTCTGGTATAACATCATATTCAAAATTTATTACATTTGACGGAACGCCACTTTGCCATTAGGAAAGGGCGGGGTCCTTTATACACATGTATTTGGTTATACGTTATGAGGATATATTGAAAAATTCTTAGCCTACTATAGAACCAAACAAAATTTCAATGTCAAAATAATTTATTACTCAACATATTCTCCTCTTAATTGGATACATTTATTACAGCGAACCTGCAACGTCTCTAGACCTTTCAAAAAAAAATGTTTCTTCTTGCTCTGCAAACCAGACCTCCACGACTTTTATTACCTCCTCATTGGAAGAAAATTTATGACCGTTTAAACTTTTTTTCAGTTGGGGAAAGAGAAAGAGCCAAATCTGGTGAATAAGGGGGGGGGGAGGTGTTCTAGTAATTCAAACCCTAAATCACGAATTTTTTGTATGGCAACATGAGATTTGTGTGCAGGGGCGTTGTCCTGCAAAAACAAAACACCTTTGGATAGCTTTCCGCGTCTTTACACTTTAATTTTTTCCCGTAGAGTGGTCAGTAATGTCGAATAGTAATCTCCAGTTATTGTTCTACCCTTATCCAAAAAATCAATCATGATTACTCCATGGCAATCCTAAAAAACTGAAGCAAGAACTTTTGCAGCAGATTTTGGACACGAAACTTCTTAGGTCTTGGAGAACCAGAGTGTCGCCATTCCATCGATTGTTCCTTTGTTTCTGGATCGTTGAAATGTGCCCGTTACATCCATAGTAACAATTCGGTTTAAGAAGTCTACATCGTTTTCAAATCGAGCACAGATCGAACGCGATGCTTCTACCTTTGCACGCTTTTGGTCAACATTCAAACATTTGGAGATCCATTTTGCAGCAATTTTTCTCATGTCCAAATTGACGTGAACTATATGATGAACGCGTTCGTATGAAATATTTAGTGCTTCAGATATCCGTTTTAGCCCAATTCGACGGTCTGATAAAATCATGTCATGAACTGCAACGATATTTTCGGCGACTGACACAGAAGCTGGCCTTCCCAATCGGTCATCATCGTCAATTTTTCACGGTCGCATACGAAGGACATTGATCACCAAGGGTATTAAGCATATCTTCGTAAATATGCTTACCTCTTAACCGTTTTAAATGCAGGTACTTGATAATGGCTCGATACTCCAATTTTTCGATTTTTACAATTTCGGTGGACATCTTTTTTCTTTTAATTTATTGCGTAACTCTGGTTTGCTTTTTTGACGTCAAACTTTACACTGACACTTCTAATAAGTTAGTTCGTTGCTATGGTAACGCAATATTTTGTTTATGCATGAAACTGATCTAGGCTAACTAGATATCAATACATCCTCGTACATATATATCTCTTCATTTACATCACAATTTAATTTAAAATAGTGATAGTAGTTTCCTTAATTCCATGTGTTGCTTCAATGTAAGATATGCTGTTATTTTTTTAAAATGGTTTGACTTTACCAAGATTATCTGCGAACGGGGAAGATATCCTTGAATTAATCTGGAATTTCATATTTATTCCAGGAAATTAAAAATTCCTATAACATATTAATGTAATTTTTACCGAGACTAACCTACAATATAATTGTTAGACGCTTATTCCTATTCACAACACAGTCGAACTGCAGTCTGGATTTCCAGTAAAATATTTTGTTATTTAACTTTTTATTAGTCCTCCAATATATCAACAATTGATAGCGAAAGTGCGATCGTTAATTCCAACATTTAAATATCTACAATACAGAAATGAACTGAAATTTTTTTATAATGGATATAAACCAGATATACAAATGTTTAACACGCTACCTTAAAGAATTCTGATTTCTACTAAAATAATATTAAGACTTATTAAATACATTTTTCAATGAAATCAACTATAATGCTTCCAAATATAATTCCAGAAGCAAAAGTTTATGCTGAAAATACTAGATATAATCAATACTCAGTAGTTTCCCCAAATACATAAAACAATAGTTCAGCACTGTACAAAAATAATTAATATACTACCCACTAATGTTAAAAAAGTAAATTAATATAAATTACGTTTCAAAAATTAGTTTATATTCAAAATTGTATATCTTAACAAATGAAATCAGTCATTGACTTTGCCAGCTGTGTTCAAATCCCATAAAGTTATTATACATTTTTTTATTCCTAATTTTCATACATATACCTACACTAAAACTCAAAAGTTTGAAAAGTGCAATGACCTGGTAATAAAGATGAAAGCGTTGTTATATTTAATTCTAAAGTGTTAAATCGTAAGATTTTTTTTGTAGTAATTCAAGGAATGCTTTCTTTACAAGTGCAGTGGATGATTCATGCTTATTAAAAATGGTGAGCGAGGTATCGATTATAGGAATAATTTTGGTCCAAGGATGAGAAGAAGGTAGTGGGAGTATCTTTGAGTAAAGGAGTGAGCCATTGGGGAAGAGATTTAATAATTGTTCGAGGGTTAGTAGGGAGATTAGTCGTTGAAGTGAAAAGTGAGTGAACAGGATTGAAAGGATTGGAGGATACTGAGGCAGCATATGTTAGGAGTAGGGATTGTCGTCTTAAGGGGAGGGGTGATTCATTAGCTTCAATATGGAGACTATCAGCAGGGCTAGAGCAGAAGGCACCAAGGCAGAGGCGGAGAGCGGTATTGTGAACAGAGTTCAGCAAATCTGTGACATATTTGGAGGCTGACATGTAAATAAAGCAACCATAGTCAACTTAGATCATATATACTACCGTGGATCAGGCAACAGCAGTAAACTCTGTTTCCAACATATTCACGACGTACTTCTACGAGCCATCCTTGTTTGACACTCACAAGTTTCTAACGTTGCATCTTTGTTTTGGAGCCTTTGACTATTTTGACGTACATAGTCAGCGCTAAATTTAAATAATCATGTATCAAATCTAGATTTTGAAATGACTTCTAAGAAGGTGGAGGTTATCATCCGGTTGTATTTTTGGAATGCTTCTTTCCTTAGAACTTTGTTATTGTTATTTATAAACCGTTTTGGAAAATTCTTTCTTTCATTCGAAAGGAAATATTTCAAAATATTGGTTGAATAGTTTTGGTTTTTAAATAAAAATAAATACAATAAGCAATATCATGTAATTAAATAAAATTGCTTATTTTTGCTTTCACGTCTCATTTGATTAATTTTGGTTTATTACTTTAGTACATTAAACTATTATAAAACTGAACTATGGACCAAAACTTACAAACGATTTAAAGTTTTAAAAGATTTTGAATTCGATTAATTTTTTTAAAGCTTTTAAGTATATTTAATATATAGGTACCTATTTTAACTTAAATAGTGAAAATTATTGAAAAAAAAACTAGAAATTGTTTATAAACTAAACATCATTTTGTGTTTGAAACATTTCACATTTAATTCGTTCTTAAATGAAACATCAAACTTATTTCTAACTCTACAATTCCACTATTTTTCAATATACATTCACAATTTATTCTTATCTTATAATAAAAATTAATATTTGAGAACTTTAAAATATCGCAAACACATGAACACTTGATAAACCCCAAAAACTACTCGCCATATTATTATTATGATGCCGATACCAGAAAAGAACGCTATCAACATTAAATGAAATTGACTGTCTCGACCCTTACTTCGTGGAATATGCTCATATTAGTGTTTTTAAATGAAACTCAAGGTCTCTAGAGACCTTGAGTTTCATTTAAAAACACTGCTATCAACATTGCCAAATATCTAAGCTAGTTCTTATTTCTACTTATCCTGTACTACAAAAATAAATAATCAGGCAACAATTTTGTACAATAATTAGTTGGATAAAATGTATATACATTAAAATAACATTATTGAATTTAAACATCTTAGACAATGAACAAAAAATTTTTTTATTGAAAGTGTTAAAAAAGTGGGGACTAACAATAAATGTGTATGAATCTGGCAACAAGGACACAAGCTCTCAAATTGAACATGGTCATACGTTGAGATTTTTAAAGCGCATGCTTAATTGGCAGACCGAAATAAATGCTGAATTTCATACAGCAGAAGAAGATAGTATAATTTAGTCATGTTGTACATGTTGGAAACAGGAACGTGTATGTAGTTCTTATGGCATTGATGCATCCACGGTAGTATATATGATCTAAGATAGTCAAGCTTCGAACGGATGAGAGCTCTGTAAACTCTTAATAATACGATTTCGTCGGAGACCCAGTGAAAGTGACTGAGCGTTTTAATTATGTTTAATCTCTTTAGACAGTTGCCTTTGAGTTCATGGATATGGTGTTTCCAGTTAAGTCGAGAGTCGACGGTTATTCCGAGAATTTTACATTGGTTTACAGTGGGTAAGGGTGAATTATTAAAGAAAATGTGAGTTAGAGGAGAAGATGTTCTTCTTGAAAACTTGATTAGTTTGGATTTACTTTGAGATAAGGATAATCCCAGGTAAGAAGATCTATCCTGTAGAAGGTTTACTGCGGTTTGAAGGAGTTTGCAAGTGGATGAGATCGATTTACCATGACAATAAACATTTAGGTCATCAGCATATTGGACATATTTTATGGGAGCAGGAAACTTGCAACGGAACTCGTTTATTGTGAGGATGAATAGAGTAGAACTTAATACAACTTAATACTGATCCTTGAGGGACACCAGCATTTTGTGGGTGAGGCAAGGAGACAAGGATAGTTTGCCATTAGTGGAAACCCTGAAGGTTCTACAAGTTAGGAAATTATGAATGAACAATAGACTCTTGCGATGAAGATTATATTGGGAAAGTTTATTTAGTATTGCCGTTCTAGATATCGGGTCAAAGGCACCTTCAATATCAAAGATGGTTGCAACGACGTCCTGGAGATTGTTTATTGCTGAAGAGATATGTGTTTGGAGAAGAACAAGGTTGTCGCGAGTGGATCGATGACGCCGGAAGCCGGATTGGGCATTAGGAATGATTTTGTACTTTTCAAGAAACCAAAGTAGTCTTCTATTGATCATTTTCTCCAGGAGTTTGCAGGTAGTGCAAGTGAGTGAAATCGGTCGGAAGGAATTGGGCGATAAGGTGGAGTGCTCTGCTTTTTTTTTATTGGAATAATTATGGATTTGTGCCATGCGTCAGGGAATTGATTAGTATTCCAAATTAGGTTATAGATTTCGAGAAGCTTAGAGAGAGATGGATTGGATAGTTTTTTGAGAAAGATGTAAGGAACATTATCAGGGCCGGCGGCAGAATTTGTACAAGTAAACAAGGCAGCAACGTCATGAGGGCTTGACTGAAAAGTGGAGGAAGGCTGAATATGAGAATTGTGATAAACAAAATTGGGGTTACGATTATTAAATTTGTCATCAAATTTTTGTGCGAGTGAATCGGCAATTGTTTGGTTGTCGGAGATAACAGTGTGATTCAATATTAAGGAAGGAATTTTAGTATTGATTTTCTTGCCTTGAATATGTGAAATTTTTTTCCAGACTTGACTGGGATTTGTATTATGATTCAGCGAGGAGGTATAGCTTTGCCATGAGGATTTTTTGCTTAGCTTGACTAAGAATTTAGCCTTAGCTTTGAGCTGTCTGTGTAGGAGAAGGATTTCTTGTGTTCTATTTCGTCTAAACCTGTTAAGAGCATGTTTGGACTCTCGGATGGCATTTTCGCAAGCCGAATTTCACCAAGGCACAGTTTTTTGTGCAGAGGAAGTGACTTACCGATGTGAGTCTCTGCAGCGGCAAGTATGTTGTCAGTAAACATTTTTAGAGCGTCATTTATGTTTGCAGAAATAGCTAAAGAGGATAAATAAGTTTGGGAGAGAGAAGTAAACTCAGACCAATTTGCGTTTTTTAAGTGCCACAAGCTTCTAGTTATAGTTTCCTTCTTATAATGATTGGATATAATGATAGGAAAATTGTTGCTATCATGAAGGTTATCTGAAACTTGCCAGGAAAGGGAAAGTGCAGTTTTAGGGTCACATAAGCTGAGGTCAAGGGCAGAAAGGGAGCCGGAGTAAATGTTAAAGTGAGTGTTGAGTCCAGTATTCAACAAGCAGGTTCCAGAGGAGTTTATGACGTTTTCTATAACTTTGCCTCTAGTGCAACCACGAGTTGAGCCCCACATGGTGTGATGTGCATTAAAGTCACCAACAAGGATGTATGGGTGGGGGAGCTGAAATACTAGGTCGGTTAAGTCTTCTTCATTGAGGGGGTGATCAGGTGGAATGTAAATACTGCAAATGGTAAGCTTATTAGGGCACCAAGCAGTTACAGCAATTGCCTCTAGATTTGAGGTTAGTGGAAGATGAGATGAGTATACATCGCTAGATACAAATATAGAAGTACCACCACTGGCTCTCATACAGTTGGTACGGATGTAATGATAACCTTCAAAGTTTTTTAGCTTGTATTGTTGGTCAATTTTGAAGTTGGTTTCCTGGAGGCAGAGAAAGTCAGGGGTATGGAGAGATACGATTTTCTGAATTCTTTCTAAGCGAGGATAAAATCCAAAGCAGTTCCATTGAATTAGAGAGAATGGTACTAATTAAAGGGGGAAGAGGTTAATTACTGAGATGGTGTAGTGGAGTCATTGGTGGTACCTTCATCAGAAAAAGGATCCTCAGTAAGATTGTTTTGGTCGGGGTGAAGTTTAAATTTAATTTTATTGGTCAGACATGTAATGCGATTTTTCAAAGATCTTTCGTTGATATTAGAATAAATTAAGGATAGATCTTTCAGTAGGGAAGCAGTGTCGGAGATAAATTTATTGACTTCAGGTAGAGGGTCGTTGACGCGGAAAGTATTTTCGAGGAACGCAATAGGTTGGATACTATTAAGGGAGAAGGATTTAGGAGACTCTTCAAACAGTTCATGTATGATAGAACGTGATTCGGGGCTTATATTGTGACAATCATTTTCCGCCAGTTTGGATTTTTTGGTTCTTTTTTTTCCAGATTTTTTTGAATTAGAATTTGGCAATTCTGGGGGAGGCATTGGATAGGAATTATCGAGAGGAGTATTGGAAGGTGATATAAACTGCGGAGAGTCAAGAGTGCTATCATTAGATCGGGGTCGTTTTTCGCCAGGTACAGGGGAGGAGGGAGCGAGTGGCACTTGAGAGGGCAATTCAGGATTATCTGAAAAGGTATCAGTAGTAGCTGGGTCAGCTGAAGTGGAGGGTTCAAGATTAACGGAAGTATTTAATAGGGGGGAAGGTCGTGGGAAGTGTTGGGGCATGATTCAGCGGTATGTTCAGCCTGCTTGCAAAGAAAGCATTCAAGTTTATCAGTAGAAATGAATATTCTCTGTGATGTATTTTCATGTGTAATAAGAATCGAAGTTTGCAGTGAAAAATCGTAACTGGTGGGCAGAACGTAAGTTACACGGCGGAAGCTCAGGACATGTGCGTATTCGTCACCAGGCGAGCCACATTTGACGTATGAAATAGGGAAGGTAAGTGTTAATTCTTGGTCATACGGGGCTTTTTCAATAACGGAATGTGGAATGGAAGGACTGACATTGGAAATAAGGATTCTTTTGGTGGGGGAAATAAGCCGACGAATAGGAATGACATTGGAATTAACTAAGATGTTTTGATTCGATTTTAGAAGGTCGTCGATTTGAGTGGTAGATGATAAATAAATACATATGCGGCCATGAGAGATTTTGGACGCGAAATGTACGTTTTTGGGAGAGACAATGTTACCTATTGCTTTGATATAATCGAATAGTACTGTGTTGGGGATATAATACATAATGATGGCTTGATCTCGAGATGGTACCGGTGGAGGAGGTAGTCTTGCAGAAGTAGCCGCGACATAAGTTATGGGTGTTGAAGGGGTATTTGTGTTTATTGAGATAGATTGTTTAATGGAGGTTGAAGAAATGGTGGTATTTGAGAGCAGTGGTTGGGAGGGGAGGTTTGACATATTGATGTGATCCTGGATACCAAAATCACAATCAATAGCTAGAAATAGAAATAAAAAAAATATATAAGTAAATCTCAGCTCAGAAGACAGTCTGTAACTCATTGACTGGCCTATTAATTTCCAACACAAATGAGTAAATTTAAAGAATATTTACCAATTTTGCAGAAAAACAGCACTTTTACAAGTTTTATTATCACATTTTAATGATGACAAAAAACACGTTTTTAATCTGCTATGATATTGACGACTTAACGATCCGACTCTAATGAGTTCTGACTTGTCTTACATGATTTGAATTTTAGTTATGAGAAAATAAATAGAAAGAGTGTTCTTATTAAAAGATCTGAAATAGTATTGTGGGGAAGAGAGTATCTAAGGAAAATTAACGAGTTTCGGAAGTAAGGAAGAAAGATTTATTATACGGATGAAACATGGATCAGCGAGGGGCACAGGGTGAAAAAAGTATGGCAAGATGAAATGTGGAAAATGCACGGGAAGCAGCTATTGAAGGCTGGTCAACCAGTTTAAAAATGCCATCTGGAAATGGTCGTCGTTTGATAATTACACATATAGGAAGTGATAGGGGATTTGTGTTAAATGGTGAATGAATATTTAAGTCCAAGAAAACAGGAGACTACCATGAAGAGATGAACGCAGATATGTACGAGAAGTGGTTTGGACGCAGTACTGAAATTTTGAAACCAGGATCTGTCGTCGTTGTGGATAATGCTCCTTACCACAGTCGACACTGCGATAAAACGCCACAAGAGGCAAGGAGAAAAGCTCAAATTTAAGAATGGTTACAGGATGAAAGCATCCATTACGATGAAAGCAGTGTAAAGAACTAATTGCTTCAAATTATGAAGAGCTCTACCTATAAATATAAGAACCTTGCTGTTGATGAATTACCATTGAGCCATGGAATTACTATATTAAGGTTACCCCCGTATCATTGTGAGTTGAATCCAATTGAATTAATTTGGGCAGAAGTTAAAGAGGATGTGCCACGAAAAAATCGAACGTTTAAGTTTGCCGATGTGGAACGTCTTCTTAAGAAATCATTGGAATGAGTTACAACAGAAAACTAGAGCAATGGTATTGCTCATGTCGAAAACAAAGAAAATAAAATGTGGGATTTAGATAATATGCCGGATAAAGTTATCGATAATATTATTACAATGTCGGTAATAGCGATAGTGATATTGATGATGGAAAATCGGGAAACGACAAAGGGTAAGTTCTAACATTGTTTTTCGGTGTTACGAGCTTTATTTTTGTACCTATGATTTCGTTTATTGAAAAAATACAATTTTGTTTTAATTGAAGAATTTTCTTTATTCTATAAATGTTTCCCACATCCAAACATTATTTCAGGAAAATTTAACAATGCTATTTTTAACCCCGCAAAAAACGTCCACGCCACTGTCCAAGACCTATATCGGTACAGGCGGAGGTCATTGCACTTTTCAAACTTTTTGGTTTTAGTGTAATGTTAGATCTACCAAACATCTCAATATTAAAATGATCTTATATTATACATTATAACTTTATATAGAACAAGCTTATTTCTTAATGGCAGTTCTGTTTGTTGGTAAGTGTGTTTTTGCTAATTGTACAAAATATAATAAATCACTCCAAATTCATTGTAAATATGATTTTTCAGGTTGAAAGCAATAGTACTATTGCAATGGGTGTTCTTATACCACAATTAGAAGTTACGTTTGTAATGCCGTCGAATTCTCCTGGAAAGGAATCCTCTGGAGGTGATATAGAATCTGTCGTACCAGACACATCAAGTATAGCTGACGACATGTACATAGGTAGAGTATACAAGTTTTACTAAAATTAAGATCATTGTTGTAACTGAAACGAAATTGAACTTTACATATCACTATACTTAATGTATAATCAATTGTTGCCAAAAAGTATTGATATACATACATTTAAACGATCTTTTTTATCAAATTTTTATTGAAAGAAAATATTCTTTTTGTTTTATCAAATAATGCAGTCCGGTACACCATTTTATCCAGTTACCTTTTATATAAAAAAAACAAGAAATGTAATTGAGTGGAAAGCTTTGGAGCTGGTGGAATACTTTACTGAACACACTGCACATTGCTACTAACCCTTAACTATCTGATACTCATTTAGTTAACCAGGTTCATCTTCAGCGACCAAGGATAAATTAAAGCTGTGCATACAGACAATGAAATATAATTACTTTACATTAACAACCAGTGGAGATTCTTTTCGTGATTATCCTCATAAATAACTTTATACATATGCGAGAGGAGACTTATCGGTCTGTAATTTTGTAGTTTCGCTATGTCTCCCTTTTTATGGAGAATAATTATAGTTACTCGATCCCGCTGAGAGGGAGTTGTACCATTTATTAGGCAGGCGTTAAAAAGTTTGCAAATAGTTCGATGTAGTCTTCATATTTCCCAAAGAGCATCACTTAGTTCGGCCATTGTCATTTCTGGCAGTTCTTCAGACCATTGGTTTTGAATTTGGGTATGCTAGTTTTTGCTCTTTACTCACTTGGCTCACTATACAATTCAGAATAAAAAGTCTTGGGGATATCTAGGATTTCCATTTTATTTGTTGTTATATGGCCATTTTTGTCTTCTAGTTTAATTATGTTTTTTCTGTCTTCTGAGAGGGTTTTTCGAAGAGACTTCGTTCATTTATTATCCTCTATGACCTTGTTTATTTCCTTTGTATTATAATACCTGATATCTATTCGAATTGCTTTTGAGATTTCTCTGTTTAGCTGTCTTAGTTGACCGTCATTTACTGAGTACTTGTCTGACGGTTCCCTTCTTGTCTTCATATGTGCTCTCGTATTTGTACTGAGTTTATCCATTATTGAAGTATTCCTGCTTTGGCATATTGTTTTTGCTGTTTTGACGGCATTTATAATGGTATTGTTCAGCGTCGTAACATTTATATCGTGCTCATTCTCTATATGCCCTAGTTTAGCGACTCTCTCCTGTTAGTAGAACACCACATCCTCTAGAGGCTTCCATTCTGTTGATGTCTTCTTAACAAATTTAAGCCTTTCCTTGTTCAGCCTCAACTCAATAAGTGCTTGAACCATTCAGTGATTGCTTCCTATAGAAAATTTGTTTAAAACAGTTATGCGTACAATATTTCTGACGTTATTACGTCTATTTCATTTTTGGTTATGCCATTTGCCTAAGTCCACTTCTGCTGGGGTTTCTTTTGGAAAAAGGAGTTCATAGCATATAAGTTGTTCTGCATTAAGTCAAGAAGCATTTGTCCACTCTCGTTCCTTACTACATACCCATGACATACCATGGATGTCTCAGCATCGTCCTGTCTTCGACCCAGTTTTGCGTTTAAATCTCCTATCATCAATGTATAGTGAGTTGGCATTGTGCATAGTGCAGTATTTACATCCTCGTAAAAGTCCTCCAATAAACTGTATCTATATCAACCTTGTGAACAAGCAGGCTTCCGAGGAGGGTACGGCACAAATGACCACCTGCAGACTCTGGCAACCCTCATCAAACAGTATGAGGAATACAACAAACCACTCGTCCTGGTATTTGTCGACTATGAAAAAGCTTTTGATACCATAAATCAGAAGAAAATTATATAAGCCCTTACAGAGTACAGAGTCGATCACAGATATACAACTATAATTCAGAACATATATGAAAAGACAACGGCCCGTGTGAAAATACACGAAAATACGCAAGACTTCCGCATTGAACGGGGAGTACGCCAGGGAGATGTCCTATCGCCAAAGTTATTTACGGCGCTCTTGGAATATATCGATGGTTTAAAGCGCAGATATTGTATGTCCAATTCTGCTTGTTTTCCAGAATCTTAAAAAACAGGTCTTGATTTGCATTCAAGTAGAGTTCGTAATATTTTCACAAAAGAACATATATGTTTTAGTTGAGTTTGAATGTTTGTAATTAGAATACTCGTATAATGCAAACTACTAATTATTATTACAATTTTTAATGAAAATCGGTATAAAATGTAAAGTTGTATGGATATACAACATTATTAATTTTCTATAGTGGACATACTACATACGGGCGTAATAAAAAAACTGTAAATGTACACGTCATTTCGAATTTTTAATTAAGAAAAAAGAACATTTACATACTACAAAGAAGCGTAATGTAATTATAAACATTTCGAGTTTTTATTGAAAAAAACATATACATTCTGCATAAGGGCGTAATAAAAAATTTAATTATACGCAATTCGAGCTTTTACTGAAGAAAGAAAACATTTACATACGTAAAAACATAATATAAATAATGTATTTATATACACATTTCGAGTGTTTATTGAAGGAAAAAATTAACACAAAATTAAATCCAAAGTAGAATCTACATTATTATTATGTTTCTTCGGACTCCTCGTCTGAAAAAACTTCAAGTGAAGTGTATGGAACAAGATCTTTTGCTTTCTTTGAGCTTGGTAATGCGTTAAAATAGCTTTTGTAAGCGTCGGGAATAATTTGCTCCCGATGTAAATAAATTAAATCCTTCTTTTTCGCCTCTGAAATTGATAATCTATTGCCATATTTTTATGTTAGGGTTTTCAATACGGGAGTTTTCTTACATTTTTTTGGTTTTCAAAACATTTAGTTGTAAGAATTCATTATTGGTCAATGAATATTTATATTGAATGATAAATGGTTTAGATTTATCAAATCTTAGCCATTTAATGTGAAGCCATTTGAATTGTTCCTTCAAAGTATTCAGTTTAGTATTTTGCATAACAACTGACGCCAGGGCCTGTAGGTCATAGAAATCAGAAAACAAAGCTTATGGACCTGATAGGGACGGGGTTTTTTTCTTGCCATTTCAATTAGTGATCCTTCGGTTGTAAAAAATTTTCGGTGTTTACGGGCTCTTTCAATGGTAGCGTGAATTGAATCTGCCTCAAGATAGGAATGGCCGGATTCCATAAATTTTAGATCTACAATTTGTAAGTGTTTAATTTCACTCACAGCGTACAACATTGCAGCTGCTACAAATTGGTTGCGGTTCTGCCCTCCGCAAGTGTCTGAAAAGCTAGACACATTGGAGATAGTCTCAGGTAGGTTTAGCAAATATTTTAACAGGCGTGTGCCAATTTCTGAAGATCCCTTGGAGCCGTGAGTCTTATCCCGAAGGAAACAGTGGCCACTCTGATCAAAAGAATCGTATATTGTAAAATTAAAAACAGAAAGTTTCCGTTTGTAATAAATTTGACAATCAGCGGTAAAGGGAACAGATAGAATAGCTTCCAGATCAAAAGAAATAGCTCGAAAGCTTGAGTTTCCTAATGCTGCTTTTTTATCCGCATCTTTCATTTCCATTGCTTCATTTTCAGTTTTGTCTGTAGAGCTATAGTAGAGATTGCATGAGGAGCATTGATCCTTCTTAGGGATATGGAATGAAAGTTGTGGATCATAACAATTAAATATTTTTCTGTAAACACTAATGGAAACCGGCGATATTTTCTCCTCTGTACAATAAGTTTCAACATAGGAACGATACATAACAAAAATATTTAAATCAGCAGCTAAATATAATTTCTTTGTATCAGTAGTGGGCTTCCATACGAGGAAAACTATCTATATGTTTTTGACATGATTTTGCGAATCAATGGGTGTAATATTAGCAGTAGTTTTTCTTTTTCGTCCATCGGTACCTATATAGGCGCCATTAACACCACGTTTTTTCAAAGCTAGGTCAATGACTTGAAAACTTATGCTAAATGTTGCGCAAAAATATTTTAGGCACACTCGCGTACTTTTACCCTCTTCATCATGTTGTAGTGAATATATGTGTGATTTAGTCTTTGTGACTTGGCTTTCTGGGTTTCGTTTTCTGTGACGACAAACGCTAGTTTCTGTAACCAATGAACATAAGAGTGCTTTTTGTCGATCACTGTCAGAAAGTCCCCAATATTGCGGATAACAAACTTGAAATGGAACTGGACAGGCCACGTAGCTAGACTTGCAGATTGACGACGGACAAAAAAGATTTTGGAGTGGAGGCCTCGTCAGGACGCACAGCGCAGTAGGGGACGCCCACCAACGAGATGGTCTGACGACATCAAGAGATTACGGGAGGCCTTTGTCCAGCAGTGGACTCAAATGGGCTAATGGGCTGAGTGATGATGATAATGATGAGCAACCAGTGGTGACATATGGCTATGAAACATGGACCCTAACAAATAAAATGGAAGGAACGTTATCAGTATTTGAAATAAAAATTAAAAATACAACTTCTAAATGGAACCATTCTACAAGGGACTTAACGTGCTGAATTATGTTAAAATTCAAGTTTTGCATGAGTAGGATTTGTGACGAGAATGGCTTCACAAAGAATGCCGAAGAAGATCTTCAACATTACCAGCGCAGGAAATACTAGAGAGGATGTTCAAGAATCCGATAGCATGCTACAGAAAATATGCCAGCAATCTACTCGGTGTTGCTAAAAGTTAAGGGAAATCACAGTCCAAGAGGGCTGTCGTACCACACGTTAACAAGAAGGAGACTATTAATATGAAACAATTCATTCTGGTACCTAATGTTATTGTGAAGCACATCCCATACCTTAATTTTATTGAGTACCAAGAATAGGTACAGAATCTAAATATGTATATCATCAGTTTCTCTGTATTTGCATCACCTTTTTCTATCACTACTTTTCTAATGTATAGTTAGATTATCATATATTTTATTGTTCTAGGATCTACACCATCTGTCTGGCAAAATAGTTCATTGTCTATCACCCAAATTGGTGTAAATAAGAAACCCGTTGCAAACGGCTCTTCTTCGTATCAAATGGAGTTACCTACTAGTAATTCTTTGGATTATTTGCAAACAACTCCTGGAAAACTTAGCCAAGAAGAACAGACGCTGTTACTGCATCAAAAGGGAAATCTGAATTTACAAACAAACATAAATATGGGTAAGGAGTCAATTTGAATAACATAACTGCAGTAGAAATATACCTAAGTATGAATGTTATCCATTATTATGTCATAAAACTTATAGTTTACCAAATATGGGTCTTTTACTATATGTAATTACCACTTTTGATTTGCATTACTCTATAAAGAATTAAAAGGTTGTTTGTTATTTGATGATGTTATTTTTCAGGTCTCCATGAACTTTTTTCATTCCAATTAATTGTTTAAAAGGCAAATGCCTTCATGCCTTTAAGTTATTATTTGTAGACAGGAACTGTTTTCTGTAAAAATTTTGAGATTGTTAATCATTAGAACTCGTTCTATTTTGATTTCGTTCTGACAATATTTTAAATTGATTTCTAAATGTTGGTTCATAGTCCATTTAAAGATTTTTACATATAAAATTTGATAAAGCTGTAAGTAAATTTCTGTATTGAATGTTATCATCATTTCATCTTTTAGCAGTTTCCCATACAGAAACTTTGCAATTCATTGTATAATTCCAGACAGACAGACTCCTTACTCTTTTTGGTATATTCTGGGTGGATTTGCTTATATTTTCACTGATTTCCGAAATGGAACATGAACCAAAACTAGACATTTTCAATTTCGAGTGAAAATTACGTAAAACTTTGACATTTGTCATAGCACTCTTATACAATCGAATTAAATAGTTGCTCATATTTCTTTATTTACCCGAATAGTCGATCATATTACGTATCATGTGACTAAATTTATGACTTTTTATTGGTGAAGCCATGTGTGAATGAAATAATCAACTCTATTTTACTGACTATGAAATAATGAATATTTAAAAGGTTTCCTCTTAGTTATTTTGTTTTATTTCAAATTATTTCATTCACAGTTAATAATCTAATGCAGTTTATACAAAGATCATTTATTTAATATTGACTTTTAATTTGGCATTTTTTTACGACTACATTAATCAGCTTAAAAATACTCATTAGTGTCTCTTATGTGATTATATCAAACTAACGTAGTTAGGTTAAATCTATCTTTATTTCCAACCATTCAAGGTTTCTTTAGTGCAATCAATCTAGAAATTAAAAAAATTAAATATTTCTAGCTTTATTGTATTCCTATGTTAGCAATGCTGTAGCTCCTGGCTAGTGAAAGCACAATCCACCTGTTGTGAGAAGTACAGCAAATGTGTGCCTTATCGCGACTCCTAATAACATTTAACTAGGCTATCCCTGAAAAGTAGGTGAAAACAGGGTTTCAAAAACGAGAGTGGTATTGGGTTTGGATGTTTGATTGTTGGGAGAGAATGTTGGAAATCTCTAACATTCCCTTATCAGCAGTGTGTGGAGTCGTATCTCTGACATGATGTACTTATATTAACTTAGGTAATAAACAGGCATGTTATATACACATCTGCGCGTTATGCGGTTCTGATTTTTTTTTGGAAGTCTTGTGTCAACAGTGTATGTAGTTTTTTTGTGAGAAAATTTTTGTTTGTGTTATTGGTAGAGTTGAACTTATGTTCAGTGCCCATACGCCAGTATTAGTCCAATAATTTGTTTATACAAAAGTTTGCTATTTTAGCTTATGAGCAGGTTGTAACGTTTTTATTTTTCTTACGCTTTGCCCCATGTTGGGCGCCATTGTGAAACCGTCTTAACTGTCCTGTACAAAGTTTTCTAACGATTCCTTTGGAGGTAACTACTAAGAGATTTCGAGATCTTAGTGCGAAGATTTTCATATCACGGGCCAATCTTATCGATGTTGACTTTCAAGAAATGGATCTCATTCTTCCAAGCGTTGGGGTCAGTAACGGGATCACGGACGGCATCGATAGCCGAATTTGGAGCGATCTCTTCGGAATTCATCATACTTAAGGCGTCAGATACTAAACATGAGGCTCCTTTTTGATTAACTAACTCGAAATTGTGCTGTCTGAGACGCATCGATCAACGGGCTAATTTACCGGAGGGGTTTTGAAGATTGCTGAGCCAAAGGAGAGAATGGTTATTGGTGACCACCGTGAAATGAACACCTTCTACATATGGACAGTATTTCTCAATTGCGAAGATCACTTCCAGACATTCGCGCTCAGTAACTGAATTTTTACGTTCAGTACGAGACAAGGAGCGACTAGCATAAGCGATCGCCACCATCAATTTCTTGGGTGAGGCTTACACCAGAGTTACTGGCGCCACACTGTATGACAAATGGGAGGGAAAAGTCAGGTTGGGCTAGGACATGGGAAGAAATAAGGGCTTCTTTAATCCTCCGGAAGGATGTTTCAGCATCCGAATTCCACTCGATATTTTGTGATTTCTTCTTGCCTTTCAATAAATCGTTTATCGGGGAAGCTAAAGTAGAAAATTCTTTGATAAAACGTCGATACCAGGAACAAAGTCCCATAAATCGTTTAATCTCAGTAACGGTAGTCAGACGGGAGTAATTAATCATCGCGGATACTTTTTAGGGAACAGTCCTCAGAGAATTGTCACCTACGATATAACCCAAAAAGTTGAGGCTCAATTTAAAGAATTCTCATTTCGTAACAATCACGACTAAACTAGCCTCCTTTAATTTATCACGAACTTTTGCCAGAAGCTTGAGGTGTTCGTCAAAAGTGGTGGTACATATAATGATACGTCCAAATAACAAAAGATATTTGGCTCGTACTGTGGCCCGAAAATAGCATCTACGAGACGTTGCTGTGTTTGCGCGCTGTTGCACAAACCAAAGGGAACGACAGTGAATTCGAAAAGACCACGGCCGGTAATACTAACAGCAGTTTTTTCACACGACGATTTATCCAAGGGTATTTGCCAGAAAGCTTTACGGAGGTCAATAGACGATATATATTTTTCACCACGTAACATAGCCAAAATTCGATCAATATGCGGTAAGGGATAAGAGTCATGTTTAGTGACTTAATTCAAAGGACGTCCGTCAAAACAGAAACGGTACTCACCCGTTTTCTTTTTGACAAGTAAGACTGGGGAACTCACTAGCTTTGGAAGGGGCGGACCACGCCTAAACGTAACATTTCGTCTAATTCTTCGTTCAGGATATATGGTGACATGAGAAAAGGTCTTGACATCGCCAGTGTCGATAGTGAGTTGGATCCTATGAGTGCGGCCGAAACTATGATCGCTATCGATATCGTTATTTTATCGTATACCGCCCCGCATATTTTCGATAGCTTACCGCTACCGGCTACCGTACCGTTTGTTGCGACAATCCTGTCGAATATCGTATCGTTTCTTGCCGATAATCTTATCGGATCACATATCGTTGCCGTCGATGATTTTGTTGCCGAATACCGTATCGTTTATTTTCATTAGTTGATCCCGGTCGGCTATATGGTTTTTCAAATATTGTTACTTTAGTTTTGTCAGTTATCGTACCTTTTGCCGTAACGAACCGTGCTGTCGCTAGATATTGGCTCTCGCACCTGTCTTTCTCTATATATCTGAAATACCTCATTAATGGTTCTCTTATCCGCAATGACTCTTACCGATCATGACCCTAATTGGCTTATGACTTATCAATTATCCTGTTAGTTTACCTAGCCGTTTGATACGCGCAGTTATCATAGGAGAAGGTGGAACTATACCAGACCAATACTATGTTCTTGTTACCGCCCCCTTTCATTCCCGTCTCGGAGCTCTTTGCGGTAGAGGGGGGGGCGATATGAAGAGAGATGAGACGAAGAAGAATAACGAGGAGAAAAGGTAACTTCCTTTTCTCCCGAGGGGTAGCAATATTTTCATGAAGTAGCTAAGACGACCTTGGATTGTTTGAACGAGTAGCCCTCTCGTGGGACTGACAGGAGCAAACATTTGGAGTAGAAGTCGGAGCGATAATGGGTTTATTCTCCTCGAGTTTCCTACAGAGCGAGATCAGTTGCGAAACACTAACGATACCGTGAAGAGCCAGCTATTGACTGTATTCCGGTAAAAGATTTTTTCTGAGGTACCAGACTTTAGTAGACTCGGCAATACTATTCATTAACCGATTAAATAAAACCTCTAAGTGGGCCGTTCGCATACGTTTTAACTGTTTATCGCTTACTACCGTTCCAAATAATAGTATTTGGCTGGGCCATCTTTATGTCATTCAAGGAAACATTAGAAAACTTTGTACAGAACAGTTAAGACGGTTACACAATGGCGCCCAACGTGGGGCAAAACGTAAGAAAAATAAAAACGTTACATAGCCCCCTACGAAGAGTGGTTGCGAGTACGTGCGAGATTCTACTCAAAACAAAGAAAACGTTTTTATTCCTCCTAGACGGGAATGAAAGGGGGCGGTAACAAGAACATAGTATTGGTCTGGTACAATTCCACCTTGTCCTGTGATAACTGCGCGTATCAAACGGCTAGGTAAACTAACAAGATATAATTGATAAGTCATAAGCCGGTTAGGGACATGATCTGTAGGAGTCATTGGGAACCATGAATGAGGTATTTCAGACATATAGAGAACGACAGATGCGAGAGACATCCCTTACCGCATATTGATCGAATTTTGGCCATGTTACGTGGTGCAAAATATATATCGTCTATTGACCTCCGTAAAGCTTTCTGGCAAATACCCTTGGATAAATCGTCGTGTGAAAAAACTGCTGTTAGTATTACCGGCCGTGGTCTTTTCGAATTCACTGTCGTTCCCTTTGGTTTGTGCAACAGCGCGCAAACACAGCAACGTCTCGTAGATGCTATTTTCGGGCCACAGTACGGGCTAAATATCTTTTGTTATTTGGACGTATCATTATATGTACCACCCCTTTTGACGAACACCTCAAGCTTCTGGCTGAAGTTCGCGATAAATTAAAGGAGGCTAATTAAAGGCGGGTTTATACAACATTTACATAGTCATAATCATAATCACAGTCACAATCATAGAGTTAAACTAATGATTTCTTATAGCACCGTTTATACAATTGTCACAATCACAATCATAATCATAAGCATAATTTTACTGACCTTGAAGTTCCTAACTTTTAACTTTATGATTATGATTAAGACGAGAATTGAAATGCGCATGTGTCGTAACCAACACGCGATGAGCAATGATGACAAAAAGGCGTCTTGGTTGAAGAATTAATTTTATTGGCCGTTTTTTGGAGGTATTTCTGTGCTCCGTCAATCATTGTTTATATTAACTTCATTGATTTGACTTTTGGCAAATTTCATTTATATGAATTTTATGCTTATGACTGTGACTATTAAAATTGTATAAACGCCTTTCAGAGTTATGATTATGATTAAGTTTATGATTCTGACTGTGATTATGATTATGACTATGTAAATGTTGTATAAACCCGCCTTTAGTCGTGAATGTTACGAAATGTGAATTCTTTAAATTGAGCCTAAAATTTTTGGGTTACAATTCTCTGAGGACTGATCCCGAAAAAGTATCTGCGATGATTAATTACTCCCATTTGACTACCGCTACTGAGATTAAACGATTTATGGGACCTTGTTCCTGGTATCGACGTGTTATCAAAGACTTTTCTACTTTAGCTTCCCCGATAAACTTTTTATTGAAACGCAAGACAGAATATCGAGTGGAATTCGGATGCTGAAACATCCTTCCGTAATATTAAAGAAGCCCCTTTCTTCCCTTGTCCTAGCTCAACCTGACTTTTCTCTCCCATTTTTCATACAGTGTGGCACCAGTACCTCTGGTGTAAGCCTCACCCAAGAAATTTATGGTGGCGATCGCTTATGCTAGTCGCTCCTTGTCTCGTACTGAACGTAATTATTCCGTTACTGAGCGCGAATGTCTGCAGTGATCACCATTCTCCCCTTTGGCTCAGCAATCTCCAAAACCCCGCCGGTAAATTAGCCCGTTGGTTGATGCGTCTCAGACAGCACAATTTCGAGTTAGCTCATCGAAAAGGAACCTCACATTTAGTACCTGATGCCTTAAGCAAGATATTCCGAAGAGATCGCTCAAAATTCCGCTGTCGATGTCGTCCGTGATCTCATTACCGATCCCAACGCTTGCAAGAATGAGATCCATTTCTTGGAAGTCAACATCGATAAGATTGACACGTAGTACGCAAATCTTCGCACTAAGATCTCGAAATCTCTTAGTAGTTACCCCTAAAGGAAACGTTAGAAAGTTTGTACAGAATAGTTAAGACGGTTACAAGGTAAAGACTGCTCATTGAAACCTTGTCCTTTTGTTTGTTTGTATTTGTTAGAACTGCCATTCCTAAATATTTCACTCTGGTGCATAAACTCATTCTTTACGTTTCTACTTTCCATGCTGAAAACTGATAAAAATATAGTGAAAGTTTGTGCATCTTTGCATGAATTTCACAGAGTCACTAGGGGAACGTATAGAAAATGTGGATAATTGACATATTATGTGTAGGGTGTGGGTAGTATAAAGCATGATAAATGGTGGTTACCATAATCTATCATGAGAGTAGTATCACTAGCTGCAGTCGTCAATTAATAATAGACATAACAGCATAACATGGTCTGGTTGTTGTAGGTCTGACCCCCCAGTCTCACAAAATTACACAAATTGCATATTCTGTACTTCCTTCAATTATTTTTATGTACAATTCATATTACTGATTATCCAGGTTTTACGTCGATGAAGAAAGGATTCACGAGTCTAATGTCATCTATCGACAGTGCTTTAAAACCTAGTCCAGACGATCTCAGTGATACCATGTCGATAAGAAGTGATGCTTCAAGTGATTCTGACAAATTCGTACATATAAATTGTGATTTAGATATAACTGGCGCAGAGATCATTTTTGTAGTTGTTGAATTTTCTGAAAGAATAGAAGAAGCTTCTGAAGTTTTAGAAGAAGATAATACAGTGACGACAACAAGTGAACATTCTGTAACTAGTACTAGTCGTAGAAAAGACTTGGTAAGTACATTCTTGATTAAAATTTTTTTGGTTGACACTTTTGTTTGGTTTGTAATCTAGTGTTCACTAAACATTGATAATTTAAACTATCGATGTTTCGATAACATTATTTTTAAAGCATCGATATATGGATAGTCCGGAAAAAACTATCGAAATGACAATAAAGTTAAAAAAAACTCAAAACATCTCATTTTTTCATTAAAAAAATTTGTTTCAAAATAAATATAAAATAAATAAAATCATTTTTCTGAAGTAATTCTAATTACCTTCTAATTCTATTTATTTTTATTCTGAAAATTGTGAGCTGTTCTGTTTTCAGAACAATAGCATATTAAGTGTTCTTTATTTAAGGCGGCTATGCTTCTCACTCATTATAATACCAGCATTTGAAAATAAGCGTTCTGATGGGCATGAAGTTGCTGGTATACATAAGCACGTCAATTTTCACAAGTTATTTTGCCTACTAAAACTTTTTGAGGACTGAAAAGGACATGCTTCCCATGGTAAATTTGGTTTTTCTATGCACTGTCGTACTTCAATTAGAGCATCAGATATGGAAGTTTGTACAACTTGTTCCTTTAAAAACCCAAGAGTGTCTTATTACAATCTACTTCTTTGACTGTGAGATTGTCATTTATCAATCGAGGCTTTCTGGACTCATAATAATTAATTCAGACAAAAGTACACTACAGAAATACAATATAATAACAATTAGACACATACAGTATTCACTACAGTATTAGAAAATTAACTCTCCGAATATGTTCCCATAAAGGCAAAGCCTGTCCATGGGGTAGTGTATGATATTGATTTATCGAAACAATTGTCAATTTTTTAGAATTTTCAATAACTTGTATTATATTGTGGAATTAACTAGAGACCTTGAGTTTCATTTAAAAACACTAATATGAGCATATTCCACGAAGTAAGGGTCGAGACAGTCAATTTCAATAATAATAATGTTATGTGTAATATAGTGACAGTATATAATGTAATCATTACCGTTTTACAATGGAAAATACAAAAATTAATTTACATTAAAATACATAAATTTAACAGCTGATCAGATTTTTAAAATTTAACACAATTTAAAATTAAAAAGTTACATCACAAATGAGTGAGAACTTACGGTACAATCAAACTACGTACTTCTGTTCTCTTGAGGGATAGCAAAAATATTTTAACACTTTTTTTAAATTTATGAATTTGTTTTATCTGTCTTATTTCTAATGGCAAGAAATTATATAATCTGTTAGAAAGATAATCATACCCCCTTTGTCCAATTGTTTTATTGGCTTGAGTAGTCTTTAACAATAGATTGCATTTTTGTCGTGTGTTATGGTTGTGATCTAGATATATATTTTTTGTTCTGTGTTTATATACAACTGACTTGTAAAAATATATCTGTCTGATATCTAGCTCGTTAAATTCGCGATATAAAATATCGGTTGGGTACAGTCTGGGTATATATAGAATAATGTTTAAAAAACGCTTCTGTTCATTTTCAAGCTTCCTCAAATAAGTGTCTGCAAAGCCCCCCCACCTATAATTCCATATGACAGGCGGGATTCCACTAATGCAGAATAAACGATTTTTAATTAGTGGAGGTCTAATATTTAAAGTATTTAAATCTATTAAGTAAACTCCTTAGTGTTATTGCAACATTGTCTATATGTTTATTCCACCTTAGATGCCTATCTACTATTATTTCCAATAGAGTCTTTTCAGAGTATCGTAATCTTTTCCTGATTATTTATCATTTGGGGATCATAGGAAGGAAGAGTATCTGAGTAACAGCTGAAGGTGATAAAATATGTTTTCTTATAATTTATAGTCAAATATCTTTGATTAAAACAGTCTATTATCTCCTTCATGTCTCCTTCTGCTTTTTCTTGTAATTCATTCCAATCGCGGTCTGTATACAATATGACTGTGTCATCTGCAAAACTGCTTATAATCCCCGCACTTGTACGATTAAGAATTGTTTTCATGTACATTATAAACAAAATCGCTCCCAGTACTGTTCCTTGAGGTACTCCATATGCAATTTTCATTTCAGAACTAATAAAATCATTTATTGAAACATACTGTTTCCTATTTTCCAAGTAGCTGTTCATTAATTTATATGAAGTACCTCTGAAGCCCATGATCTCTAAGACCCTCATAAGCTGTGTGTGCTTCACAGTGTCGAAGGCCTTAGCAAGATCGAGAAACACACACATTGAATGCAGTCCCTTATCGAGATTCTGATATAGTCTGGATGTCAAAAAGCATCCTGCGTCGATAGTTTCTCCCGAAAACCAAATTGATTATCTGATAAGACACTGTGTTTATTCAACTTGATATTCTTGCTTTTAAGAGTTTTTCAAAAAAATTTGCGAAATTTGTTATTAATGCAATAGGCCGATAGTTGGTTATTATTTGTCTATCGCCGTTTTTAAACAACGGTTTATTTATACCAACCTTCAGTGCAGAGGGCCACTGTCCCTCTTCAATAATCTTATTGAATAAGAACGTTCTTGGCGATGCTGTTTCTTCATTGACACTTTTCACCAACTCTGCCCTTATCTTATCAAAGCCAGGTGATTTGTTTGCTTTTTAAGTGTTTTTATGGTTTCAATAACTTCGATTTTATTTGTAGGCGATAGAAATATAGAGGAGCACAAATGTTGAGAAGGTGAGGCAGGATTTTTTGGAACAGTAATTTTCTCGGCCAATTTACTTCCAAGTGTTGCGTAATGTTCACTGAAGATTTCTATGATTTCTTCCGTTTCTTTTATTACTTCCACATTTACATTCAAAATTTTATTGATGCAATGATCCTTGTTTGCTTTAAATATCTCACCAATAGTCTTCCATAAATGTTTAATATCTTTATCTTTGTTTATTTTTTCTTTATAGTATTCGTTTTTTGTAGTTTTTGGTAATTTATTAAGATGATTCCTATAAGTAATAAATTCCTGCTTTAAATTTTCATTTTGTATGTCAGCTCGGTATTTATGATAGAGTTTAACTCTAGTCCCGATAGACTTTATTAGACCTTTTGTAATCCATGGAGTTCGCATTGTTTTCTTATGATTTAATTTGATTATTAGTATTTTTATTTACAATTTCATTGAACTGAGGAAATACTCAAAACATTCATCAGCACTGTTTATGGATTGGAGTTCTGACCAATCATCATTTTTTAGTTGGTTTTTTATGTTTGTATAATTATTTTATTTTATTTGGGATGTTGGTATTTTTCCTATTTCCACAGCGATATTTGTCATGTAGTGATCTTGTTTTAATTACGGCTGCAATCGTATCGTTTCTTTCCACTTTTTTTCGAAGCAAAATATGATCCAAACATGTACCACTGTCAGGTCTCGTATCCGTGTTTATATACGAATGAAAACCGTTCTCATACACGTCACTTTATTAGTCAATTGCATTGTCACTATCTTCCATAATATTAATATTAAAATCACCGGCGAGTGTATTAAAATCACAATTTTCAGCGGAAAGTTGTGCCAAATATTGTTTAAAATCTTTTATAAATGTTTTGGTTTCGATATCATGCGACCTGTATAGGGCAGAAATAATTATTTAACGGTTTTGGATTGAAACAGATACTTTTAGAACATTACAGAGTCCTACTTTTACTATTTCATGGTTATACTCTAGACAATTTTTAATGTACACCAGGACTCCATCACAAGTATTAACGTCTCCACTATTATATAATATATCGTAACATGGAAGACTGAAATCACTTATATTTTCAATTTTTCTGGTTTCTGTCAGAATAACACAATCTATTTCCCTGTCAAATTCAGATAGATATATTTTCAACTCATCTAGATTTTTCCTAACGCTTCTTATATTCCATTGAGAATTAATGTTAAAATAGCTTCAACATCTCTCACGTCGCAAACTCTTGGATATTGTATTGTACGCCTACAAATTTTGGATAACATTTATTCAAATGTAAAGCTTTTAGTCCTTGATGAACTCTGCACTGAAGTGATCATTGGTCATGATATTCTGAAGCAACATTCCCTACTCGTAATTCTTTTTGGAGGTGACAAATCTACCCTATCAATATGCAATTTAGCAGTAGGAAATGTTGAATCATTCAGTCCATTTTCAAATTTACGTTTAATTGCAAACTAATCGCAATAAAATCCCGTCGATTTACAACTTCAGACCTCAACTTTATTGAGCAAGAAATCAAACATCTTCTAAAAGAAAAGATCATAGAACCCAGTATCTACCCTTGGCGAGCTCAACCTCTGGTAACTTCAAGTGAAAACTACAAGAAACGTATGTGTATTGACTATTCTTAAACCATAAATAAATATACATTATTAGATACATTCCCATTGCCACGGGTAGAAGACATTGTAAACCAAATTTCGAAATATTCCGTTTTTAGTACAATTGATCTCCGTAGTGCCTATTACCAAATTCCAATTAAAAATGAAAAAAAAACCTACACAGCATTTGAAGCTTGTGGAAATTTGTACCAATTCACTCGAATTCCATTTGGTGTTACCAATGGAGTCGCTTGTTTCCAACGAACCGTCGACAGTATCATCAAGTAAGAAAATCTTAAAAGCGTCTATGCTTATCTGGATGACGTCACTGTTTGCGGTAACTCACAAGAAGAACATGATCAAAATTTACAAAAATTTTTGGATGTCATTAAGAAGTACCGTTTAACAATGAATGAAACAAAATCAAGATTTTCCCTCAAATCGATTTGCATTCTTGGTTATTTAATATGCGACAAAACTATGAAGCCGTACCCAGAACGACTTAAGCCTCTCTTGAATTTACCAGTACCTGATACTACAACTTCTCTTCGAAGAATTCTAGGAATGTTTGCACACTACTCTAAATGGGTTGCTAAATTTTCCGAAAAAATACAGCCGGTAGCATACAGCACAAGTTTTCCATTGTCTGAAAAAGCAATTTTGGCATTTAGATAGCTCAAACAAGACATAGCCAACTCTTCGATTTCTTCAATTGATGACGACGCTATGTTAACTGTTGAAACCGATGCCTCAGAATTTGCGATAGCTGCTCAATTAACCCAATCAGGAAGACCAGTCTCATTTTTCTCAAGAACTTTGTCCTCTCAGGAACAATAGTAGAAGCACTGAAAAAGTGGCGATATTTTTTAATTGGTAGATATTTTCAGCTAATTACGGATAAGAAGTCAGTGGCATTCATGTTTAATAACAAGTCCTCTTCCAACATCAAAAATGAAAAAATTCAACGTTGGCGTTTGGAATTGTCATGCTACAAGTATGATATCGTTTACAGGCCAGGAAGTCAAAACACGGTATCTGATGCATTTTCCCGTATTACTTCTACAATCATGTCATCGGCTGATCAAAAGAAATTATTTGATTTACATTATTCTTTGTGTCAACCTGGTATTACCCGGTTATTCCATTGGATACGCTGCAAAAATCTCCCTTATTCTGTGGAAGATGTCCGTCAAATTACCTCCTCACGTCCTGTTTGTGCTGAAATTAAACCAAAATTTCATAAAAATGAAGGAACGTTAATCAAAGCCACCTCACCATTTGAACGTCTTAATTTGGATTTTAAAGGTCCTTAGCCTTCATCTTCAAGAAATAAGAATTTATTAACCGTTGTTGATGAATTTTCCAGATTCCCATTCGCATTTCCATGTTCCGACATATCATCCTCTACAGTTATCCAATGTTTGCGTCAAATATTTTCTACATTTGGCACTCCGACATATATTAATTCTGACCAAGGTACTTCTTTTATGTCCTGTGAACTTGTCATTTTTAGAGTCTCATGGTATTGCTTCAAGTCGCACGACACCCTATAATCCTCAGGGTAATGGTCAGTGCGAATGATTTAATGGAATTATATGGCAAACCATCCAGTTGGCTTTAAAATCTGAAAATTTGAAAATAAAACAGTGGGAGCAGGTTCTAGCGGATTCTCCTCACTCTGTTAGATCTCTTTTATGTACTGCTATCAACTCAATCCCACATGAACGTATGTTTAAATATGTGAGACGCTCAGCTTATGGATCGTCAGTTCCTACATGGCTAGCTGCACCAGGACCAATACTATTGAAGAGATTTGTCCGTTCGAATAAATACGAACCCTTAGTTGACGAAGTCCAGCTCCTAGAAGCCAACTCGGAATACGCCCATATCCGACTGGAAAATGGAGAAGAAAAGACAGTTTCAACTCGGCATTTAGCTCCTCGAGGAGACATAGTTAATTCGCTGCTATGAAAATTCTGTCAATCAAGATCAAGTCCATTCAAATCAAGAGCATCTAAATCAAGACCGAAGCATTCACGAAAGTCGAGACCAAAGCATTCAAGAAAATCAAGACCATCTGATTCAAGACCACTCCATTCAAGAACAGAACAATCAAGACGCAGTACTGAATATCGATAGGGCAGTTAGGACACGAAGGCGTCCTCAATATTTAGAAGACTTCCTCGAGAAATAAGAAGGCGGGAAGAATGTCATAATATTACCCTCTTAGTTATATCCATGACATTGTCAGTTATGTTACAAAGTTGTCAATAATTTTATGTCAGTTATTTTCTGTAGAATGAAGCCTTATTCTAAATGTAATCCATTGTATTCACTACAGTGGTCTTCTGTCCAGCAACCACTATAGTTCTCCCAAATAAGGTACAAAAAGATAGTTTCAAGAATGTTAATCTAAAATTTATTTAATGTGTTAGAATTATTTTTTGTTGTTGTAGGTTTCAGTATCAACATTCAAGCTTAATAAAATAGAATTTGTTTACCAGTCATTAGGCTTCCAATCTTCCATGAAAATACAACTGAGTAATTTATTGTGTGATGATTGCTCTTGCATATCTTGGGATGAATTACAGGTAAGCAATGGTTCAAATTACAAATCTGCAATTGATTACATCAAGCTTTTCAATGGTTATATATATTATCAATAATAACTCCATGAACTTTACTATTTTTTATGCTTATTATAGACAAACTACTCCAATGGTTTCCAAACTGTTCATATAAGGTCTGTTCCAACCGAAGTAAATACCGTTTTATTACCGTACAATCTCAGTAACGCAGCAAATTTGAAGTAAATTACACATACTTATTATATTCACTAATCAGCAGGTCAACTGGGTTTGTATCGTAATTGTACGGTTTTTGTGTTGGTTGGAACAGACCTATTAACAATAAATGTATACTTTTAAGAATATAACAACATGTGTTTTTTATATAAATAGCCCCGGTTCCAACCAATTGTTGGTTTTTATTCAGAGCAATTGAGACATACGATTTTCTTTGTTGCAGAACAAATTTGGCACAAGATCACGTGTATGGACTTGTAACCCTCCAAGTGACTTTACTACTCCAAAAGTAAAATTACGTTTTGATCATGATTTGGTAGTTAGTAAGTCTGATATGTTGGGTATGAATTTGACCAATAGAGATACATTTGCAAAATTATTTACGGATTTGATTACTATAAACGTTAAGGATTTGATATTAGACCTTAATATGAGTACTGTTACTGGTTTAGCGGATCTAATAGAAGATGAGATTATGCCTATTCCGTTCCCAATACAGGTAAGTTATTGTAAACTTTGTACATTTTATTGAAAACACTTGTTAATGTTCAAGTAAATTAATTTTCGACACTGACATAACATTTCTTAATGTTTTAATTAGTTAGCTAATTTTTATAATATACGGAAGTCAACTGATCAAATGTATCGTAATCAAAATATTAGGGAGTATTTGTGTAAATACTTATGGAGATTTTGTTTTTCGTATTTAACCAGTGTCTATTATTGAAATATCCCCGTCGGTGCTGCAGGTTGTCTACAGTTTCCTTATAACCCAGTGAATTCATTCACTAGCCAAGTGAGCCTAAAGAGCCACTCCAACATACCAACACCGCGAGCACAACAGACGACATGAAAAGATCTCTCCCAAAAACTATCCCAACCCAGGCTCTACAGAGGAAACCTATCCTATATCAGGGCCCGCTCCATCGATACGAATACCCGAAATATATAAAAATACCCTACTCTACTCATTAGTCTATAATCAATCGAAAATGTCACACGCTTCAAAAATGCTCGAAAAACTATTTTTTTCATGGGAAATCAAACTCCAAAAATTGTGAAAATGTAAATATTAAAAAGTGTACCAGTAATCATCAAAAATCTGTTGGTGTGATCATAATGTCTTCGCTAATTATGTGTAAGTAATTAAAAACATAATTACGTTACAATTAAACTTCCAATTTGTGCTGCTAATAAATACCTGTTTCTCGCTTATCAGACAAACCATTTTTTTGTGTTGTTGAAAGTACAATTTCATATGTTTGATTGCCGTGCCTTCGAACTGGTTTTGGATTTTGATTTTGTTTACACCTGACCACGATTAAAATCCGACCAATAATAGCAGAGTGCCTTTTTTGACATCTTTATGTCGGCACCCTGTATATTGATCGAACGTCGTAGTAACGCCGTTTGTTTCGTGAAAATTCGACCAATAATAACGGAGATACATCGTAGTGTACTTATCGCATTTTTGTACATCTTGTATATAAAAAATAATCTATAACGCCGTTTGTTCCGTGAAAATCCGACCAATAATACAGATACATTGTAGTGCGCTTATGACTCAATTCAACGGGATACATAAAACAGCATTTATTATAATATTGACAATATAATATTGTGAATAACTCAACGCAAAATATAAATTCCAGACAAAAATTAGGAGCCAACAAAAAACAGATTCTCAATAAAAACAAAAAAAAAGCAATGTTAAATCAACAAAACACTGTTGAACTAGAATAAAGAATTGTATCGGGTTACTCATGCGTACTTTTAGCACAGTCGAGTCAGTACCCAGGGTTTCCAGGGCAAAGAAAACATATATAGATAGCATCTTTTATTTTATTTTTTCTGAATAACAATTTTTACATTGCTTTCAGACTACTTTTTCTGCTCTTCTTTCCTTGTGTGTTTTTAAAATACGTTCACTGACTGCTGAACTGGTAGTAGGATTGGAAGGAGACCACAATAAACTTCTTATAACAGTCAAACGAAACTCATAAATTGGTATACGCTTTCCAGAATATTTATTATAGAGTTGATGTGCATTTATCATCATCAGTTGCAGAATATGTACCGGGTTGCCAACTAAGAACGGCCGACAGCCATATCACAAGAGTGAATTATAGCACAGGTTCGGGAAAAAAAATTATAACAAAAGTGGTCTCGAGAAACGCCTGGAAATTATTTTCAGAACTGTAGGTCCACCGCTAGAGGGCGCATTTGGCAGTTAAAATTTTAAAATGCAAATTTTTTCTAAATTTACTCAATTAAGGAGCATATTAAATATTATAATCAGATTCCTCGACAAATTCTGCATATTTTTAATATGACAAGTTTAAGTCTATCTCTTCAAATAAGGGGCGGGGGAGAGTGGGAACCTTGTTACGAAAAAACGCCTGTAATTAAGGTTTTGCTTGACCGATTTTAATAAACTTGATGTTGTTTGAAAGAGCTTTTGTTGAACAATCGAAAATTTGTAAATATGAAGCAATCTGATTAATAACATAAATGCTAGAGGGCGCCGTTTTATTTTTTTTAAATATTGTGTTTTCTCGTAACAATTTTAAATGGAAGTATACAAATTTCAGTAGGTCTTTAAAAAGTAGACTAAATTAGTAATAAAACAGTGCAAACCTCAAGGCGACATCTCTTTTCTATCCTGAGATATCGTAAAAAACAGGTAAATGGCGGGAATTTATCTTCCAACGTCTAGAAGGCTGGTGAAGTAATTTGTGCTACATTCTTTCAATTATATAAGAATGTTATATTTGCTTTCAAGCGATGTGTTAGTAAATCAAAAGCATAAAATATCAATAAAAATCGATATTTGCCCAGCAACAACAAATACAGTTTAAAATACGAATTACGATTTAGGTCGCGTTGTATCAAACACCTAAACTCGGTTTAATGATAACTGATGTTTAGAAGGATGTAATTGATGGATAAGAAATACATTAATCTGTCACAGTCTAAACATGAGTTATTATTAAACCGAGCTTAGGTTTTCGATACAACGCGCCCATACTGATGACAACAAAATTTGTAAAGATGGCCATGTAAGATACAAAATAGATTCCCATTTGAAAACAATCTAGCTATGATTTTGACGCGTATGTCAAAAATTATTAATCGTGTTACAGTTAATAGACTTTCTTTATCTTTTCGCAATAAAATGATTCTTGCAAAAGAAGAAGCATTTGATATGTTGGCAGTTTATTTTGAATGTATGAGAAATGCAACCGTTGCAGCTCGAGTGTATACACTGCAGTACAACAAGAGCTGACATGGTTGAAAAGATACGACAGACAATACGAAGTATTTCAAGGGCAGAAATTGTAGCTGCTGTTTTCTCTACCTGTCAGCGATTGATTTCATGCATTGATAATGATGGACGACATATCGAACATCTAGGGCGGCACTAAATACGTAGTTATTTATTAAAGGTTTCACTTGTTCAATTTATCACATTATTTTAAAATTCGTTCTCATTGTTAGTAGTGACAGCATTACATTTAGGTAATCTAGTGGCAACCATAACATTAGTATGATAACAGTTTAAATTACTGCAGACCAATGTAAGATCTTTTCATTCAGGCTGAATTAATAATTTCTGTTAACGCGAACCAGCCTTCTAGACGTTGGAAGAACAATTCCCGCCATTTACCTGTTTCTTACGATATCTCAGGATCGAAAAGACATACCGCCTTGCGGTTTGCACTGTTTTATTATCAATTCAGTCTACTTTTTAAAGACCTACTTCAATTTGTATGCTTCCATTTAAAATGTTAGGAGAAAACACAATATTTAAAAAAAATAAAACATCGCCCTCTAGCATTTATGTTATTAATCAGTTTGCTTCATATTTACAAGTTTTCGATTGTTCAACAAAAGCTCTTTCAAACAACATCAAGTTTATTAAAATCGGTCAAGCAGAACCGGAATTACAGGCATTTTTTGTAATAAGGTTCCCACTCTCCCCCACCCATTATTTGAAGAGATAGAGTTAGTTATACTTGTCATATTAAAAATATATAGAATTTGTCGAGGATTCTGATTATAATATTTAATATGCTCCTTAATTGAGTAAATTTCGAAAAAAATTGTATTTTAAAATTTTATCTGTCAAATGCGCCCTCTAGCGGTAGAATTTCAATTCTGAAAATAATTTCCATGCGTTTCTCGAGGCCACTTTTGTTTCCCGAGCCTGTGCTATAATCCACTCCTGAGATATCGCCGACGGCTGTTCTTAGTTAGCCACCCGGTACAAAAGTTCTGGAGGGCCAACTGAGGGTTTTTCTTTCACATGGGTGGTACGCAAGCATTTGATCTTGTCTGTCAATTCCAGACATATACTTGTTGTATTTAATTATAGGCTGTGGTTTAGATTGGTTTCATTTTCTCGTCTTCTTCCCCTAGTCTGAATTTCCATCATGTCATTGTTATATTCAATTGAGATATACCAAACGTCTCGTTTGTCTTTCTATTTTGCTATCATAACACCATTCACATATCTTGCTGTTGTTTCACCCTTTTTTATTTATTTTTCTCCAACTTCTTTCGGGATCGATTTTCTACTAGATCTGATTGTTCCTGTGCAGTGCGTTTTTGTATCAGCTAGATATTTGGCCAGATCAAATGAATTGTAGTAATTGTCCATATACACGCTATGTCCGACGTCCAACATCCCTTCTAGTAACTTCGAAACAACTTTTGTGCATGGCCTTTTCCTCCATAATCATCCAATATGCCGGTGTAAACCATAAATTTCACATAATCATCCAACATGCCGGTGTAAACCATAAATTTCAGAATTATCCCTCCGGGTGCTGTCACCATATATAACGTTATGCCATATGTATGGCGCTTATTTTTAATATACTGACGAAAATTAAGACGACCTCGCCACAATACCATTGATTCGTCTATGCTCAATTCACGACCTGGGTAATATATTTCAGACAATCTTGTATTGAACATATTCACAATGTTCCTTACTTTGTATAGTCGGTCCGGTGGAGCTGCTTCTTCATCCAGTGGATTTTGAGCAAAGTGCCATGCTCTCAGTATCGGTAGTATACGATTCCTGCCCATATTATTTGCAAATACCCCCAAGGCAAATAGATAATCGGTCTTCCATTAATCTTGGATTCGGTTCAAGCGAATATTTCCCATACACAGTAATAATCCCAAGAAACCTAATAATTCATCTCTTGTTACATCTTTCCATAAAGTAATGCGAGAATTTTGTTTTGTACCTGATCTAAGAAATAATTCAATAGCTTGCCTGTTTGTTTGTGTAACTATTTCATCAAGGTAACTGTCAGTCAATATATGTCTGAAATAGTGAATGGGATCATTTTCAGCAGTGGGTTCTAGTAAACTTTCAAACATTGCAAATTGAAAAACATGCAGGGATTGAGAATTACTTTCCCAACTTAATTCTTGTAACACAGAACCTTCTTGATGCATTATTTCTTCAAACTCTGTATATTCAACATCTTCTGTCTCCGAATGTTCTGCATCAGAAGTTAGATCAGGAACGTACTCATAGTCACTCCCAGAATCAAAATCCTCATCCACGTGGTCCGAGAAATCCTCCTTAAATATTTCTAACAACTCTGATTCTGTTAGTGGCCTTTTGTTGTCATATTGGTCGCGTTCATCCGCACACACGATACCTGATCGATCAGGTAGCGATCCCGAGATGCGTGCATGAACGGTTCATTTTACTATGATCGCTCACTGATCGGATGCCATTTAAAAGATCACTTTTATTTTACGATCCGCTCCTGATCATAGCGCTCACCCCACGTGACCCATGTGTTTTGTTTGAAAGTTTTGAGTAAAGTAGTTGATTTTTGATTTATTTAGTGTTATTGTGTAGTTTGAAGTAGAATTTAATATTAAATATATTTGATATTGTATATTATAATCTTAGTTTAGTAAAAGTAGTGTAGAAATATTTATATTGAAATTACTGCCTTGTGTTATATTTTAATTTATTGTATTGTTTTCCTGTAGTTTTTGAAATATGTTGTATTAATAAATCTAGTTGAGTACCTATCATCTTGTGTAGTATATTACTGTATAAAATATTAAAATTACTGTAAGTAGAGTAGTGTAATTTCTTTGTTAGGTTATAATTATAGTAGGTAAATAGTTTAATTTTGAGTCATGAGTATAAAATTAGTTGAGGGGTGCATCAGTTATGTGTTGATGAAGCGGGATTAATGGAAATGGATGAATACTTATGACTTAGATTAACAATTAAAATAATATTTCTGAAAAACAATGTAAACAGTAGAACAAAATCAAAAGATAAAAAAACTACCGAACCAATTTTCTTGAATACATAAACAAACGAATGACAAAGACATATATCGATGTCACTTTAAATTGCCGGTTCATTCGTGCGAGATGAGCGCTCACTGAGCGCTACTTTCGGAGCGATCTTTAACTGGCGTGGATGAACGCGACCACTGAGTCCGTTTCGAACATGATGGCCCTGATAAATCACTATTTTCATCGGCCATGTTTAACCCAATATCAATTTTCGAAACTACGCAAGTAAATAAGTCTCCATGGCCTTAAGTTGATGCCGCTACAATCTCACTTACTCACTGCTAATGCCTAACTAAAAATAATTCGTGATAGCATCACTTTACATATCCCGCACTCGAGCGGGATCGGCACCTAACGAAAGCGCTGTATCACACGCTGAAGCGGGATGGGAAGTGAAGGTGTTAATGTATTATTTTTGTTTTATTAAAATCGCGTTTTTGTTAAAAAATTGACCGAGAGCATTGGCGGGTACAGTATTCTACCAATTGTATATAAAATAAAAGCGAGATAAAGATAAACACATATATTGTATAAAATTTATTGAAATATCCTTAGAACATGTTGATGTGTGTAGGTTCGAATTTTATCAATTACTTGTCAACTTTTCCATACAATTTTATATTTATATTGTTTTAAATGTTTGTTCAATTTTCAGATTACTTTAGATAATGTCAAAATTCATTTAAATGAAGACAGACCTCCAGTTAATATTACTTCCCCAGGGCCAATTCCAATAGACATAAATATTACTAATATGTTCATAACACGAACAGAAGATGGTGTATTCAATTTGTTTCCTTCCATCAAGGCTGTATCTTCTAATAATGGTAAATATAGTGATTTAATAAAGTAATAGTTATTACGTTGATAAAAGATTGTCTGATTTAGCAACAACGTTTATGCTGTATAGTTGCATAACAGCATGCAATCGATATCATCATCATGATGATTTTAAAACTGATGTATTTGATCCCAATCCATGCAAAGCAGCAACATAAATTTGGTATACCAAACTAAAATATCATTTTCAAATTCATATATTTCTTGAAACTAACAATTTCTGCGGTATTTTATGTATCGGAATTGAAAAGTGCTATAATTCTCAACATCCACTTCAATTTAGGTTTCAGTTGTTATCCTTTGAAAAACATTGGTTTTCGAAATATCGATTTTTTTAGCTAATTTTGTCTAGAAAACAGTAAAGTAACTCTTATGTGGTTCAAGTTTGTCAACTACTTTTGATTCAAATTACATGTTACATATTTCTATGGATGGAAAAATAAATCTCAGAAAAATGTTGCGAAAAAATGGAGGAGCAATGGAAAATGCTTTAGTTGGGAAGTAACCGGGCCAACTAGGTTATCAATTACTCTAGCTATTTGACTCTGGAATTGAAGGCCGATAAGGGCTCTTGGAGGCTCAGAAAGCTGCTCACATGTTCACAGCAGTAAAGCTCTGATAAATTACACTCAGCTCTGCCAGCAGATCCTACTCTCTTATCCTAGAAGGATACAGCAAGTTTCTGACGCTCAACTTAGGGAACAAACCTTTTCAGAAAATGCCAGACCTCTGAATTGGGTCTGAAGCTTTAGGGTAGTTTCTTGATCTATAAAAAATGTTGGAACCAGTTTAATTTGTTCTCTTTTTTGTTTGTAGGTCAAACTGTGAAGAAAGATTTAGTTAAAGTAGATAGTGTAACATTAAATAATGAAGATCTGAGAAGACTGATGACGTTTGAGAGGATATCTGAAGAGAACCGCCTCCTTCGTAAATCAAAAGAAGAAAGTGATAAAGAAAAAGACATATTACGAGAATATTTAAAGAAATGTCAAGATGAAGTAACTCGACTCTTAGATGAAAAGCAAAATTTATTAGATGATATTAGACGACTGCAGCATCAATGGAATAGTTCTAAGAGATAGCAATGTTGTTTTGATTGTACAAAGTGTTTTTGCAAAGATAATTCTACTACACAGTAGATGTGTATATCAAGGTGCCTAGGCGACTAGGTTAGTCAAAAGTGATGTCACTAAGTGTTTAGAATGGAGACGTTATTAAGATATTAAAACATGAATTCACGGTTAATTTCATTTACAAACAAACTTGGGATGGATGGTAATAGATTGGTATGTTCCTCTAGGTACATATTTTCTTTAAGGAAAACTTGTTTTTTGACATGAAAAACTAAACAACTTTATTTTCAATAGGTTTAGTCATTGTGTTTCAGAATTCTCACTCACTCATTTTATTTAGTTATTTGTGAATAATCTCTGGATATGAATGTTTAAAACTGTTTTCATCTCATTGGAGCTGCCAAAAAATGAAAACTAACCCCTGTAGGTTTGGTTAAATTTCATAAATGTCTCACCTCTTATAATGTTTATTGTAAAAAAACGTTTTTCCCCGTTCTGTTCATTCTTATCAGTTGGTGCTATTTTCCCGCGGGCCGGAAATACAATATGTCGTTTTAGATAAAACGTTAGAAATAATCTATTTTAAAGGGTAATTAGCGTTGTAATGGTATGATTAAGCTATTCTATGTAACAGACATGTCTCAATTTTGCCCTTGGTACAATCTGACATGCAATTGTACTTATGACATCATTTTTGATTAAAAGCACCTTGTGTGTATAGGCTGTTTCATGATATTTTTTTACAAATGTAGCATTGCTTCTAAAAATGTTTATTGGCATGTATAAATGTTGGCGTATTTTTAATAGTTTATTGTGAAAATGAAGAAGAATAAGGTTTTAATGTAGACCAGGAATTTTGTCGAGAAGTTGTCGATAGCTGGTTCTGGATTTTTATTTTTATGGAAATAAGTGATAAATTTGAATATAACTGTATTCTTACAAAAGCAACGTGAACATAACAATCAACGTAAATCGTCTTCTTTTTGACGTCCTTCAATTTCTCTTGACAAGCACGCGTGAGTGAGCGGACTGTGAACTCTCTTACAATGTTGCCATTGGTATATTTATAATACAATAATACAACAAACAATATTCATGTTTTTAAAGCGCAGCGACATGCCGGCCACCTTGAAAGTTTATGCTTTCAAACAATTAAATTAACAATAAAAACAGCTTACAGAACAAATACATAAAAAATTAAAATAAGTTGTAAACTAAAGTTCAGATTCAATGTCTGGTAAAGGACATATTTTATTTATATCTCTTTTCACTATCTTTCCACTAGACAATCTTACACTAATCACTCTGGAGACACCGTCTTTACCCAGGTGAAGCTCCGTAATTCTGGCCATCGGCCATCTCAAAGGAGGTGTATCCTCTTCTACCAGTATAACGAGAGAATCAACCTTGCAATGATTTGCTATATCTTTCTTCCATTTGGACCGCTTCTGCAGAGAGGAAAGGTAATCGCATGACCAAGCCTTCCAAAACTGCTGGCACAGCTGTTGAATGCGCTGAAATCTGGTAAGTCTATTCGAGTTAACATTTTCTTCGGGAATTTGTGGCATAGCTAAGAGTGATTCTCCTACTAGGAAATGCGCTGGGGTCAAAGGAAGGTAATCATTGGGATCTTGGGAAATAGGAACAAGGGGTCGTGAATTGAGACAAGCTTCGATCTGTGTCAAAATAGTGTGCAATTCATCGTAAAATGCGTCTGAGATGAAATTTTAAAGATTTCACAGCGGCTTCCCAAAGCCCCCCCCCCATATGCGATGATCTTGCAGGTATAAAACTCCTTTCATTGTTAACTAGAAAATCATGTATTTTTTCATTATGAGTTTTGTTGTTAAGTAAATCAAATAGCTCTACAAAACAATTATTTGCTCCTTGGAAGTTACCTCCGTTATCGGAATGAATTTTAGGTTTTCGGAGACGTGATATGAAGCTCTTTAGAGCATTGAGAAACCCTTCTGTTGTTAGGTCGAACACCAATTCGATATGAGCAGCACGTGTCGTGAAACATACAAAAACGCAAATGTACGATTTTACAAATTTACTGTTGCGCAAAGTACCCTCCCTGACTAAGATTGGTCCCGCGTAATCAACACCCCACTGATTAAAAGGGCGAGTTGGTATGGCTCGAGATGTAGGAAGTTGCCCCATTAAATACCGTGCCGTTTTGGGTTTAACCTTAAAACATACATTTTTGCCGTGAACTGGCCAATACTGCAAACGAATTATCGATAATAAATTTTGAGCCCCGGCGTGAAGATTACGTAGATGCTGTTCCTTCATAATAAGGTAAGTTAAAGGGTCGTCACGTGGAAGAGTAATTGGATGTTTAGCGGTATAATCTAGAAATGAATTTTTAAGCGCCCAGCTACACAAAGTATTCCGTCAGAATCTAAAAATTGCGCTAAATTTAAAATTGGACAAAGTGAACAAATATTTTTATTTGAATTTAAGCAATCACTCTCCCGAGAATAATGGTTTCTTTGCGCTAATCTGATAAAATTTGATTTTGCCATTTTCATCTTATCTGTCGTTAAACTGAGGTCACTAAATCGTTTGCCCCATTTTAAAACGTTACGTTTAAAAAGCTCATTTGAAAATTCATTTTCGTTTTTCCTTGAAACCAAAGAAATAATATTAGATTTAAGTTCAAGTAAATAAACTTTATTCGGTATATTTAAATCTTTAGGATTCTCTTGTATTTTAGGTAGAAAAGTAGGGCCGATCCACCACAGATTACAATCTGTAAGTGTGCGAGGATCAGTTCCGCGAGAAATAAAATGGGTGGAATTATTTTCGCTTGTCACATGCTTCCAATCGTCAACATTCGTTAAATTAGTAATTTTAGTAACTCGATTCGTGACAAATATTTTTAACTGAATAGCCAAGCTAAGACAATCGTAGAGTCACGAAAGTATATCGTTTTACAAATCGAAACATCTAGAGACCGCTTAACCATGTTTATTAATTTTGATAATAGATGAGCTGGGAGTAATTCAAGCCGTGGCATTGTTACTCTTTTTATCGGTGCCACCTTAGATTTTGCACATAAAAGTCGTGAATAACGTTGTCCATTTGAATCTTCGGAACACATATAAATACAGGCTCCATATTCCTTTTCCGAAGCGACGGAAAAGCCGTGCATTTCTATTGTTACCGAATGACTACAAATTGCCTGTCTAGGTACCTCAAAATTTTGTAAGGTTTTTAGTTGGCAATAAAATTGAAACCATTGGCCCTGAAGCCCCGGTGGTAATATTTCGTCCCAATGTAACTTTAGTAACCAAAGACTTTGTACAATAATTTTCGCTTTTATGAGAATCAGGCCAATTAAACCTAACGGTTTCGAAATTTCTGCAATTGCTGAAAGTATCGCTCGTTTAGTGATATATTCATTATCAAACTCTATGTTAATGGAATATAACAATGCATCTTGTTCAGGAATCCAAGCAATTCCTGAAGTTTTTAATTCTTTTGTTTCGGGTCTAATTACTAAATTTTCGATATTAGAATCCATATTTGCAATTTCGTTAACGAGAAAATATTTATTCGAGGTCCATTTTCTTAGCAAAAATCCTGCGATACCTAAAATTTCGGTAAGCTCATGGACTATTTCCATAGCTTCTTGATGCGTTTTTATACTGACCAATAGATCGTACATATAAAAGGAGTTTAAAATTACGTTCTAGAATATTTATTTTGAAATTTGACTATACGAAACATCGGGTTGTCAGAAAAGGTGCACAACTAGTGCCGTACGTTACAGTAGCTAATTCAAAAACTTTAATCGGTTCGTCACTATTAGATCGCCATAAAATTTGTTGATATTTTGTATCTTCTGGAGCGACTAATATCTGTCGGAACATCATTTTAATATCCGCGTTTAAAACTATTGGTCTTAACCTTAAACGTAATACAATAGAAAACAACTCGTCTTGTAGATAAGGACCTGTTAATAATATATCATTCAGCGATAAACCATTATTAGATTTTTGAGACGCGACACTTTGTAGTGAGGTTCGACTCTCGAATAACCGGGTGTTGTGGCATAAAATAACTTATATTTTTATCACCTTCAATATTTTCAAAATAACTACTAAAATTCATATGACTTAGTTTCTCATATTCATTCATGAATTCGAAATAATTTTTAAACAATTCTTTATCTCGTTTTAAACGCGTTTCGATGCTTAAAAACCTTCTTAAGGCTGCTGCCTTGGAATCTCCTAGTTTAAGTTTTACGTTTTTATCTAGTAAATGAGCAAAGGGTAATCTTACTATGAAACGACCTTCACGCGTTTGAGTTGTTGTATCTTTGAAATATTCCTCGCAAAAGGAGTCTTCTAGGGACAATGATTTCACCTGAGGAATCTCGTCTAGTTGCCAAAACTTAGTCAACTCCATGTCTAACTATTCATTAGATATGTTATGATTTACCGTTTTGTAAAATATCATAAAATATTTCAGCCCCTAAAAGAATATCCACTTCTTTGGGTTTATTAAATTTAACATCAGCTAATATAATCAATGAAGGAATTTTGATCAAATCGCTATTGAAATCTGTTACTGGTAATTTTTCCGTTATTTTTGGAATTACAAAAAATTCCAAATGTGCAACTTACTTAATATTGATTTAATGTTCGTTTCTACCTTGTATTTTTTTTCTTTAGTTTGCCCTATACCTACGATCGGAGTCAACGTGTTTTCTCTATGAAGTTTAAATTTATTAGAAAATGTTTCTGTTATTAAATTAGACTGGCTTCCAGAATCTAACAATGCCGTGCATTCTACAAGATTTCCTGTATTGTCCTGAATTAAAACCGTGGCCGTAGATAACAATACTTGCGAACTATTATCATTCGAAACTTGACATATTTTTGCTAAATTTGTTATTTGATTATCCGATATTCGCGACGAACTTTCTTTTGATTCGCTTGGTATGTAAGAATGATTAGATACCGCTGTATCATGGTGAGAATTATTCTCTTTTACTTTAGAATGTACTTGTTTATTCTTGCCGATAACGTGTAAAGAAGTATTATGCTTATTTCCGCATTTTTTGCAACCACTCGATTTGCACTGAAATTTATAATGTCCGAAACGCAGACAATTCGAACATAGTTTAAACTCTCTAACCTTTTACAATTTTTGTTCAATAGACAGTTTTAAAAACTCTGAACACTGATATAGGAAATGTGATTCATTATTACATAGTCGACATTTATTAAATTTTGTTACAACATATGATTGTGAAAAAAACCTGTTTTTCTTATCCATATCTTTTATTTCCGTGTTATGTTTTACATTACCCTTAAAACTACAATTCTCTTTCTGAATTTCTACCTTTTCTTTAAACGATGTTTCTAATCTGCTACATTTTTTCACCAAAAAACCCTTTAATCTTTCTAATGTCGGTAACCCATCTTCGTCTTGGAGATTATCCCACTCTTGCCTAGTATATCTGTCTAACTTTTTAAAAATTAACTGAACTAATAAAATATCCCATGCTTCAGTTTGTATATTCAGCTTTTCTAAAACACTTATGTGATGTGTAACCGTGTCTAATAAATTTCTTAAGTTTGTGTGCTACTGTTTTGTTACTTCCGGTAAGTTAAATAATAGACCTTTCATGTGATGTACGACTAATTGCCTTCTATTTTCAAATCTGTCTTTTAAAACTTATACCTTAAAAGCCGCACCTTTGCAACAACCACGCTAATAAATACATTTTTGAGCATCCGTTAAATCTTTCCTATTATCTACGCATGAATTAAATACATCCAAAAAACTTTTCCACGTTTCAATAATTCCATAAAAAACCGGTAATGGTACATCTGGTATTTGTACCGAAATACGACCTGGAGCCAGCCCCGGCTCATCCCTGGGTGCGACCAAAGGCGTTGGTGGTGTTGCCACCTTGTTCAAACTCTGCCAGGGTAAGTCCTTTGCGCGAGCAATGCTATCATAATATATTTCCTCTATGACCTCACGCTGTTCACTTTCTACTGGCTCTAAATATTCTAATCGAGATTGCACCGTGTTAAAATTTTGAAAATCCTTTTCCATGCCTTTCAATTTTGTTTCGATTTGCGCCAGTTTGACATAATTTACGGGTACTCTTATAAACGCTTTAAATCGTGTCAATTTTGATTTCAGTATAACGCTTAAAGACGTCTATTTACATTTTAGAACTAAATAATAATAAGAAGCATTGTTTCGTGATTTCATGTCTTTTAAACCAAGATTAATGCTGTAACGAATAAACTCCCTCCTAGATATAAATAAACCACTTACCCACAAGTATTCTGCCCTCCTAAGCCTAACCCCCGCAATTGAATAAAAATTGAAAAATGAGATTTTTTGCTTTAACATATTAAAATATGGTAAATTTCAATGTTTCTTATGATGTATCACCGTATCTAGACCAGAAATATATAAAATCGAATAATATAAAAGACCGTATTTGAAAACAACTTTAGAAATAAACCCAGTATTTTTAGTTCACTAAGCGTTTTACCCGTATTTCTCATCAGATACGGGTATTTTGCATAGCAGCTTCCAAATACGTGCTTTATGCGTAAAAATTAGACGTATTAAATCGTGTCTATTGCTATCCCGCCCTTTTTTTATGTTTTTATTTTCAGTTTACTGGTAACCTTATTCTTATTCGTCTACAACTAACAGACAAGGTGGTCGTCTATATATAAATTGCAATCATTTTTTATTTTTGTGAACAACAATAAAGTGTAGAATGAGTGCGTGAGGCACCGGGAGTAGAGGGAAAACATTAGTGGCCCTGGCTACCACCCCAACAGAGCTTTCAGTTTTTTCGGAGGATGAGTTTTTCTTGTGAAACTTAGATTCAAGTTATGGTAATAATGATAATTCATATTTGGACACATATGTTACTAATGGTAAGTAAAAAATAAATTGTGAGTAATAGATAACTAAATATATTGTAAGGATCGTATATGACACTATGAAAATTAAAATATCGTGAATATTTGTTTTTTGGGTCTTTTTTTATGTTACTCTGTTATGTTTAAAGCTAGACCTCAGTTAATAAATATTTGTAATGGACTCAACTATTAATTTTAGGCGCAGAAGAATATCGTCGTTACATAGATCCCATACAGGGTGATTATCAATTGCAAGATATATCGAATAATGAAGTTTCCCAACAATCTGTAAACGGTCAAGATATTATTGTCTCTGATAAAAATAATATCAATATTCACGGACAATAATGAGATTGGGATATTTATATCGAATAATGAAGTTTCCCAACAATCTGTAAACGGTCAAGATATTATTGTCTCTGATAAAAAGAATATCAATATTCACGGACAATAATGAGATTGGGATATTGGAGAACGATAGAAATAATTGTAATCATCATGATGAGAAAGAAATCAAACGAATGGAAGTTAGCGCTGCTGAAGAAATGGAAGAGAATGAGACTTATGGTATTAACTTAAATAACTTGAATAATAGATATGATCAACAAAATGGAAATAACAATAAAGAAAGTGAAGTTGAAGAACCTGAGGATATAATAGGTAAGTGACTATTATTAATAACTAAGTGTATGCTTTCCATTATATATTCAACAAGAATTTTTCATTGTAATTATATATTTTTAGATCCAAATGAACTGGTTCAAACCCACACAAAGAAAGGTGAAAACAGAAGAAGAAGAAAATATAAACATTCCAAAAGTGTAAGAAATGAAATTAAACAGTAGATTGCGCTACATAAACCTAGACCAGCTTGCCTAAATTGTAAATTTAACTGTCACTGTTTTTTCTCTGAGGAGGACAGAACAAAACAAATAAAGAATTCTGGAAAGAAAAAAGAACGATTGTTATGAGTTCAACTGAAAATAAAATACCAAGGCGCAAAGTAGAAGGCTCAAAGAAAAACAAAACTTTCACATATTCTTTGAAAGACGCTAATGGTGCGAAAAGACGTGTTTGTAAAATTTTTTTCCTCACAACATAAGGGTACAAAAATAGTAATGACAGGATATTTCACTCGGTTTGGGTTAGCGCTAATAGCAAAAATCAAGTTCAGAATGATTCAGACCGACGTGGTAGACACCCTCCTAACAAACTGTCAAATACCCAAATAGAAGGTCACATCGACTCATTTAATCCATATGTGTCTCACTACAGAGGAGTCCACGCTCCTAATAGTTTGTATTTACCAAGTGATTTGAATGTTACCCTTATGTTTGCAGAATTTAGAAAAAAATATCCCGATTTCATTTGCTCATACGAAAAATACAGAAGTTCTTAAATCGAAAAATGTATCGTTTGCCAAGCTAGGAAACGAAGAATGTGAACTCTGTGAATCTTATCATATACATAATTCAGAACACACAGCTGAGTCCTTGAATGAAGATTGTGAGATATGCTGCAGTTGGAAAGATCATATTGAGAAGGCAATAGAATCTCGTAGAAGATACACATTGAACAAAGAAAACTGCAATGAAGAACAAGAACATTTATGCGTGTCTGTTGACCTTCAAAAAGTAATAATGTTACCCAGAATGGAAATGTTCAAAAAAGCAATATTTGCTCCTAGCCTGATAGTCTACAATGAAAGTTTTGTACCCTTAGGAAAAAACAGACACTTTGTTCCGTTTGCCGTTTTGTGGCATGAGGCCGTCAGTGGGCGACATCAAGAAGATATTATCAGTGCCTTCAATGCATTTTTTCTCCACCATAGAGATGTTAAAAATATTACTTTGTGGCTGGAGAACTGCTCTAGCCAGAACAAAAACTGGACTTTCCTGTCTTTCTTGGTTTATATTGTGAATTCGCGGCTGCAGAAACCATACATGTAAACTATTTTGAACCAGGGCATACCATCATCAAGTGGAAGAATCACTAAGACGACAAAAGAAAACATATGATTTCACATACTTGGAAAATGCTGTGCAATCAAGCAACAAAGAAAAAGTACAGATTAAGTCCATGCAAGTAAATGATTTTCAATTATGGAAAAATCTCAAGTCGGCTAGTAAAATTAAAAATCAAAATCTTAAATTCTATATTGCCAAAATAACTTAATTAATGGTGAAGAGAAATGACTTTATAGTTTACTACAAAAACAAATCCAATGAAGAATGGAAAAAACTGGATTTTTTGCTTAAAAAATATATTGGTGAAATGCCGACACCTTCGATAAAAACGGTACCAAATGGGTTTGAACGAGAAAAAGTTGACAATTTGTTCAAAGCTTTAGGGTCCATCATGCCAGATAATCGAAAAAAAATTTGGAAGGACCTTCCAGAGTGTAGGTTATTGTTTAAAAAGTGTTTTTCGGGGTACCTATTTAGTATCTAACTGCAATAATGTGTTTTTCAGTTACTATTCGTTTTTTAAAGTATTTCAAATATTTCATAATTTCACATTTAGTTCTAGTTTTTTTTTTAATTAAAGTAACTTAAAAAATTATGTATTACTATATTTTCATTTCATTAATAGCTAGATTTCCTAGGTTGATTACCAGTATTTGCCAAATACGATGAAATACCCTAGAAAATTTGACAGTGGCCGAGATCTAATACCCGTATTTGGTAAATACGAGGATTTTGCGTAGGAAATTAGCCAAATAGAAGTAGAAAAATTACTCGTATGGGTGTTTATAACATGAAAACAATAAAATAAAGTTTTTTAGAGTATACATAGGAATTTTAGTGCCCCTGTTGTTTAATATGAGCAGCTAATATTGATAACGCAAAGGTTCGTTGAATCTACAAAAAAATAGAAACTATGAATCAATATTCCGCCATTTCTAGAAATTTTCAAATACGGGGGTTAGGCTTAGGAGGGCAGTATAAGCTTAGCTATTTCGGAAAGCTGGTTATAACACACGTTGCTCTTTACACACACTGACAGCCATGATATATTGTTCCGTCTTACTTCTGCACTTCTCGTCGCAAGGACGGCCGTGTAATTGGTTGGCGGTCGTTAAGTGGCGCATGATCAAGGAGGGAGTACGTCGCGCATAATTCAAATATTAAACAACACAAAATGATAATTAAATAACGACGAAACATTCCGCCCACCAAAATAAACATTTATTTTCACAACAAAATTAACCCATTAATGCCCAAGGGGTCGTTGATGACCCCCAGACTAAAAATGAATCTATTACGCAGTGTCATTTGCAGATGACACTACAAGTACGTCTGTCTAAACGAGCGCACTTGCTTCATCGTATTCTCACTCTCTCGCAACTCGCCAAAGCGTACACGTGTTTTTATTACGAACGTAAATATATAAAGAAACAATGTCTGCAAACAATTATTGGTAAGTAGCTTTCGTGTTATTAGTTTGTTCCAATATTTATATCTTTGTTAGGTGTTCTTGTGAATATATGTCTTCATTTTATTTGATTGGAGTACGATATATGTGATTGATGAACCGTTTTTGTTCTCTGGGTCGTCAACGACCCCTTGGGCATCTATCGAACTATTTACAATTCTTATTTTTCTTTAGGAAGAAACCACTTTCAGTTGCTGAACTGCTAGAGGAAGCCGAAAATTTGGACATGGACGGTTCTCAAATTCTTCCAGAAGGCATATACATAACCTCCCCTGAAAATTATGACGAAAATACGGACTGTGATTTAGGAGATGAGGAATATACTGATCCAAATAATTTGAGTAGTCGTCAACTCAGAGCTGAAGGGGAACTTATTTATAATAGAGTAGATAGGGGTATTTTATTGAACATACAGGAAGAAGAAGAATGTGACTCAGTTGAAGATTCGAATGAATAAAGCGAGAATAAATCCAGTAAAAGCCAACCAAGTAATAAAACCTTACAACCTCCTAAAAAAGGCCAAAACTGATATAAAATTTGAATGGGAAAAGGGTGATCTAAACAGGCCAATTTCTCCTTGGAATAGTACCATGGTACCACCATGGTCCCTATCTAAACATAGTCATCCTATTGAGTTTTTTCAGCTGTTCATGAGTCCATCACTTATTGAAGACCTCGTGAAATATACAGTTAGATATGCTGCTCAAAAAATATTTGTGGATTTGAACTCTTAAACAGAGAGTTATCTGTATTTATAGGAATTCTTCTGGTCAGCGGATACGTTCCTTTACCACGCAGAAGAATGTTTTGGGAAGAAGCTGAAGATGTGCATAATTCATTGGTATCACAGTCGATGATGAGGCGTAATCGATGTGAAGAGATATGCAGATTTTTTCATGCATCTGACAACAGCACACTACCTCAAGGGGGCAAAATGGCTAAGCTACGACCAATAATTGATGCATTAAATAAAATATTTTTACAATACGCACCCGTACAGCAAAACATATCAATAGACGTATCAATGATTCCTTATTACGGAAAACATGGCTGTAAACAATTTATCCGAAGTAAGCCCATACGATTTGGCTATAAAGCTTGGGTTATGAGTACCAAGCCAGACTATTGCTTGCAGTTCGAAATTTATCAAGGACGAAAAAACCATGAAAAGCCCATAGAAAGTCGAGGTCTTGGGGAATGTGTTGTGCTAAAATTTGCTGATATTTTACACAAAGAATACCCTGGTTTACGTTTTTCATTATGTTTTGATAACTTTTTTACTTAGGCGAAGTTGATATATGAACTTACTCAGATAAATTTCGGAGCAACAGGAACAGTAATGGAAAATAGAACCATGAAATCTAAATTAGTAGTTGATTCAAAAATAATGAAAAAAAGGGATATTGATAATGCAGTGGATAAGGACAGGTATAATAGGTATAAAATGGAAAGATAACAGTGTAGTAACTGTATTGTCAAATGAGTATGGTGTTGAGCCCATGCAAAAGTGTAAAATATTTTCGATCAAAGACAAAATGAGAATAGATGTGGCCCTACCGCATTCAATAAAAATGTATAACACATATGTGGGAGGTGTGGATCAACTGGATAATGACATATAATTGCATATCCAATTACAGAATCTCTATGAGAGGGAAAAAGTGGTATACACCAATATTACACTGGAGGATTGATTTATGCGTTGCTAATGCAGTTAGTCCGCTCTTACGGATATGATGCAGACAACCTCCATTTTAGGCGAGAGATTTCACAGTATCTCCTAAAGAAATATGGAAGTAAACCAAAATTTCTCGGACCTAAAAGGGTTTCTGTGTACTGTACCACATCGGAAGGATCCCACTTGACAATCTGCCAACAGATAAGATGAAGATGCTACCTGTGTAAGAATAAAACCACTAAAGCGTGCGAGAGTGGTCTAGCTCCACTACACAATAAATGTTTTGACGCATTTCATAAATTGTAATTAAATTTAAATGGTTTTCATTCCAAATTTCTAACAAAAATAATATTGTTTTCTTTATTTCCTTAAGTGCCCAAGGGGTCGTTAACAACCCACGCTCAAAATCACAAACTTCAATTCAAAGATTTTTTGAAACATTTTTTTAGGTCATATTTCAACACAAAATATTAACTCTAATCATTTAAAAACATTTTCATAGTTCTGGATAGTAATGGGTTAAAAAGATAAATAAAAATATTTACAAGTAATACTAATCATAAATTAGTGAGTTTATTGTGATGGCTATACACAAACTTTAACTGCCGGTCGTTTATATAACCCATCAGGTGTTTTAAGCTGAACTACGCAAATAATTTGATCTTTCCCTGGGTACAGCGCTGTAATTATGCCCAACCTCCATTTTAATGGCGGCAACTTATCATCGCGGATCAGAACAAAAGTGCCGACAGCAGGTGAAGATTTAGAGTCCCACCACTTATTTCGTTGTTGTAGGGTATGCAAGTATTCAAGATTTCAATGAGACCAAAAATGTTGGATACACTGTTGAATAAATTGCCATCTAGTTAAACGATTTATTGGGACGTCTCTCACATCTACGTCCGGAATAGAGCTACTAGGACCAAGAGTCAAAATATGGTTTGGAGATAGAGCTGTCAAATCGTTCGGGTCGTTAGACAGATGACACAACGGCCTTGAATTCAAAATACTTTCTATCTGAACCAACAACGTATTAAACTCTTCCACGGTAAGAATTTGATCACCTATCACTCGCTTAAGATGGGTTTTTAAGGATTTGACTCCAGCCTCCCAAAGACCAAAATGCGGAACAGAAGAAGGATTAAAGTGCCATTTCAAGGACAATTCTTCTGCAGCAGTTTTACAATACTCCTTAAGCACATTGTAAGCATCCACGAAGTTTGTGTCATTGTAGCTATAGAGATCTGTACACGCCTAGCAACGAATCGACGAAGCTCTGCCAGAAAGGCTTCAGCTGTCAAATCTGACACCTACTCTAAATGTACCGCTTTGATACCACTACAAACAAAAATACACCAATAGGATTTTACCGATCGGACACCACGGTAACGAGACACAAGAGTGGAAAAGGGTCCTGCAAAATCCATACCACTTTTCATGAATGGTTTAATTTCACACACTCTAAACTTAGGCAAGTTTGACATCACAGGAGGATAGAAGACATAATTTACACGAAAACATCCATTACATTGGAATAGAACACGCCGAATTGAAGATTAAAAAGAGACAAACCAAAATTGATGCCCAATTAAATACTGCAAGTGATTGGCACCGGAAGATATTTTTTATGAAAATGCAAAATTAGTAAATCTGTGCTTAGTAGGTAACAATAAAGGATGTTTCACTTCATAAGGCACATCAGCATACTTCAAACGACCGCCCACCCCAAGGAAACCCTCTTCATCGACAAAAGCAGCAAGTTTACGAATTGCTTTAGACAGGGGTTTTCTCCCCTTTAGGTTTGCAATTTCCACAGAAAACACCTCATATTGTATCACTTTCACCAAATATAGTAAGAAATGTTTTAAATCAAATTCAGAAGGTATCCCTTTGACAATTGTCAATTTTAGAAACTTCCATTTAATGAATCGAAAACAATATGTAAGAATACCTTGAATTTTCCTAAGTGAAGAATACCTTACTAACAACCCATTTATCCAATTAAATTGGAGAAGGTTGGTTACACAAACGATCATTCTCTGTTCGGTATTGATAACAGATTCTTCTTCTGAAAATTGAAGTACTTCATTAATGTTCACATTACAAGTTGTAGATAACCATATAGGGCCTAACCACCACAAGTCATGACCTAACAAATCTTTAAGAAACATGCCACGTGAAACACAATCAGCCGGGTTATCTTTGCCACTAACATGATACCAATTTTCAGGGGATATACGCTCTTGAATATTACTCACTCGGTTAGCTACAAAGGTTTTCCATCTTTGAGGGGAAGACTTTATCCAAGCTAATACGACTTTAGAATCAGACCACATAAACCCTTTATCAAAGGGGAGAGAACAGTTTTCTGAAGATATTCTATCAAATTAGAATCCAACACAGCTGCACACAACTCTAACCTTGGGATGGAACTAATCTTTAAAGGAGACTTCTTTGATTTGCCAGACAAGACACACATGCATATCAGTTTCTGTGAATCGGCGAAGGTATACCACAGCACCATAACCTGCTTCGGAAGTGTCACAAAAAAGATGCCACTCAAACTTGGTTACATTATCCTTCACAATTCTTCTAGGTAGTTTAAAAGAGGACAACATACTTAATTCTTCCTTATACTGGTCCCACTTTCTGTTTAAGTTTGGTGGTAAGGCCTAATCCCAACCTAAACCTCTACTCCAAGTAGCCTGCATAATACATTTTGCCACAAACGTTAGAGGGGATAAAAAGCCTAAAGGATCATAAATCCTTGCCATTTCTGACAACACATTTTTTTTAGTTGCTGGTCCTTCCCGCTCATCCACCCTATAACTAAAACAATCACTGGATGGGTCCCATTGTAAACGGAGCACCTTTAAGTTTGAATTTTCACGATCAAAATTATAGAACTGATGATGTTGAGCCGGAATACCACCTAATGCTTCTAGATGACTACTACACCATTTCCTAAGTTCAAAACAACCTTTGCTCACTAACTGAATAAGCTGCTGGATAGACACTGTCTGTTCAACGGATTCTGCCCCACTAACCACGTCATCGACATAAATACTGGAATCCAATATCTTGGCTGCTAAAGGAAAGTGTTGACCTTCATCCAATATCAACTGTTTTAAGGTACGAATTGCCAAATATGGACTTGAACCTACACCATACGCCACAGTATTTAATCTATATTCTGACAATTCATCGCCAATATTGAACCTCCACAGTATTCTTTGATAGTCTCTATCAGCAGGTTACACCAAAATCTGCCTATACATTTGACGAATGTAAATGTGACGTTATACAACCTAAATTTCAACAAAATATTTACCATATCAGTTTGCAAAGGAGGACCCACAAGAATATTATCATTCAAAGACGAACCACATACTGCCTTTGCTGAAGCATCTAAGAACCACTCTCAGCTTAGTTGATACACTTTCAGGCTTCAAAACACAATTATGTGGAACATAGTATTTACCTATTCCCATTTCACAAGCCTCTATTTTTGACAAGTGTCCCTGGTCAATGTAATCACGTATGAACTCAGAATACTGAACAAATAATTCCCTATTTTTATGCAACCTGGTATCTAAATTCAAAAATCTGCGTAGGGCTTGATCATAAGAATTACCCAAACTCACTCTTTCCTGACGGAATGGAAGACTCACCACATATCTCTCACTTTCATCCCTAGTATGAGTGTTTTTGAAGCGTTCCTCACATGCAGTTTCTTCCTTTGAAAATTCACTACAGGTTGGGATTTCCTCCAAATCCCAAAATTTTTGAAACGACTGATAATTCTGAAAATGTGTCAACTCACAATCCAAAACTATCACTAAGCATCCAATTTTACTATCAGGCAAACACAATCTAACAAAACTTATCTTCGAGCAAGAACATAAAAAATTATTACATGCTGGAGCACAATTAATACTAGCTACAGTACGTCAAAGATATTGGCCTATTTCAGGAATAAGCATTGCTAAGTCAGCAATACGAAATTGTTTAATTTGCTTCAAATTTAAACCAAAATCAATCGAACCAGTAATGGCACATTTGTCAGAAGATAGAGATAAAAAATTGCACCTTTTCGGAAGTAATTGCACAAGTGCATCAAAAATACCGATAATTTTGCATAACAGCGTGTTGTCTAAAAACTGCATGAGTTCATTTTCATATTTTGGAGAAAGAGCCCGACACCGAAGGGGGAGGGGTCTTTTAACAAAATATGAAAATTACCGAATGCAGTTTTTCCAAGACAACACGCTCGAATGCAAAATTATCTGGTTATTTTGATGCGCGAGTGTAATTCGGGGGAATATTTCCCGAATACAAATATTGGTTTAAATATTAAATTCCTATTTCTTTTTTTTAATACAAAATATCCATTTTAAAACATGCTGTTAGGTACAAACAAAATAAAAAGATCCAAAAATACGACTTTTTCATAACTATTTTTAATAGAAAGAAGGGAAATATATAATAAAACGATTTTTTTAAAGTAAAGCTAAACTAAAAGTTGCAGGAATTGCAATGAAATACACAATTGTAATAACTCTTTGTGTTCTGATTAGACAATGCAGATACCGGTACATTAACGGCTGAAGATGTTTGAAAGTGCTGTGGTACATCATTACCACGCATTTTTGTCACTATTTCTTCATGGTGATTTTCATCCATTTGAAGATATGGCGTTATTGATTTGGAATTGGAATGGCCAGTGATTTTTATGAGTTGCTGCTCGCCGACACCCTTTTTAGCGAGATTGGAGACAGCCGTAGCTCGTAAGGATTGGTTAGTTAGTTTAATATTCTCTGTATTCAAACCTGATATTTTGGCTTGTATGTTAGTCCATTTGCTTACTGTATTTCGTCCAGCGGGAACATCTTTAAACCATTTTCTGTTCAACTTCCAAGCGGGATTTATGGTAAGAAAAAGTCGATTTGTTTTTATTCCATCCCGTTTTTCTAAGAATTTTTTGTATAATCGAATGGGACACAAATCAGGATTGATTTTATTCATTATTAACCATTTCGGTGAAGCGCATGGTTTTTCCCCTCCTTGCGTTGTCTTAGTAAATACAGGGTCGTAAATAATCCTTCCTGTTTTTTCACCTATTTTATTTTTTTCTTCTTTAAAGTATGAAATTAAACACTTGTAGCCTTCTCCACCACGCCAAGCTAACTCAAAAGCAAAAACAAAAAATACCTTCCTTTGTAACCCATCTGGGTGTCTTCATCACAACCGCGAACTATATTGTGAAATTCATCGTACTTTAGAAAAATTGCACTTTCTTTTCTTTTCGCGGATCAGTTTGTAATTGTTTTCTCTCGGCATTTTTCGCATCTCTGGCCGTTTTGAATTCAATGTCAGTAAAAGGGTTAAAAATAATTTTATATTCGGTGAAAAACTTATTCATTAGTAATTTTGCGGCGACGTTCCAAATTGTTTTAACAGTGAATTCTTTGTACTCTTCACCATTTTCTTGCGCATATTGAATGCCCAGTCCGTTAATATTTCTGCCAAAACGTTGATTTGTGTTGTTTCATCTAATGTATATTTTTTTTTCAGCACAAAAGCTCATAAACTGTCGCCACACGTATTGTCTGTTGTGTTTAGTGTTATTTGGTTCGCTCCCCATCACTTTATTTTCTATAATTCCCAATGAATCACATCCGAAACGATACATTTTTAAAAATATTTTTTGACTTTACTTGTCAAACTGATTTTATTTTTAATTATCATGGATTCACAATGGGATTACCGTGGATACGTAAACAATGCAATTATCGCAGTGCTCTTTCGGTTTCTACAGTACAGTTACCGCTGTAATCATTCGATAATTGCACTCCTCTTATGGGATTTTTTACACACGAGGGAAATATTCAGTATAACCGGAGTTGATTATGCTGGACCTATCATGATAAGAGATAGACCAGGGCGTTCTTGCAAATTTATCAAATGTTATATTAGTTTATTTATATGTTTTACTACTAGCTGTATTCACCTAGAATTAGTATCAGACTTCTGATGCATTTTTTGCTGCATTCAGACGTTTTATTTCAAGACGTGGTAAACTTTCTATCATGTATTCAGACAACGGTACTAACTTTGTTGGTATTCGGAAAGAACTTAAATTTTTAAAGGTCTAATTTGAAAATTGTAAAGATGAAATTATAAATTTCTGTGCAAATGATATATATCGCGGAAATTTATTCCACCTAACTCTACTCATTTTGGCGGATTGTGGGAAAGCGGTGTTAAAAGTGTCAAGTATTACTTACACAAAGCAATTAGTGAAACCTAATTAACTTATGAAGAATTATTAACTGTTTTAATACAAATTGGACCAATTTGTCCTTTCTATCCTCTCTCTCTCCGGATCCAAATGACCTGACCTATACTCTCTCACCCCTACACATTTCATCATTGGTAGATCGTTTACTACGCTACCAGATCTAGATTTAACGTCAGTATCTGTTGGAAGACTATCACGTTACCAGTTGCTTCAGCAGCTCAACCAAAGCTTCTGGAATAATTGGTCCACTCAATACTTGACCAATATCCAATAAAAACAAAAATGGAAGACACAATGTAATAATTTGACTGTTGGAACGTTGGTTATAGTCAAACAAAACACGACACGCTGCCACCATGTATTTGGTTGCTAGGCAGAGTAACCGACGTGCATCCAGGCAGAGACAGTATAGTACGTGTGGCTACTGAAAGGACAGACCGAGGTATTTTCAAAAGAGCAGTTACTAAGTTATGTCCACTTCCTATTAAACAACCCACGACTACGGAACATCCAGAGAATATTACACAAGCCCTGTCCATTCTTCGGCAGCAACCAACCACGTCCGCAAGAACATTTACCCTTTGAATCTATGTGCAGTAAAGTGGTTTATGGTCTATCTAGTGTCTTAAAACGTACAAGTGATAATTATAAAAATTTTCTTAATTGTTTACTATCATGTTTTGTACGAGTAACTATACTTATGTATTTTACTTTAACGTTCTTTCAAAGTACGTTAAGTATGGTTAAATATTAGATTTAATGCTAGATATAATTTGATTAAATCGTCAATTGATTCTGACAGTAAAAAGAGTAGAGATGACAAGATGGCGATTTGAAGTTTGAATCGACTTAATGCACTGTCAAAAGACGACATTGCAAGAAAAAGTTTTAAATTATAATAAACATTATTAAAAACATACAGTCCATACTATTTACAAAACCCAAACAAAACACTAACACTCATCATTACTTAAACATCAACGCAAACTAGAAATAGTCTATATTTGATAGTTTTGACTGAAAACAAAGTTTGAAATTAACTGTCACTTTGCAACTCTGCGAAAATTACAGCAGCAATTTGAAGAGTTGCATAAAATATTGGTGGAACAGATGGACTCTGCACTCTGCTGAAAAATGCAGACTGCAGAGTGAAAATTCGCAGAGTCGTATGGATGAGTAGGCCCCAAGGTGACTACGACCAAACATTAACGCCAGCTTCTAGGAGAAACTTCATAGTTCAATGTGCAATATGTGGAAATCATCAACATAATGCCCAGCTGCCATACTGCTTCAAATAAACATAAGTGGTGATCAGCTATCATAAGCAATAACCCCCAAACAATTTCTCCAACAGTTCTGTCCACATGATTTTCAACACGTCGCTCTCCACAGCGGCGTCTCAGCCTTCTAAACAAAATTGCGATTCGTCGCTGAATACGATTTATGCCATTTTGCCTCTCAGTGCTGCCGTTCTCTACACCAACTCAAACGTTGACAACAGTAGTATTCAGTCAAATGAAGCACTAATCGGGGACGGTATGAAAAGAGACCAAAGGTTCGAATGCGTTGTAGTGTACGCATAGTTACAGGTCACCCTTCCTCTCCAAACCATTGGTCAGCAATTTCACGCGTAGTTCTTCTACCTTCTTCTGCCCACATAGGACACACACGCATGACCGTCATTGCAGTACAGTTAACACGACAGGCATTTCGCTTTAGGATAAATCAACATCTCAACATTTCTACCCTTGAAAAATTCGCTAACATGGTGATAATTTTGATGTTTCGAACTTTTGTTACAAGTAGACGAACTCGCAATAACTGACTATATCTGTACTATTCAGCTATCGTAGTTTCTTCAGAATAAAATTAATTTAAATTTTTTTTATAAACATGGTCAAAGATAAAACGTTGATATTTTTATCATAGCCTGGCTCTAAACATTGTCATGATGTGCTCTAAATATGATCATGACGTTGCCATAAAATCAAAGTAAAGAAATTATTCCTTCCAATGTCACTGAGTATACTTTAATTGTCAGTAAAATTTATTACTTTTAAACAAAGACTGTGATGATTCTTAAATGAGAATGAAACATGATTTGTGACATAATCTTAATTAGATGTTGGGATTTCATCTGATAAACAGGTTGTTATGCAACTCATAAATACCCAAAAAAAGAATAATCAAAATCCAACCAATAGTCCAAAAAGATCACAGCGTCATTCTTCTAGGAAGTGTGCTAATTTAATGGAGTAATGTTTTAGTAATCTAAAGCCATCTGATCACAATGCGTTTTCTTGCATATTACTTGCAATAGATTTCAATCTTGAAGGAAATGATATTTCTATCTCTTGAGCTTTGTTGAAGTACCAAATAAAAGAAATTGAAAATTGTTTCCAGATGGTAACAAAAAATTGCAGAAATAACCAATAATTAATAGTTCACATATCACCTCATTTTATGTTACTTTCCACAGTTCTTTGGAAAATGACAATTCAAATAATGTATATAGAATCAACGGAATATACAAATGATATTTTTTTTTAAAATGAATAATTCATTGTAGATGAACTATGTACGCCAAAATTTATATATTTTCTTTTCAAATATGCGATATAAAGTTTGTAAAAACAATGTCCCTCTTTTATCCTATATATTTTTTTATTTTAATTTTAAGATGTGAAAGATATGAATTTATTGTAAATTTTATCTAAATTACATAAATATTGTTGACGTGTAAAGACAGTTTAGTATTATTTACTCCCTCTCGCTTAATAGGTCAGTTTATTATAATTTACAAAATCTAATGCATTCATTCATACAATATGATTCTCCAAGTATGAAGAGTCGAAATATACAAAACTCCCAAAATTATCGCAAAGTATAAACTTTCTTCTTCAGCATTTTCCTATTGGGGTAAATATCATGAAAGATTCAGATGGGATATTTTCTTTAAACAGTATTATAGAAGATCAAATGGGATTATCTGAAAAAGAGAAACAAAGAAGACGCTTGAAAGAAAATACATGGATAAAGAGAAATGGTGAAACAGATATATTTCTATTAACAGAAAATTTAACTAGGAAAATATTGAAGAATTTACATAAAAGAAATGGGCATATAGGAGCTAGGAAATTGTGGTTATTATTCAGAGAAAATTACATCAGTAAAGGGGACCAAAGTCTTTCAAAAACAATCACCAGAACATGTCATATTTGTCAATTGGGAAAAAGCAAACACATGAGAAATGAGAACATTGCAAAATCTATAGTAACAACTAAATATGGGGAGATAATTGCTATAGATTTTCTATTAGTGTTTTTAAATGAAACTCACGGTCTCTAGTTAATTCCACAATATAATACAAGTTATTGAAAATTCTAAAAAAATGACAATTGTTTCGATAATTTCATAGATTTTCTAAGCAACTTAATACCTGGTTAGCAAGGAAGTTGACACATTTTAATAGTGGCTGATTTATTTTCTAAATTTGTAAAATTATACCCTACAAAGACAACGAAATGTAAAGTTATCATGGAAAAATTGTCAGAATATATACAGGAAGTAATAAAATCTGAGAATTGTATAATAGATAATGCTATCTATTTCACAAATGAAAAGTTTAAGAAATTTTGTAGAAAAGTCCTATCCTTATACAATGCTTTAAGTAATATCATACAGGGTGTCCCATTCTACAGCACGCAAATACCACGATACCAGCCAACCCAAACTTTCACACAGCCAATAGAATGGGATAGCAATTTTTAAATGACACAACCTCAGTATGTCATTAACCCGGCCAACAACAATGCTCATTATGCCAACATAATATACCAGCAACAGTGCTGAACACGCCAACAACAATGCTCAACGAGCACCTAACCTAAAACCAATACCTACATAGAATGTCATCTAACTACCAGCGATGAGGAATTTTTAGGATAATACAGCAGCTTGCAAAAAAAATAAAGACACCCCAGCTAGGTGTGCTCTATGCGATGGTGCTCATCCTGCTACCTACAAAGGCTGCGAATTCTACCAAAAACTGTTTAAACTTTATAATACAAACAATCGACTAAATATTCAACACATTGCAAACACCGCATCGAACAGTTCCACAAATCCAATGCAGATGCCACACATACATCAACCACAGAAGGCATGTTCCAACAACTAATCCAACAGAACAGCATGGTTCTAAACATGCTCACGGCGCTTATTAGCAAAATTCAATAAGTTTCTTAACATTGCAAAGTGGAATAGCCTTCTACAACATAAAAACGAAGTTGAGCTATTCCTCCATTATAACAAATTTGATATCCTATTATATATATATAATCTGAAAACCCATCTACCACTTAGTGGTGTAGGGTGTTATGTTTATTTTCCTTTCATGAATTTTTTCCATTCTTTTCTGTTCAGATCTAAGTCCTTGGCCTCGTTCCAGTTTCTTCCTCTTTTTTCCAGTAATCCAGCTATTACTTTATCCCACGTTTTCCTTGGCCAGCCTCTCTTTTTATTTTTCACAACCTGTGCTTTCCACACTCTCTTAACCGGTCTTCTTTCATCTATACCCTGTAAATGTCCCCACCATTGCAGTTGTCTTTCTTCTATAAATTCTAAAGTAGCTTGTATCTTTAGGTCTTTTCTTATATGTATGTTTTTCATTACACCTATTCCTCTTAAATATTTCATTTCTGTCGCCTGTATTTTACTTTTTTGTTGTTCTGTTAATATCCATGTTTCGCAGCCAAATGTGAGGATTGGTCGGTATATTGTTTTGAATACTTTTAATTTAGTATCTTTAGATATTTCTTTTTTATTTATGAACTTAGTGTTTATGGTATAGTATAGTTTGTTAGTTTTAACTACTCTGTTATTAATATCGGCTTCTTGTGTTCCGTTTTCGTCTATTGTTGTTCCAAGGTATTGAATATGTTTTATCTGTTCTATTCTGTCGGATTCTATGTATATATTTATTTCTTCTTTTTCTCTTCCAATGACCATCACTTTGGCTTTATTTTTGTTTATATTCTTACCCATATCTAACAGTACCATATTCCACACATTCATATTTTCTTGTATCTCTTTTCCATTTTTGTCTATTAATATCACGTCGTCTGCAAATACTCCCTCACTGATGTTTACTCTGCATAATTACAAATGGCATACACATACTTTTTTACTTAGTGTTGTGCATCTCGTAATAATCTCGTCCATGTATATAATAAATAATAATAATAATAATAACACGCTTTTATTGACCACACAAGTTTTACAGCAACTAAAAATTACATTACAAAAGGTGGTCAAAAGGCAGAGTTCAGAGCTTACCTAATCTGTAACAATTAGCCAAGTTCTGCTCTTCCACTCAACCTTTCTAATGTACACAACTATGTGAATTACAAATACAAAAATACAAATATAAAAAAGTACACAGGGTTCGGTCCTGATACCTATACCATACTGGTGTGTTGATATCAGCTCCTATTATTTTAATAATTTAGTAGTGAACATTTATCAAAATTTGTATTTAGTTTGTGTAAGTGTACCAACAACGTTATCAACTTTGAGGAAAACCAGTGAGTTATGTTTTTTCTTCCCCATAATTTGATGATATATTCAAATCCATACATAAACACAATCATATAGGATAGTTTTTAAATATCTTATCGCTTGGGCAGCCGGTTTTAATAGCCGGACTGTTCAATAGCGAACAGGACCGCATTTAAACAAATGTCCATTAATATATTATCAACAACAATGAACGTAGAAACGATTGAGTCTTCTGACTACAGAAGTACTCAAACTATAACTCATCCCATCTCTCAACCTACCTACTCACAAACAGCGTCTAAGAAATTTTACCCATCAAAAGCACTGGCCCGCATATTTCCATCTTTAGACGGTGTGAAATTAGAAGAATATGTATATGCACTAGGCCCCAAAGTTCAACCAAAAACTATAACGTTTGCATCAAGAATTTCAAACAACCGAATTTGCATATATTTATCAAGTAAATCTACATTAGAAGAATATTTAACAAATGATGGTAAAATATCTATAAATAACGAAATTATATCAGCAAGAAGATTGATTACCCCATCAAGTCGAATTTTACTATCAAATGTTTATCCCTCTATTCCCGATGAAACTCTAGAGGCAGAATTAAAAAATATGGGCTTCAATTTGCTATCACCTGTAAGTTCCGTAAGAGCGGGTTTTTGTAAAACAGAATATGGCCATATCGGTAGTTTCCGACGTCAAGTATACTCGACTCCTCTACAAGACGATACAAATATCCCAGATTCATTCCTAGTCACCCATGAGAACACTTCCCACCGTATCTTCTTGTCCATCGACGAAATATCCTGTTTTAAATGTAAACAGCCTAGTCATATAGCATCTCAATGCAAAATAATCTCCACTACTCCAATTGAATCACATGCCTCAACTACTGATATTCATAACTCAAATTTATCAACATTGCCATCAGAACCCGAAACATTACCAAATTCACAGGAAAATAGAACTGTATCTCATCCAACATCCTCCTCTAATCCAATTCAACAAATATCTGTACCACTCACTTCGAGTCTACAAGACGATACAAATATCCCAGATTCATTCCTAGTCACCCATGAGAACACTTCCCACCGTATCTTCTTGTCCATCGACGAAATATCCTGTTTTAAATGTAAACAGCCTAGTCATATAGCATCTCAATGCAAAATAATCTCCACTACTCCAATTGAATCACATGCCTCAACTACTGATATTCATAACTCAAATTTATCAACATTGCCATCAGAACCCGAAACATTACCAAATTCACAGGAAAATAGAACTGTATCTCATCCAACATCCTCCTCTAATCCAATTCAACAAATATCTGTACCACTCACTTCGAGTCTACAAGACGATACAAATATCCCAGATTCATTCCTAGTCACCCATGAGAACACTTCCCACCGTATCTTCTTGTCCATCGACGAAATATCCTGTTTTAAATGTAAACAGCCTAGTCATATAGCATCTCAATGCAAAATAATCTCCACTACTCCAATTGAATCACATGCCTCAACTACTGATATTCATAACTCAAATTTATCAGCATTGCCATCAGAACCCGAAACATTACCAAATTCACAGGAAAATAGAACTGTATCTCATCCAACATCCTCCTCTAATCCAATTCAACAAATATCTGTACCACTCACTTCGAGTCAAGTTAAAAGAAAATCATCAGATCGACAATCTCCAGAAATTGACAATAACAGAACCTCAATTTGCAAAACCTGTTACCCAGCCTCCAAAAAAAAACAAATAAAAAAAACCCATACAAGAACTACTTAAGCCCACTAAATCTCTTATCGATGATCCCGACTCTCGTTTTCCTCTTAACTTCGACCAGCTCATTGATCTATTTGAAAACTGCTATGGTACACCCAATCCCGAATTGATTGCTCAAAATTACACCAATGACTTGCCAGCACTGTGTAAAATGCTTGAAGAAATATATCCACATATTTCTGATCGCAGTATTAAAATCAGATGCACTAAAATTCGAAAAAAATGTAAGCATACTTGTAATCCTCAATCTACTGACACTGAAAGCGATTCATCACAGGACACTTATTGAGAATCAAATATTTTAATTCTATTTTTTTTTTCATTGCGTTCAATAATATAGTGCAGTGGAACATCAACGGCGTATACTCACATCTAGAAATGCTACAAATATTAATATCAGAGCAAAACACATCAATAATATGTTTACAAGAAACAAATTTCACAAATATTAAGACTTATACACCTAAAAACTTCAACGGGTTTTTTCTGAATAGATAAAACAGGGGACGAGCCAGCGGCGGCGTATCAATTTATGTTAAAAAAGAGATAGAATCATGTTTAATTCCATTTGTAACTAAATTAGAAGTAATTGCAGTTCGCATACAAGGCATAACCAAATTAAATATATGTAACATATATCTTCCTTCCAGTAAGGATATTAATGTTGAGAGCTTAACCAATCTTACTGATCAGATTCCTCTTCCTAGACTAATTGTCGGAGATTTCAATAGTTATAATGTATATTGGGGTTCCCCTTATAATGACCCACGTGGTAAAATAATATACGACGCAATTGAACAAAATAATTTATCACTCCTAAACGATGGCCGTCCCACACGCTTCAACAGTTATAATGGTAACTTCTCACACATAGATTTAAGCTTTTCCGATTCCAACACAGCACTTAACCTTACTTGGAACGTACTTTCAGATCTTCACGGAAGCGACCATTTTCCAATAATTTTGACAAATAACCGATATAACCAGACATCACATCACCCTATTAGTAAATCGAAAATAGTGAATTATTGAATAAATTTATGTCCATCATCACAAAAGCCGCGGATATAGCGATAGGTAAATCTTCTCTATCTCACAATGGTCCCACCGTACCATGGTGGAATAATGCATGTAAAGAAGCGATAAAATTGAGTAAACAAGCATTTAATAAGTATAAAAAACATAATACCCCATAAAATCAACAACAATTCAAAAATCTCAGAGCTAGAGCGCGGTACATAATAAAAAGATCTAAGAAAGAATCTTGGATAAACTTTGTATCTCGCATAAACATCTCTACGCCTCCCACAGAAATTTGGAATACAATCAGACGAATATCTGGTACCTACTCCAATTTTAATATTAACATACTGACAGAACAAGGACAAGATCTAACGAGTACTCAGGAAATTTCCGATACATTAGCAAACACTTTTGAACAATTTTCCAGTAATACCAATTATGACAGTAAATTCCTTGAGTATAAACATCTCACTGAAAGACTCAATCCCATTCGTACCGATTCCAACAATAATTCTCCCCTTAACACTCCCATTTCGTTGGATGAGTTCTACGAAGCTCTGAAAGAGGTCAAAGATAGTAGCCCCGGTCCAGATAATATTCCAACAGCATTCATAAGGAACCTTTCCAACCAAGCGTCAATATTCTTATTAAATATTTTCAATTATTACTGGCTTCAACAACAATTCCCTGATACTTGGAAGGAAGCGGCAATAGTACCGATCTTAAAACCAAACTGCCCCAAAAATACTGCTAATTCCTATAGGCCTATCTCCCTTACCTCTGTGACTGCAAATTATTAGAAAAAATAATTAATAACCGACTCGTTTGGTTCCTGGAATCCAACTCCTTACTAATCAGGGAACAAAATGGTTTTCGAAAAGGACGCTCAACAATTGATAATATAATTGACTTAGAATCCGACATTCACGAAGCATTCCTTAACAAGCAAAAAGTTCAAGCCGTATTTTTTGACATCAAACGTGCATATGATACAGCTTGGAAGCATGAAATTTTATTAAAATTAGACGATTGGGGAATAAATGGAAATATGCTCGCATTCATTAAAAACTATTTACATAAACGATCCTTTCGTGTGAAATTGAACGGGCATTTCTCGAATAACAAAGAACTAGAAAATGACACCCCTCAAGGCTCGATAATAAGCGTAACACTATTTTTAATCGCAATGAACGATATTTTAAATAATCTTGAAAAGCCATTGAAGGGGAAATTATACGCAGATGATTTGGTTTTATATATTAAGGGTAAAAACATAAACTACATGACGTCTGTCATGCAGCAACATATTCGACATCTTGAAACCTGGTCTGAGTCTACAGGATTCCAAATCTCCACTGAGAAAACCAAATACATAATTTTTTCAAAAAATCCATTTTTCTTCAACCCTACACTCAAGTTATACAACAATAATTTGAATCTTTGTGATCATATAAAATATCTCGGTATGATTTGGGATTACAAGCTGACTTGGACAACTCACATTAACGACCTGATTTGTAAAATTCACAAAAGCTCTAATCTGCTCAAAATACTATCTAATAGAAATTGGGGCGCCGATTCAACGTCTTTAATACGTATATATCGTTCACTAATTAGATCACGTCTTGTTTACGGATGCGTAGCCTACTCGTCAGCGAAAAAACAGTACTGAATCTTCTAAATCCAGTTCAGAATACTGCGATCAGAATTTGTCTGGGTGCATTTCGTTCAAGCCCCTCTGAGAGCCTTCTCAGTGAAGCATCCGAAACCCCCCTCCACCTCCGACGGATTTACCTTAGCCTCTCTTATGCGATCAGTATAACTGCAAATCACAATCACCCAGTTTATGACAACACCTTCTCCAATCGTTATACGGCTGACTATGAAAAGAGGAAAAGAACAGATCCACCACTTTATGAAAGAATTAACAGATCCCTCAACCTTCTAAATATATCTATTCCTCCAACGATTCCTCAATTCATTTCCTCCCCTCGTCCATGGATAATAAAACCACCATTATGCGATACATCGTTGACAAGCTTCGATAAGAACGAAACAAACCATACCCTAATTAGAGGAAAATATCTTGAGAAAATATCTTCATCTAAAATGGATACTGGAGTTGGAGCCGCACTTGTAACACCAAATGCAATAATCAAATTTAGACTACCTCATATTACAACCACTCTAGTTGGAGAACTGTATGCGATATTTCAAGCTCTAGTCCATGCCAATAGAGAAAATTTAGAACACTTGTTCATAGTAACGGATTCATTGAACTCAATTGAAAGTTTGCGCCAGACATATCCATCAAATCCAATACTGACACTAATTAAGCAAAAACTATCCCAGCTATACAATTCAGGAGCAGTTATACAGTTTTTATGGGTGCCTTCACACACAGGAATAGACGGAAATGAGCAAGCCGATGCAGCAGCCGAAACTGCAATTCAGGATCCTAATGCCACCGAAGTCACGAGAACTATGACGTCAGACATCAAAATACATATTAAGGCATCGGTTAACAACGCCTGGCAACTTCAGTGGTCTCAATCTCACGATAAACTTAGGCTGAATCCACATGCATCCGTGATCACGGACGTACGTGTCCGTTTCACGGATAGCCGAAAATATGATCATCCACATGTGTCACTCCGTTCACGCATTCGTTTATGGTACCAAACGTCAAAACAACCTCAAAATATTCTAATCTTTTTGTCATTACCGTAGGACTGATTCACCGATCTTCTTAAATTATGAGTGTTTGTCGTGTTAGTGTAAATAATAGGACTTAATTATTTCCTGTTAAAACATACAATTAGTGAATGCTCCTTCCTGGGCACAAAGCAATTTAGAGAAAAACATAAAAATAGCATACCTAATGTATCTGCAAAACAATAGGCTTATCACACAAAACCCACAAAAAGAGCAATGTGGACAAGACAAATTTTTATGGAGGAATCTTTTCTAGACTCGACATTTTTTTAACCTAGGTAAAAAATTCTTTTCAAAAGTAGTCGGCGAATCACCAGAGAAACGTAAACAAAATAATAACCTAACCTCAATCACGCATGAAAAGTTAAAATTAACCAACTTCAATCCGTTGTGACCTTGAAACATACGTGATTTTGATCCCTAAAATTTCATTAGTTGATATTGATCACGTGTTATACAACGGATACGTATCACGGATGCATGTGGATCCAGCCTTAGAGAAGTGAAAAAAACAGTTAAACCGTGGAGGAGCGTTCCAGAAAATAGGAAGAAACAAGTTATCTTGACCCGTATTCGAATAGGTCACACCCGATTTTCCCATGAACACTTAATGTCAAAATCCGAACAATCCCGATGTACAGTATGTCACTGCCCTTTAATAGTCAAACATGTATTAATAGACTGTCCAAAGTTTTCTCAGCAAAGAGTGTCATTTAACATCCCACCTACTATGTACCATTTGCTCGGAGAAGAAGTCAATATGGAAAACTTGATAGCTTATCTACGAACTATTCAGTTTTTGCACAAAATTTGAAAGTTTAATATTATAATCGTTTGTGTTCTTATACCTGTAATACCTGTAGTACTATTTAATATGTATTATTGTAACATTTGGTAGTGCTAATAACCTAAAGGGTTAATGCGCTTTATTTTTCTTAAATAAAAAAAAGTACACAACTATGTAAATTAACGAATAAGTTCAAGCACATCAAGACAATATCCACTGAAATAGTAAAAAAATAAACAACAAAAACATTAGTCTAGTTTAAGCCTGCCATTAATTAAATCCATTTTAACCGTATACTTAAATTTATAGAATGAAAATGTTAAGTAGTAATTGGGTATCCTATTTAGTAGCCTGGTTATATAAAACGAAAAAGACCCCTGAAACAATTTGATTTTGTGGATAGGTGGAGTCAGTTTATACTTATGTCTAATGTTAATATTATGAACGTCAGTTCTAAAAGTTATTTTGTTATATAAATATGCGGGTGTATACGTTTTAATAATTTTCATAAACAAAGTGCAAGCATGTAAGGCACGTCTCTGAATGTGATCCCTTCTGCGCAATCCACAAATAAATCGAATTCAAGAATTCTGAATTCTTTGTAATCTTGTCTCATCATATTTAAATAAACATGGCCCATAAACTGTGTCTCCATAATTAGCATGTGATAAAACAAGACTCACAAAGCATTTTTTTGTTTAACAGATCTTTATTTGCATATAATAATTTAAGCTACTATAAGCTGCTCTAGCAATATCGGACACATGAGAGCTAAATTTGAACGACTCGTCAATGAGAATGCCTAAATTTTTGGCACAACTTTCTAGCCGGAGATCTTCACTGTCAATTTTTATTTTAATGTGATTACGAGATCGGTTTTTTGTAGCGGTGCGTCCAAATAGAAGCATTTTGGATTTAGTGGGATTAACAGTTAAGCAATACATTCTGGATATATTTATTAACGATTCAATATCGATGTTAATGCTATTGCAGGAAGCCTCAATGTCTTGTTCTGGAAAAGAAAGTTAAAGTTGAGTGTCATCTGCGTAGGTATGTACTGTGCAAAACTTTAGAGATAAGGAGAATAGCGAAGTATATATTACAAATAGGAGTGGGCCCAAGATTGACCCTTGAGGTACATCAGCTTGAATATAACGAAATCCTGAGACAGTATTATTTAGCACAACAGCTTGGCATCTGTTGTGTAAGTAGTTTTTAAGCAACGACACTGCTTCAGGTGAGAACCCAATGTACTTTAAAAGAGCTAGAAGGGTATTATGATTAATTAGGTCAAAGGCCTTGGAATAATCTAAAAGAATTAAAACAGTTAACAAATTGTTATAAGTTGCTCTATGGATATCATCTGTGACCTTTAATAGAGCAGTAGTACAACTAAAACCTGGCCTAAACCCGGACTGACATGGCGGGAGTAACCAAAATGCGTTTAAATAGTCACGTATTTGCTTGTCAAGGAGTTTTTCAAAAACTTTTGATAGACAACCGTGAATACTAATTGGACGTAAATCGGAGAAGTCTATAGGTGAAGAGATCTTAGGTAACGGAACCACAAAAGCCTTTTTCCAAACTGCTGGGTAAGTATTTGTAGAAATAATAAAATTAAAAATGTGCTTCAAATAAATTAACAAGAAAGGACAACCGTATAATAACATTTTACAGCTGATATGATCAGCACCAACAGCTTCAGACTCAGATAATAATTTGTGATATACATCATCTTCAGTTACTTCTCAAAATGCGAAGTTACCTGCATTAGTTTTAATATTACTATTAAAATAGTTTATTAGATTATTATCGGGTATTTGAACGGTATTAGTTATTTTAACAAAATAATAATTAGAAATGCCTGTGGATATGGTGTACACACTATATGCAAATTGAGTGAATGAAAACGACGAATACTCAGTGTGTATTAATTTATTACTTTTAGGCTAAGCGCTTTCGGCTGTTAAGCCATTATCAAAGCCGTCGTCATTTAAAAAGTAATTGTCAAAGACATCAAGCCGATCAAATACTTTGAGTTTTTTAATTTTGAGTGTATTTACATCTTATGAATATAATTTTACACCCTTATAATAGGGTATTTAAAGTGAGTATTGATTCTTGTATTTGATCGGCTTGATGTCTTTGACAATTACTTTTTAAATGACGACGGCTTTGATAATGGCTTAACAGCCGAAAGCGCTTAGCCTAAAAGTAATAAATTAATACACACTGAGTATTCGTCGTTTTCATTCACTCAATTTAAAATAATAATTAATTTTATTAATGTCGGACAAGTGGGGAGGGATTACACAGTTAGCTTTTTTATCATAAATGTCAAGGGATTTTAACTCTTTCCAGATGTTTGATTTCGTTTGCGTAGTTAGTTTGAACTCTAAATAAGTTTTTTTTCTAGTTTGACTGTCCTATTTGTTAAATTTCTGAGATCTTTATAATAATTGAAATGGACCAAGTTTTTATTCTTTTTAAATCTTTGTAAAGCTTTATTTCTTAACGACATCATTAGCTTAAGATTTGAAGTGAGCCACGGTGATTTAGGTTTTGTTATTTTAACTGTTTTTATAATAGCATGACGGTTAAAGACGTCTAAAAATAATTTAGAAAAACACTCAATCTTGTTATCCACTGTACTGCTTCGAAAGATATCATCAAAGTTGGTAGCAATCAGATCAGCACAAAAATCATTGAGTACAAAATTTGAAAAATCTCTAAGTGTAAAACTTAGGGCCGTCTTGAGTTTTTTTGTAGCCAAAGGAGCAGGTAACTAAGTGAAGATTGGTATCGGTTAGTAGTGTAACAAAGCGGGTTCAAGAACATAGATAGGGTAAACAGTGTGTATGAGAGAGATAGTCGTGACGTAATAGATAGTGTGAGTCGTAATCCGTGACGTCACTATATGTTGTGACGTCATTGTTTTGATGTGATTTTTATGACGTAAGCATTGAATATATTTAATTAAAAATTTTTCGTTTCAAGTGAGATTCGATCTCTCGACCTGCCTGATCAAATTTATCAATTCATCGACTATGTCAACGAATCTATCAGATCACTACAGAGTTGAAGTCAAGGAATGTATTTAACCGATGATGCACATTCGTTAGGGCATTGCGCAAGCAACTCGATAACATATATACAGAATGTACCAAATAAGACGTTAGAAAATATAAAGATATCTTATTTTTTGTGTACAAAAAAGATACAGGATGTAGTAATAATGATACCGTATTGTTATATACGGGTATACGGGATGTAACTCGACGCCCCACCGGAGCCTCTGGAGACTATTACAAGAAGTGACATCATAGAAGCTTCTGGAGACTAAGAAGCCTGGAGACTAAAGAAGTGACGTATCGTGACCTAATAGAAGATATTTTTTTAAATCTTATGGCTTTGGGCATGCGCAATGGTTGTGCTTCTTTTATAATGATTGTGAAGTGTTTGTATGCCATCACAAGACATTAAAAATATGTATTTACAGTATATTGCGAAAGAATAAATCTTCTTTCAAGACATTGTGTTTCAATAAATAATTTTATATTGTATTAATTGAAATATCATATTTGGGTAAGTTTTATGTGTCATATTTGATAAATTATCTTACAATAGAAAACATTATTTCCCCTGAATGTATCATCATCATGCTATAAAGTCAGATCTACTGATAATTATTTAAGTTTTATGTGTCATATTATATCGATGGTTGCGAAAGGACATTATTTTGAACATGCGCAATGGTTGCAGAAGTGCTTCTTTTATAATAAATGATTGTGAGAAGATGTGTGTTTGTATTACAATGTCATCAGAAGAGTGTAGACGTAAATTGGAGGAATTTACTAAAAGTACTCAAGAATTGAAAAAAGATATTTCATTTTATGATAAGAATAAACTGATAAAGCAATTGGAGTGAATGTGCTTGTGGGATAACGTCTTTAAAAATCGACAGCTGCCGTCTACACAATATCCACTATACAGAATTAAACGTACTACAAATAATGAATAGCACAATGGATGAGGATGCCATCATGGATGACATTAATAATGTTTTTGCAATGACATGTGTAATTTTAGCAACAATATTTCGTACATGAAAAAAAATGCATCAGTTTGTTGGATGTCAAATTCCACAGAATCGCTGTTATTGAATGATTTTACGTAAGGAACATAGGTGTGAAAATCTTGTTTTCTTATCGACTCGTCATATTGTGGATCTCGGTAAAGGTCAAATATCGAAGATATTTTCGTAGGTGGTGGATGCTCATTAGAACGCACGTACTTTCTTTTTTGGGTCATTCTTTAACTTTAATCCGATTGCTTTGAGGAACGCTCGATTTGTAGGAGTAAGGTTCGTTCGTTAGAATGATCTGCTAGAGACTAATTTGGTTGCAGATGATGAGGAACTTTTATAATCGTTGATAAGTAGACCCATTAACGTTCCAATAGATGTAAAAGTAGCGTGCTTTTTTCTCCTCGAAAATTCACCGGTTTAAGATCTTGATTTCGTTTGTGCTGCTCACAGGTAAATAAATCGGATTATTCGGTCGTTCGTTGATTGCATAACCTGGGTCCACTGTAATTGGGAAACTGAATATTGTATGAGCAGGCTTATCTCCGTCAAATAATCCTTCAGCAATATTGAAGTCGAATAGTAAAGTTGATATTTTACAAATGTTAACAGGTAGATCAGAACGGTGGACTTTACCAGGATCTAGTATCTTTGGTGAAAATCCAACTATTTTACCCAAACTATCCGAGTATTCAAAATCGATGGCGTGCTGTCGACTGTAAATTTCACACCGAAGAGTATTGTTGTTAGGCTTCAAAGATATATCGGCCACAGTTGCATTTGTCTTCAATTTTAATTGATCGATGAGATAAGCTTCAATATCAGATATTTCGTAGCATCCTGATGGGAAGTTAATGATGAGCACCTTCTTCCGAACATTTTTATTGTAGAAATAAAATTTCTCACCATCGATATTCGATATAGATTGATACGAATGAAACCCCAACACACCAATAAAGTACTCTTTTTCAATTTTCAATATTATCGGTGTGGGTGGAATGAAGGAGAACTCGTTTGAAGTGGACGTTAAGTTCAACAGTTGAGACATGACTGCTGTGATGTTTATGGGGTGTATAAATTTAAATAAAACTACCAATTTAGGATAAATTTTATTCTTTACATTTTTTTATATAATAATTACATGTATGACAGTTGCGTTGTGAGCTCACCGGGCCATCAACATGAGTACGTTGATCTGGTCTTTTGTAATGCACAAAGCAAGGCAAACAAATTTGCAAGTTGAAATTGGATTGATATTCTTGAGGTAATTTGTGCCAGTTGTCTAATAAATCTCAAGGTTTAACTCGTTCTACCAAATACTTTAGAGGAATAGTTTCCAATTCGGCACTTGTAAAAGAGGACAACTGTCTTTCGCTAACCAACCATGCTTCAGACATTATAGAGGAATTGCAAACACAAATGTCCACAGTTGATCTGATTGTAATTTTGGTACTGCTCGTAATTGTAGAATATTTTACTGTCGGTCAGGTAAGTGACAAGTTCTCTGGAAGGGTTCAGATTACCAAATGAATCGAAATATTCAACGCAGTTATTTATCTTTCTATATGCTACCCAATGCGTGCCTGGGTTTTTAGACACATCCAAATTTAGTATCGTCGAGGTCCGTTTTTCGGCAGAGAATCGCGCCTGTACACACCTCTAAAATATTTTATTTTTAATAATTTGGCAAACTTGATTAATTCATAGCCGAATAGTGCTCTATTGGGTAGCTTCAAAGTTTTTTTTTAAGAATAAACCATATCCACCTTTAGCGTTCTTCCGCAAATACAATCCTTTACCTATAGACTCCATAGTTTTATTATGACGATGATCTTCTTCCAATTTCTTTTGAGCATTTTTTGCATCGATGACAGTCTTCGCAATGCCCGCAGCACCACCTGATAATGCTCCTAAAGCTGAAAGTCCAGCAAATAGAGGAATTAGAGGTAAACATCCTCCAGATTTATTCGAGGCATTAGCACATGTTTTGGTCCTCCAAATTTTTGAATAAGAGATGTTGCTGCTCGCAATGCAAACATCGCTGTATCTGCCACCTTCATAACCACATCACGATGAAAAGATCGACGCTTCTTCATACCCATTCCCAACTTGCGTTTAACCTTTTGACTTTACTCGCTCCCAAGCGGCGTTTTCTAGTACCAAATCGGCTTTGTGACGATCTGTGAGTGACTTGTTAGTTGCGTATGCGATATCGTGATTTTTGCAAGCTGCGTCGAGAGCGTTGAAACCTTTATCTCCTCGTAGTAGTCGTTTTTTCAGACGCGTTCCAGCTATATAAGTAGAGGAATTAATATTGTGAAGAAATAAAAATAGTAAAACTTACGTCCACAGTATTGGTAGCCAGGAAAATGAAGCTCAAAAGGCAAATTGTTTATGAGCGAATTTAGCACACCTTCACCTTCGTGAATCAACATGAAGACTGGCTATTTGCTCACGATGGAATCTATAATTATAGCTGCACTGTTTGAAAAAGTACCATAAGATGGAGATTGTTAAACAGAAGCAGTCAATACCGATTGAAAATTTCGATAGCGTTTTGGAAGATAGACGTAGTCGAAAACATGGACTTTTATTACCTGATTCGTTTCGTGCTATTGTTTGCGGCTCCAGCGGATGTGGGAAAACAAATATTGTGCTATCATTGCTGTTCAATCCAAACGGTGTGAAATTTAAAAATGTCTACGTTTATTCTAAATCTCCATATCAACCAAAATACCAACTGCTCGAAGAAGTATTGACTGATGTAAAAGGTGTGGGATATTATCCGTTTAAAGAAAACGATGAAATTGTAAGTCCTGCACAATCCAAACCGAATTCGATTTTCATTTTTGATGATGTGTCTGCGACAAACAACAAACCATTCAAGAGTATTTTTCGATGTGTTGTATGCATAAAGGTATCTATGTCAGACTTATTCGAAAGTACCAAAGCACCTAATACGTGATAACTGTAATATGATTGTAATGTTTAAACAGGATGAAATTAACCTCAAACATGCCTTCAACGAACACGTTTCCCCCGACATGTCATTTGAAGAATTCAAGAAAATGTGCTCTGAATGCCGAAATGATAAATATGGCGCTTTGGTTATTGTCAAAGACTTTGATTTACAAGATGGCAGATATCGTAAAGGATTCGATATGTATATAAAAATATAATAATTATTCAACCACTCATTTTTCATTATGATGCCACACCTGATGCAGATGCTGTGCGAAAACAAAAAATTGCAGATCTGGAAAGAATTATTAGAAAAAAGTATTTTATCTTTTAAACTGAACAAAACTGAGCATGATGAGACACTAAATAGAATTTTCAAACCTATATCTAGTCCACTCAAAGATATCGTAAATATTATGAATACATCTAAGGAAAACAAGCAGATTATAGCAGCCTCACCATCACCACAGCCCACATCGTCTAAAGAGAAAAAAGAACATGTTCCCAATTTTCTCAGTGATGAAGAATTATACAGTTATGATCCGAAAAAGGAATCAGTATTTACGGATGATGGTGAACCTCAAGCGAATACTAGTGAACATTTCTCACCACGAACAGTCAACGAGTACATCGAACAATATCCTACAATGGGCCGACAATGTGTCATCGATTTCTTTAACGAAGACTCACAAATCGATGATTTGTATGGTCCAAAGTATAATGCTGAAAACGATCAGTAGACTCTGGGGAATAAACGCATAAACTTTGACGCAAAAAACGGAGATATATTCGTAGAAGGAGATAAAGGATGGGATAGAATACCAGGTACTCCAGGTCTTTACCAATTACTTTTCTACGAACACCCCAAATATACCGAAGATGATTTACCTACATACAAAATTATATTGGAATGAACGGGGATTCATTTAAAAAAGATAGAACACTAAAAGGTTCTCAGCGGTGGAAGTATATTAATATTATTAAAAAGCAATTTATTATAAGACGAAACACTACCACTGCCATCGTAGGTAAAGGTTAACCCGATCACATCTTGAGCTATAATGATAAAGATATAGAATGCATTTACTGGAAGAATGTAAACGAGATTGTTGAAAGACTAAGAGAGTTAATAGCTTCTAAGGATGCAGGTAACACTTCAAAATGATAATGAGATTGTTTCCATTATACATGAACTACGTGAAGCTGATTATATATATTAGATATATTGATGTATTTTACGCATTTTCAACATGAGTCTCGACAAGTTTGGTCGACGTTCTGATGCATATAAAAAGAAGTTTAATACAAATATGATTGAAGCACGATTAAAAAAACTCGAATTAGCTGATTTGTCTTTGAACACAAGCATTCAGCAAATAAATGACATCATGAAATCATTGATGAGTAATGTATCAACTCAAGAGTATGTAGATAATGCAATAGAGTCAAATAGTCAATCTATATTGAACAACCTCAAAAAAATAAAAGACAAATTTTATGCAATACACAATGACTATTATTCAAAAATTGCTAATCTTAATACAAACATTATTCAAATGTCAACAAAAAAATACGTTGAGGATCTCATTTCAAAGTCAAATGATAAACAGATACGTCAATTAACAGAAACCTATCACACAAAGTGTCTAATCAGCTTTAGAGGCACAAAGAAATTTAACAAGAACTTCTATCTTTTGGATACGGAAGGTACCGCGTTTGTATCTTTTATTGTAAAATTGAAAGCTGTAAACATTACGCTTCTGATGGGAGTGTTTTATTGAAGAATAATATGGAATATCAGTATCATCAGTTAAGTGGACTTACCATAAAGAAGAACGATAAAGTAGAATTTAAATTGGGTAGTCGAGATTATTTTTGCATGGATCTTCTCGTACAATGTAATTTAGAAGAATAATCTGCTAAGAGTGAGAAGTTTAACCGCAGATAAACGAATTGACCTTGTAATTCAGATATAACAAATTAAGTTGAAGTTCTTTGTTCACTACACATCATGTCTGCAGACAAGATTCAACTTGTTAAGGAATTGCATAAACCGATTCGACGAAATTATCCACGCCGACGGACAATAATCAAAGGTCTTGATGACTTACGGCAAATGGATCTAGCTGAAATGAGACCGTATGCAAGACATAATAAAGGATTTAAAATGATTTTGGTAGTAATAGACTGTTTCTCGAAATTCATGTGGACTCGTCCGCTCAAGACTAAAAAGGGTGAAGAAATAACTCGAGCATTTTCAAGTATTATCAGGAGCGGCGGTAGAACGCCAAGGAACCTTCAATCAGATCAAGGAACGGAATTTTACAATACTAAATTCAAATGACTAATGAAAAAACATAATATCAATCATTATAGTACGTTTAGTACAAAGAAAGCGGCAATTGCAGAGAGAGTTATAAGAACGCTCAAAACGAAACTTTATAAACATTTCAGCTTAATTGGAAAATACAAATGGATCGATATTTTACCTCAAATCACAAAGGAATACACTGACACAAAACATAGTAAAACTGGATACAAGCCATCAGAAGTGAATGAAAGTAACGAAACATGTAGTAATATTAGAATTAATGCAGGTAACTTCGCATTTTGTGAAGTAACTGAAGATGATGTATATCACAAATTATTGTCTATTAGGTCTGAAGCTGTTGGTGCTGATCATATCAGTTGTAAAATGTTATTATACGGTTGTCCTTTCTTGTTAATTTATTTGAAGCACATTTTTAATTTTATTATTTCTACAAATACTTACCCAACAGTTCACTAAGATCTCCTTACCTATGGACTTCTCCGATTTACGTCTAATTAGTATTCTCTGTTGTCTATCAAAAGTTTTTGAAAAACTCCTTGACAAGCAAATACGTGACTATTTAAACGCAATTTCGTTACTCCCGCCATGTCAGTCCGGGGTTAGGTCAGGTTTTAGTTGTACTACTGCCCTATTAAAGGTCATATATGATATCCATAGAGCAACTGATAACAATTTGTTAACTGTTTTAATTCTTTTAGATTATTCCAAGGCCTTTGACCTAATTAATCATAATCTCCTTTTAGTTCTTTTAAAGTACATTGGGTTCTCACCTGAAGCAGTGTCGTTGCTTCAAAACTACTTACACAACAGATGCCAAGCTGTTGTGCTAAATAATACTGTCTCAGGATTTCGTTATATTCAAACTGGAGTACCTCAAGGGTCATTCTTAGGCCCACTCCTATTTGTAATATATACTTCGCTATTCTCTTTATCTCTAAAGTTTTGCACAGTACATACCTACGCAGATGACACTCTACTCTATCTTTCTTTTCCAGAACAATACATTGAGGTTTCCTGCAATAGCATTAACAAAGATATTGAATCGTTAATAAATATATCCATAATGTATTGCTTAACTGTTAATCCCACTAAATCCAAAATGCTTCTATTTGGTCGCACCGCTACAAAAAACCGATCTCGTAATCACATTAAAATAAAAATTGGCAGTGAAAATCTCCGGCTAGAAAGTTGTGCCAAAAATTTAGGCATTCTCATTGACGAGTCGTTCAAATTTAGCTCTCATGTGTCCGATATTGCTAGGAAAGCTTATAGTAGCTTAAAATTATTATATGCAAATAAAGATCTGTTAAACAAAAAAAAACTGAAAAAATGCTTTGTGAGTCAATTGTTTTATGACATGATAATTATGGAGACGCAGTTTATGGGCCATGTTTATTTAAATATGATGAGACAAGATTACAAAGAATTCAGAATTCTTGCATTCGATTTATTTGTGGATTGCGCAGAAGGGATCACATTTCTTCACATTTAATAACACTTGAATGGCTAAATATGAATCAGAGACGTGTCTTACATGCTTGCACTTTATTTATGAAAATTATTGAAACTTATACACCCGCATATTTATATAACAAATTAACTTTTAGAACTGACGTTCATAATATTAACATTAGACATACGTATAAACTGACTCCACCTATGCACAAAACCAAATTGTTTCATAGCTCTTTTTCGTTTTATATAACCAGGCTACTAAATAGGATACCCAATTACTACTTAACATTTTCATTAAAAAAATTTAAGTATACGGTTAAAATGGATTTAATTAATGGCAGGCTTAAACTAGACTAATGTTTTTGTTGTTTATTTTTTAACTATTTCAGTGGATCTTGTCTTGATGTGCTTGAACTTATTCGTTAATTTACATAGTTGCGTACTTTTTTATAGTTGTATTTGTAATTCACATAGTTGTGTACATTTGAAAGGTTGAGTGGAAGAACAGAAATTGGCTAATTGTTACAGATTAGGTAAGCTCTGAACTCTGCCTTTTGACCACGTTTTGTAATGTAATTTTTAGTTGCTGTAAAACTTGTGTGGTCAATAAAAGCGTGTTATTATTATTATTATTATTATTATTATTATTATTATTATTATTATTATTATTATTATTATTATTATCATTATTATTATCATTATTATTATTATTATTATTATTATTATTATTATTATTATTATTATTATTATTATTATTGAATAGGGAAAAGATATAAGGCTAATAATACCTAAGCTTTAATATTTGTAATATCATACCTTCTTTTTTTTCTATTCACATATATTAAGTCAATCACAAGGTCTAGCCAAAATTAATTATTAAACATCAGGTAGGCATCACGTGAAACGTAACTTCTTTCATGACGAAGCTAGCAATATCGAAACAATTGTCAATTTCTTAGAATTTTTTCAATACATTGTGGAATAAGCTAGAAACAGTTAGTTTCATTTAAAAAGAAGTTATATATGACACGTTCCATTCACTTGGTATTTCGTCGGCTGCTTCAATTTTATTGAATAATAATATATTTTAATGAAGGATATTAGATTTAGATTCTAATTTAGTATAACACGAAAATTTAAATATTGTAAGGAAACCGTAGTAGAAGCAGCTCTTCAACAGTCCGAGAGACAATCGAAGAAAAAAAGCAACAAAGACCACCAAGAACTGGAAAGCCACAGCAACAATTTACTACTCCCGTTAAAGACAAAAGGGAGTATAGACCTCAAATAAAGTAGAGGAGTACTTTTTACTGAACAAATCTCATCGGGCTACATGTAGGAGCGAACCACGTGTCCTTAGTGATATGATGAAATAAGTACACATGTATTTTATTATTAAATTATATTATTCTTTTGAAACATTCCTATGTTCAATTATGTCACTCTTCATTCCATTTTTTGATTAAAGAATTCACTTCCTTGGCTAACAATTCATTTTCTATAATGGTTGAGTGATTTCCTTCGAAAACTTTTACATCTACTGGGGAGTCGGCTATTTTTGATAGTCCATAATCATCTTCTATAACCTTAATTGCTTGTATACTTGGTTTATACAGTGTTATTGCCGATTTTAATTTATCGAAAGATTGTGTATGCTGCTCACATGCTTTAATCCTATGGTATATTCCATCTGTTAACATTCTATGGTAAGCTACGGTTTCGGGAGAGGTACCACCTTGTTTGATAATTTCTTCAGCTACTTTCAAACGATCATTCCAATTACTGCACTTGACTATTCTTTCCTAAAATATTAATTTTTTTGATTAATGACATTATTTAGTTACTCTCTGTAAATAAGCTAAGTCTAGTATCCATAGCAACTGAAGTATTGTAGACTGTAGATATTTGTCGTCAATTAAATTTCGATTTTCTACTACACCTGTTTTAGTCGAAATTTCAATAATTTTGACGTATTGGCCTGACCGTTCTTCGAAAGGAAAAACAACTACATTCCTGGCTGATACCAAGCAGAATATTGAATTACACCCCCTTTGAAAAAAATTTATATTTCATTTAGACAGCTCGTATTTTATGAAATTATATTCATTTTATTTCATACGACTAATACGGTCGCATTTATCTGAGGTGTTAGTTCGTAACTGAAAGTGAAGATGGCGCCAACTGACTACTTCTCGCTTGTGTAACGACACGAGCCAAGTTGTCGGAGGACGTAATCTTCAGTTCGGATTAGAGACTCTGAACTGAAAGGCATTACGGCATTCTTGAAGAGACCCAAGAAGGTCGAAACGCGTCAGTGTACTATGCTCTTCCGCTATCAGTTGCGAATCACCACAGATGTCCGTATCGGCAAAATGGCCGATCGACGTCACGGTTTTCGAAGGGGATGTAATTCAATATTCTGCGTGGTATTAGCCAGGAATGTAGTTGTTTTTCCCTTCGAAGAACGGTCAAGCCAATACGTAGAAATGATTGAAATTTCGACTAAAACAGGTGTAGTAGAAGTAGTAGAAAATCGAAATTTATATTTCATATATATATATATATATATATATATATATATATATATATATATAACAAAATATGTTCATCAAGAACTGGGTGTAGCAGTCAACAGTGGGGCTGGTGAGAAATCAAACAATTTTATTATTCATCAAGCTTTCAACCCTTGTTTGGGGTCTTCCTCAGGATGACTACAAATATTATATATTTAAAAACAATACGTTACAAAACATAGTCGTACTTACTAAAATGGATTGTCAAATCGACTATACCATAAAAGTTGGAAACAATAAAAACTCCATAAAGAATATATACATTTAAAAAACACTTAAAAATAACAATATATATTCTTTATGGAGTTTTTATTGTTTCCAACTTTTATGGTATAGTCGATTTGACAATCCATTTTAGTAAGTACGACTATGTTTTGTAACGTATTGTTTTTAAATATATAATATTTGTAGTCATCCTGAGGAAGACCCCAAACAAGGGTTGAAAGCTTGATGAATAATAAAATTGTTTGATTTCTCACCAGCCCCACTGTTGACTGCTACACCCAGTTCTTGATGAACATATTTTGTTAATATTCATCAGTCAAACGTACCAATACTTTTATATATATATATATATATATATATATATATATATATATATGTATATATATATATATTATAATTGAATGATGATAATTATAATTTATGATAATTTTATGGATAGCTCAGATTATATTATTTGTTTATTTTATTATAGTTTTATATTTTATCGGAGAACATGAGAAACTTCTCTCGTTGGGTTCTGGATATGATAATCAAAGATTGAAGAAATACATATACATAATCTTACCTTTTTATTACAACCTCTGAAAGAAATAATATCTATTAAATAAAACGATTGAAATATGATAATAGTGATATTGATACTTTAACCATAGATGTAAGAATAAAAGAAAACCAACACATTAATGTAAATATGTTTAATAAATGAATTTCAATTTTTAATCTGATTAGAACATAATAAATTATTTTGTAACTGTTAATTTATTTTGCACATTTATTCTTAAGGAATTGTGCCACCCTATATCATACATACATTCTTGGAAACAAAATGATATAATTTCTGCGTCGGCGCTATATCTCCAAACGCATGCGCTGCTACAGTATACATGTAAGAAAGAAGTTTCCTTCCATACACAACGTTTATATTCAACACACTGTTAGCGTGTCTGTGATGAAAATTGTTGGTTATAATTATTAAATGTTTTTATAATCAATTACATATAAGTAATACTTTATAAACTATATGTGTACGTGTATTTAAAAAAAAACAAGAAAGTGATAGATGAAAGTTATGCATGCAAAAGCTGAAAATAAGTAATGAAATAGAATTGAGCACGCATGATGTACGTGATATTTTACGAGGATAAATTTACAACAGGTGAGTTTCAATATTATCTTAAAATTATAATTCTCTATAGATGAATTTTATAATGCATTATATGTTACTGTTCTTTGGCCTTTTTATATGATATATATCAATTGAATGTTCTATTGAATTTTGAGTGTACACTTTAAAATGTTTATTGGAATTCCAAATAGATTTAATCAAAATACACAGACCTTATCTTTCTTGCTATTACTGCCGGCTGCACTTACATCTTCCAAACTTGCCGATATCTCCTTAGAGATATGCTCCTACGGCACTCTTTAGTACTTACACAGGATCTGATACACTTATGATTAGTTTGTCATAAAATGTTTATATAATTTTAACTTTTAACTGTTTTTTAAAGAAAATTTTTGTAGAGAGCAATCTTACAGAGACGCATCCCTCATCACCATTCTAAATCCACCCATTTGTTTTTCAAAATCAACAACTATCCCGGCTTCACTAGTCCATAGCACTCTTATTTGTTTTTTTTATCACAGAAATTGTTATTCTCCAGTCTTTTAGTGACTATTTTGAAAAAACATAAATTTTTTGTCCTGGAGGGTATTGACACTGATTCATTTAAATCTCTATCGTATTAAGGAATTTTAATTAAGTCCTTCTTTCCTCTTACAATAGTCCATTTTCTTATATTTACCTTGTTTAGCTAATTTACAAAATGTTTATTTTTACAAATATTACAACCTATATTATTAATTAACCTATATGTAATTGATTCTAATTTAATTTTGCGTCTTGTTTGATACTTATTATACATATACTCCTTATTATTTTTGTTTTTGTAATTAAATTTTATATCTATAATCTATAAACAATGATTTAGGTTGGTATTGAAAAATTCCCTAGCATGACTTTACTTCCTATAAATATTCATTTCCTCAATATGTTTGGGGCTGTGTTCCAACTATCTTTCCCATCTAGTTTCAACCCTTTTCAATGAATGAATGAATACATGGTATTCTAAATTTATGCTACTACAAAAATAATATGTAAATAATGTTAAATTATCGTTAGACTAATTATTCTTTTCTCTTACTTTAGGTTTCAAGCTATTGTGTGACATTTCATCCTGCCGAAATTGTTATGGCTGTGTTCAGTGCAATTCCGAATTCCATGACTTTGACAACCAATCAGAATTACTGGTACAGGTAATATTTACTCTTTAATTAGCTAATATAGTGTTGTAATTTCTATTCTTCATCCTTTTCAAAATTTCACATCAATATATTATCCAATCTATACATATTTCAATCTTTTTATATTTTAATCTTTGACTTTTTATTGAGTTTATTCTAATGGTTGTGTCTTCTGACACTTCTTACGTTACAATAAGACTTGTTTATTATGTTTGTTTATTTCATTATATTTACAAAACTAGAGGATTAGTTCAATATATATATATATATATATATATATATATATATATATATATGTATATATATATATATATATATATATATATATTATATTTAGAATTCTTTTATAGTTGCCCCACGTTTGGGTGACAAATTATTATATATCTATATCGTTATTTTATAGTTTTAATATATATATGAATATAACAATATAAAATATTATTCGTCGACGTTTTCAAAATTTGTGATTGTAGCGACACTATTGCACACACAACTTTAGCAGCGTATGTAACCTAATTTACTTTTGACAGTAGTTGTCAAACAATGCCCGGCTAAGATAAATATTAATTTCTGTAATTTGAAAGATAAATTAATTCACAATTGAATTAATCACTCTTGTCTCAGGGTGGGATCAAAAATTTTTAAATAATAATAATTCAAATTTTATATTTTTCAAGTATTATCCAAATCAAATATTATTCTATATTCAGAATCTCGAGTAACTGTTTATTCAATATAATAAAAGGCACTTTAATTATCTTATGACATTTACAATTATACTGTCACTGGAAATTAAGCAAATGTCACTGATTAGATCAAAATTTCTATAGAATGCAAAATGTTAAATACGATGAAAATAGATACTGAATGAAGACCACAGTGAGTTGGAATCAAAATTATATATTACACGATCAGATAAGAAAATTACAAAAGTATTTATTGTTTCCCAAAAATATTATAAACGAAACAAAGATAATATTTTCCACCAACCTTAATATTAGTACAACCTATTCTAGAAATCAACTAATTAAAATTTTTAATCAAAAGTTCAACTCGTCTAATATACACTTGACGTGTATCAATGTCAAATAACGCAATTTTCTGTTCAAATTGTCTATTCAAATTTTTTTACTGAATGTAAAATCTTATATGTGTAACGTTAATTTGGTTTAGCTCAAATTATGATATAGATGCATCTATTTTCGAAATATATTTACAAAGGCCTGTTAATTCTTCAGAAATAATTTTAAACTAGAGTGGACTCACCAAATGGGACAGGAAAACTCGTACGTATTCTAAATGTATTTAGAATTCTGCAAAACTTTCTAAATATATGATTTAGAAACTGGAACCACTTACACTTGATACGTTGCAATTCTTCTACGAATTATGCACGCACTGGCTTTATAATGTATGGCTTTATGATATGATTGTATAGTTATACAATTTCTATTAAATTCTAAAAAAAATTGAGACAACTCTTATTACGATGTTGTCTCGTGGGGGTTTCAAATTCTACTGCCTAAACTTTGTTCAAATAAATAAATCTCTTCTACTGAGGTTACGAAAAATTCCTTTTTTTTAAAAAAAATACTAATTTATGTTTCCATATAACAAAGAGACATTTGAAATATTTTATTACCATCTGATAGTAGAGACATCTGTATTTTAAAATTTCAAATATATTTTCCAAATCGTAATATATTCTATCTATCATTAGATATATTCTACATAAATGTCATCAGAAATTAAAATGTCAAATTTGATTTGTATACTGAATCTATCAAAATCATTGATTATACATATAATACAGTGTGTATCGAAAGTATTGCATACAAATATAAATAGTTTTCCTTATTTTAATGTTTCTTTTAAATTTTAAATAGAGGAACTGTATTAATATATATATATATATATATATATATATATATATATATATATATATAAAATCTCTCAATATCTTAGGGATTCCGTCGTAAGTAGGGCTGAATGAAACTCTTATTTACTACCCAACGTTTCGAAAAATTTTCTTTTCTTTTTCAAGGCTGAAATATGGACATGTTGGTACATTTCATTAATTAACAATTTTTTATACTTACGTGTAAAGTGAGTTAATAAATATTAAAATATATTTTTTTTTGTTGTTCCGAGTATGAACTATTTTAATATTTATTAACTCACTTTACACGTAAGTATAAAAAATTGTTAATTAATGAAATGTACCAACATGTCCATATTTCAGCCTTGAAAAAGAAAATAAAATTTTTCGAAACGTTGGGTAGTAAATAAGAGTTTCATTCAGCCCTACTTACGACGGAATCCCTAAGATATTGAGAGATTTTTGATTTATCTACCGTCAAGAATACCATTTTGCTTATATATATATATATATATATATATATATATATATATATATATATATATATATATATATTATCATAGTATGAACCATCCAGCAAGTATAATGAGCGCCTTGAATCTATTTGCTTGAATACATTAACGAATATTTATAAATTGTAAAAAGAAACATGTCTAAATCAATTATAGATGCCGATAGTAAAAACAGTGAACATAATCCTCACAACCATACTGAATAAAAATCACCTAAGATAGTGAAGCATACACTCGTTGAACCGTCAGAATCGAAAATATTGAAATCCGATTCATTTTCAACGGAAATTAACACTAATAATGATGTAATTTCAAAAGAGTCCGTCGAAATTAGAATTAAATTTATAATAATTTAAAAGAAACACGACACATTTTTATGTATTTAGTAGATATATTATGTTGTTTTATGCAAGGGATTTCAGGAATTTCTAATAAATAGTAAATAAGTTATGTTAATATTTATATGTATAAAAATCCTCTTCTATATACATTCTCATTTCTATTACTAAAATGTTATTTCATGCCTCATATACGACTCCAAAATTTAATGGTTTATTGTAATATAAACAGCCAATCATCGATAAAGAGACAATGTTTATATAATTCATAATGTATAGACATATAAGTTTCGCTAGAAACCCGGAACGAGGTTGATTATGATGGTGAATGAAAAACGTCAGTGATTTTGAAAACGTCAAAGTGAATATAATATAATAATTTAACTCGCCTATGTTAAAAAATTTAAAGAAAAACCAGAAATAATTGAAATCAAAACTAAAAGGTATTAAACTGAGAAGAATAGAGAGATAATTATATAAGATAACATAGTATTTAAAATATTATTTGAAGCTCCTACAAGTTCCCAATATAAATTGTTGTTACAATTAACGTAAATTTGGTCAAGGTACTAAACAAAATTTGTGCGTGTTTTAAAGTTGAGCTGGTTTAGAGAGAAGAAGATAATAGTGTTTCAATTTACAGGATATATAGACTTTTATTTAAAATCAAAGAGAAATGCATTCATGATTAGTAATCAATTTCACATTTTTTTATTGTTTTCCAAGTAATTGTAGTTTATTTTTTTGTAGTGTATACATATTTCCTGTTTATAAACTTCTATGTTTTAAAAAATTTCTGAAATCATAAGTTTGTTCATTTTAATTTCACAATCGGGAGTACGGTCCTGACCGTTGTTGGGTTACTACCTGAAAGCGATCAGCTCCTAAGTGTTTAGCGAATTGTGCGAGTATAAAATCGAATAAATTCAATCCAAAGTCATAATCTACCTTAGTTAATTACAACAAATAAAATACGTAAGTACTATTTACAACTGAATTAGAATAGTATATAGAAGTAATAAGACGAAATTTCATCAACAAACCAGCCGCTTATCAAAAGGAATTCCAATATCCACTTTTTACTTCTGACTCTGTCTCAGTAGACAGGGTCGGACCTGCACATGGTAGTGCAGAAGCAGAAAATAGTTTTAAAAGTTACTTAATTTCAAAATTATATCATGAATAATAACTCTAAAAGCAATTTACAACAACCCGGACTGTCGTATTCAAGTGTATTGGGACAAAGTCAACAACCAAAGTACCCGCCAAAAGAACAAGCTATTATTTTTCCGTCAATAACAGGAATCAAATGCCAAGAATACTTGTATCAAGTCGGTCCACTTATCTCACCTAAAAATATACTATATGCTTCACGCATGGCTAATGACAGAATATGTATATATTTATCATCGAAACAGATTGTAGACAAATTTTTGTAAGAGCATGGAGGAGAAATTACTATTAATGGCCAACAAATCAAAGCTCGTAGGATGATTACTCCAGCAGAAAGACTTGTAATTTCAAATGTTTGCCCCTCAATCCCAAACGAAATTATCCAAGAAGCCTTAGAAAATATTGGACTAAAACTAATGTCAAATATAACATTCCTAAGAATTGGTGTAACTGATCCCGCGTATAGCCATGTACTCAGTTTCCGACGTCAAGTATATATTGATCCACCAAATAACCTTACAGTACCAGACAGTCTCCTTATACCATTCGAAACAATCAGTTATCGTATTTTTCTCCACATGGAAGGGCAAGGTTGTTATAAATGCAAACAACCAGGTCACACTGCATACAACTGTACCTCTTCCAGCCAAGTTAATAATACTCCCACTACACTCCCAATCAAATATAAGCGGCAGCAACATCACTACGTCTTCACCCCAAGTTCAAGCTAACGTTACTACTCCTACACCACCAGAGAAAATCAATATTACTCCTCCTACACTCCAACCTATATCCATCAACAACACACCCGAACTTGAAACAAACCAAATAGACATAATAAATAATGATCACACAAAAACCAACAACAGAAAAATCAATGAAATTGAAAGTCCCTCAATACCAGATAACACCACTGAAGAGGAAACAACTTTCAAAACACCTAAAGAAAAAAAACCTAAGAAAAGTGGGCTTGACGAAATAATGAAAATGATGGAACTGGTCAAAAATTTCATTGAGGAACACGCAGACGAACTAATATTAAATTATGATCAACTGACAGATTTGATTACCAATATTCATGGTTCTAGTGATCCAATCAGTACCATAAGAAATTATACCTCAGATTTTGAGTCTCTTATTAATATGCTGGAAAAAGTGTACCCCCAAATCACGAACAAATCCCTAAAAATCCGCTTAACCAAGATAACAAAACGATTACGACGATACATATCAGAAGGCCCCATTGACTCGGGAAGTGAGTCGTCGACACAATCATCATATTATAAGTGGACATACTTCAATGGAATTTAAATGGTTATTACATACACTATGAAATGCTGAAACAACTATTGTCTAAGTACAAACCAAATTCTATTTGTTTACAGGAAACACATTTTAAAGACAGTAATGTACATAACTTGAAAAACTATAACATATACTATAAAAACAGACCCACTGGAGAGAGGAGCTGGGGGGGTGTTGCCACATACGTTAAAAATAATATCCAGTCAAATAAAATTGACATAATCTCAGATCTAGAAGCTGTTGCGGTTACTGTTTTCTATCCATCTAAAATAAATATTTGTAATATTTACATTCCTTCCAATATTATTCTCAATAAAAATGATTTGGTGAACTTGATTGAACAAATACCTCAACCTCGTATAATTGTCGGAGACTTCAACGGTCACAATTTATTGTGGGGATCGGAGAAACAAGACGATAGAGGTAATCTTATTGAGGAAATTATGAATGACTACAACCTCACTCTGCTTAATAATGGATCTAACACAAGATTCAACTCATATAATGGGACATCGTCTGCTATAGACTTGGCAATATGTGATGTCGCTATTACTCCTCTCTTAAACTGGGAGGTGATGCCATATCTCTATGACAGCGATCACTTCCCAATAATAATTTCTGACATTAGAACCGGCGCAGAAAATAGCAAACCTTTACAAAAATGGCGTCTTAACAATGCAAACTGGAATCAATTTTCCCTAAATATTGAAACATTACTTTCTCAATACAAAATAACAGAGAATATCGACGAAACAGTCAATGAATTTACCAAAATAATTGAACACGCCGCCAAAGACAGTATTGGGATGACAGAAACCATCAGAAGCCACAATCCGGTACCCTGGTGGAATGACGAATGTCGTCAGTCAATAAAAGCAAGTAAAGCAGCATTTAATCGCTACAAAAAATACAAGACTCCTGAAAATCTAGCAAGTTTTAAGAACCTTAGAGCTAAGACAAGATATACGCTAAAAAAAAGTAGAAAAGAGTACTGGAAGACTTACGTACAAAATATAAATAGTTCAACTAATATTAGCACTATCTGGAAAAAAATTAGGCAAATATCGGGATACAACTCATATCAGAAAATTGCTGCCTTAGAAGATAACGGACAAATCATTAGCAATCCAAAACAAATTGCTGATTTACTAGCCAGCAATTACGAGAAACAATCTAGCGATGCTGCTTTCGAAGAAAATTTCCTGGAAAATAATGAAACCAGTCTACGCAACTTTCACATTAACAATATAGACACGGACATCAACAAGCCCCTCCTAAAGAGCGAGTTTGACGAAGCACTTACTTCTTTTGATGATTGCAGCCCAGGGCCAGACAATGTGCATATTAGCTTTCTGCAACACTTCCCAGAAACAGCTAAAGCAACACTGTTAAAAATATTTGATCAAATATGGACAAAACATACGTTCCCAAAAAAATGGTCACAAGGAATAATTATACCCATTCAGAAGACAGGGAAAAATAAATTATTAGTCGATTCTTATAGACCCATATCCCTAACTTGCACCATGTGCAAATTACTAGAAAAAATAATCAATAACAGACTTGTTTGGGAGTTAGAACGAAGAAAATTGATAATGCCAGAACAGAGTGGATTTAGAAAACACAAAAGCACAATCGATAACATCATCGACTTAGAAAGCGACATACATGAGGCTTTAGCAAACAATCAGAAATGTATAGCTGTATTTTTTGACATAAACAAAGCATTCGATACAGCATGGAAACCTAACATAGTAAAAACCTTGCAATAATAGAATATAGACGGAAACATGCTGGCTTTTATTTACAATTTTCTAAATAATAGAAATTTCCAAGTTAGGATAAACGGCTCGATCTCCGATCTAAAAATACAACAACATGGAACACCACAGGGATCAGTAATCAGCCCAACTTTATCCCTTATAGCTATAAATAACATCACAACTAATATACAGAAACCAATAAAAGTCCGACTGTATGCGGATGATCTGGTAATGTACATAAAAAGTAAAAATCTAACAACAATGAAATCGATTCTACAATCACACATAAACATATTTGAAAAATGGTCTAAGGACTCCGGTTTTCATTTCTCTGCAGAGAAAACCAAATGTATAATGTTCTCCAGGAGAGAAGTAGGCCAAAAGCCACTACTTGAACTAAATGGTAGTCCCCTCGGGTATGTTTCAAAAATCACATTACTGGGAATGATCTTCGATTCGCAACTAAATTGGGATGAACACATTAAGAATCTAGTCGTTAGATGTCAGAAGGGACTAAATCTATTAAAAGTCCTCGCAAACAGAGAGTGTGGATCTGATCGAGAAACTCTACTCCTAATCTACAGACATCTTATTAGATACAAGATCGATTATGGATCCATCGCCTACGCCTCCGCTAAAAAACGCATATTAAAACGTTTAGATGTCATAGCAAACCTAGCATTGCGCATCATTTCTGGTGCTTACAGAACATCCCCTATCGAAAGCTTACAAGTAGAGCTAGGAGAGCAATCACTAGATAAAAGAAGGCAATACCTGACACTGTCATATGCCAGTACTATAATGGGCAACCAAGAACATCCAAACTACAGTAACACAGTTACAAATAGATATCAAAACATCTACGATTTCAGGAAAAGAGTCGACTACCCCTTTTATCAAAGAGTTTCCAAATATATCATACAACTAGACATGCAGATACCTTCCATACTAGAAGCAAATGTTGATATACTACCGCCATGGCTTATTAAAATTCCGAGCATAGACACCAGCTTAACCAACTTTAACAAGGCAGAAACTCCAGCCTCTATAATATATCAGAAGTTTCACACGAAACTTTCCATGTATTCTAACTTTCATAAAATATATACTGATGCGTCCAAAACCCCAAATGGAGTTGGAGCTGCTGTTATCACTTCCTATAAACCACCTTTGAAATATAAATTACCCGAAGTAAGCTCTGTGTATACAGGAGAAATATATGCTATCCTACAAGCTTTAATCGGAATTCAATCGTCAAACCTGCAAAAAACTGTAATAATAACAGATTCCTTAAGTGCCCTAAGTACCTTGAAAAATATTTACACTAACAACCCTCTTGAACTACAAATCAAGACTCAACTGCATCTACTACAAAATAACAACTTGGATGGCAGATTCTTATGGGTGCCCTCTCATCAAGGAATACAAGGAAACGAAGATGCTGGAAAACATGCAAAAGACGCTACAGTATGCAGAGATGTACGTATAGTGAACAGTGCGGTTTACAGTGACGTGAAAACCTACATCCAAATGAAAATTAATTCTCGGTGGCAATCGGAGTGGCAAGGATCACTCCAAAAATTGAGACAAATAAAGGAAAGTGTCAAACAGTGGCTGCGAATGTGCAGTAACCGCTCAAAACAGGTCGTAATAACCAGACTAAGAATAGGTCACACTAAACTTACGCATGAATATTTAATACGTAAAACTGATAAACCTATGTGTATAATTTGTAACCGTGAACTAAATGTAAAACATATACTAATAGAATGTTCATTATACACATCGCAAAGACAACAATGTAATTTTCCAAATGACATGAATACCTTGCTAGGAAAGGATTGCGATGTGGATAATATTTATAAATATCTGTCAAATACCTCTCTACTCTATAAGCTGTGATTATATTATTAAAGCCATCGCTAATAACCAACTTGGTTGATGCGAGAAACAAAAAAAAAATTTCTCAATCCAATAATTATAGTAAATTTGAATGGCGCAATTGAACCCTACCCTTTGATAGAGTTATACATGTTTAACGATTATTCAATAACAGTTTCAAATAATAAATAATATAGAAACCTATACAAATTTGGCACCAGCAACGTTGAGCAAATAAAATTTTAGTTATTATATTCACATATTGATAAATATTTATATTCAGTACAAATTTGTCGGCCCAACGTGTGGCGAAATAAAAATTTTATTGATAGGAAGAATTAAAAACACTAAAATTGAACAATTAAAATTCCTCACACATAGTACAGTTCAATATATATAGGCATTGGTTCTCATATTTTTCATTGTAAGTCGTGACTGCGTTGTATATACTGCGTTGAAACTCATGACTGTGAGGTGTGAGGTTTTACATTTACAGCGTGCTATATTTTTTCAGTTTGCTTTAAATCATAAGCCGACATGGATGAAATTCCGAATTCCAATCTGGACGAAAGTGCTTCGAGTGATGCAAAAGTTTTAGGAAAGTTTTTGTATGCAATGTGCGAGGCGATCAAGTTAAAATTTTTAACGGACAAACACTTGAGAAGTGTACAAATATTTTATTAATAAGAAGAAGTAATAATCTTCAATAAAAAAATGTTATTCTACCGTCAAATATCATCGATAACATTGGATACCGATTGCCGTTTATATCAATAGTATTTGGTCAAATGCTACTTGCCCAAACCCAACAAATATCGGACCGATGGATTTTGGATGGATTGATGCTGATGGTTACTTGGTGGTTTGAAGGTGCGTAAGTACCAAACGCAGTTGCCGACATAATAATTCCACTTGACGAAAAATAAGGTATGTATAAGAAGCATTTTTTTGCACTCGTCACCCTGAAAGTTAGATTTTACAGTTGTGTTTTGCGTGTGGAAACTGGTTACTTTCTCGGGCCATTTACTGCACTCGCCTGCGGCTCATGCTGAACATTAACCTTAGTTCTCGTATTAAACTGCATGCGCTCGCGGCTCATGCACAATTTGCTTGTCATTGAGAAATAACTTACTTTCCGCACTTGTATCACAATACATTATAATATTTAGTTATAGACAAAATATATTAATTGAATATTCAATAAATTTTAAAATACAGATGATGATGGTGACGTTGATGAAGACGGTGACGGGCAAGAAACCGGCGATGACAACAATAATTACGAAACAGAAGATGATGATGATGAACAGGAAGATGAAGAACCAAATGATGAATATGAAGAACCAAATGATGAAGATGAAGCAGTAGATGATGAAGAAGAAGAAGGAGAAAATGATGAAAAAGAAATTGAGACTGAAGGTAAAAAACAAAGAAAAGAAGACGAAGAAGATGAAATGAACGAAGAAGAAGATCGAAATTTGGCAATAAAATAAAAAAAATAATTTTTATATATTTTTCTGTGTGAATAAAATTTGAATAAATTTTTTTTTTCAGAAAAGTAAATAATCAACGCACTTATTAAGTATTTATGTTCATAAAATTTTTTATATTGTTTCTAGGTGTCTTAAGAACAAAGCTAGTTATAAAATTTACGCTGATAAATTCGTGATTCTCGGATCAGAATACTTTAAACAATGCAATAAAATTAAAGTGTAACGTAATTTTTCATGTGAAATCTTTGGATTTTAAAAATTCTAACATTGGAACTTTTTACTTTAGGAACATAAAAAAGCTGTTAATAACAGGTAAAACCATCTGCTTCTCAGTTATTTATCGTAAAATAACATTGAAATAATAATATCAAAAAAGCAGGCTGTATAAAATAAATTAGTGTATACAAAGAAATTTTTACGAAAAAAAATTGTAAAAAATTATTTATAACAAGTAAAACCGTCTGCTTTCATGTAAATGGTCTTGAGATATTATTAGGAAAATAATATTGAAAAGGCAGACTAAATAAAAGTTACTTAGCATACACGTAAAAATTTTTGCGAATTAAAAAATTACTAAAAATTGTTTATAGCAAGTAAAACCAGCTTTTTTGTAAATTATCTTGCAATGATGTTAAAACAATAATATTCAAAAGGCAGACTATGTAAAATACATTTAAAAGGTACTAAAAATGTTTGCAAATTAAAAAATAGTTAAAAATATTTCATAACGCTTAAAACCGTCTGCCACTTTTTGTTGTTTTTTATGAAAGTATCTAGCTTACGAAGAAATTAATTTTAATTTGCATAACAAAATGATGAAGAATTCTTGTATTTCCGGTCGATTTTGACATAAAATGTAAGACAGAGTCTCACATGGATTTGTCTGCCTCGTTGCTTGTGGTTATTATCGGGTAAGTGTAGTCGTTTCGTATTTTAGCAGACTGTACATTGTAAAAAAACAACTAACTTTTTTGTTAACGATTTCAATTGAGGATAAAAAGTTCCATACCTACTACCGAAAACCGTCTGCTAATAAACTGACGTTACTATTTTATTGCATGTTTTGATTCCAAAACAACCGCAGACTGAACAAAGTAAAAAATGTACGATTTTTTTGAACGATTATCAATTTTTATTGCAAATGTTATCACACCTGAAACCGCCAACGCTTGCGTATTGTAAGTTTGTATTAAGATATACTTTGAGCATACAACGAGGCAGATTGAATAAAGTTGTTTTCCAAAATCTGTTATTATCTGCAGGTCTATTATATATGGTTTCATTAATTGTAAAACCAAAATGATGGGAATCTGAGCAAGTACCGATTTGTAAGGTCATATTTCAATTATCTCTTCCCTAGCAGTGGCTTCCACTATGTGTATGAATGGAGTTTGAAAACGGAAGTGTGATTTTGAAAAAATTGGACTATATTTCCTTTATTATATTTGAGGTATCTAAAATATTAATTTTTTCTTACCTTTTCCCTAGAAATGACGGTTTTTGATACATTATACGACAATAGATAACAAATTATGGTAGTTTCCAAAACTTCATCAGTATTCGGTATATAAGTTTCTATTAACTTCTGCATCAGTGCCCAACTTCCGTCAATAATTATAACTTTTCCTTTATAACCCATAGATTCCAAATTCTTCACAATTTCAAATGCAATTACAGATCCCAAAGAATATCCTATTACATTAAATCTTTTGGTTTTCTTAAGCCGTTGTTCGACGCTCTACAAAACACATAATATAGTATAGAGTTATATTTAAAAATTTTGCACTTGTAAATTTTCTCTATGCTGTATAATTTGAACGGTAACATTTAGATCAATGATATTTAGAAAATGAAGAGATTTTAAAACTTTTTTATTAGTGTAGAAACGATATTTACTTCGAGGTGTAGGTAAACATATATAGAGAGATGGGATTCAATGAGCACCTCTACAAGTCTAAAAAACTATTTTTCAAACGAGATTTTTATCGTTTTTTGAAGGAAAAAACAACAAACAACGTTACAAAGGTAGCCACCATTGTCGATTTTCATACGATTCAATTAATACTAGTAGTGAAAAGAAATGAGTAGCTAAGTTATGAAAAATGTACAGTTTTTTGCGTTATAAAAAATAATAGAAAATCCGTTCTTTTTAATATCGACAGCGACCTAATCTATCCATAGAAAATTAGTACTAAAACGAGAGATTTCGGTGACCTTCGCATATTTTTATGCCAGTAGCTAAAGGCAAATAAATTGGAGAAAAATTTGAATGTATAATACTGTCAATGGCCTTACTGGTAGTAATGACTGCACTATTGCTTCAATTGTCTTGAAATCACTTCTTTCCCAATATTGATAAGCTACTACGTGAGCATCTAAATGCATTGCTATTTTCGAGAAGACTTTACCACATCCCTCAATACCTGGGAATATCAACACCGTTGGGCCTTCAGCTTCTTCTGATAGATTTGATTTCAAAACTACTTCCGGTGACCTTATTTCCTCTTCACTAATGTTCTTGAAAATGAAATCCCAATCAGCTATTTCCATTTCTTTTTCTTCTACTATATCAAAGCATCGTTTTTCTTGAATTTCTTTTAATCTAAAATATAAAATTTGAAGAGTCAGGCAAGGATGAAGCAGCGACCAGCGATAATTCAGGAACAAGGAAAAGTACGGGAGAAATACAAGGGATGTTCCGGAAAGATTGCCAGATACGCTAAACGAACTACTAAGAAAAATCGGACGATCTACGACTTATTATGTTTGGAGGGACAGTAGTATAAACATTTAGATACAACTATTTTATTCACATATTTTTTTGAAATTTTGGTCATTACTTAGACTATGAAAGGTCATTACTGTATAAGGGTATGAACTCGTTATTCATTGTTTCAACTTACTTGGATAACGACATGGATTTCATATCTTTTGGCGTGAGAAATATTTCGAATTCTCTTTCTAATGTTTGTTTGATTTCAACTCCTGTCATGGAATCCATTCCTAATTCTGGTAGAGTTGCGTGGGGGCTGACAAGCTTGGCATCACTTAAACCTGTTAAAAATAATATTTGTAGTTCAAATTTTTTTTTATCCAATTTAACGTGCTTGAGACAGCTATGGCCATTAGCACAAGGTACAGTAATTTACAATAGATTATAAATACATTATGTGGAAATAATTACAAACAGTAATGAACTGTCTTTAAATTTTACTCAGTAGGTTCTCTTCTTTTAGAAACTGGATGGCTGTGGTGATTTGGTGTGTACTAGTTAGGATATCCTTAATGTCTGTTTTCATTCCAAGCTGCTGTCGTCTTTCGGTGTAGTAGGGGCAGTCCATGAGAATGTGTTGAATGTCAAGTAGAGATTGGCAGTGTTGGTAGTTTGGCTGGGGGGAAGAGGTCATAAGGTGGCCATGAGTAAGTCTGGTGTCACCAATACGCAGTCTTCTTGCGACAACCTCCTCGTTTCTCAGTAGATCGGGGATATCAAAATGTTCAATATTCGGATGTGTTTTCCTTAAGAATATTGTAGAATGCTTCCAGTCGTTCAGCCATTTCTTCCGTATAAGTTTTTTCATAGCGAATTTTAGGTCTCTAGAAAAATGCAGAGTTGTAGGTGTAGTGGTGGATGAGACAGCTTCTTTAGCAAGGCGATCGGCGTTTTCATTACCAGTTATACCAATGTGTGAGGGAATCCATATAATAGTGATAGTAACATCACGAGAAGTAAAGGTTTGATATATGTCGTGGATGCGCTGAACGAGGGGATGATTTGTGAATAAATTGTTGATGTATTGAATAGATGAGAGAGAGTCTGTACAAATTGCAACTTGTTGATGGGGACTTACGCAGAGATTGAAGGCTTGTAAAATGGCGAATAGTTCACCGGTGTGAACGCTACAAGAGGCTGGGATCCGGTAGGAGTCCACGGCTATTTGCGTAGTGGTAACAGCACATCCGACACCAGTCTCGTTTTTTGAGGCGTCAGTAAAGAGGATCCGGTCGTATTTCTTCGAGATTAGTATTTCTAAGAAGGATTTCTTTATGAGTTCGTGACTGGTTTCTTCCTTGCTGAACATGGTGAGTGAGGTGTTACATCTTGGGAGTGTTTTGGTCCAGGGTGAGTGGGATGAGGATAGGGCTGGTTAGGTATAATTGAGTGTCAGGTATTAATTTTTGAAGAAGGAGGGGAATGGTATGTATGCGCGGGCTGGGTGGTGGGAGGCTGAGAATTTGAGGTATTCTGGTTATTAAAGAGGAAACTGGATTAGAGGGGTTGGATGAAGTCGTGACTGCATAAGAAAGGAGGAGATATTGACGTCTGAGCCAGAGTGGAGGTTTATTGGCTTCAAGGCACAGGCTCTCGGCTGGACTAGAGCGAAATGCGCCTAAACAAAGTCCGATGGCAGTATTGTGTACAGAATTTAGTGTTTTTAGGACGTTTTTGGATGCTGACATATATGCTATACTACCATAATCTAGTTTGGATCGAATGAGAACTCGGTATACTTTCAGAAGGGGGAAATTCGCTAGCTCCCCACTGATAGTGGGAGAATGTTTTGATGATATTCATGAGCTTTAGGCAGTATCCTCTGGTTTCTTCGATGTGGTGTTTCCAAGAAAGTCGGAAGTCGAACGTCACTCCTAGAATTTTTCAGTGCTCGACCACTGGGAGAGGGCGGTTGGTCACTAAAATTTCAGGGTGAGGGGATGGGGCTTTTCTGCCGAATCTTATGAGCTTTGATTTTGTAGCAGAGAGGGAAAGGCCAAGTGAAGATATTCTACTATGTAATAGGTTCACAGCAGATTGAAGGAGTTTGCATGTAGTAGGAGTCCACGCGTCGTGACCGTAGATAACAAGGTCGTCTGCATACGCAGCAGATTTAACAGGGGCGGGAAGATTGTTACATAAATGACTAATAGTTAGAATGAATAATGCAGTGCTGAGAATTAATCCCTGGGCACACCGTTTTGTTGGACGTGAGTTGATGATAGGCAGCCATTCACTGAGACCCTAAAGGATCTATTACCAAGAAAGTGTTGGATGAATGAGAAAATGTTACCATTGAGGCCATAAAATGAAATTTTATCAATAATCGTCTGCCTTGGTAAGGTGTCAAATGCAGCTTCAATGTCAAAGACAGAGGCTAACACCTCTTGTTTACGATTTATAGCATCGGCAATGTGGGTTTGTAAGATTGCGAGGTTATCTCTTGTGGAACGGTGACGACGGAAACCGGATTGTTCTTTTGGTAAGATTTGGCGTTTTTCGATTAACCACACGAGTCGTCTGTTTATCATTTTTTCCATTAACTTGCATGTAGTACATGAAAGAGAAACCACAAAACCACGTCTTACTATGTCACACAATTTCTATCAGGACATGGCTCGTTCGGAACTTTCACCCATAGGATCCAAAAGACGGACAGCGATCTATGCGCAATTTGCGATAAGAGGGACGACCCGGGACATGTCCTGTATGAGTGTGTGAGATGGGAGGCGGAGCGCAGGGAAATCACCAGCGAAATTGGCAATATACCTGAGGTTGAGGGTATTATTCAGGAGATGGTGGAATGTCCTGAGAAATGGAAGAAAATCACAAGCTATATCGTGAAAATTATGAAAAGAAAGGAGTCTGAGGATAGAGAAAGTCAGGGATAGGGTAGTTCATGGTAATGAAACTAAGTGGGTTGGTACGCTGAAGTAATGACAGCTTGCTGTCCTCCCAGCGTATGTTTCATCCCAAGGTACAAGGAGGAGGGTGGTTTAGTGAGGTGAAAGTCCCACACAAATCCACAGCATTGCACTGCCCGCTGTCGGAAATGGCATTAGCTTCCACCCCACCTCCGGACAAAAAAAAAAAGGTGGAAGTTGTCAGAACATCGGCCATCTAGAATACCCGTACGTCAAAATTCGAATAATTTCAGGCTTATATAGATTAATTTTATTTTCTAAAGCCATTTTTTAATTTCCGGTAATCAGTTTAAATTCATCATCGTCAGGTTTATTTGTTTGAGATTTCTCTTATTGTAAACATATTGTCCGATGGCAGTATTGTGTACAGAATTTAGTGTTTTTAGGACGTTTTTGGATGCTGACATATATGCTATACTACCATAATCTAGTTTGGATCGAATGAGAACTCGGTATACTTTCAGAAGGGGGAAATTCGCTAGCTCCCCACTGATAGTGGGAGAATGTTTTGATGATATTCATGAGCTTTAGGCAGTATCCTCTGGTTTCTTCGATGTGGTGTTTCCAAGAAAGTCGGAAGTCGAACGTCACTCCTAGAATTTTTCAGTGCTCGACCACTGGGAGAGGGCGGTTGGTCACTAAAATTTCAGGGTGAGGGGATGGGGCTTTTCTGCCGAATCTTATGAGCTTTGATTTTGTAGCAGAGAGGGAAAGGCCAAGTGAAGATATTCTACTATGTAATAGGTTCACAGCAGATTGAAGGAGTTTGCATGTAGTAGGAGTCCACGCGTCGTGACCGTAGATAACAAGGTCGTCTGCATACGCAGCAGATTTAACAGGGGCGGGAAGATTGTTACATAAATGACTAATAGTTAGAATGAATAATGCAGTGCTGAGAATTAATCCCTGGGCACACCGTTTTGTTGGACGTGAGTTGATGATAGGCAGCCATTCACTGAGACCCTAAAGGATCTATTACCAAGAAAGTGTTGGATGAATGAGAAAATGTTACCATTGAGGCCATAAAATGAAATTTTATCAATAATCGTCTGCCTTGGTAAGGTGTCAAATGCAGCTTCAATGTCAAAGACAGAGGCTAACACCTCTTGTTTACGATTTATAGCATCGGCAATGTGGGTTTGTAAGATTGCGAGGTTATCTCTTGTGGAACGGTGACGACGGAAACCGGATTGTTCTTTTGGTAAGATTTGGCGTTTTTCGATTAACCACACGAGTCGTCTGTTTATCATTTTTTCCATTAACTTGCATGTAGTACATGAAAGAGAAACCACAAAACCACGTCTTACTATGTCACACAATTTCTATCAGGACATGGCTCGTTCGGAACTTTCACCCATAGGATCCAAAAGACGGACAGCGATCTATGCGCAATTTGCGATAAGAGGGACGACCCGGGACATGTCCTGTATGAGTGTGTGAGATGGGAGGCGGAGCGCAGGGAAATCACCAGCGAAATTGGCAATATACCTGAGGTTGAGGGTATTATTCAGGAGATGGTGGAATGTCCTGAGAAATGGAAGAAAATCACAAGCTATATCGTGAAAATTATGAAAAGAAAGGAGTCTGAGGATAGAGAAAGTCAGGGATAGGGTAGTTCATGGTAATGAAACTAAGTGGGTTGGTACGCTGAAGTAATGACAGCTTGCTGTCCTCCCAGCGTATGTTTCATCCCAAGGTACAAGGAGGAGGGTGGTTTAGTGAGGTGAAAGTCCCACACAAATCCACAGCATTGCACTGCCCGCTGTCGGAAATGGCATTAGCTTCCACCCCACCTCCGGACAAAAAAAAAAAGGTGGAAGTTGTCAGAACATCGGCCATCTAGAATACCCGTACGTCAAAATTCGAATAATTTCAGGCTTATATAGATTAATTTTATTTTCTAAAGCCATTTTTTAATTTCCGGTAATCAGTTTAAATTCATCATCGTCAGGTTTATTTGTTTGAGATTTCTCTTATTGTAAACATATTGAAATATTTGACGTGAATATATGCTTCTAGGCTTCCAAACTTTGCCAAAATATCTATACGAAGTTGATTCTTCGATACGGATAATGTTTATACCCAGATTGCCTAGTTTCACAGATTTGAACATATACTCTATATTCCGTTTTTAAAAGGCATGGAGTAATAAAAGCTCATTAGGTATGCAAAACCGATACAGAGTGTATAATAAAATATCTCCGAAGTTTATCTAATTTTGTACTAAAATTTCTCATTTGTTACGAATTTCAGGTAGACACCCCGTAACTCTGTATTCAGTTGGGTCGCCTATTGTATTGAAAGGGTCGCTCTATTATATTTGAATGATCAAATAAACAATTTAATCCTCAGAGGCGTGTAATCAGGACAAAACAAACTTGGTATATGAATATGAAGGCACTACCCAGCAAACACAAAAACATATTGAATACATATATGTTACATATTTCTTGACATATAAAAGTCACAGTTATATAAAACTGAAGTCACAACTAGATCATATTTATATATTGAATACTGACAAAGGCCGGCACAGCAAGGGAACAGTAATGATATAAGAAATACATATTATAAATTATATCTCAAATATTTCCAAATTACTATGTAATATTTATGTAAAAATGAGATAATATCTAGAGAATATTTATATATCAAATATTACATAATATAGATGTAACAAAAGTTACCTAATTTTACTTTTTCCTCACCCCTTACCTAAAATATTTTATTTCATTGGACCTATGAAAAAATTCAGCGAAGTTCTTGATTTATAATAAGTTCAGAAAAATCTATTAAAACATTATTTTTCATAGATGAAATGAAATACAATCTTTTTAGTAGTGTTGATGGCCAAAAAATTAAGGAACTATTGTTACTATATTATTCAATACCTACCTTATGAATATTTCAAACTTAAAGCAACTTAATACAATTTAATACTTATATATTGTAAATGGTATTTATCTATCTTTGGAATTTAGTAGCTGGTAATTAGTTACTAAAAAAACAGCAAATAGATGCATATAAGTACATTTATTTTATTAACATAAAAAAGAGAAACTAAAAACAAAACACCTAATGAAAAAAAAATATTGCAAAACTAAGGATATTCAAAAACTAAATGATAAAATATAAAATAATAATGCAAAACAAATGAATATTCGAAAACAAAACAATAATTAACCATTGAAAATATTCTCTTAGAAGACTTTTCGAGGTCCACTTGTAAGCGAGTGGGCAATATTAAGGGATATTATCCATTGTTTTGAAGCGTTACAGTTTCGCCCTTCTTTTCCCTCTGGAGTCTCTTTACTTAGCCTTATCCACACCAAGCTAAAAATGTAGGTATATATTAATTATATTATATTAGAAAATCATATGGTAACAATACCTTGAAATAACTTAATTGATTTTAAGTTCCTTATTTTGTTCTAACCACGAGTGAGATGCCTCTATATTATGTATTTCGGGGTTCACTGACACCATTGTAAGATTGTACTACGTACCGTTTTTCTGTCCTATTGATAACTCACAGAAGTCTTTCAATTTTTTTCGTTTTAAACAGTTATTTTGCCTAAAATTCATAATTTATATTAATCGAAGCATTCGAATATAAATAACTTTCAACAGATAAGTGTTAATTAATCCATTTCAAGATATTTTGTCTTGACTTACTACCTGTGGTCAGAGGATTAAAGATGTGTATTTTATTTGATATTATTACAAAATCTACTTGAGCCCTAAGTGCATATTTGTTTCGGAATAACGACTCCCTAGATAGGGAATTATTGTTAAATCATGTCTAAGTTGTAAGTTAAAACGGAAATATTATCTTGAAAAGTACTTTAGTAAGATAGGTATACTGTGATTTGTAATTGTTTACTTCATTGTATATTTTAATATAGTTAACCTTTTTAATACGTTTGTTAAATAATCTTTTGTAAACAACAGTTGAATGAACGGCTTCATTGGCGATGCCCCTTGCCTGTTGAAAATAATAATAATAATAATAATAACACTTACATGATGTGTTCTCCATTCCTCTACAAACAAATACACAGGCGAAACTAAAGAAAAACCTTTTAAAACGTTATTATACTTGCAGGTATGTGGGTAGATCGACTCGTGACAATTTAAAGGTTATAATATTGAAGAGCTTTCTTCTTTTTCTTTAGAAAGACATTACACGCGGTTCGTAAGAAATACATATGAAATATATAAAAAAAATTATGTAACAAAATATACGTAATAAATATATATAAAAAATGTTCATATTTATGTAGCAGAAATTACATCTTGAATACATATAGAATTAAATATATCCAATATATAAAACATTTTATAATATAAATATTGAGAATATATAACAAAGTTTATATAGATTTTGTTACACAAATACTACATAAAAAATATATAAACGTTTTATATAAAAATCATTCCTCCCCTGTTATATATTTTTATGTAACATATACATTTGTGTTTGCTGGGTATGAGATTATAATTACGAAAACTATTCAAAAGAGTTCACAATATCGATTCAATAAAAACACATTTTTTTGTGTTCCTATGAATAAACAATAAACATAAAATATTATATAAAAAATAACAAATTTTTTTGCAGTAGGTATCAACTTTACTACTAATATACAATTTACAATAGTAGAGGAAAAAAGAAAAATGCAGGAATAAAGTACGAATTAATGTAATATTTATAAAAAAAAGTATAACAAATAATAGTAATAACTAACACAAAAACTAGTCTATATATCAGAATCAGACGATTCTGTTGAGCTTCCATTATTAACATTGATTATAAATGGTTCAATCATGTGTTCACTTATTTCACAATTTCTTTTTATTTCATATTTCTTTTAATAACAAAACCATAATATATTTTGCTGACATTTTAAATTTCCAAAAAAATGATACGATATGAAATGAATATTTTTTGAACTCACCTAATATAGTAATAACAGTATCAACTATATTATCGCAAGAAGATAAACCGCCTCGTTTTTCAGCGACTACTACACTGGAGACGATTGTCACATCTTTTTGTCTCATTAAGTTGTTTAGGACGTTCAAACAGGACGAGATTTTTTGTTGTAGGGTTCCTCCAATCTCTAATTCGACATGTTCTTCTTGTAATTCTGCTACAAGACCAACCTGACATAAAACATAATTAATAAGTAGAATATTGAAACTATTGAAATACATAGCAATATATGTATTTAGACGTTTCGTATACTTCGTTTTTATTAACCTTCCGCCGGGCGCACCTAGTTTTGAAACAAGATCGGGCGCAATGTATCTCACAGATGAATTGCAATATAAAGGTAACAAAAACTCAAGTGAGCAAAGAAATATGTATATTGTTATATTACAAACATATTAAAATACAAAAACACGTTTTATAAAAAAATATATGAAAATAAACATATTATAATATAAATCTGAAACAATTTGCAAAATGTTACAATATCGGGCGCGTGTATCCGACAGATCTTGGCGAGAAAATTAGCAAACAACTTTATGTATCTAAAAAATTACTTGACTATTTTGAGATGTATCTCTCAGATCAGATGCGCCCGACGGAAGGTTAAAAACGTAATAGCTGCAGATATACCTAATGGTTATGAATTACCACAGTTATTTTGTACCGGGTGATCAGTTAAGGGTAGCGAGCGGCCATATCTCATAAGATATTGGTCGTATAGATTTAGAAAAAAAACTTCATGATAAAAGTCGCCAACAGAAATTGCTAGAGATTATTTTCGAGTTTGTCAAACGTCCGCTAGAGGCCGTAACAACCAACAGTAAGTAGAAAAATGGGATTTTTATAGAATTTTGCCTAATGAAAGTATATCGGTGATATCATTTTCATATTTACTGACTATTCACCTACACTTATTGACTAATATGTTTTGTTCTATCTATCAAAATAAAGCGGTGGGGGAGGTTCAATTGTTTTTTTTAAACAAACCAAGATTTCTCCCGTTTCGCTTTACCGATTTCAACAAATTTGGGCTCATATGAAAGAGCATAATTTACACTACAAAACGCTTACTTGGTTTTGACTTATTGACTTTCATCTTCGCCGCTAGATGGCGTTAACTGAAATTGTAGCATACTTTTGAGTTAAAAAAAACAAATGTAATGGTATATTCATTATTATATTTTTTAAAAGAGGATACATTTTTTTAAAATTTAATGAAAAAAATTAATCATCTACCTTTTTTTGAACCGTTGATATTGAACAAAATATAATTTTATTACATTAAAAAATGGCACGCCACTGCTTTTTATCAGAATAAAAATCATTTTCGTAATCACTTATTAGTTGATAACAAAAAGAATCTTTTGACTTATTTTCATTAGACGAACGGTTTTGGATTGAAAAAATAAGATAGGTTTACATACTGTTTAAACTAACATCGCATTTTAGCGAAGCAGGCCATGATCTATATTAAGAAAGAAAACACCAAATTGTCAATCACGCTGATATTCATTTTGACAGTTCCTGCTATTAACATCTAATTTAATGTTATGTAAACAGTATTTTTAAAACAAATCATGCATTTAACGAATGAAGAAGCCTTTGATATGTTGAGAATTTATTTTCAATGTTTTGAAAATGCAGCGATTGCTTCTAGGCAGTATGCACTGCGTTATCCCCTCCGAAGACGGCATTCGAGAATGGTTTTTCGTCGTTTAGCCTTACGTTTAAGGCAACTTGCCCAAGTGCAACCAACCCCAACTTTGAGATAACATTATAAATGTGTTAGCTTATATTCATGCAGACCCCCATTTAAGCATAAGAGAGATCTCCAGATATTTTGGAATATCCGATGGCTCAGTGCAAAAAATATTAATGGATTTTAAAATGCGTCGTGATTCATCAATCCTTAAATCAGACTGACTTTGAACGTAGGCTCGATTACTGCTACTGGCTTAGAGATTTCATTAGGGAAAACCGTCATATTTTGTCACAAATATTGTGGACAGATGAAGCATCTTTTTGCAGTAATGGCAGGGTAAATCTTCATAACATGCATTACTGGTCGAACACTAATCCACACTGGTTACGTGAAGATTATCAGCAGGGTCGATGGAGCGTTAACGTCTGGTGCGGTGTTATTAATGGTGCTATTATCGGTCCACACATCTTTAATGGTAATCTAACCGGTGACATGTATTTGAATTTTTTATTGAACGATTTACCAGGACTCTTAGAAAATATGCCTTTATAACTAACAAGAAACATTTGGTTTCAACAAGACGGATGCCCGGCACATTATTCTCGAAATGTGCAAGATTTTTTGAATATGCATTTTGCTAACCGTTGGATTGGTATAGGCAGTCTATTTTTCTGGCCACCACAGTACCCGATTTAACCTGCCTTGATTTTTATCTGTGGGGCCGAATAAAGGATTTGGTGTATAAAACTCGACCAACTACTCGAGAAGACATGATAGTCCGAATTCAAAACGCGATAAATAATATACTAAGAACGGAAATTGAGACAGCTGTCAACTCCACCCAGAAAATATTGGACCAGTGCATTCAAAATAATGGACAACATTTTGAACATTTACGACAAAACTATTAATTTATTTTTAACGTTTATTTTTAAAGTTCTGTGTTCTTGTTTTTAGTGTTATTGCTCCTGCTGTTGTTGGACAGTTTCATTAAGATTTTTTTCCAAATATGTAAATTACTATGTTTCGAGATATGGGCACCCCATGTAAACTTATTTGATTTTTTTAATACAAAGCCGTTTGTCTAACAAAAAAAGTCAAAGGGTTTTTTGTTAGCAATTAACAAGTGATTGCGAAAATTATTTTTATTTTGATAAAAAGCAGTGGCGTGCCATTTTTATATTATATTTTGTTCAATATCAACGGTTAAAAAAAAGGGAGATGATAAATTTTTTTCATCAAATTTTAGAAAAATGTATCCTCTTTTAAAATATGTAAAAATGAATATACCATTACATTTGTTTTTTTCTTGAAAAAAAAAACTCAAAAATTTGTTACCGTTTCAGTTAACGCCATCTAGCGGCGAAGACGAAAGTCCAAACCAAGTAAGCGTTTTGTAGTGTAAATTATGCTCTTTCATATGAGCCCAAATTTGTTGAAATCGGTCAAGCTAAACGGGAGAAATCTTGGTTTGTTTAAAAAAACAATAGAACTTCCCCCACTGCTTTATTTTGATAGATAGAACAAAACTTTTTGGTCAAAAAGTGTAGGCGAATAGTCAGTAAATATGAAAATAATATCATCAATCATATGATAAAGCCGGCCTTTTGATAGGTCTGACTTTGACACTTTTTGGAACTTCTCAAATTCTCTCTTCGATAGTACCTTTTATAGCGGACGGAAATCTCCAAATAAAACGCCAGTTCATATAAGAATAATCTCTGACAATGTGTATTTAATTCTAAGGATTGGTGAAATATTATAATTATTTTATGAAAGTCTATGTTTTAATTCAGGAAAATTTAGGTAGATCAGCTCCAAATACAAATATAATTTAAATAACTACTTACAATTGGTTTTATCGCTTCAAAACACTTAACAGAATTTTTATTAAAGGAAATTAACGCTCTGCGTATATGGAAATTATTTGACACTACTCTGACATTTCTTTTTTTTTCAATATATATCAATTTTTTGACTGACAGGCCCTGCCTATCTAAATTTAGATCAAAAATATTTCGGACGTGTTCCGAACATACTCCCGCCCTGTAGAAATCTCGGATTTCAATAGGAAGGAAAAGCAAGGAAAGGTGGAACAACGCGCGAATGAAATGGCGCGACGATACTATCATCGAAAGACAACCCGAGAACGCAATCAACGAAGCAACTGTGTGCAGGTATGTCCGCTTGATTACGGACTAGAGTCTGCACTGGGCAGAGGACAAACCTTGGTAATCGGTCTGATGAATGTGCCTTCTTTGGTACGGAGTTTTATAGCACGGACTCTTTGGTCCACGCCAGGAATAACCTCGACAATTCTTGCCAAAGGCCAGTGAAGGGGAGGAGTATCATCTTCCTTCAACAGGACCAAGTCATTGACCTGGAGATTCTTCGAAGGGGCTAGCCATTTGGGCCGATTTTGTAAACGGTTTAAGTACTCTGTAGTCCATCTTTTCCAGAAGTACTGTTGCATTTGTGAACATCTCTGCCAGTGTGCAAGTCTGTTTTCAGGCAGATGTGTGACACTGTGGTCAGGATAGGAGGTTAGAGGACAGCCAATCAGGAAATGGCCGGGAGTTAGGACTTGGAAGTCATTGGGATCACTAGATATAGGACATAATGCTCTAGAGTTTAGGATAGCCTCAATTTGGGTGAGAACGGTACTCAACTCCTCGAAGGTGAGTTGAGCGTTTCCAGCGATACGTTGCAAGTGTCTTTTCGCACCACGGACAGCGGATTCCCACAGACCTCCCCAATGGGGACTGCGAGAAGGAATGAATATCATGATTGACAATTTGGTGTTTTCTTTCCTAATATAGATCATGGCCTGCTTCGCTTAAATGCGATGTTAGTTTGAACAGTATGTAAACCCATCTTATTTTTCAATCCAAAACCCGTCTAACGAAAATAAGTCAAAAGGTTCTTTCTGTTAGCAACTAATAAGTGATTACGAAAATGATTTTTATTTTGATAAAAAGCAGTGGCGTGCCATTTTTTAATGTAATAAAATTATATTTTGTTCAATATCAACGATTCAAAAAAAGGTAGATGATTAATTTTTTGCATTAAATTTTAGAAAAATGTATCCTCTTTTAAAATATGTAAAAATGAATATACCCATTACATTTGTTTTTTTTTTTGAAAAAAGCTCAAAAATTTGCTGCCATTTTAGTTAACGCCATCTAGCGGGGAAGACGAAAGTCAAAAAGTACAAACCAAGTGAGCGTTTTGTAGTGAAAATTATGCTCTTTCATATGAGCCCAAATTTGTTGAAATCGGTCAAGGGAAACGGGAGAAATCTTGGTTTGTTTAAAAAAACAATAGAACTTCCCCTACCGGTTTATTTTGATAGATAGAACAAAACATTTTAGTCAAAAAGTGTAGGTGAATAGTCAGTAAATATGAAAATGATATCATGGATATACTTTCATTAGGCAAAATTCTATAAAAATCCCATCTTTCTACTTAGTGTTGGTTGTTACGGCCTCTAGCGAACGTTTGACAAACTCGAAAATAATTTCCAGCAATTTCTTTTGACGACTTTTATCATGATTTTTTTTTCTAAATCTATACGACCAATATCTTATGAGATATGGCCGCTCGCTACCCTTAATTGATGACCCGGTACAAAGCCCTAGTTTGACCATTGCTGAATCCAGTTATTACAATTTTTTCAAGTGTTCGCAAGCAACAAGCTGTTATTCATAAGCCAAATATTGATGCAGTTTGTAATTTCATGTAATTTAACAGCATCTTCATTTTTAGTCTGAAGACATTATAACGAAGCGTTTTTTTTCGTTACTAACTATTTTAAGTTTCTGAATATACTTTTATGTAATATTATTTATGACCCGTTATATATGTGGAAATTACTTCGATATGAAATATTCATTCCAGATGTAACGAGGTCTCTTTCTAGTTATTAATGATTTTAAGTTTCCGAATTTACTTTTATTTAATATTATTTATAACCCGTAATATATGTAGAAATCACTTTGATATAAAATATTCATTCCGGATTTTTATTTAAAAATTTCAAATTTTGACCGCGATCCGATGGTAGAATTTATGTTTACCCCTACCGCGGAATACAGAGTAAGGAGCGCGCAGGTCGAACTAGCGGAGAGAAGGGGAAAACAGTTTGAAACCTGGTAGGTGCTAGCGTCGAGAGTCGAGAGAAGAGTTGTATCGAGTCCCGAGTTTCGACCGCCAGTATTAGAACAACGCTCCGACTGTAAGCATTCAATCAATTTATTAACCGTTTCTTGTAGTTGTTTTTAAGTAGTTTTTTGAGTTTTAACAAAAGTTGAAGCGATAACTGTGAAGGTAAGAATATTTGAAATTATAACATAAATGGTCTTTCAATAGATATTTGAATTTATTCGAATATTGGATTCGATTTAAAATCTCTTTATTAACAATCGATTAACATGCCCTTATACAACAAAATTCAAGAATTAAGAAAAACTGCCGGTGGTCTGGCGTTTCTTGAATGCTTCGTCCCTGCGAGTTCTGTGGCTCCTTGCGTTCACCGCATTATCCATAGGTTGTGATTATTCGAATAACTTTGTCCCCGGTATATATTTCTCGCTCCTACGAAATTTCGGCTGGGTAATCCGTGAAAAGCAGCTGAAAAACAGGGTCTCAACATTGATCGGGTACTTAGATTTTGTGGAAAGCAGCATGGCAGACGTTGATTATGGTTTATTTGAAGAGTTGGAAGCCGAGGGATAACTCAGTCCAATGTAACGGGCCAGGCTGAAATAATTCCCCGCTTTTGATTGTTGGGTTTGTGGAGTATCAATCAAGCTATATTGATAGCGCGTACCATGCAGAAGCCTACACCCACTATCATGAGTTGCTTCTGCGCGATTTACGGCTTTGAGAGCTAATCGAAGATTTTCTGGCAGACATTTTTCGTAGAAGTTTGTAGAAACTGTAGTTACGAAGTCTTTGATAGTGGGTAGTTTGGCTTTATCATGTAGCCACGAGGTTTTTGGTAGATAAGGATAACGTACTTGGTGTTTAATAGCCATTCTCAGACACTTGTTTTGTACCACCTGCAGGGAGTGAGAATTGTGTTTTGTCCCTGTGAGGTAAACGTGCTGAGAAAGTGAGTATGGGGCGTATTATTTGTTTGTAGATTGTTAATTTGTTTTTGGTTGAAAGTTTGCTTTGTTTACAAATGAGTGGATATAGCTGGCCCATTGCACTCTTAGCTTTTCGGACTTGTGTACTAATATGCGCATTTGCATTGGTGTTCCTTTGAATTGTATAACCTAAATATTTTAATGTTGAACTGGGGGTAATATTATGTCCGTTTATACAAAGCTGAAATTGCAGTCGACTATTTTGGTTGTTCTCCTCCTGAGTAGTAAATACTCTGTTTTTGAGGCATTAATTGTGAGTTTCTGATCGTTAAAATAAGGTAAAATTTTAGTGTTTAAGTGTGATTGTAGTGTAATAAGTGCATGATCTGGATTCTTTGCCGATGCTACAAAACAGGTGTCATCGGCATACATAGCAGTTAAAATATTAGGGGTGGTAGGGATGTCGTGGATGAATATTGAATAAAGCAAAGGTGAAAGTACTGATCCCTGCGGGACTCCTGCCTGTATGCGGTAGGGCCCGGCCAGGTTTCCTTCTATTTTTGAATAAAATTTCCTATTTGAGAGATATGAGTTTAATATTTTGATTGAATAATCAGGGGTTTTTATTTTTATAAGTTTATAAATTAGGCCTTCATGCCATACGGTATCAAAAGCTTTTTGAATATCCATAGCTACCATAACAGCTTTGTTTTGATCTCTAAAGCCTTCTCTGATGTAATTGAGTACGCGAATTGTTTGAGCTATGGTACTATGTGCACTTCTAAAACCGTACTGCTCTAAGGGAATAATGTTGTTATTGTCAACAAAAGTTTGCAATCGTTTTAAAATAATTTTATCTATCACCTTTGCAATATTGTTTAATAAGGATATGGGTCTGTAGCTATCAACATAACATGGTTGTTTGTTAACTTTTGGTATTGGAATAATGTTGGCAATTTTGAGCATATCAGGATAGTAACCCGATTTAATGATAAAATTAGCAATATATAATAGTTGGACTATTGCTTTTCTAGGGAGATTTTTGATTAAAATATTGTGAATGCCGTCGTGCCCTGGCGCCGTTTTTTTTTCAATTGACAAATTATTGCTAATAATTCGGTATACGAAACAGGATTATATGAATTGGTTGAATTTATATTTTGAAAATATTGTTTGACTACTTTTCGATAGTCTTATGCTGAATTGAATTTTGACAGTTATTAATAAAGTTATTTTGAAAGTACTCTCCAAATAATTCTGCGATATTTTTCATGTCGGTGTAAGTATGGCCATTTAGTTCAATTTTATTAATTTGTTTCCGCTTCCTTCTAAAGTATTTAGCGATTCTCCATAGGGAGTTGTCTTCTGGTTTTAAGAAAATATTCCCATTTAAAGTTCTTATACTCTTTGATTAACGAATTAATTAAGTTTTGATATTGTTTAAGGATGTTTCTGTCCTCTTCTGATCTGGACTGTTGCCACCTTTTTCTAATTTTATTTTTGTTATTTATAATTTTAACGATATAGTCTGGTAATGTGTTAGGTGTAGATAAATTTGGTTTTATGGAGGTAGAAATATTGCTAGCTGAAATTATGGTTTCTTGAAGCGATTTTATTGCGTGAATTAATTGGTCTGCGTTTTCAATGTTGTTTGTTAAAATAGTGTTTTTATTAATGTAGTTTCTAAAGCTAGACCAATTGGTGGAATTGTAATCAAAGGACTTAGTGGGAGGGTTGATAATTTGATGGGGTAGTTTGAGGATAATTTGGACGGGATCATGATTTGGGTTGAGGTCTGTAAGAGTTTTAATATTTGAAATATTATTAATATTTCTACCAATTGCTAAGTCGATAGTGCTGGGGGCGTGGTTTGAAAAGGGAAAATGGGTTGGATCTTCGGGTGCAAAAATATTGCGATCTGAATTATCTCTTTGGAGAGTACTTCCGTTTTTATTAGGATGCGACGCGTAATTGTCCCATAAGGGGTGTTCACAGTTTAAGTCTCCCATTAACAAAACCTTATTATGTGTTTTCAAAATATTAAAAAAGTCATATTCTTTTAAATTTATAAAAGGCGAATTGTAAGCTCCGACTATTTTGATTTTGTTTTCAAGAAGAATCGAGATATGCTCAATGGCTGAATTATTGTGTTGAAGGGTTTTGAAATTGATGCCCTTTTTGATTAACAGAATGATACTGCCCCCTCTGACATCAGTGGTGCGGTCTTGTCTAAGTAGACGATAATCTGGGATTTTTAGATTGAAAGATTTATTTGGTTTTAGGAACGTCTCGGTTAGAATGAGAAGGTCATGTTTGTGAATACCGAGAAAATGTCTGATTAAGTGGAGTTTCGAAAGAACTCCTTGAATATTACAGAATATAATTTTGAAATTTGATCGTTTTTGAGAGCCTGTATTACCACCTACCTGCCTAGAAGTCATAGCTGTCTATACCGGCAACAAAGTTATTGTAAATGGTGAATTTTTCAAGTTTTGTCTTCGCCGCTCTCATCTGTTCAGTTAGGTCCGAGACTGCTCTCATAAGTTCATTAAGATTGATCAGCTGTTGCAATTCTTGAAATTTATTGTTTAATTCCGTGAAGTTGTTCAGATTTATTGCGTTGTTAGCCAAAGTATTTTTGTTTGTATCATTGCTAGGTGCAATTTGTGGGGTATTGTTAGGAAGAGTTTTGGAGGGGAGGCAGGAAAATTCGGTAAGATTGTTTTTGGGACCAGTGCATGGATTTGTAGTGGGGATGGGGGCTGGGATGAACTTGTTCGCATTTGGCTTTGGCTTATGGTTGATTGCTCGTTTTTCTTCTAACCATGTTCGTCGTTTAACATACTCAGGGCATACATCAGCGTTGGCCGGGTGGTCTCCGCCGCAATTAGCGCATCGCGCTGGTGTGGACTTCTGTTTCGGGCATTCTGGTGTCAAGTGATTGCCGGCGCACTTCAGGCATCTTGGTGATCGGCCGCAGTTGGATGTGGCGTGGCCCCACAGCTGGCATATGTGACATTGTATAATTGGTTTCCCTTGACGTCTATGCTCCCACTGTACTCTCGTATGTTCTATTACTCTTACATTTTTGTTGAGATAATCCAAAGTAATTTTGGAATCAGTAATGACGAGGTACAGGGGCCGTCCTTTGGTGCTCATTCTATAGGTGTCTTTAATTGTGATCTTGTAAATCTTCGCCAATTCTTCTTTAATGTCACTAATTTGTAAACCCTCTGCGAGGCCACGTAAGACAAAGGCATGGGATTTATCTTCTCGTTTTGTATATGAGTGGAATTGTACTTTCTCAGTTCGTAGGGTTTGCTTCAACTTCTCAAGGTCTTCAATATCTTTGGTGAATACAATAGATGATTTATTTGTATATTTGATTTAAAAATCTTTTTTGACGTCCTCTTTTAATTTCATAATCATAGCTCTGTGCGCTGCTACGTTACCCTCAATTACTATAGGAGGGCAGGTTGAAGATTTCTTTGGAAGTTTTTTCGGGTTTTCTTTGGGCCGTTTTGCATGACCGGCAACTTCTTCTTCTTCGGAGTGTGAAGTTTCAGGATTGAGTTTTCTAAACGTCTTTTTCTTTCTTTTCCTTTGTGTATTGATTTGCGCGATTTCGTCGTCTGATTGGTCCGTTAAAGACTCATATCTATTAGTTGTAGTTATTTTTTGTTTAAGCGGAATTGGTTTAATGATTTTATTGAAGGAAGTAACTTTCTTGGGAATCTCGAAACTAGGAGGGATGGTATCCATTTGGGTGGGGTGTTCGGTTTGCGGAATAGTAATTATCGCATTTAGGTCTTCTGATTCAGTTTGTTCATTTCCAACTGTCATTTTTAATGTTCTGGCAGTTTGTTTTTTATTGCTCATGAGTTCTTCGTATTGAGAAGTAAACTTATCATTTTGAATGTCACTCTCTTCCACTTCTTTGACCCATGAAGGGGTGGAGGGTTTATGAAACTCCACTTCTATCGTTTGGGGGTTGTTGGAGGATGCTTCTACTTCATCTGACGTGTTCGGGTTGTTCACTTGTGGACCCATTGAGTCTTGTTCCATTCTGGGAATATTAAGATTTTCGCTATTTTTATTATTGGGCGTAGAGGTATTATTATTCTTCTTCCCTCTGCACTGGGGGATGGATAACGTTGAATTAAGTGACTGCTGTGTTTGGGACTTATTTTCCGAAAATTCTGTGATTTCTATACACTTTTTATTATTCACTTTTTCTAGACACTTCTCCATTGTGTATTCTATACACTTTTTAGTGTCTTGTTCTAGACACTTTTCTTCTAATTCCATACACTTTTCTTTCTGTACATCTGATTGTTTAGTGGTTGTGGCTTCACTATGAGTATTGGAAGTGTTGGTTATGCACTTGTTTAATAACGAAATGTCGATTTGACCGATAACTTCGTCAGGAATAATAATTTTATCAACTATCTTTGAATTAACTGTCTATTTCAGCCGATGTGTCATCTGGGGAAGTCGAATCCTCATTTAAATACAATAATTTAAGAAAATTTTTATTTTTAATCTTTAATTCTTCCTTTTTATTTCTAGTTCGCTCAAGTTCTTTTTGATATGTAGAGTCAGATTCCGCTACGCTGGCTGCAGGGCGACGTGGTTCGTCGTCTACAATCAGGTGATCGGGATCCCTGTCACTTTTTTTGTTATTTAGCTTTTTTATGTGAGTGGAAAGTTTTGGTAGTTTTTTATGTTTTTTAGTAATCTTATGATAGGACGTACCTTTATATTTTGCTGATTTTGGAGACGTTTTCACAGTCACTACCGCTTTTTTAACACTCACTATTTTATTTGAAGATAAGTTATCACTTGTGAAAATCTCGGGCTTTTCAACATTTAGATTATGAATCTTTTCCCTGAGTCGACGAGTATACTCAGTGGTAAACGGGATGGTCCCCGTTGTTGGAGGAGAAGGCAGCGTGAAATCAATAAGACTTCTCAATGATTCACTTTGACAAACTCTTCAAGATTTATAGAAAATTTAAAAGAAAAAACAATTTAATAACCAAATGTAAACTTTAACTACTGTTACACCAAAGTTTGACTTGGAAGTCGAATATTAGATATTTCATTTTACTATAAGCATTAGTGGTTTTGTGATATAGCAGAAATCGAACTGTTATCAGTTTCTTTTGAATGTTTTGAGGTAATTTTTTCCCCGTTTTTTTTTAAATAAAAAAGGTTGAAGCGATAACCGTGAAGGTGAGAATATTTGAAAATTATAATAAAAGTGGTCTTTTCAATAGGTATTTGAATTTCTATTTTGAATCTATTTGAATATTAGACATTTTATGTTTACTGCAAGCGTTAGTGGTTTTGTGATATATCAAAAATATAACGAGAAACAGTACATTTAAAATCTCGAAAATATTTTATTGAGTGTCAACCCGATTCCCTAATTTGCGTTTCGGTTGAAATATCGAAGACTTCCAGGTGTCTAGCCAGAGCTCTTCTGGTATTTTCATTAGAAGGCGTAAATTCCGTTCGAATTGAAATGTTGAAGACTTCCAGGTGTCTAGCCAGGGCTCCTTGATATTTTAATTCCCGGATTTCAACCGTCAGTATCCCATCCCGATTTCCTGATTTACGTTTCGGTTGAAATATCGAAGATTTCCAGGTGTCTAGCCAGGGCTCTTCTGGTATTTTGATTAGAAGGCGTGAATTCCGTTCGAATTGAAATCTTGAGGACTTCCAGGTGTCTAGCCAGGGCTCCTTGATATTTTAATTCCCGGATATCAACCGTCAGTATCCCGTCCCGATTCCCTAATTTGCGTTTCGGTTCAAATATCGAAGACTTCCAGGTGTCTAGCCAGGGCTCCTTGATATTTTAATTCCCGGATTTCAACCGTCAGTATCTAGTCCCGATTCCCCAAAATTTCCGAAAGTGGTCCTACCACTTGGCTCGAGCTTTCGACAGTTTTATTCAAGAACCGAACCCCTTTTCTTATTTCCTTTCCCAATCTCTAGAAGCATCGTGTACTCAATACTCACATTTATTCTACATACCGGGTGCATCGAAAGTGATTGGCCACTTTGCTAGCATCAATGTAGACTCCGTTTTATTAATTTTAATTTATTAACCTGTATATTGAAAACACCCGTGAAATAGGAGTTTGGTTTTAACGCTCTTATATTAAACATTGCTTTTGCTCTCGCTTATGTCCTGCCTGCTTCGTCTCTAATGACCGCATGTTAAATGTATATAGTTCGCTAACATTTCTCTGCTTTTCTGGGGATATCAGAGTATGGGTTACTTTTATGTGTGATAAGGTTTTTTTATATAGATAACGATTTGAGTAGCTACAGAGCCTGTATTTATTGTTAAATAAAGACATTGTTGTAATATAACCTAACCGAACCTCTGTGTTTTACTGACCTACAATAGACTAAAATAACCCTATGGTAGAGTATTTGTTTAGTTGCACGAATTTAGATTCTCCGTAGTGTAGACCAGGAGAATAACTTTCAGTTTAGGACCAGTGAGGAAGTTTCTGGATACAATCTTGCCGGATGAGATACACCGTCCGTACCTCCATCTGAGGCTACCTGGAACTCCTAACGAGTGAAGTCAGGGGGCCGTGGAGATAACCACGATAAAAATCTGGCGGCCGAGCACTAATTCCGAACGTGTTGCATCGAGGGTATCCAAAGTGACGTGCTGCCATATACTTGTATCCTTAATAAACTCCCGACTTTCTTTACCGAAAAAAACTGGATTCAAAGAACAAAGTAAGACTTTAGTAATTCAATTTTATTTTACATTTTGTTTGTATGGAACGAGAAAATTACCAGAGAAAAGCAAAAACATGGTTTCATGCCCCATAGGTTGGATACAAACCACTTACTATTGTGTGAACAGAAAAACAGAATAGGTAGAAGAAATATTCGTAACCACAGTAGTTTATACTCTACCATACATATTTCTAAGCCACGAATTTCAAAATTCATTATGAGTGAATAAAACAGGATACAGTTGGAGCAGTAGTGGACTGAGTATTAAAAAAATAGAGCAATTGCTGGAACAAGTATATTCATAGTATTCATCGAAATTTAAAATTTAATAATCGAAGGACCACCGTGTACAACACGGACAAAGGAACTGAAATGAAACTATAGCTCGTAATGTTTATCACAGAGCACTTTATTTCTCTAAATGATAGAAACCACGCAGCTCAGTTTCCATACAAAGCAAATATTATGAAACCGACACTTGAAGGTAGCTATGGAAATACATATACATAACTAAATAAATTCATAAGCAATTAAAACTTTTAGAATTAGTTATATGATTATCTCGCGCGCAGGTTATAATTTGGCAACACCGTCTTTCAGAACGTGAATTACTTAGATTAATCAAAATTTTCCAGTAACATTCCAAGTTTTTGTAATTTTGATCAAGATATTAGAAGTTGATTTAAATTCGATCTTACCTCATATTTACAACTGCACTATTCACTAAGTAATTAGTTTGGTTTTTAGCATCAAATTAATTAAAAGCACAATAAATACTAAACTTTTATGAAGGACGTGTATTCTTTTTGGAAGTCAGACATACTCTTCCCCCCGATCTCTTCTCTGAATTCGCTGATGACACGATGTTCAACGACGGACGGAACCGAGTTTATTCGCTATATGAAATTAAGCATTGGATTTTGTTTAAATCTTGGTGGGGCCTTCGCGTCTGTTAAAATGTGATTTTAACAATGAAACATTCTTAATAAAGCTTCCATATTGGATAATCAGGGGTCTGCACTAAAATATGTAGAGTTATATGTATGTACTTTGAGTCTAAAAGCAAGATCCGCTCTGAATAACTTCTGGTTAACGAAAATTATTTCTGATTTTTTGTATGAGACGACATCATATTGCAGCAAATATTTAGTGAATATATTTCATAGTATACTAATATTGGAAATTCCAACGACACAACTGTTTTTGGTGACTGAAAAATGCCCCTTTGATTCCAAAAATTTACAAAAGAAGATGGAATCTTATCGATGGATATTCACCATTTTTGATATGTTCCGGTACATTGTCGAAATTATATTAATTCGTTATTCGCATTTTAAAATAACACTATTTTACCCTTTAGCTCCTCTTACAGCATATACAGTGCTCTATTAGACAAATGGAATTCGATTCGATAATAAGTAGTCAAAGAAAAATTCAAGTTTATAATACAGACGCTAGCTACTGTTCTGTATTTTTTTTTAGGTCCACGAGATAACTCATTTGCAGAGTCAATTTCAAGGTTTACGAAACAAGATTTTTCAGGTTACCACGCTTGAAAATGGCCAGTTTTTTTAAGCCCTTTTATATAGTAAATATAGGTCTAATTCAATCGTTTTTACCATTAACTGGAATTAAAATAAATTCTAAGCTATAAAACTGAAAATAAATGAAAATGCAAATTTGACTGAAGTTTAAACATGTTATACTAAATGTGGCAACATTGTTTGTCCCGGCACGTGATGCACGATCACGCACGATGGTCAATACGAACGAACGAACGAAATTTGTTAATGCTTGAACCGATTTGTTTTGTTTTGTCTAGTGGTGCAATATTAGTGATTAGCGTCTTGCAAATATGGAAACTATTGGACTTTATCTGAGGCGTAATGCAGCAGAATTTAATGTCAAATTGTGTGTAATTTGTTAACAACATAATAAAACTGAATTACTGACAAGTGAAAGTCATGGATGTGCGCGGATTCGGTGGGCATCTAGTGAATGAAAAGACGTTGTTTTTGAAAGATTGAAAAGTGTATTCCAGGATGAACTATTTTCATATCACATGACCAACTCTTGTTACCGGAGTTATACGATAAAAACAAAAGTGGAAAGGGCGGCAAGGAAACTAATGGACGACAAACACACTGAAAATATTTTGGACAAGCAGGACTTAGGTGAAGAAACTTCTTCAGCAAGGTACGATAAATTTACACGATCAAATTGTACAGCTAGACCTTCGACATCTGATATAAACAAAGACGAAACAATAAATTGTATAATTTGTGGTAAAATTTGGCTAGGTAAAATTTGCAAAAAAATTCGAATTTGTGAGAAAAATAGGGCAGAAACATTGCTAGAAATGGCTCTCGAATTTAAGGATCAGGTTTTTACTAGAATTGCGGATTTAAAAACTATCGAATCCATCTTTGCAGCTGATATTTATTATCATGAAAATTGTCTTCGCTCTTATGAACGAAAATATCAAAGAAATAAAACCAATCTAAAGTCTGAAAACTTACAGTTCAAAAACGTAGAGAAGGAAATTGTTTTACAAAAGAAAGAAATTATGTCAAATGTTGTAGACAAATTATTGCCACGTCTTAAGTTAGGAGAATCTTTTACTTTGAGTGAAATATGTAATGATGTAAATAGCCAATTACCATTGGAAATGGCGGGTAAAAACGTTGACATTAAAAACTATTTAGTGGGCACCTTCAACAAAGAAATACAGTTTTCTGTACCACTGGAAGCCAACAAACCTACATTAGTTTTTTCACTCAAGCGTGACTCTTGCCGAGGTTGTAGATTTAATAAGATCAAAGGATGTTATCAAAGAATCAGCAAGAATTCTAAGAAAATCCCTTTGTGGTGTTAATTTTGATTTAAATGATAAATTCTGTGAAGAAACCAATTTGACACATTCATGGGACGATATACTGATTCCTCAACCACTTTTAACTTTTTTCTCAGAACTTGTCAACTTTAACGAAAATCAGTTCTACGTTGATTCTGAGAGTGATGAAGAATCAGACATTCCCAAGACATCCAAAAAAGGGGTATCTAAAGGGAGGCATCTTAAAATGAAAGCATTGTTTCAAACAATGTATTTTATTTTACATGGCGGGAAAAAAAGGACTCCTCTGCCGACTATGACAGGGTTGGCAGTTCACAATACCTGTAAAAGTAGTTCCTTAATAAGGAGCTTAAATCGTACCGGTATGAGTATCTGAGTATCTCCTATGATGAAGTTCAAAGATGTAGAACAAGCCTGGCATCTTTTACTGTTGAATATGGTAAAAACCATATACCACTTTCTTCACATTTTGACCATTCTAAATTTACCACTGCGGCGTTTGACAACTTTAACCAAGACGAACCGACTGAATCTGGATTAAATGGAACACATGATACTGTTGCAGTTATATTTCAAGATAAATCTGACGTAGTGCATAGAAAACCAAATATTTCAGAAACTGATGTTTGTCGTTCTACTCGATCATTTCACGAAGAACTGAAATGTCAGGTATTGAAGGAATTCTCTAAAGTACCTGGACCCATTTCAATTTCAAAAAACTGTTTATCAGAAACGAGTGATGACCACGATCCAATAAAACCAGAAACATATTTTCAATTAAGAGCTGACGATTTAGCATGGTTTTTAAGTAGAATGGATATATCAGAATCACCTCGACAATTGAACATAACAAAAATAGATCAGCAGATTCCATCATGGCCAGCCTTTAACGCATTCCTTTCTGAGGATAAACGTAAGGAACAAATTGTTGGATTTCTGCCAGTTTTGCCCTATCCTGTAACTGACTATTCAACAGTGTATACAGCTCTTTGCAATTTCAAAGATATGTTACAACAGCTAGATCAAAACAATCTTCCAGTATTTTGTGATGAAGGTGTCTACCGAATTGCCAGGCATATAATGTTGTTAAGAGAAAAAGAATTTGAAAATATAACATTAATGCTTGGAAGCTTTCATATGATCAAAGTATTGCTAGCGTGCATTGGGAAATATCTACGTGGTAGTGGGGCTGAAAGCATACTGATTGAAACTTGAGCCTTTGGTGTAGGCACAACTGAACAAGTTTTCAATGGCACAAACTATGCCAGATCTGTTAGAGGATTTTTTATACTGGGTGAAGTTCTGCAAAGATTGCAGTTGCAATCATTTTTTAAAGAGCAGGGTTTAACAAAATACGAACAAGAATTAACCTCACTTGAACTATTGCAAAATTTGTTTATTGAGGGAAATGCAAAAGAAGGGCAGGCTATCTTTGATTACTTTAAAGGTAATTCACAAAATATTGTTTTACAATTTAACCAATTTGTAGCTAAGAGATGCAAAGAGTCTAGCCTTTTTTGTTATTGGAATAACGTCTTAGCACTCATTAATCTCTTAAGAAATTTAATACGAGCCGATCGTACTGGAGATTGGAACCTCCACGTACAAACTGTTGAACAACTGCAACCTATTTTCACGTTATGGATCGTACCAATTACGCGTGTTGGTCTTCAATTTACCTCCATGACATGTTAATGCTGAAGAAGACGGCCCCCGAAGTATACAACGAATTCAAGAAGGGAAAATTCACCGTAAAGTAGAGTAAAACATCATTCACATCAGTTGGAACAGATCAAGCTTTAGAGCAAACTATTAACCGGTTCAAGAAAAGTACTGCAGGAATCATTGGTTCGACTCGTAAAAAGGATTTTGTTGCTGCTTGGGAACTTGTGTATCACGAAATTCTGGCAATATCTAACATGTACAGAGAAAAAACATTTTTTAAAAATGACAACTATGAACTGAAGACCCATCATGAATATTACCCAGGGAAAACGGATCGAATAGAATCGATTGATGGAAAAATGATTCAATATATTTCTCAGCACGTAAATCCATTTATGGAAGAAAATCAACCACTCCGTAACATTGTTACGCAGGAGCAGACGCCACCCGGTGTAACCAATGCTCTTTTGAACATATTTGAAACTGGTTGTGAAGCATACAAACAATTTCACAAGGAAAGATTTGAGACTTTAACCAAACCCCTTTCTGACACCATTAGTAGAGTTGAGCTTCCACCGTTTAAAATAGCAGCTGCGCAACTGTACCACAGAAGAAATCGAAAGTTTCAAAACAAAATAGACAAACTGTTAAGGTACGAATTGACACACGATAACTACCTTTTTGAAAAAGAAGGCGTTTTGAAAAAAGAAACTCAAAAGTCTAGCATTTTTGTTGAATTAAACAAGATACTAGATAACCAGGACTACTCTCTAACACCTGATTCAGGCAAATTTTGTCTACTGGTTGATGTTATGATGGGTATTCGAAAAGTACAGTGGAAAAATTTGACAACTTTCCAAGATCTTGCTGGTGCATTCTGCAACATGATAAGTGTTACACTGAAAGGACATCTTAATAGAATTGACTTTATATTTGATAGCTATTTAGAAATGTCACCTAAGTCTGGAGAGATATTACGAAGATATGGCAAAGAGTATATCACAATCCATTCAATCACAGATAATGTACCATTACCTGTACAAGCTCAAAAATGTTGGGGTTGTGTAGAAAATAGAATTAAGCTTCAAACATTTATTCGGAAATATCTGCTACAACATGCCCATCGTTTTTGGCAAGGGGTTGAAATAGTGTGCAGTGCAAGAAATATCGAACCCTGTGAATCAAGTGCATCATCACGTACTTCTAGCACCCTGGACGTGTTACAAAAAAATGACATTGAAGAAGCAGATATGCGAATTATGGTACATATTGCTCATGCAGTGCGAGAAGGTCATAAAAACATGTATATACTATCTTCCGACACCGACATATTAGTTATGGCTCTGTATCATTTCAGAACATATAAATCCGGAGGGTTACAGGTAACTTATTTAGTTATATTTTTGTTGTTTGCGGTATGGAGTGTTTTATTATTTTAGGAACTTTGGTGTAGAACAGGGGTAGGAGCAACTAGGAAGGATGTTCCGTTGCGCCTGATGACTGAACGTCACGGTTCAGAATTGTGTTCTGTTCTTCCAGCTCTTTACCATTTGACTGGTGCAGATTATACAAGCAAAATTGGAACCAAGCGTAGTGCTCTTGGTGCTAGCCCAGTAAAATTTCTCAGTAATTTTGCTAAAGGTATGAATATGATAATCATGCCTGAGAAACAATTTATTAGCATAATTTTTACAGGTACGTCTGAAAGAGTAATCGAAGAATCAGTGCAGAGTACAGAAGAGTACCTTATTCAGGTGCTTCGCCCAGGTAACTCTTCAAAAACATTTGATGAGTTAAGGTATTGGATATATCACCATGGAAAACTTTTTCTGTAAAAGAGTTACCTCCTACGAGCGCATCAATGAAACTACATAGTTCGCGAGCATTTTTTATTGTTTACAACCAAATCAACTGTTTGGAAGAGAACATTACATCTTTAGATCCCCTTTTGTTTGGATACAAGATGGAGAATGATGATCTTATACCTAAATCCGTGGACAATATTTTTCCTTCATCCGAAGAATTAGTTCCGAATTGCAACTGTGGTAAATGTTCACGTAAAAAGAGCTGTTGTTGTCGGGCAGCTGGAATAAATTGTTGTTCATTTTGTCGTTGCAACATAACACACGAGTGTACTAATCTTTATGATACATGATTCCATATTACTTCTTGTTAATTCCACCTACCTGAATTTTTCTTTTGTTACTGACATTGATATTTTGGACTACCCTGTATAACAATAACTTAAATATATTACATATATATTGTAAATTCCATTCCAAAATTACAATACTCACAAACCCACATCTTGAGTAAATAAAGAACATTTGTACACAAATATAATATTTTTTATTTCAATATATGACCACCCTGTATAAAAACCAAACTGGCCATTTTTGGTGCTGGTAACCAGATGATTCTGAATATGTACGTCTAAGACAATATTATCCCACAAAAATACATCGTGGACCTCTCAAAAACACAGGATGTTACCTAGCGTATAGACTATTAATGAAAAAGAGACGACCCCTGAATAAAAAATAGCTTTCTGGAAAAGTTGAGCTATTGGTGTCATAAATTTTATTGTAACGTGTAAATAATTTGGAGGGTTTAGATCATCGAATACCCATAACAATGGTATGGTCTGCACATACTTTATTATTATATCCCAGAATGAGGCCGCGTGTGCATTATCGTTACAAAATGTCACACTTTACAACGTATTGGAAAACATTGATATTTATTTGCAATTTCCAAGAATTATTGTGTACATTTTTGAGGTATTTTTTTGCTAGAAGCGCTAAGAACTATCAGTTTGTCATATTCACCAGATTACGACAGTCAGATAACACGTTTTCTCCTAGGCCTATGCTTGTGAAGGAGGGTTAGAGTTCTTAAGGTGAGTTCTCCTGCTATTTTCTTGTTTTTTTCTGTTTTTTTGTCTCTTATGAATACCAGCCAAAACGAAGTTATGTGGTGGTTAAATGACACCCTGAATACGTGGTTCAATTTTTGATCTATGAACAACCATCGGATGAGAAACAAAATTTTGATTGCAACAAATTAGTGACATAATTGCTTGCTACCAGTGTGTTATAAACCACACACCTTACGAAATATTTAATGTTTTCGCTCTATATACAAAGATTCATTGATTATATATTCCACCTTTAAATACTACAATAAAGTTAATATTCTTACATCTCCTATTGCTCCCCATTGTATCGCCAGTGCTGGGTATCCATTAATTTTTCTTTGTTCGCATATCCTTTCCATAATTGAATTTGCCATTCCATAATTGGTTTGTCCAGCATTGCCTCTACCGCAGGATACAGAAGAAAATACCACAAAATCTCTAAAATAATAATAGATTATTACATTTGGATTAGTTGAAGGAGGGTGGAGTGGATAGGGGATGAAATTAAGCCTGGATTAATTTAATTTCAAATAATGGGATATGCTGGTTAAAACGTATTTGGAAATGAACATTTTCACGTTGTGTCATAAAAAATTGGAAGGTTATTAATTTCTATTAATGATTTATACTAATAATACATACATGTTATGGAGGGAGAGAAACACGGATATTTTCAAATCAAATACTTTGGCAAATCAAAGTTGTTTTATAATAAAAGAAAAGAAGGTCGCAAAAATTGAGCTGGAACAAATAAAAGCCGAAGTATGCCTCCATCTGACAGAAGATGATAATAACGGGAGCCCATTATCTCCAGCAAGTAATGCCCGAGAAAAAAATAATTATGTCAAATTCCCAACATCTGTATCAACAAAATATCACAGCTTGAACTAAATATATGTGAACGGTTAGAGAAGTATTTTGGCATTAATATTGCCTATCCGGTAGAAGCCAATAAATTTATTAAAATATTAATTGTCATGCGTCTACTAGAATATTTCTTTCGAATCAGTAGCGAATCGTGTTTTGACGAGACAACATTTCTACGATCTAATTGATATAAAAAGGTATATATTTCGATATAATCGGTTGGACTATAGAATAAACCACTTCCTTTCCATCTAACTCCATCCCCAATCAGTGGTGAAACCTATATTGGAATATGATGAGCCAGCACGAAAAGTAAGTTTTTTATAATTGTTATTTTTATTCATAATTTTTGGCCTTCGAGCCGGGTCAGGGTTAGCTACTGATTCGTACCTATATAATTATTTGTCATAACAATTCTATAGACCGTCATATTACCATAGTTGGCTGCTACTACTCAAAGTCGTGTAAAATTTATCCATTCTTTGCTAAGACATTATATACTTAATGTGTCTGTATACCGATTTTCGCATAATACCTAACATATAGTTAATTGGAAACTGTTTATTATAAATGATCTTTTCATATAATCGATGTTCTGTTAAAATATTATATCGATTTTAGTTTTGTTGAATTCAGGTAGAACTTGTTTTCAGGAATAGGTAAACAAGTTTTTTGTAACTCCAAGAAATGTAAAATCGATTAGCCTCAAATTGATATTGTTTATTGGAAAATATAAATTCATTTATTTATTTGATTGAAAGATGCCGACTGTTCCTACACCCGATGAACTTAAATTAGATCGATTGATTGCGCAGCGGGAAATTCTTTTCGTTAAGGGTCAAAAATGTTTTGATTCCGCGAAGGAACTCGATAGAGACCCAAATTCTAGTAGTAAACTGGAAAACTTTTCTATCCGTTACACTACATTTTCCCATGTTGTGCAAGAATATCGCCAAGTAGCCGAAGAAATTGTAACAATAAAACAAAAACTTGAACCTGATGAGCGTCCAAATTACGATAGTTTGAATGCCTTCGATGAGCTCTACTGTACGATTGAGTATCTAGCTTCTAAATTTTTGTCAACACCGACTCAAAATCCTGTAGTAACTTCTAATGCCGACACCGATTCAAGGGTGCGTATGCCTAAACTTGAACTTATGAAATTTTCTGGAGAAGATCTTTCCGTTTGGCCTTTATTTTATGAATATTTAGTACATGGTAAAGTGGAATTTTGTAAAGCAGACAAATTGCAATATTTATTAGGAAGTCTATCTGGAGAGGCTTTAATAACCTGCAATGCATTTGAAGCTACCCCTAATAATTATGATTCGATATGGAAGTTGTTAGAAGATACCTACAACGATTAAAAATTTCTTGCCGATTTGTATTTAGATAAAATTTTAAATTTCCACTCATTGCCTAATGGAAGTCCAAATAATTTACTATCATTTTTAGAAACCTTTGATACCGCTGTAACTGCCTTGAAACGTTTACGATTAAATGATTTATGTAATTATATACTTACTTATATTGCTCTTTCAAAATTACCCAAACAAACCATTGATGATTTTGATTTGGATACTCCTCAAAATACTATACCACAATACGATGATCTTATTAAATTTGTTCGCCAACGAAGTAGGAATATTAGAAAAATTGATAAGCTTAAACCAATTTCTAGCTCAAGCTACCAACATTCTAAATCTAATAATTTTAATAGAAATCCAAAGACCTTTATGGCCAACAACTCCATCCCTGTTAAATCAAATTGTATTGTTTGCATACATCAACAACATTACATAAAAGACTGTTCTGTTTTTAAGAGTTGGCCATTTGATCAAAAATTTAGTTTTATAAAGGATAACAACTTTTGTATTAATTGTTTTTCAAATAAACATGAAGTTAGTGCTTGTCCTTCACGATTTAATTGCACATTGTGTCAACAGAGACATCACAGTCTGTTACATAAAACCAATCTTAGTAATAAAGGAAATTCAAATGTCTCTGATAATAACATAGTACAGTCCACACCCTCTAGCAGCTCGCAAAATGCTTGCAATACAGCCCATTTTGATGGTATGGCTAACATATCTCAGTTTGTAGTTTTGAGTACCATAGTTGCCAATGTTAAAAACAAATGGAATAAAATAGATATGGTTAGATTATTGTTAGATAGTGGCTCTATGCCTAATTTACTTACTCTGGATTGTTGTCAGAGATTGGGATTAAATTTCCAAAAATTTAATTCTAAGGTATTAGGTGTAGGGGGAAATATAAACACCTTAAAGGGTAAAACCAACCTCACAATTTTTCCTACTTTCAATACAAATTTGAAAATTCCATTATAAGCCTTGATTGTAGATAAGATTACTAATCCATTGCCAGAATTTTCTATAGATATTCGTAATTTGGACTATTTGAAAAATTTGCCTTTAGCTGATCCTTCTTTTCACTCTCCTAGTAAGATAGGTGGTATTCTGGGAGCAGCCATTTTTGCAGAATTAATAAAAAATGATAAAATTTCCGGACAAGATGGATCCCCGACTGCAATTGAAACCTCCTTTGGTTACGTAGTTACTGGTTATGTCCAGCCATTATCAAGCTATACAAATGATTATACTTTCCATACCTTTATAGATGTATCTCCTACTCTAGAATCATTAGTAAATAAAATATATCAGCTAGAAGATCTATCTCAGCCATTACCTAATGATGAAGATTTAGCTTGTGAGAAAATCTTTTTAGATCATGTCGTTCGAAGCGCATCTGGTCCATATTCTGTAGCCTTGCCATTTAAATCTGATCCTGACCAATTGGGTGACTCCTACTCCTTTTCCAAGTCTCGTTTATTGTCTTTCGAACGAAAGTTAAGTAAATTTCCTAATCTAAGATTAATTTATTCCGATATTTTGCAGGATTATATTAATCAAGGTCATATGTCCCTTGTTCCTTCTGCTTTGATCAATATCCCCTCGTATTATATTCAACACCACTGTATCTTTAAACCTGATTAGTGGTTCCACACCTTGTCGTATTGTGTTTGACGCCAGTATGAAAACCAACAAGAATACCTCATTAAATGATGGACTTTATACTGGTTGCAAACTTCAAAATAATTCAGTTGATATTCTGTTGAATTTTAGATTATTTTCAATAGCAGTAACATCAGATATTAAACAAATGTATCGACAAATTCAGATCATTCCATCACATAGACAGTATCAGAGAATTCTTTGGCGTTTCGAGCCTCAAGATCTTATTTCCGTGTACCAGCTCAATACCGTGTCATTTGGAGTAAAATGTTCACCGTATTTGAGTTTAAGGGTTATTAAAAAACTTCTAGAGGATGGAGGATGTAAATACCCTAATGCTGTTCAACCCCTCCAAAATGATATGTATATGGACGATTTCATAAGTAGTTTTCCTGATCTAGAGTCTGCTAAACTCGCCCATTCACAAATTGTTGCCTTATCTTCGTCAGCTGGCTTTCAAATAGTGAAATGGATGCCCAATTCATCTCATTTACTTAATATTATTCCAGAAAATCTCAGGTTAATGGGAATTAAGAATTTTGAGTGCGATTCCTTAAAGATTTTAGGTTTGCAATGGAATCCATCCACAGATTAATTCATATTTAAACTTTGTCTTGCTGATTATTCTGTTTGTACTAAAAGGAGATTGCTGTCCTTTGTCGCTAGAACCTTTGACCCCTTAGGAGTTCTACCGCCCTTCATTCTTCTTATCAAGCTAATGATAAAATCACTGTGGGATTTAAATTATGATTGGGATGAAATTGCACCAACTAAAATCTGTGAACAATGGCAATCTGTCTTATTGCAGCTTCCGAATTTGTCGAAGCTAGAAATTTCAAGACATATTTCTTTTGTAAAAGATTTTAGCTTAACCTTAGTTGGATTTTGTGATGCTAGTAAGTCTGGTTATGCCGCTGCGGTTTATGCCAGAACTGAAGCCACCAATATAGTCAAAAGTACTCTTTCATACTGTCAACCTCGCGTAGCCCCTAAATTAGCTGTTACTTTACCTCGTTTGGAGTTATGTTCTGCTGTTTTCCTCGCTAAAATCCTATTCCAAATTAGAAATACTTTTGCTCATCGTTTAACTATTGAAAATATTTTTGCGCTTTCGGATTCACAGATATCTCTTCATTGGATTCATTCCCATCCTAAGCGATGGAAAACTTTTATTTCTAATAGAATCTCTTTAATCCAGAAACTGGTTCCTTCAGAAGAATTATACTTTGTGCCAGGCAATCAAAATATTGCTGACGGCGCTTCTCGTGGTCTTGATCTCTCTACATTTATGCAAAAAATGGACTGCATTCACGGTCCTACCTGGTTGTCATACGACATACCGCGATGGCCTATAAAAATACCACAAGAAATAATTATACTCCATTTTTAAAAGGCATGGAGTAATAAATCACTCATTTTGGCCGGAACCATAAGCGTACCACATTTAGTCATTTAAAAAAAGTTAAGGCTTCTAAAATTATCTCATTTCCGAAAATAACCGTTTTGTGATATTATTTAAAATGAAATTTCAAATTATCAATAATATAATAAAGTGTGGAATATATCAGTGACATCAATTTTCCAGAAAATTTATTATTATGTATAAAAGGGCGTAGACGAGTATGTATATATATATACAAACCAACCCCATTTGCCGATTATTTCACCCAATTAGCAGGTAATTGAAGAAACTTGACAAACAGGTAGCTCAAAAATGGTTTTATTATTGTGAAATATAGTCTTTTCAGTTCTAAGAAAATGCCCCCATAATACAATGTACTAGAACTTTTTAACTATAAAAGTAGCGGAAAGGTTGAATATTTTCAATTTACAGTTCATCTGTTCTGGAGAAACTGCTGTGTTGATTGATTTCCCCATTATTACTGTTATTTGTTATTATTTTTTACCGTTATTGTTAACTAGTGTTTATTTTTGTTCATCTATACAAGTTCTCTTCTCATCACACGAGACAAACACCTAACTACATCTTCCAACTATATAGTGTTCCAACCAAATTCGACCAGATATGGAGGATTTATCACCATCTAAGCGACCTAAAGTTGGCCCATTGTCGCTGAACGAAAAAAATCTGATATTAAATTGCTATTACTCGTTGAAGAACGAAGAAAGTAGAAGAAAAATCATGAATTTGACAGGAAGTGTTGATGAAACCGTGGAGATTACTGCAACAATGATGGGTGTTTCAAAAACAACAATTTATAATTTAATGAAGGGGAAAAAAATGGAAACATCACAGCCCCAGCAAAGTCCCCAGGCCGACCCAAACTTGAAATGGATGACGACTTGAAGAATGGAATAAGGCGTAAGGTGCATGCTTTTTTCTTTAGAAAAGAGATCCCAACTCTCTCCAAAATTATGGCTTCGGTTCAAGAAGATTCAGATTTTCCGAAAATGTCTCGAAGTACATTATGGAAAATTTTGAAGGAACTTGGATTTGAATATAAAAAAATTATCGGAACGCAATGTTGATGGATAGAGACGACATTGTCATTTGGAGGAGGAATTATTTGCGCAATATTCGGAAAGCAAGACTAGATCAAAAACGAATTTATTATTTGGATGAGACTTGGTTAAATTGTGGTGGTTACTTAGTAAGGGTCCCTCGTATACTCGACGCTTACCATAAAGGCATTATATCTTGGAGGAAACCACTTACCTAGCAACCTGTATGAGGGAATAGAATAAACAACATCACTTCTGTAAATATCACTGGGATGACGTTTAATAAATTAAAAATACACAAATATAAAACCAATCGTCTTATTCAAAGTATTAATAACAACTCTCCTATCCTGATTCGTTAACTCTTAATTTATAGGAAATATAGATATGATTTTCTACATTCCTGAACTCCGTCTATAAGTTGTACATGTTTGTATATAAATACGAACGTGCTTCAACTGATAACTGACATTGACCGTGGCCGATCAATGCTGCCTAAATACTATAATTAATATTAACCTAAATTTAAATATTATTTCTAAGTTAATGTCCTTTTGCCATTGCTGTCCTTTAGGGATCACTACACCATCCCCTCTTGGGAGAGAAAAATTATCATTTTAATTTTTCGATATTACTTATACCTGTAACTGTTTTTAAGAATGTTTTTGTTTTGTCTTTGTTTACTAAACACTACTTGTTCGTTTATCAACACACTCCACTTATTTACAAATGGTTCCGTTCTTTGTATATAAACATACGATTCTTATGAACTATTTGTTGTTTATTGTCTGGAGATGTAATCTCGCAATTTACCCCTTTTATTCCCGTTATTTTAAACGGACCTATATAATGTGGATCAAATCTATTTCTCCCTTCATTTTTTAAAATAATCAACTTCCCTATTTTAAAATCTACGGGTGAAGAATCATTTTCACTATTATTAACTCTACTTAATTTATTATTTATTAAAAACTGTCTGGCCCTTTCATTAGCGTATTGCAATTTGTACTTTAATTCTTTATCATATCTCTAAAAATTGTAACACGGTTCAATTTTTACGTCTAAAAATTCTGGCAAATTGGGTTTTCTCCCGTATAATAACTCAAAAGGAGTATATCCGTGATACGTGTTTGGGGTTGTATTATAACAATATGCGAACATTCTTACAAACTCACACCAGTTATCCCTAGAATCTTTGATAAAGTATCTTATATATTCGTTAAATGTCCTATGTAATCTTTCACAACTGCCTATTGCTTCGTGATGGTACGCTGTTGAAAAATTATGTTTTATATTTAATAGTTCCGCTAAATTCTTCATTATTTCGTTCTTATATTCCCTCCCTTGATCTGTTCTTACCTCCTTCATTAATCCGTAATTTGGTATAAAATTGTCGAATATTGCTTTTGATATTGTGTGTGCTTCTTTATTCTGAACCGGTATCATAACTGCGTATTTAGTTAATTCGCATAATATTGTAATGCAATAACGATTTCCGTTGTTACTTTCTACAAACGGACCTATTGTGTCTATGTAAATAATATCAAACGGTTTTATAGCTGTATCTGTGACGAAAAATTTTTCTTTGTGATTAGGCTTTGCTTTATTTACTTGACATTTATGACAATTATTTACATACTTTCTTACGTCTTTGTCCATGTTTTTCCACTTGAAATTCGCTCTTAGTTTCTTTAATAATCTATTATTTCCTACATGTCCCCCAAACATTGGATCATTGTGGTATCTTTCTAATATCTTTTGGATCTCTTCTTTCTGCTGTACCGTTTTTGGTACTTCGCATATACATACTTGAATACTTTTTAACCTTTGATTTCCTACTTCTATAAATTCTTCTACTGTGCACTTTTTAAATATATCATCATTTGTATATATTTTCATTCTTTTTACTTCATCTCTTACCGCAAGCTCTTCAAGCTTTTCCAACGTTCGTCCTAGGTCGAAGTTGTGTAAACCGGTATTTAAGGCTTCACTAAATTTCAATTTATTTTTGATCCGGATGCTCATCCTAAGTGAGATACGGTTATTTTCAAAGTGTAAAATTGGTAATTTATGTGTCTCAAGGTTATTTGAAACTTTTACTACTGCAGGTTTTTGTATTCTCACTTCTTTTGTTTCTACTTTATTCCTTTGATCCTTTACTGTTTGTACGTTTTCTTTTTGCGTTTGTGCTCTTATGATTGCCAAGACATGTGAATTATTTACGTATAAATCCTTAAGTTCTTCTATGGATATTCTCGATATACTGTCCGCGTAATTCGCTATACCTTTTACATACTGTATTTCAAAATCGTATTCTTCCAAATCGATTCTTATTCTCGTTAGTTTCGACGTCGGGTCTTTCATTGCAAATAAATGCGTTAGTGACTTATGATCTGTTTTTACTATGAAATGTGGTGAACCATATAAGTAACACTTAAAATGATTGATTCCCCAATGAATTGCTAATAACTCTTTTATGATGGTGGGCTTGTTAAGCTCGCTTTTCTTGAAGCTGCGTGATGCGAATGCGATGGGTAGGTCAATCCCTTCGTAATTTTGACTTAAAATTGCCGAACATGCGCTATTCGAAGCGTCTGTAGTTAATATGAATTGTCTATTAAAATCTGGATATTTTAAAATTGGTGGATTGATTAATGCATTTTTTAAGACTTGAAATGAGTTTTCGCACTCTTGTGACCACTCGAATTTTACATTTTTCCTCGCTAACTTATTTAAAGGAATACATATTTCTGCAAAATTTTGAATGAACCTTCGATAGTAATTGCAAAATGCAACAAATCTTTTGACTTCGTTGGCATTTTTTGGCACTGGGTAATGCTGAATGACTGAGTATTTTGCTTTATCTGGTGGAACACCATCCTTTGATAAATTGTGACCTAAATATGTGACTTCTCGCCTGAAGAATTGGCATTTTTGTGGATTTAATTCTAAATTAAATTTACGACATGCGTCACATACTTTTTCAAGGTTGGCTAAGTGATGATTCTCTGAAATTCCTATTACAACTATATCGTCCATATAAAGAATAGTTATTTGAATACTAAGGCCGATTATCGCCGAGGCCGCTCCGGCCGAGGCAAGATAATCTCGAGGTCGCGAAAACATTTCGCGGCCATAGTATACACAATATTTTTCGTGCAACCGTGAAAATTACATAATTTCAATAAACATTATGTCTCTTTAGAAAAGTCAGCGTTTCAACGCGAATAGAGAAAATTACACGTCAATATCACAATGTTTCTATGGAGATGAAATATTTAGCAATACAAATCAATTTGACATTTCTCGTGAAGTCGTGAAGATGTCCGATAGCGATAGTGATATTTCAGTTACTTGCACTCCTCCTGAGCTGAGAGATCTCATAGACTCAGCACTTTCTGATTTGATACCCGAAAAATCTAAACGGAAATATGAAAAATGTTACAGCAACTTCAAAGATTGGTGTGTCAACCAAAATGTCAAGACGGTATCAGAAAACATATTATTAGGATATTTGATGCAGCGATCAAAAGTTGTGAAGAGTTCAACTTTATGGAGCATTTATTCTATGTTAAAGGCTATGCTTAACGTACGAGATGGAATTGACGTAAAGAAGTTTTTAAAATTGGTACCGTTCCTCAAGAAAAAGTCAGTTGGTTATCGAGCAAAGAAATCAAAAGCTTTTACGCACGAGCAAATTGATTCATTCCTCAAACAAGCTAGTGATGCAAATCATCTACTGTGGAAGGTATATAAATATGGAAAAAAAGTGAAGTATGATGTTTTATTCATAATAATTATTATTATAGGTAGTTTTGATAATGGGAATATCAGGAGCATTGCGACGAGATGAATTAGTAAGAATGACCCTCGAAGATATTCAGGAAGACAAAACTGTATTGATAGTAACTGTTCCTGATACTAAAACTGATCAAAAGCGTGTTTTTACCATTACTGATCAAGATTATATAAGAATTTACTATAAATATGTAACTCTTCGACCAAAACATAGTGCTATTCGTCGTCTATTTCTGAGATATGAAAATGTAAAGTGCTCGGCACAGGTTGTTGGAATGCATACGATTGGAAAAATACCTAGCATGATTGCAAAATATCTCGGCTTACCAAATAGTGAGGCATACACAGGCCACAGTTTTAGAAAAACTTCCGCCACGCTGCTTGCCAATACAGGTGCTGATATATCAGTTCTTAAACGCCACGGTGGATGGAAGTCCACTACTGTAGCGGAAGGATATGTCGAGGATTCCATCCATAATAAGAACAAAATTTCCGATGCAATTTCTGGCACTGTAGCATCTAGTTCAAATGTAGTCAATCGCAAAATGTTAATGTCCAAAGAAAATAATACGTTTTTGTCTAATGTAAATAATGATTGTTCAGAAACAATAGATTTAGTTGCTTCATCTTCAGGGATGAATATCAGTAATAATATAAACAGTACAATCAATGTTAATATATATCAAAAATAAAGTATGTTTCTGTTGTGAATTTGGAAATAGTTTTTGGTTCGAAATACATTGTTATTGTCATATTTCAGAAATGTTAAATGCTGTAGTGGCGTTCAGTTTGCCGGCAGTCACTATGGGAACGGCCGTAAAAATGTTTGTCGGCCGTCACTCTGGGTAACGGCCGCAAAATATCATTTTGCGGCCTCTGTTGCGGCTGCAAAATGCTTGTTATGCGTCCGGTTGCACGAAAATGCTTTTTCCGGCGTGAGGCCTGAGAATGCTATTGACATAATTCGTGAAAAACTATTAGGGTTTATGTTTAACCCAAAAGGTAGTCTTGTGAATTGAAATGAGCCTTTTTCGGTACTGAATGAAGTGTATTTCCTAGAAGATTGTTCTAAAGGTATTTGATGAAAACCTGACATAAGATCTAAAACTGAAAACCATTTTGCTCTCCCCAATTGATCTAAAATTGCATCTATTCGCGGCAAAGGAAATTTATCTGTGACTATTTTCTTATTTAGCTGTCTAAAATCTATACAAAGTCTCCACGCCTTATCCTGATTCGTCGACTTCTTTGGTACTAATAATACTGGACTATTATAATCTGATACTGAGGGTTCAATTACTCCCTGTGTTATAAGTTTTTCTTGACTATTTAACTCTGTTGATTGTGAATGTGGTGTGCGATAATTTTTTATGTATATCGGTGTATCATCCTTTACTGATATCCTTTGTTCGTAAAAGTTGTTGTGCGTTAGTATATCATTCTTCAAAGCGAATATATCCTCGTAATTTTCACACAGTTTCGTTAAATCGTTTCTTACATATTCCGGTACTTCTAAGTTTAATGCTTTCCTTAATTCTTTCATTCTGTTACTATTATCAGTCTTAATTGTATATATATCGAATAAATCTAAATCTAAAGTTTCAATACTCTTAGTTTTTACTGAAATACTTTCATAATTTGTATTTAAAGTTCTAACGTACGTGTTTTCCCTGATATTATGGATCTGGCTATAAATACTCCTGGTGCTATTTCCTGTTGCTCTACTACTGTATCCTTTCTCAAATTCTTGAAGTTCTCTATTAGCATGTATACCTCACATCTAGGTGGTATTGCTAAAGTATCGTATTCTGGACTACCAAAAATTTGTATGGTTTCTGAATTGTTAGACTTGCAATTTATATGTAATTCTGATTGTGAATAATCTAATACACAATTATTTTTTGTCATGAAGTCTCTTCCTATCAGTCCATTTGTTGGTATTGGAAAATTTTCTTCCACTACGTGAAAACAGTGACTTAAAGTTATGTTATTAATATAGAGGTTTATGTATATTTGACCCAAAGTTTTTGCTGAGCCTTCTGTTATCCCCTTAATGTTTATTTTACTCCTAGTTTCAATTAAATGATGTGGAAAATTTTTAGAAATTTTTATTAGAGAAATGTCTGCTCCTGTATCTAATATAAAATTGTAGATATTATCGGATAAGCTTGTATGAATTTCTATAAAGTTAGAAAGTGATATATCTAAATAATATGCTGAATACGTTCCTGAAATCTTGCTTTCGTCTCTTGATTTTTTTTTCAAAACTCTGATTCTCTCTTGCTTCTTCATTTTCTATTTCACATATTCTTACGTTATTTTTAGCTTGATTATTGTAATTTCCATTATTATTGTATTTCCTATATTTATTAAAATTTTCGTATTTGCCATAGTTGTTCCCTTGATTGTACTGTCGAAATGTTCCTCTTGAATGATTACCGTTATAAAATCGCATCGCCGGTTCCTGTATATTTATTACTTGTATCTCGATTTTCTCGAACTTGAAGAAAACCAGTGGCGTTTCATTACACGATTAAATAGAACACTTTCGCTCGACAAGAGCACTTACACAGCAACTCAATAGTTGTTATAAGAGTATTTATTTCGGATTCTGATGTAGGATTGTGTATTGAATGTTTCAAAATATTTCACACTAAAACTACGTATTGAGTAAATTTATTTTAATTAATTAATAGGATAAAAAAATGGAGTTAAATGAAAACAAAAAGAAAGTGACAATTTTTTACCATTTTTTCTCAAAAATGACCGACTGTTAAGTGGTTGAATCGAACACTAAAAATTGACGTGTCCTGAGAGTAAATCCTTTTTATCCAATTCTGGTGTGGGACAATTCTGGTGTGTATCAATGCATAGATCGAAAACGCTATTAATATATATCATTATGTCAGTTTTTTAAACGGCTTTGTTTTTTGCCGATAAAATATATTTTAGTGACAAAGGACACGCGAATAATTTTATTTATTAGAGCTTATTAATTAATTTTAAAATGTTCATGAAAGCAACCAAACGACCACAACAATAAACAAAATATATAAAACAGATAACAAACAAAAATATGCAGAACAGAAAAATATGCATTTAATATAAGAAAGTGTGGAGACTGTGAAAGTTAAAGTGAGGTGATTTTTTCTGTTTATGTTGCTTTGTTAAGCAATTCTAACTTCAACAATTTCGCATTTTACTTTTTAAGTTGACAAATCTATCTATCTATATATATTTATATAAAATAAATGTTTGATAGTTCATGCATCTGAGATTACAAATAATATATTAATTTGAGGTACGTCGCGAGTTGACCCCTCGCACTTCGCTAGTTGAAAGGAGTGGATACTTTGCGATGTGACCTCTAGTATCTTAAGGAAGTCCTATTACACACTGTTTATCATGATAAATAATCCGGACTAGCGATTTTGTGCTCTTGGAGAGGTATTTCGCGAGTTGACCCTTAATACCTATAACCCGAAAGACGTTTGAACTTTATTATGTATTATTTGTACATTTCTTTTAAATATATTATTCTAATTATGTTTTGGTTTTAATAAACGAACTATAAGTACACAAGATTGAGATACTAGACTTTTGTGACATTTTCTTATGTTGTGACCTAATTTCCAAATTTCTCATGAACTGGTTTCTTGGGTATTTTATTTATTACTTTTCCGCCCAACCTATCTAATATGCGAGGAAAGTATTGGTTTACCCCCAAAAAAGTTGGGAATTTGGAATTGTTTTTGAGTTATTTTTACGTTTTCCATCAACGACAACCCAAAAAAACGGTTTATAGAAAAAAATCCTGTGTGTATGTCGTCGTCGGCCACTTTTCGTTACATGTCTTGTTAGCACGATACAGCCTCCGTAGTGCAACAAGCCACCAATTTTATGATTGAATATTGTTAAGGACATGTCAAAGATGAACCCTATCGATTTTCAGCTCACCAGAGCCAGTACAACGGGTGCTAGTACTAGACGTACGACATTTTAGTAATTTTTTGAGAAATTTCAGTTTGTTAGCAGGATACAGCCTCCGGAGTTCATCAAGTCACCAATTTTATGATTGAATATTATTCAGGGCACTTCACAGATGAAACCTATTGATTTCCAGCTCACCAGAGCCAGTACAACAGGTGCTATAGTACTTTAAGTACGATATTTTTGTCATTTTTGGAGGAATTTAAATTTGTTCGCATGACACAGCCTCCGGAGTATATATTGATATTCAGCTCACTAAAGCCAGTACACCGGGTTCTATGGTACTTGAAGTACCAAATTTTTGTCATTTTTGTAGAATTTTCAGTTTGTTAGCAAGATACAGCCTTCAGAGTGTATACAAGTGACAATTTTATGATAGAATATTATTCAGGGCCACGGATGCGGAAAAGTTAGTTTTAATCTTTGAAACCATTTATTTTTAAACTAAACAGAAGCGGAAAGCGTCTCTCTACTCTTTGCATATGAGTTCTAACGTCTCAAGTAATAATGAACTTGCACCTGGATGAACTGGTTTTTTATAATAGTACTGGGAAAGCTGTGTATTTCGCCTTACGTTTCGCCAATCCTGTCGTTATTAAAGTTATTGTTTTGTCCCTTACTTTGTGAAATATATTTATGTTATTGTTTTAAATGAATATGTTTCTAAATAATTCCACTATTTGTTATGTTGTGATGTTCCCAGGTTAATTACTATGTGATAAACTTAACTAAACTAAATATATTAGAATATATTAGAGTTTTGCATGTGAGTGGTTATCAGATAATACTGATTATCTACATACTATGTTATACACCAGTGTGTGGTACCTGTAAGTAAGGTTGTGTTATTAGTTGCTGTCCGACCATAACTAATTAGTGAGTAAAATAACAAAAATAAATTATTATGAATTGCATAAATAGTAAGCTGAAATGAGATAGTAATGAGAACTATATAAATCCATGAAAAAAGTATATAAATCAAAGTTGTTTTTCATCAAATAAATGAATGTTAACCAAAAGATTGAGAACACAACAGGTTATATAGATAAAGATAATCAATAAAAACAGTGGTCGATAACCTGAAATTATAGACGTCCACACACGATCACACGAATACCATGAGCGAAGTAGAACACACATTGGATACCCTTCTGAATGAAATAGATAACACCAGAAAAGAATTGCGACTTGCTATAGAGGCTTCGGAAGTGAATATTTTGTTGAAGTTTGTATTCCTAAATGAGAAAATACGAAAATTAGAAAGCGAAAATTTAGAACTTCACCACAGAGTGGAATATTTGGAGAAAGTAAGCAAAAAGAACAATATAGTCATATTTGGGTTGAAAGACCAGATTGATGAAGTGACTCCAGCAAAAATATCGGAAACATTAGCTAATATCACGGGCGTTCAAATAACATCTGAACATATTATTGATGCATACCCTCTAGGTAAATCGGAAAACGCACCAGTTAAAGTAGAATTTTCATCCTATTTAAAGAAATTAGCTAGCTATACTTCGAAATTGCTCCAAGCTAAAAGGCTCTAGTATATCGATTTCGAATGACTATACCAGACTGCAGAGAGAGACTCAAAAAATCTTAAGACATCATTTGAACGCTGCCAGAGCCAATAACAATCATTCATACATACAGGGTGAACGCTTATATATAAATCAAAAAGCATACACAATCGAACAACTACAGGACCAACATAATCAATTGAATAAACGTGGGAATAGCGCTCCTTCTACACCTACTACAAATCAAGCAATAAAACCCCCGAGCTCCATGAAGGCACTGCCGGTTTGAGGATTGAAGTCATCAACGATAAAATAGAGAAAATAAAACCGAAGGTGGGGAATCAAAATCAAGGGAATACGGACAATACTCCTAAGAAAGTAAACGTTACAACTCTAACGAGAAAAACAAGAGCAGGCTCTTCTTCTAACCAAAACAATCACTGATGTGTATACATGTATTTATTTGTTTATTTTAGTTTGTTTTAACTGAATATTTATCATTGCTGTATTGTACATATTATTTTATTTTACGCTATCACTCGAACAACTAGTGTATGTTCTGTGTCTTGAGCCTACATTGATTTCTCTGTTTTTTTTGAATTTGTTAATAACGTTTCAATTACTTGAAAATGGACCAATATATAAGAGATTTTAATTTTCCAAGTATTGACACATATTGTTTGACAGATTTAGGCCAATGTAATCAGTTGTTTGAGATTAATAAGCATAATGACAATTTTACGATTTTCCATAATAATAATCGAAGCATATCAAAAAATTTGGATGAGCTAAAAGTATCACCATCTGATATCCTGGGTTTAGATTGTATCGTTTTGACGGAGACATGGAAAATTATCGATACGAATCTATATAATATAGCAGGTTACAACTTAATTTATAATGAGGGCGATTTAAATCAAAATAATGGGCTGGTAGTGTATGTTAAATCTGCTTTCAGTTTTGAACATAGTATTATAAGTCTGGGACCAACTAAGGTTCTAAAAGTTACAATAGATATTCACAATAATACTAGGATCGTAATTTTGGCGTGTTATAGATCACCATCACAGGAGAATTATAATCCTAAAATACCCGAGTTCATCAATAATCTGGATACTTTGTTAAGGAATAGTAGAGTAGGTACTGAGCAGTACTGCATATTTGTGGGTGATATCAACATAGACTTACTTGATTCAGATCATAATACAATAGATTACATAAGTACCTTGAGCGAATATGGATTTGTATCTACCATTAATAAGCCAACTAGACTGAACTCCTGCCTAGACCATCTCTTTTTATTTTCAAAATCTAATAAAAATGTAGAAAATATTATTCCTTTGATAATAAAAACTGATATAACAGATCACTACGCAATAGCATTACAAATTATAATGGACAATAAAGAACAAAAGAAGCCATCCGAAAGGGTAACAAAGCATGTTAACTACCAAAAACATAAGGAAACTGTTTCTAAAATATCATGGGATTCGATAAGAAGTTTCTATGATCCAGATGATGCTACAGAGACATTTATTTCAATAATTCAAGAAAATATTGATAAGTGCCTTTATTATAATAGACATAACCGGAAAAATACCAAAATTGCGCCATGGGTAACAAATGCTCTACTGAGGTCCATAAATGAAAAGAAACGTTTATTTCAGTTAACCAAAAAAAGCCCAAATTATCGTAATATACTTTCACAATACAGACTATACAGAAATAAGTTAAATGCTCTAATTCAAACTACAAAAAAAACTATTATATTACAAAAATTACCGAAAATTCCAATAATAACAAACAACTGTGGAATGTAGTGAAAGATATTTGTGGATCAAGCAATTCACGAGTTAACATAGGAAGTATTAAAGATCAAAAAGGAAATATATTAACCCATCCTCTTCAAATAACGAATGAGTTTAACTCAACTTTTTCTGAAGTAGGGAAACATTTGGCCGAAAAAATAGACAAAAACCGACAGCGGGTATATGATAGAGTTTTTTTCTCAAATTCAATGTTTTTGCTACCAACAAATACATTTGAGGTGAAGTCCATTATAAATGAATTGAAAAACAAAAAAGCAACTGGTATAGACGAAATTAGTGCTGAGTGTCTAAAGGCAATACAATCATATATCCTTGATCCGCTGCAACACATAATAAACATGTGTATGAAGGTGGAAATATGGCCCAAAGCGTTCAAAAAATCTGTAATCACACCTATTTATAAAAATGGAGACAAACCCCTTCCTATTAACTATCGACCAATATCACTAGTACCACATATATCAAAAACTTTTGAAAGAATTTTGAAAATAAGATTGGATTCATACATAACCAAATATGGGTTGATATCGTCCCACCAGTTTGGATTTAAACAAAACAGTTCCGCACACAATGCTTTATTAAATTTAACAACCAAAATGTTTGATGCTCTAAATAGGAATAGAACGTGCCTATGTATTTTTTTGGATTTAGCGAAGGCATTCGATACTGTTAGCCACAGTAGTCTATTAAAAACGCTGGAGAACTACGGGATACGGGATACTTGTTTGAAGCTATTCAGGAGTTATCTCTCACATCGACAACAGGTCGTCAAAATCAATGGATTTATTAGTGAAGAACGCGATATAACATACGGAGTACCACAGGGTACTATATTAGGCCCTGTGTTATTCAATCTCTACATGAATGATCTATTTTATTTAAATAGCGCTGGTCATATAATTGGTTACGCGGATCATACTGCAATTGTTTATGAGGACAGTAATTGGTATGATTTAAAGCTAAAAGTTGAATCTGACCTAAAGCTAATTAGGTCGTGGTTTGATAGTAAACTATTAACCATAAATTTTGAAAAAACTTTTTACTTGCCTATTCTTAGCTTCAACTCATCTAATAACCGATTTTATCCACTGAAAATATCACAGTTTGATCAGGATTTATTTATTGAACCAACAAACAAAATAAAATATTTGGGGGTTATATTGGATACAAATTAAAAATGGGATTGTCATATTAAATATATAATAAAAAAATTACAGTTTATTTTGCATAAATTTAGGCACTTGAAAAAGTATATTTCTAGCCAACATCTCCGCAATTTATATTTTGGATTGGTAGAAAGCCATCTTCGATATGGAATTCAGGTTTGGGGAAGTGCATTGGAAACTCACCTGCAGCCATTAAATATAATCCAGAGGAGATTTCTAAAAATCATAATGTCTAAACCGAACCTTTATTCTTCAGATCTTTTGTATTCTGAAAGCAGAATATTGGATCTGAAACAACTATACTTTTTATGCGTTTCAGTGGAATATCATAGATCAAAGAATACATACAACTTACCAATCCATAATTACAATACTCGGAATAGACATTTCCATACAGTCCCTAGGATGATAAAAACTAGTTGTCAGAAAACATATTCTTTTTATTCCGTTAAGATTTACAACCGTATTCCAGATTATATTAAAATCATCCAAAATATTCGATCATTTAAGAAGAAACTAAAACTCTTCATATTAGAGCAGAAAAGAGAATTCTGCGATATAAAAACCGTAACGTGAGAAGTATCTACACCTACACACATGGTTACATTGGCTGAAGGTTGGAGTTTTCGGTGTTCAATAACTTAAATAGTTTAATATACTACAGGTTTTTTTCTGTAGTTGTACAGGTTCATTTTCTTTATTCCTTTAATTTTTCATATTATATATTTTTTAAATTCATATTTTGTTCAGATATTTTGATTGTGCTATGTATTATTTGTGATATTACTACTATCATTATTGTTGCTAAGTTTACTATTGTTGTAAGTGTAACTAATTTTGTCGCTGTACTTAATTTAGATACCACTTACAAGCTGTTTTTACAGCTTCTGTGGGGCATTGTGTTTATTTACGATTTTTGATCTACATTTGTTATACTTTGTAATTGATAGTGAATAAACATATATTACTATGTTATATAAATTTTAGTAATTTCGTACATCATATTTGTATTACCTATCTACTTACATGTTCTATCACTTTTCCACCCTACCTATCTATATGCGAGAAAAGTATTGGTTTACCCCAAAAATGGAATTTTGAAATTTTTTTTTGAGTTATTTTTACGTTTTCCATCAACAACAACACGAAAAAAACAGTTTTTAGAAAAAAATCCTGTGTGTATGTCGTCGTCGTTGTCGTCGGCCACTTTTCCTTACATGTCTTGTTAGCACGATACAGCCTCCGGAGTGCAATAAGTCACCAATTTTTTGATTAAATATTGTTAAGGACATGTCACAGATGAACCCTATTGATATTCAGCTCCCCAGAGCCAGTACAACGGGAGCTATGGTACTTGTAGTACGACATTTAGTCATTTTTTCAGAAATTTCAGTTTGTTAGCACGATACAGCCTCCGGAGTTCAAAAAGTCAACAATTTCATGATTGAATATTATTCAGGACTTCTCACTTATGAACCCTATCGATTTTCAGCTCACCGGAGCCCATACAACAGGTGCGACAGTACTTTAAGTACGATATTTTTGTCATTTTTGGAGAAGTTTCAGTTTGTTAGCACGATACAGCCTCCGGAGTATATACAAGTGACCAATTTTATGATTGTATATTATTCAAAGGGCCTCAAAGATGAACCCTATCAATTGTCAGCTCACCAGATCCAGTACAACGGGTGCTCAGTCCTGGATCATCATAAGGGGCCCGTGGGACCCGGGCCCACAGCGGCAAATTTTGAGGGGCGGCAAATGCTTCTCGTTTAATATATTACGATAACGTTATTTCCTAAAAGAAGTATTAGAAGTACAGTCGTGCAATAACGTTAATACAATCTAAACGTACGTCTTGCTAAAACTCCCTAATAAATGCACATTCAAAACCTAGTTCAAAACTATTTGGTTTTCGTTACGTGTGTCCGTGCGAGGCAAAATGTTAATAACACAGTGCTTTCCATTCCGACACACTTGTGGACTTGTGCACTCGTAGGCGGTAGCATTCCTAGCGAGCATGCGTTGTATGAGAGGCTTATCTGAGTTGGCGCCGTCTACGTAATTCACCAAGTTTAGATCACTTATTGACGCGGGAAATATAAACGGTCTGACAGTAAATTCTATAAGGAAATAGTTACAAAACTGCTAAAACTCTATATTGTGTATACAGTGTCTAAATTTTCAGTAAAATCGAGTGTCGACAATTATGGATGGAAGAAAAAGACTCAGTGGACATCAATATGCAAAACTAAGGGCAAAAAAAGTAAAGGAACAGAGTGATGTACTAAACAAAACTATAAAAATAGACAGTTTTTTTATTTCTACTTCTAACCCGGCTCCGAGTGAGAGTGGCAATGACATTATTAACGCCACTTGTCATGAAAACAAAGTTTCTAATAAATGTTCTGTAAATGACAATGTTGACCGTAGTGACTTTAGTGAATTCAATAATAGTGAATGTGAAACCTCAACCAGCAAGTATATTAGTTCCAGTACCAATTGCGTGATTAGCTGTGACCCTTCTGAATGGGTAATTAATGACTTCACTATAGACATGTTATTAAAAAACCCAATAAACCAAAATCTGGATTCGGACTTTTGTAACTCAAAACGTGTTTATACTGACAAGTCACGTTTTCTTTCAAAATGCCTGTTCGTAAGAACTATGGCGGATGGAGAGAAAAGAAATCGTTTATATTTGATATATTCTCCTCGAACTGGAAATGTGTACTGTGCTCCCTGTTGTCTCTTCGGCAAAGAAAATAATGAATGTTCTAAAGGTTTTTCGGACTGGAAACATGCTGAGCAAAGAATTCAAGTACATGAAAATTCACAAATTCGCAAACAGTGTGAAATTTTGATGTTGAAACGTGGAGAATCAGTAGGAATCGACAAATTTTTAAAAATACATTTAGAAGAACAAGCAAAATACTGGAAAGGTGTTCTTCATAGAGTTGTTGCTGTCATCAAGAAGTTGTCCAGTCGAGGTTTGCCTTTTCGAGGGAATGAAGAGAAGTTTGGATCATTATCAAATGGCAACTTTATGATGTCTTTGGAATTGATCCATTCCTTGTTAACCATATTGCAGAGTATGGTAATCCAGGACGAGGGCATGTTTCTTATTTGTCGTCTACAACATGTGATGAATTTATTCAAATAATGGCGAAAAAAGTGTTGAGCATCATTGTATCAGAAATAAAAGGAAATAAGTATTACTCAATCAGTGTAGATTCGTCCCCCGACGTTTCTCATGTTGATCAATTATCCTTCATTATTCGGAGTGTCAACAGTGATGGCAAACCGGTTGAACGTTTTCTTGGTATTAAACACAACGTTGGACATAAGGCCCAGCAATTAATTGAAGCTCTAATGGAGAATTTGAAGACTTATTGATATAAAAGACTGCAGAGGACAGAGTTTTGATAATGCTAGTAATATGTCTGGCCCATACAGTGGGTTGCAAGCGCGAGCGAAACAGTTGAATAATTTAGTATTATACGTACCATGTTCTGCACATTCGCTCAACTTAATTGGAGTGCATGCTGCAGAATGTTGTTCTGAAGCGCGTCAATTTTTTGACATTGTCCAAAAAGTTTACAATTTTTTCTCTGTATCTACACATAGATGGGCTGTTTTGCTTGAGAAGTCGAAAGGTAATTCTGTTGTAAAAAGTCTTTCTGTCACAAGATGGGCTGCTAGAGCTGATGCATGTCGTAGTTTGCAGAAAAATTATAAAAATATTTATGAAGTCTTAACCACCATCGCTGATGACATTTCTGAAAAACCTGTTACTCGTACTGAGGCTGAAGGTATTATTCGTCATCTAGACCGATTTGAAACCGCGTTTTTGACAACTATGTGGACAACATTGATGGAAAGATTTTATGCAGTGCAGATCAGACTGCAGTCTACAGATACCTGTTTAAATGAAGTTATCGATCTCTATGACTCGCTTTCTAAATTTGTATCCTCATTAAGATATATGTTGGATTATTACGAGAGTGAAGCCGCCAAAATATCATTGACATCCGACATAGAATATGACACAAGCTCTAAACGAAAACGTTTTAGAAAATTACAGCCTGACGAAACTAGAGAAGGGGAAGTTTTGTTGCAAGGAAGGGATAAGTTTCGAGTAGAAACATATTTAACGATTCTCGATAAGGTTGACGTTGAACTCACAAAGAGATGCACAGGATATAAGGAAACATTTGAAAGATTTAAAATATTAGAGTGACTTTATCAAAAAAATATATCTCAAATAGAATTTGATAAGTATGCGTAAAACCTTATAACTTCTTATCCCGAAGATTTAGAAGCCTCATTTATTTCTGAGTGTATGCATTTTAATCGATATATACAAGAATAATTACATTCATTTACTTTAGAAAATAAAAGTGGTAGAAGCCAATTTTGGTGTTTATGCGAACAGAAGAATACAACAAACATTGTTCACAGTAAAGATGGTATTATTATACAAATGTCAAATTTAATAAGGACAAAGAATCTGCAGAATAGTTTTCCCAATTTGGACATTGCGTTTAGGATGTACCTCTGTTTGTTTGTGACGAATTGTTCGGCCGAAAGATCTTTTTCGGTGATGAAACGAATTAAAAGTTGTCTGAGGTCGACAATGTCAAATGAAAAACTGAATCATTTAGCAATTCTACACATTCAAGCACACCTAGTGAATACTATAGATTTCAACGACATAGTTTCTGATTTTGCTTCCGCCAAAGCTCGCAAAAAACTTTTTAATTAAAGAAAAATAATGTGGTCACTTACCTAACTATTGTTTCTATAAATCATTATCTACGTTTGTTTATTAATAGATGTATTTCATTTAGTTGTTTTTTTCCTGTACAAATTGCCCTATTACCAGTATGTATTGCAAAAATAAGATCCATCTAGTTCTATTCATTTATACTTTTAACATAATTTCGAGTTTCGGCAAAGCTTAATTCTTTTGTTGCAATTGCAAAAAATAGATAGGCTTAACAGCTGTTAAGCCTTACTTAATATTAAAACTACGTTGCCCTAAAAGGCCCTCAATGTTTTTCTGCTTTTTAGCACCATTAATTTATTTATAACATGTGTGTAGTGTAACATTGTAGTGCAATGACATGGGATAGGGGCGGCAAAAATTTGGGGCCCACAGCGGCATTGCACTTTAATCCGGCCCTGCGGGTGCTATAGTACTTGAAGTACATTTTGTCATTTTTCGAGAAATTTCAGTGTGTTAACACGATACAGCCTCCGGAGTTCAAAAAGTCACCAATTTTATGATTGAATATTATTCAGGACATGTCACTGATGATCCCTACTGATTTTTAGCTCACCAGAGCCAATACAGCAGGTGCTACAGTACTTTAAGTACGATATTTTTGTCATTTTTGAAGAAGTTTCAGTTTGTTAGCACGATACAGCCTCCGGAGTATATGCAAGTGACCAATTTTATGATTGGATATTATTCAGAGCGTCTCAAAGATGAACTCTATTGATATTCAGCTCACTAAAGCCAGTACAACGGGTGCTATGGTACTTGCTGTACCAAATTTTTGTCATTTTTGCAGAATTTTCAGTTTGTTAGTACGATACAGCCTCCACAGAGTATACGATTGTTCAATTTTATGATTGAATATTGTTGAAGGTATCCCACAGATGTACCTTATTGATTTTCAGTTGACTAGAGCGAGTATAGCGGGTCCTATAAATCCAGATATACTAAATTTTTGGTTATTTTTGGAGAAATTTCGGTTTGTTAGCACGATACATCCCCCAAAGTGTATACAAGTAACAATTTTATGATAGAATATTGTTCAGGGCCACAGATGCGGAAAAGTTAGTTTTAATCTTTGAAACCGTTTATTTTTCAGATGTCTTATCTCGAGAGAGCGCATTTTATGACAAACCTTTGTTTTTCTTTATGATAATTTAGAAATACTTTTACACCTCACAATTTTATCAAATTTTAGGTCAATTATAATTACGTGTGTTAAAAGTGTTAACAACACACTACAATTGAAAACTCTTTTGTTGATACAGCAAACTTATCTAAAATTTTATGCATGAGAAAAATCATTTTATTTTATTTTAAAAATAGTGTTTTGTTGGGGTTTTCTTCCTTAACTGGTTGAAATAACACCACTCGTTTTTATTATTTATTTAACGTGCAACAGTAATACAAAATACATTTATTTTACACGATTTTCTTTCTACCGGCGTTACTCGTGGTCACCGATCGAATCTCTTCACCCGAGGTCAGAGAGCACAGTTGAAAGGTTTACAATGTTGCCACTGTGACAAAATATTACCTAAATTTAGAGAAACATAAACTCGAACAAAAAGCATGAGCGAAAAATTGCTACTGAAATCCAAAATACTTACTCAAGTTTTGGGCATAATATCCTTGATAATTTGTCTAAATGATCGGTTGCCACTGCTTTTGGTCCAAGTGAAGTTTGGAAGGATTCCTTCGTTTGATTTTCAAATATTGCGTCAGCTAATACAACAGCTAAGTTGAAAATTGAATTAACTTCTCCTAGTTTATTAGCTTCTTGTAAAAGATTCCTACATCCTTCTTCAGTCAAAATATTGTCTTTGGATATATGTACCACTGTACCATACGATTCCCAAGTTCTAAAAAATACAAGATATGATTTGAAATAATGATTGTCTCTAATTATCTCAAGGTTCAGGTATATATTATAATTGAGGCGTTTGTAAGAACATTGGATAAAGTTAAGTTAGATTTCAGTGAGTATTTTATGACTCACCATTCTTTGTTTGATAATGTGAGGGAATGTATTGTGAGCTTGAAATGATAAATTTTACCAATTCCTAAATTAGGATCACCCTTATTTACATACAAGTTTGGATGTCTGATGATCAGTTTGAATTTTAAAAATAATATTTAATAATATTTACAACGGGACTACTTATTAAAGTGAAAAAAAAATAACTCAACATACTGAAATCGTATTAAAATCTGGGTAAATTCAAACAATATTAAATAAAGCAAAATCAAAATACCCTCAAATCTGTCCCGTAGATCCACAAAATAGTGTACATAGTAGATGTTCCCTCATCAAGAAATATGATTACTAAAACATTACCAAAGACCCAAAAATTACAACGCGTAATTTTCGAGAGCACTAAGATGGAGCTGATGCCGAAGAAAGGGACAGTTTCTCTCAAAAATGGGCACTATCTAACGTTAAAACTCAATTAAAACAAATTACCACAAGTACAACGTTTCCGGGCCCCCGATGGCGTAGGTGCCCCGGCTTCGTTGGGTATATTTTATAGATATTTTACTTTAAATGGAAAACTCCAAAAGTGAGTCATTTCAGGTGTATTTCATTACTTGTTTTCAATAATCATTTCATTTTCCCAATGAAATATCTTGTGATCTGCGAGTTTAAAAATTCAAAATTAATTTTCGTTTGCTTTCTTTGGCAATAAGAATTGGATATTGCTGGTAATAGTAAATTCACAGCCCTCCTAATAGTCTCTTAGATACCTTTGAACTGAACTACGTTAGAAAAGAAAGTGGAGGTTTTGTTTTCTTTTTTGATTGATACGTTTTCAAAGAAATTCCAGTTTAATTTAATTAAGTAGGGAGTACGAGTGGGCAACGTTGTGTTGTAAGAATAAAGACGTGTTTGATTTTTCACCTACATCAAACCCGAAATTTCGAGTCGTATAGTGACAATTGAATACAAATAACGGTAAGAACGCAATTAAAAACTAAATACGCAACGTAAGTGCGAAAATATAAGCAATAAACAGCTTCGGACACCAAAAAAACAAAGGTAAATAATAGTGGTTTCATTAGAGGTTAGCTGATAAGCGATAACGGAAAGTAATAACGATACTGAAACTTTGACAAAGAAATATACGGTGTTGCCAAGCCGCCAATAAATAGCACAATTACAAGACAATCACAGGGTACTCCAAGAGGTGAGTAACTTCCGAGGTGTTGACCCGAGTTACTCATTTAACATGGGGACCTGAGAAAAAAAATCCAATGGATAGCGATGATTACAGTACTGATTATGGAAAAAAAAAGGTGAAGATGAAGATATATCATTTAAAACATCCAAGAAAACATTTAGAACACCAATTAAAGAGTTAAAAAGAAATGAGGACATGATGGAGAGGATGATGGAAATGATGATAAACCTCACAAGGGATATCAAGGAGATTAAAGAAGATGAAAAAAGACTAGAGAAAACATGGAGCTATTACAAAAAGGAATTAAGGAACTGCGAAAGGAACAGATAGAATAGAAAGAAGAACTTAAAAATATAAAAGACATAAACAAAAATAAAATAATCCTAGGAGATGCGAATGCAAAAGTATGGAAAGAAGAGATATACAAGCCCACAATAAGTAGATTTAGTAAACATGAACACACAAATGAAAACGGCCAGCTGTTGATCCATTTCGCAAAAGAAAAGGGTATGCGAATAAAAAGCACATATTTTGAAAAGAAAGAAATATAGAAAGGCACCTGGAGATCACCTAACGGATCATACACCAATCAAATAGACCATGTATTAATAGACGAAGACGAAGAAAAGTGTATAATAGATATCTGAAGCTATAGAGGGCCAGATGCAGATACTGACCACTTATTGGTAGGAATAAAGCCTAAACAATAAATACCACAGCATAAAAATCGAAAAAGGAATGAGAAGAAACAAAACACAAGGAGTAGATTGACAAAACACGAAGAAAGAAAGCTGTATATAGAAATGATAAATAATTATGCTATACAAACAGCTCACGATACAAATGACATAGAGAGAATCTGGACAAACATGAAAAAATGCACAGAAATAGCAATTGGACACATCCACGAAAAAACTCCATCAGGAAGGAAAAAGTCGTTCGATGAAAACTGCCAAAAAGAAATAGAGATACGAAAAGCCATAAGACTAGAAATGATAAAAAAAGAAACACAAGAATCAACACAAACATATACAGAACAGAGGAAACACTGTAAAAAATTAATAAGGTATAAAAAAAGAGAATATACAGAAAAACTTCTGACAGAAATAGAAGGAAGTTACAATAATAAAGAAATCAGAAGTCTGTACCAGGAAATCAAAAGAGAAAGAAAAAGCTACCAACAGAGACCGGTGTATTACAAAAATGAAGAGGGGAAATTAATAGGAAATGAGCAAGAGATTATAGAAATGTGGAAGGAATATTTTAAAGAACTCTTAAATCCTGTGAGGAACGTGGAATATGAGATAGGATGGGAAGATGTAGAAGAAGAAAACACCCAATATATAGAACACCCACCACCTTTAACCGAAATTTAGGAGATAATAAATAAGCTAAAAAACAACAAAAGTCCAGGAATGACCAGATAACAGCAGAAATGCTTAAATATGGAGGCGAAGCCATAAGCAGGTGGATACACCAGATGGTTGAAAAAATTTGGGAGCAAGGAAGATTTCCCAAAGACTGGAATGAAGCGGTACTAATTCCAATTTATAGAAATGGGGGAAAAATGGATTGTAGAAACTACAGAGGTATCGCTCTGTTAAATGTTGCATACAAAATCTTAGCCACACATCTCAAGAATAAACTTTCTAGGAAATTGGAGTAGGGAATAGGAGAATAGCAGTGTGAATTCTGAAAAGGAAGATCAGTTATAGATCAGATATTTACCTTAAGAGAGCTACAGGCAGAAAGCTACGAACAAAATAAAGAAACATATGTGCTAATTCATAGACTATAAGCAAGCATATGATAGAATAAAGAGAAAACAACTATATATAGCATTAAACGAACTAGGAATAAAAGGAAAACTCTTTAGATTAGTAAAACTAACATTAAAAGAAACGGATAATATGGTGAGGGTAGGAACAGGAACATCCGACAAGTTCAACGTGAAAGAAGGTCTAAGGCAGGGAGATCCTCTGTCGTCGATATTATTTAGCTATGCACTAGAATAAGTCATAAGGAAAGAAGAAATTAACAGAAATGGATTATTGTCTAGCCTTTGCAGATGATTTAGTAACCGTAACCAGAGGGAAAAAAGAGCTACAGAGAGTAATATTAAGTAATATTAGAATTGGAAAAGATGGCACTTCAAGTGGGATTAGAAATAAATGAAAAGAAGACGAAATATATGACATGGACAGAAAAGGAATACAATCAGCAAAGTACTTTGAACATAACAACAGAAACAGGAAAAAATTACAAATTCGCAGAAGTAAAGCAGTTTACATACCTAGGGACAGAATTCTACAGAAAACCAGAAATAAACAGAGAAAAACAAACAAGAATAATGGCAGGGAATCGGTGCGTTCATTCTCTTAAAAGAATAATACACAGTAGAAATATTTCCAGAAATCTCAAAATAGGCATATACACAACAATTATTAGACTTATAATATTATTTTCAAGTGAAGTATGGATATTGGGGACTAAAGAACAGAAGCTGCTAAAAGAAGGGGAGAGGAAAATATATGGAGGAAAGAGAACAACGGAAGGATGGGAAACAAAAACAAACAGAGAAATAGTATAGTTATTTAAACAACCAAATATAATCGCAGTTGCTAAAAATACTTAGATGGCTGGGGCACATCATGAGGATGGATGACGATAGAATACCAAAGAAAATAATTAACAGCGGAATAGGAGGAAGAAAGAGAAGAGGTAGACCAAAAGCAAGATGGAAAGAAGAAGTATTTAGGGGCATAGAACAGGGCCATATGACTTATTGTGTAGGGAGTACAGTGTCTACACTTCCTGCCAAATATGAAACGGATACGTAAAATAGGTTTAAAGTACTGAGTCAAATATTTTTTAAATTTTTAAGCAAAACACTCTGTAACTCAGTAAACAGCTACATTTTATTTACGTGTTTTGGGTTAAATCTTAATAATTTGAAGTCAGGATTCTGCTGTTAAATTATTTCCTATTAGTAATTAATCACCCTGTATATTATAATTGAGCCCTTTGTAAGGATATTCGACAAAGTCAAATTCAATTTTAGCGAGTATATTATGACTCACCATTCTTTGTTTGCTAATGTGAGGCAATTATAAAATATAAATTAGGAATGAAAGGACTCAAATGATTGTGAACAACTCCAGTGTTGTATTGTGAACTTGCAATTATTAATTTTAAGAATTCTACCTTTCATTTATTCAAGATTTAGACACCCTGAATCGTTCCTAAATTAGGATCACCCTTATTTACATGCAAGTATAGATATCTGATGATCAATTTGGATTTTGACAATAACGTTTAATAACATTTTCAATGTGACTACTGATTAAAGTTAAAGAAAGTACCCCAACCTACTGAAATCGTATTCCAATCAGCACGAATTTCAAAAAATAGCAAATTAAGCAAAACCTCAAATATATCCCGTAATTTTACAAGATAGTATATACAGTAGATCTTCCCTCATCAAGTAATATGATTACTGAAACATTTGTATACGATGCCGCGATAATCTCGATTCACAAAACCCAATAATTACAACGCGTAATCTTGGAGAACAGTTAAGATGGCTGTGGCCGAAGAAAGGGACAGTTTCTCTCAAAAAGGGACACTATCTGACGGTTGAACTCTGTTAAAACGAAATACCTGTAAAGAACATGGGAGCTGAGAAGATATAAAATCGAATTTATCAGTTGGATATGATCGGCTCATGTATGAAACCAACGACCTTAATGGACTTACGGACTATAACTCTAGGGTTGTGCTGCCACGTCACATATAATTATTATGCAAAGAATTTAGTCAAAAATTCTCCACACCATAACAAATATTCTTTGGTTTATATTAATCCTAGCTCTGCACTCAGACTTGAACATTCATTACATAACAGACAGGATCGCAGAAGAAACAAATGAATACCATAAACCATTCATCTCTACTTTTAGAACCACTGCTACAATCCGTGCAAATTACAAGACGCTCGCCAAAAGATTCAAATAACGACTAAGATCGTATCAAAGACCGAAAAGGAAATAAACCTAAAAATGTCATTCAAGTCAATCGTGTCAGAACTGATGGCACAAATCAGCACATTAGCTTACGGTTGCAATAAAATTCACTTTACGACAACATCACAGATGTTTATAAGAACCTAGTTTAAAAATTGAAAAAGTAATCGTTCACAACAATATTCAAGGTTACTCTGGAAACCCCTTGCTGTAAGGGAAATATTTCAAATATATAATTCTGTAGTAATAACTTAAATCTTTGTTGCGATCGCATTATGAAAAATAAAATCGAAATGATCATGATAAAAATCAAATCAATAATTCACTTACCTGATTCTCATTTGTTGATATCCTGTTGTGACTCCTTTTCTTGATGTTAGTATTAAATTCTTGGCTCCTTTCAATACCAACCAGTCCGCTAATTCTAGTCCAAAGCCTCCCAAACCACCAACAATGATATATGTTTTATCGGGATCACAGAAGTATCTGAAAATTGATGAGAAAGAAAATACATTCTAAGCTTTTGGGTAAGAGAGGCCTAGAAATTTTATGATCCTTATGATTTTTGAGAGAATATAAGGGTACACTTAAAACGATCACGGGAACGCTATATTAAAAAATATGTAGTATGTTTTAATGAAGATGAATCTTGCTTGCACAGTTATCTTGCTGATTCCACATGTCCATACAAGTTGGACATTTTGCAAAAACAATATATTGATATGAAATATGTTTGAAGAAAACAGTCGTTGAATAAATAAAATTACCTTGGTAATCCGACAAACTGCTCTGGAGCTGTTTGTGGCATTTTTTCCTCTTCACGTATTTGTATCAATACTTTCCCTATGTGTTTTCCTGTAGACATATATCTAAAAGCTTCTTCTATTTGATTGTAACCAAAACAAGTTACTGGCAGAGGTAGAATACATTTTCCGAGAAGAGATTTTAGTATCTCAGCCATTTCCATCTTTGCTTCTGGAGCGCATTTTATCAGTTCGTCTAACATAATACCATGGAAGCTGGCTTCTTTTTTTAGAAGAGACATTCTCAGCATATTATTGTTGCCGAAATCAAACTTTCCTATTTCGACGAAACGTCCTCCGCGAGCTAAACATGTTATGGAAGCTTGAAGTTTTTCTTCAGCCAAAGAGTTCAATACCACATCTACACCGCGGCTTCTTGTATACTTCCGTACCATGCGTTTAAATGATAAGTCCCGGGAATAGCCAATATGTTCGGCTAAAATAAAATTGCTATTATTTACTCAAATGTGGATTTATATGTTGATAGAAGTTTGAACAGATTTTGAGTATGGACGAGCGAGTTACTACATGTAATCTGAGTTGAGGTTGACTTGCAAATTGGTAATAAAAACACATTGTTTATAAAAATTAGTCTTGCTACTTAAGAAGTGACTTCCTTCAAAATCCAAAGAAATATATTACAGTGTATATGAATATTTTGGTAATTAGATTATGATAAAAAACGCGCCAGTAACTGATGTAATGCTTTCTATCGTAATGTTTTTCTTATTTATTTAAATAATTTTTAACCCAACCGGAGGGATAAACTTCTTCACATGGTATATCTACTTTCGTAATTTATTTATACGCTTAACTATTAACTTATACTTAATTTATGTACACACTTATTTTCTAATTTATACTAAATACACTGTTCACTATTAAACGCAGTTCACTGTTCTGCCCACGACTTGATTAAAATGTAGAGTGAACTACGGTTCGTAGGTAGTCGTTTATATATTAAAAATCCTTTCTGGAACATCTGGATTCCTGAAATTTCTAGATTGCGGCTCCCAACAAACAATGGACCTTCTTAGAAATTCCTCTATAAAAACAATCACAAAAAATGCTCTTTCCCAGAAATCCGTGCGCTCCTGCCAAAATTTAAACTTCAGATATCGAACTAGAGCAGGGTTGGCCTCGTTGACTATACCATTCTGCGATTTCGTAACATTACCGCCTCCTTAAAAGGAAGTTCCTCCTGGGACTTCTGTGTAGCCGGAATAAGATGTTTAAATCGGCAACTGGACCCATTTCTACACTTTTTGGTCGTATGAAAATAACAGGGCACCTTCTTAATCGGGGTATAGCTGCAAATTAATATGTGGATGCCGGTATCTTGAAAGATCCCTTCTACCATGTTCGTGATGCCTCGTCTATCCAACTGGTTGTTCTCTATCCTAGGAATTGCTACTTTCTTCATGTTGGATTCGGGCACATGATCTAGAAGGCTTTGTAGCGCTTCCCACATATCGCGGTAAGTGAATCGATCTTGAAATTCGTTATTGGTTACCAGATAGAAGACGTACCGTGAATTGTATTTGAGTTACAGTGTCTTGCCAGTGGCTGGAATCTTATCTTGAACATTTTTAATTGCCCAAACTTCTTTCGAAAGACGGTTTACAACCCTCGTGCGTGTTTGCGGAGATGTTGTGTGCCAGTGAATACTCTTCCGGGAGCGTGAACAAATCTTGTCGTTGTTCAGTAGTGACTCCATATCTAGCTTCCCCGGTACCTCCAAATGCGCCCGTGAATTCTTCGAATGCAGGGCCAGATTCTTCTCGGATATGGTTCACTCCTTTCTCTAGGTCATGGTCTTTTTCGAATGGCGCTAGTCGGTTTTGGTGAACTACTATCGGTTTTCCATTGGGGATCTAGCTTGAGCGATAGATGACGTCATTGATCTTTTTCTTGATTAAGTATGGACCTTCCCAGGATTTTTGTAATTTTGGAGAAAATCCTTTTATCCTCGTCGGGTTGTGCAACAATACTTTGACCCCTTATTTGAAACTGCCTTCTGTGGCCTGCGTGTCGTACTGTCGTTTTATTCTGTCACTGGCAACTTGAAGATTCGTTCGAACCAATTCTTGCACATCGCCCATCTTCTTCTCAATTGGATCACGTTATCCTCTCCCGCTAAATATTTTTCCGGACGACAACCAAATTCTCGGCCACATCGGTTTCACTGTAACATGGTGAATTTATTCAACAGGATGAATTTATTCACTAGCCAAATGGACCGACGAACCAATCAATCAATCGACGTAAGGAACAAATGCAGCCGCAGCTGTACCCCCCCCCCCTCAATTGCTTGATGATGATGATTATTCCGCAAAAAAATCAAAAAACCCACAAAAACAAAAGAAAAAACACAAACAAAAAACAAACCGAGAATGCTTTTCCTCCGGAACACTTTCTAGCGAAAAGCCCACTCCAAAACCTCAATTCCACACCTTTTAAGCCATTATCTCAAATCTTTCAGATTTATCCAACCAGCCCAACCTTCAACCAACCACCTTTTTCACCAGACTCAGATAAAAACGCGCAAAAAACCCCAATCCAGCCCTGCAGAGGAAACTAATCGTATATCGGGGCACCCAACCAAAAAAAAACACTCCAACTCATAACGATACCCATTCAATACACACTTTCTCTTCTCTCTCTCTCTCTCTCTCTCTCTCTCCCGGAGCCTGAGTCAGTCGAGTCCTGCCATCGAAGAGTTACACAGATACCCAACGCGCTACGCCGACACGCTCTGGTCCTGCATGCAACTTCTGAGACCGAAACGCCTTATTCAATGTTGTCATTGACCCCTGACCAGTTGAATCCTTAGTGAATAGGCTTAAGCAACCCAGGTGGTACAATTCATAAAAGAAGAGATTTGCAATCGATGAGGGTACCCTTCGAAAATAATCACAGACAACGGCGCACAGTGTAGAGGCGACAAATGCGAGAGATTCCTCGCTGAGAATAACATAACACAAAAATTCTCTCCAATATACCACCAGAGAGCCAACCTAGTGGAGAGGAGAGAGCAAGAAATAAAGAAAATCATCATGCGCAACGACACACGATGGGAGTAATTGGGAATAATACCTGCCAGACGCTATATTCAGCCTAAGAACGAGAGCCAACGCAGACGACTCCTACCCAGTTGCTACTCTGATACGACCCTAGACGACCAGAAGAGCTACCAACCCCAGCAGAATAAACGATGCAAGAAAGACGAGAGAAGTGCCTCCAGCAGGCAACGAATCTAGCCACCATCTATGCGAGGAATCTGATACCTGAGATGCAGTGGAACATTCCACAGTACCGACCCAGAGATCATGTCCTCGTCAAGAACCAGGTCATCGGAAACTTCGGCCCAACCTGGACTCGACCACACACCATCCAGCGAGCACTTGGTCTCCACAACTACGAGGTCCAGAAAGTAGACGGATCCACGGCCCTCATCCACGTAGACGACAACAGATCTGTCCCACCTGAGCGTCAAGTTCCAGCCGAATAATTATATACATATACACATTGTAACCATTGTAACAATTGTAATAATTTCATTGTAACAATTGTAATAATTTCATTGTAAAAATTGTAAATAATAAAGAGACTTGCCATTTCGATCTTCAAAGCTGAGGTGTTACCAGTGCACTTGCGTATCAGCTCTTTGGCCCCGCCCCCAACCAATCAGAACCCGCCATTATACTATTACACACTCTCAGGCGCGTATACTTAGAGGACGGTGAAGGGGGTCTGAGTCAGTTGAGTCCTGCAATCGAAGAGCTACACAAATAACTAACGCGCAACGCCGACATGCTCTGGTGCTGCCTACAACTTCTGAGACCGAAACATGCCAAGTAAATACAATTCCTTGCTCAGTGTTATCATTGAGCCCTGACCAATTGGCTCCTGAGCGAGCTTTTTTAACTTAGCCCAATAGTAAATAGTGACGGTAATAGTAACAGTGAAAATAATAGTGAACAATAACCAATTGTGGGCAAATTTTATTTATGAAACAAAACATTTGCTCACGTATCATATATATCATATAGTGATATAGTGCCACTTGATCCCTTTGAACAATTCCCTTGTACTCTAGTGCCCGTGCTCAGTCTAAGCGTACACCGTCGTCTACGCAGACTATACATACACGAGCTGAGTATCTCTACTGACTCTGTCATAAACCCTTACCTACCACCTGTTACTATATAGTGTTGCCCCTTCTCCTTTGAACAATTCCTTTGTAATCCGGTGCCCGTACATCTATGTATACGCCATCGTGTACGTAGTCTATATGCACATGAACTGAGTATATCCTAGTGACTTTCAGATAAACTCTAATCCCTGGTGCATATAGACACTTACGTTATTCATTAACAATGTCATTTTCAAAATACCTACAAAACAAAGATAATTTACAAGAGTCTTAAAACGAGGCTAGGATGGAAAACGAACAGCACCATCTTGCCACACCCCCTTCTGCACACGAGCGTTCACTTCTACTCAGTATCGAAGTTTTTAAATTTTTTTGGAGATATCTGTAGTATGCCGTCAGTACCATACTATAAAATGATTATTTTAGAAAATCCTTTGGGTCTTACAAAGTCTTCACTTAGCTTTTCACACTGGCGATGATTATTAAACTCTTGATATTTTGATGAAAAAACTTGTCTGGTTCGGGAATACTTCTTTACATTTGTTGGTCGAGTTTCTGGATACAAATTTAGTTTGTCGAACAATTAAATATGCATCATTTTATCACTTTTTATATATAAATTGCTGCAAAGTTCGACATGGAGCTGTTCTCCCTTCGGCATCCTCGTCACTCTCTCTTTTTTACCAACCAACAACACTTTTTTGAAAGCGGATGTTCCGAGACTACTCGATTTTTAGCAGTTTTCTGCGCCCGACTGTCATCCTTTAATGTTCGAAATCACTTATTTTCTGACACAAACGTGCCGTAGTTTATTATTGTTTACATTTTTAATTGTTAATAAAAAGTCTATTATCATTATTAATAATTGTCTTTATAATTATTAACATAATCAGAGTCTTCTGATTTGTCGCAACTTATTTCCTAATTTCACAATTTTAGCAACATGAATAATTCTATTTTACATATGTAATTACTCAATTTTATCTTTATTTGTTGTTCATTATTTTATTAAATATAATATCTTAATAGTTTTCTATTACTAGTTGGTACTCATGTCAACATAACATAACATTTCCGTTTCTTTGACATTTTCCTATTTAAGAAATAGATCTTTATAAACTTATGTGTATGAGGTGTAAAGTTCATATTGTTTCCTTTATTCAAATTTAATTTGTTTTTATACTATATGTTAGCTTTTGTTGATGTCTCAGTTTATTATTCTGTCCTTCATTTTTATCACATTTTGGCCATGTCTAAAGCTACGCATTCCGTTGGGTTAACTTATTGATTATTTGTTCTTGTTATGATTATAACATGACTTTATATTTTCTTTATTTACATTTAGGATTATATAACTTTATTAAAATAACTTGATCTTTTAAATTACTTAAAATTGATAAAATTAAAATACAATTGGCAGATATAAAATGTTACTATTCTATACAATGAATTTGATATTATTCACGACTCCATTCATCCTACAAAAATATATATATATATATATATATATATATATATATATATATATATATAAATACATATCCTCTATCTAAATTCTAAAGAAAACATTGAAATAAAGAAAATGTGCTTATTTGGTTGCAATATTAGTGATACACACTGTATTATCAATAATTTGAAAGGTTCAATATGCCATTAAAATTTGACATTTCAATTTCTTATGACATTAATGCAGAATGGACTTAATGATAGATAGAATTTAAAAACGATTTGAAAACAAGAATACAGATGTCTCTGTTAGCAAAATGGCATTTATACTAAAACAATGAAAATCTCTCTTTGTATATGAAAACGTAAATTTGTATTTAAAAAAAAAAGAATTTTTGGTAACCAAAGGAGAGGAGAATTATTTATTGAAACAGTTTATGAGTTGATTTTGATATTCCCGAGAGACAACATCAAATAAGAGTTGTCTCAAATTTATTTAAAATTGAGTTGATTTTTCGATTCTCTCGAGACAACATCGAATAACAGTTGTCTCAAATTCAATTCAGTATATCAGAGTAATTTGTATGATTATTATCAGTTCAACATATTTTGCCTTTTGTAAAGCCAGTGCGTGTATTATTCACAAAGAATTACAGCGTTAAAGTGCGAGTGGTTTTTCCGGTTTCTAAATTATTGATTTAGAAAAGTTGTTCCTGAAATTCTAAAAAGCGTTTTAGAATACGAACGAGTCTACCAGAACCTAGTTGGTGAGTCCAGTCCATATTATCTATATTATTTCTCGAGAATTAATAGGCCTTTAGTAAAATTGTTTCGAAATTAGATGCATCTTATGATTAAATACCTACTTTGAAATTATAGTAACGTTACTTATATAAAATTCTACGTCTAGTGAAGACAATTTTGGAACTGACAATTTACAAGGAAATTTGCGCATTTTACATTGTATATATCAATTATAAAAGTAGACATTTTGAACTTTTGGTTAAATTATTTAGATAGGAAATTTCTAATTATAGGTTGTTTAATATTAAGGTTTGATAGAAAGTTCTATCTTTGGTTTATGCGTTTATTTTTTTTAAAAAGTTTTAATTTTGTAATTGTTATCTGATAATGGATTATATAAACTTGAATTCTAAATCTCTTTGGTTCTTTTTTTCATATTCATTCTCATTATATTTGAAAATTTTTATGCTAGAGAAAATTTAGTATAATAAGTGACATTTGGTTAATTTCCTGACAGTAAATTTCATATATGACATAAGAATTTAATTGTCTTATAGTGTATTGGACAAACAGTTACTATAGATTTGGAATAGTGCAATACGTAATTTGGAAAATTATTTGGAAATTTATAAATTTGAATTCTTATTTGAAATCTTTGATCCCTCCCTGAGTTAAGAGTGAGATAATTGATTGTATATTGATTTATCTTTCATAATATAACATTTGATATTTATAGAGCCGGGCATATTAATTTGACAACTGCTGTCATAAAATTTAATAGGTTATATTTAGCGGTAAAGGTGTTTTCACATTAGTGTAGTTACTATCACAAATTGTGACGACAGCAACAAAATAAAATTCACATCATATAAATTCATATATAAATCATAATAAAATTAGTAAAACACATTAGATATATTATAATTGACAACCGAAAGTGGGGCAAGTATTATTAAAGAATATAGAATTTGGCGCCCAACGTGGGGCAAATATTATTAAGGAATATAGGATATATAATAATTTGGCTTCAAACGCGGGGCAACGATAAAAGGATATACAATATAGTATATAATTAAAATATTAAAAATATAAGAAAGTAGATATATAATATATATATATATATATATATATATATATATATATATATATATATATATATAACAACAACAAAGAGATTCATGGGTAATTCACGCAAAGTAAAGGGCTACTGAAATAGAGTGGTAACCGTGGACATGCATGTTTCTGGCTCATTTTGCCTCATCAGCACGGCATAACCAAATAATGATGTGAAATTTGGGAGCAAAGATGTTAATCGGAACATGGGAAAACACAAAATAACGGTTCTTCGGGATCTTCCAATTAAAGACACAAATGAGCGTTTGGTTTCCCTGCTGAAATCCGTTATTTTGTGTTTTCCCATGTTTCGATTAACATCTTCGCTCCCAAATTTCACATCATTATTTGGTTATGCCGTGCTGATGAGGCAAAATGAGCCAGAAACATGCATGTCCACGGTTACCACTCTATTTCAGTAGCCCTTTACTTTGCCCGAATTACCCATGAATCTCTTTGTTGTTGTTGTTAACATATCACGCGATATTCCTACATCTTCTTATATATATTAATTGTTGTATATTTATTTTATTGGTTTTCTTTTTTTAAGGGAGAGCCAATTGATAAATCCAACTAAATAAAATGTGTAGTTGTTAAAAAGTAATATAATTTAGTTTAAGACAAGTATGAGTTAAATTCAATTCAAAATCTTTGTTTAAAAAATTTTACTCTTTATTATTGTTACCTCAGGGATGTGTTCGGCATTGAACGCTCGTCAGCAACAGGAAACCTATAGGTAGAGATATCAGAGAAATACGCAAGAAATCATAGACAAAACATTTCAATATAGCAATAAACTTCAAATGGTTATCAATGCTTCATAAATAAATTGTGAAAATATAATGCAACTCTCATAACTAAATTTGTGAAAACCTTTATATAAATTTAAATACAGTTATTTTACGAAATTGTATTTCATTGATAACAAGTAAACTTCAATAAAAAAATACATGCATTTAATATTTCGGAACCATGATCATGTTTACCGCGTCAATTTAGATTATATACATTCAGATAGCATGTCGTTATGAGAATTGTTTATTGAATTATTTATTAGAAATTAGTATTATCCAAGCAATCTTATTAGTTTCTTTTACCCGTAGCCATATTTCACTTTAATATATATATATATATATATTAAAGTGTATTATAAATAATTTTAATTAATTTAATTTAATGCACCAGCGTTGGGATGCCATTTTATTGTATATTTATAATTTATAATTACGTTAATTTATTTTATTTAATTAATGTCAATTTATTTGATTTAGTTGTTTATGGGCGCCAGAATTGGTTCGCTTACCACGAACTACAATTCAAAAATAATATATAAGTTAAAGATATTCTAAATTTGTTTTATCTTTTTATCACTGTATCTCATGGATGAGATTCGGCACTTGACGATTGTTAGCAACAGGAAACTATAGGTAAGATATCAAAGAAACGCAAGACGAACATGGACAAACGATTTTTAATTAAATATAAACGATGAAATAAGGAAATATTTTATCAATCAATAAATTGGCGATACATCTTTAAATTCTAAGAAATGCTATTAGCGCAAATCTTCTGATATACGATTTTCTGAGTTATAATATTATTTACCTCAAACGCAAGTAAATTTCGCTCAATTATTTTAATCCTATGTGTTCTGAATGTACATCCATAACGTTCAATCTCAACTGTCGCTATTGCTAATACGATCGTCGTGTGGTGTGTTACTCTGTGGTTGACATAATTTAGTTTACAAAATGAAGAAAAATGTGTGGCGTGTTTGGAATATATATAGTTATTTATTTGATGAATTTAGTAAGTATTTATTTTTTTAATATGAGTTTAGTGTTTCATGTCCGATATATAAGTGGAGATTGAATGTTTAAAGCTAATGTTTGACTAATAAATTATTACCAAAATAATATAACCTAACATATAAATATATCGGAATGTTTTTTTTATAGGAGAAATTCAATATATACACGAGGAATAAAGTTCGTAATTGGTTCTTCTTGACCCAGAATGTGATGGAGAAAAACGATCGCCTATGATCGAATAAGCGAAACTCAGGATGTGGGAATGATGAGATGTGAAATTATTTTACCAATAGAAATATCTTATCAATATTAAGATATATGGATAGTCGTCGAAATTATATTTAATAAGGTAATGTTCAATCTTACCAATATCTAGACGATATCACAATTTTATCACTTATTTATTAACGTACGAATGATATTTTTAGTTAGTTCACTTTTCAATATTGTACTAAACACTTTAGTTAACCTTTATTTTAGGTTTTTGTTTAAATTATATCAAGTTTTTTAAATTTTGGAGAAGAGAAAACTAAACACGTCCTCCATCTAATTAATTAACACGGCGTCTCTCCAGCTCAGAATCAACAACATTCAAGTGTTTTTATTTTTGTTTTTCATTATTCATTTGTCCATAAACAAACATTGTTTTTATCGAATCATAATACCTTTTCTTGCGTTATTGTAGATAAATTCACTGTGTTTCTATGCACTTCTATAGTCACTCCGAATTACTCTACCCGAACTATTAACAGAACGTTGGTTTCCGCGTTGATATTCTGACCTTGACGTTTCATACAAATAATTGAGAAGTTTATGCAATATACTGGGTTTCTGAAAGTGTTTAATAACATATAAAATTATAATAGTTGAATTTTGGTTTCAAATTCATGTGATCCTACATACAGTGATCATCATAATTATGTATAAAATTTGACGTAATTTACTTGTCGTTATTGTATCTTCTGTACTTTGAAATATACTTTAAAGAAAAATAGTTAATAAATTAAATAGTGATCTCTTGAATCAATTTATCAATTGTATACTATTCATAAATATTTCTCGACATGTTTAAATTATGTCCTTATGGATTATTACTACAGCTACTAAGATTCACATTATCTGAGTGATGCTAATGATTTAATTTAACTTGATAGATATTTTTCACTTTAATATATATATATATATATATATATATATATAAAACATAGGAAGCGGCAAATTAAAACGAGTACTCTTCATACTTTTTAATGTCCAAGCTTTCAGAATTTATTTATTCCATTTTCAAGGATAAAGTATATGAGAATGTATATTATAATAAATGTAAATGGTAAATTATATATAACATCAAAAGACTTATTTGAATTTTTTAAAAATAATTGTCAAATTGAAAGTAAATAAAGTCATTTTAAATAGGCATTCTTTTTTTATATTGGAACATAGAAATAAAAAATGAAATTAAGGTTATGTTTGACTTGATTTTATTTATGGGACAGCAAAATGCGAGAAGTCGTATTTACTTGTATGTTCCGAAGGACCAACCATGAATCATGGTAATTACTGCTTTTACATTTATAGGAGTTGGTTATTATATTGTGAAGTAATGTTAAAATTTGAAGAAAAATCATATAATATGTATTTCACTAAATTATTTGGATATCCATTATATAAAAATAATTGATGAAGGATGTTAAAGTTCTTTTTGTGGAACATAGGGTCTGATATCTTAGTTATTCTATTTTTCATTCGTTTGATTACATTAATTTTCATAGAATATTTATGATAAGACCAAAAATTCATCAATCTTCCAGAACTTATTGGTTTTCTATACAAGTCAATCGATAATGTGTTATTATCATTTCTTATTAATTTAGCATCCAAAAATGGTATCCTTTGTAATTCGTCTCCTTTTTCCATTGTAAATTGTGTATGTGGATCATAGTTGTTAAATATGGAAAGAACGTCATCTAATTTATTTTCTGGTAAAAATAAAATATCATCAACATCTTTTTTTATGAATAATAAATTGAATGGTTAAGTTGGTATAACTGTGTCTAACATTACTTTAGAAAATTCTGAAATCCAAAATTATTATATTTTTCTTCCATATATTAAGGAAATAACACCTAAATTGATTAGAACTTTTAAACCACTAGAGAACATAAAAATAGCTAATAGAACATGTTTCAGAATAAAATCAATTTACACAAAAGTCAAAGATAAAAGTAATATTCTTAACCTTTCAAATGTAATATATTCTATTCCCTATAAAAATTCTGAAAATAAATATGTAGGTCACACTGGTCAAAAATTAAAGAATCGTATATCCCTACATTAAAGCGATTGCAGATTATATCCAAATAGATGTGCTTTGGCAAAACATATTATTGATAAAAACCATGTTATGAACTTTGATTCTGTAAGTATTTTAGATATTCAATCAAATATTAAGAAAAGAGTTTTCTTAGAAGTGGCTCACATATCTCAAGAAACTAATATTATTAATAAGAAAAGTGATCATAATAATTCAAGTGATACTTATTATTACTTATTATCTATTGATAAAAATCATAAATGTCTTTCAATTTCAAATTCTTCTTCTATTTAAAAAAAACAATTTTTAGGTTAATAAAATGTCATTTTTATAATTGAAAAAGAAAGAAGATAACCATAAATACATCAACATTATTTAGATCTATAGTTAAGTCAAACATAACCTTAATTTCATTTTTTATTTCTATGTTCCAATATAAAAAAAGAATAACTATTTAAAATAATTTTATTTACTTTGAATTTGACAATTATTTTTAAAAAATTCAAATAAGTCTTTTGATGTTATATATAATTTACCATTTACATTTATTATAATATACATATTCATATACTTTATCCTTGAAAATGGAATAAATAAATTCTGAAAGCTTGGACATGAAAAAGTATGAAGAATACTCGTTTGAATTTTCCGCTTCCCCAATAATTATATATATATATATATATATATATATATATATATATAATTTAGGTAGATATATAGTTATATAGATATAGTCTTAGACCTAAATGTAACTATGGTCAACGAAATGTTGATATTCGCCGGGGTTAAATGTATACAATTTTAAATGTGTTAGTATATTATATCCCAGTGATTTTTGGAAGCTATGGTTTTTATTAAGTTGCCACAGATTGGAGGTAAGTGTTTCCCAAATTAATGGCATGGGTACATAAAGTGGTTCAATATATAGTCACTTACCTTCAATCATTACACTCAACTCCTTAATCGTTACCCAATACTTTTTATGAATACAGTACAAATTACAAAAAAAATGACTTACCTTTAAGTTGTGGAAACGTTTTGAGAAGAAATTCTCTTTTTTCGTCGGTACCAACTGTGGTAAATACAGTACAGCCATAATACAGAGCTACTCTTATTGCTGCTTGTCCTACTCCTCCAGTTCCAGAATGGATGAGAATAGTTTCTCCCCTTTTCAACTTTGTTCTCTAAAATGAAGAAAAACAGTTAACTTGAAAATTGAATGAATATTCTTCGATAAACTTCGTGCTTTTCTTCTTAGGTCATAACAGATTTCAAGAAAAATGATGTTTAGCCTTCACTCAAATTCAGAAAACTGTACGACTAATTATATTATTCTGTATATGCATGTTTTTATGCTAACATGGAAATCTTAAATATTTGTATCTGTGGGGCATACTAGGATAAATCATCATATCAACGGATTTGTTATTCCTAAACAATAATATCCGAGGAAACATTACCAGCACAGAAAGAAGTTTCTTCCTTAACAGGTGAAAGGCGTTATTTTTGAAGGAAAATGTCTATATATTGTAACAATATTTCATATTGCCACACGAGAAAATTGTATATTGTCTCTAAAATAAATATTTAAAAAAATTCAAAACTTTCCTAAGCAACAAACCAACTCGATTAGAATCGTGAAAAAACAAAATACTAATTTGCTTTTTATTTACAAAAAATAAAAGTAACTTTTTCCTGTTGAGTACAAGAAACAAAAATTTTCTATTCTCTCTGGTAACTTCTAACTTGAACAGTCGATATTTGATTTTGCAAACCGCCTTTGAAAATTTTGGGAAATATATAAATTTGAACATATCCTATATCTATTGTCTACATTTTTAAATTGATTGATTTGGCCGTTTTACTCAGCTAATTAACCCTTTAGCTACCTACGTACACATTTGTGTACGTGTTTTCATGCTTGTGTAACGTTAAATTATAATAATATTGCCCATTTGCTCCCAATGTCCACATTCGTGTATGATTTTAGCATCATTCAAGGACGTTAAATGAAATGTAAATGAATAGTAACCGATTGAAAGTAATCACGTATACAGAGGTCGCTACAAACATTTCATTTGGCTTAGAGTGGTTTCTTATAGCTGGCAATATTTTATTTCATTTATGAGAGCTGGTTCTTCACGTTAAGAATGAGATAAAGACAATTTTATTGATATACTTTGATATTGGTTACTTTGAAGTTTTTTTTTGGTTTTTTTGGCCGAAGACCATAGTCCATTAAGCCATGAGTTACAGTACTAAAAAGGGTACCAAATATGTTAACTGTAAGAATCAATTTGGATAGGTTAAGGATATACGTTTCACACCCAGGGGTCTATCAGGGTGGCTAACTCACAGAAAAGGTAGACCACGGTACTAATAGGGAATAATCAGGCTAGGTTCACTTACAGAGGAGAAGGAGCTACATAATATTACAGTTTTAAATTGCATGCCAGTAAGTTCATTACATTGAAGGGAGGTAGAACATCGATTTTTATTTGTTCTCTATACATATCTTCTCTATGTTGTGTATATTTATTACAATCGAAAAAAATGTATTCCAAGTCGCATATACGGTAACAAGTGTCGCACAAGTTCGAATCTATTACTTTTATTTTATTAAGATGTGCGGGATAGCATGCATGGTCAAACTTAAGTCTACTTATAGTGACTATACTACTACGCGGTAATTGATAGTTCCAGTACCAGTATTGGTTGGGAATTTCTGGGTGTAAGAGTGTATATCTTGTAGGTTTTTCAATGTAGTACTCATGCCATAAATTTTTCCATCTTTCTTTTAGTTTAATTTTACATTGGTTTAGGCACTCATCCACGTTTATTCTATTATTTATTGGTAGTCCATTTTTTACGACTTCTTTGGCTAGATTATCCACATGTTCATTATGTTGCAGCCCAATATGTGCTTTTATCCACAAAAAACTGATATCGACATCTTTTGGGCGTAGCTTTTCGATTTTCAGTTTAATTTTTGGAATTATTTGATTTTCATAAGTAGCATTTATATCAAAAGGTTGGCTAATGCTCGTGAGAACTGATAAGGAATCCGATATTATGATGGATTTTTTATAACCATGTCGTTCAATGAATTCAAGAGCTTTGATAATTCCGATTGCTTCTGCAGAAAAAATAGAAGTAGCGTTATTAAGTTTAAATTGCATTTGAACCTTCACTGACGGGGCATAAAATGCGCACCCTACACCACTGGATTGTTTCGAGGCATCCGTATATATTTTAATGCAACTATCATATTTTGATAAATAATGTGATAGTATATTCTTACTGATCATTATATTATGATTATAATTTGGAATTTCAACATGTTCGTATTTCAGTGATGTGAAGAAATCATTAAGTTCATATGTCTTGGGAACATCTAAATTATTAATTAAATTATAATTTTCCCTAAATGCCTGGCATGTAATGGGCGAAGGTTTTTTGGCCCAATATTTGTTTGTAAGGTCATATATATTTAACTCCGAAATATTTTTAATCATTGCTGACTGTCTCTAATGGGATTTAATAATTAATTTTTCTGTTAGTAATGTTATACGAAATTCTAATGGCGGTTCTAAGGCTTCAACTCGAAGTGCTTCTACTGGTGTAGATTTCATTGCTCCGATACAAAGTCTCATGGCATTGTTCTGTACAATTTCTAATTTTTTTAGTAAGTTTGGAGTTGCGGCTCCATATAGAGTACATCCATAATCTATAATCGATATTATATATGTTTTGTAGAAAGTTATGCAAGTATGAGGGTCGGCTCCCCACCATGTCTTTCGTATTAATTTAAGGAAGTTTAAACCTCTATTGCATTTTGTAATAATACTCTCCACATGACTTTTACAAGTAAGTTTTTTATGTAAAGTAATACCAAGGTAAACAACTGATGTTGAGACTGGGTATGGAATCTCGTTTATTGTAATATTGACCATGTGTGGTAAGTTATGGCGTGTAAAAAACAATACTCGATTTTTCAGGAGTAACCAGAAAGCCTAATGAGTCCAATTTCTGTGTGATGGAGATGACCGATTCCTTTAGATTTGTCAAAGTATTTGGTAAGGTTTTATCGGAGTTATACACTACAAAGTCATCCGCATATTGGATTAGTTTGTAGTTAATTTCTTCATGGAGACTTGCTGTGAATATATTAAATAATAATGGAGAAAGTAATGCCCCTTGAGGTAATCCTGTGGAAGTATTTCGAGGGTTTGTAAGTGAATTGTTTATATATCTGACATAAACTTTTCTATAATTAAACAGGTTACACATTACATTACAAATTCCCCTTGGTATCCCAATATTGATTAACTTTTCCCGTAAAAATACTAAGTCAACCGAATCATATGCTCCCTTAATATCGAGAAATGTTGCTCCTAAGTAATGATTTTTTGAGAAACATATTTGTGTATCGGTCACCAGTTGTAATATGGCGTCATTGGTGCTACATCCTCTTCTAAAACCATATTGACCCGAAGGAAGTGTTGATTTAGAAATCATGAAAAATTCTAATCTCTGTTTGATAATTTTCTCAAATGTTTTCAATATACACGACAGCAAAGTTATGGGTCGATATGAGTCGGCTAAGTCAGGACTTTTTCCGTTTTTATGTATGGGTACTACTATTGATCTTTTCCAATCTTCAATGATATTATTATGAATCCAGACATCGTTGTATATTTCTAGTAAAAACAATTTTGCGTTATGTGCTAAATTCCATATCATGTCATATGTAATTTGATCTATGCCAGGTGACGTATTATTAGTTTTTTTAAGAGCGAATGATAATTCACTATAAATTATGGGTTTGTTAAATAATTCATTATCTGTATCATCTTCTTCTTCATTAATATTTGTAAATTCTTGAGATACTGAGCAAGGTGCGATTTTATTCATAAATTCCTCAACCCAATCAAAGTTTTTGCATGTTTTGTTGTTTGAATTACTACCTATTGTGATTCTCTGCATTCTTTTAGCTTGTTGCCATAATTCTGTACTAGTTGTATTTTTATTTAATTTATTACGAAAAGTAATCCAATGATTTTTGGCTTTTATTTTTAGGAATCGTTTTGTTGCAGCAATTTCTTTGTTGACTATAATATAATTCTCCGATGAACTTAGACGTTTATATGCACTAATTGCTTTTTTCTGCGTTTTGTTGCACAATCCCACTCACTATCCCATCAGGGTGGTGGTGGTGGTTTGTTTATTATAAACTTTTTTTTCACTGGTATAGCCACAGAAGCTGAAAGTTCTATACCTTTCATGAAATATTCATGTTTTTCATTTATGTCATTAAAAGTTTCTGGGATTTTCTTAAAATAGCTTTGAGAAACTGAGTTATATTTTTCCCAGTTGCTTTCTTAGTATTCCATTTTGTAGTGGGATATATTATCGTTTCTATTTGAGTTACTGAGTAAAGAAAATTAATTAGAATAGCATAATGGTCTGATCCTAAGGTGTCTGGTAACACTTGCCAATGAATTCCTTTTGCAATATCGGAAGTAGCGAATGTTAGATCAATCGCCGACTTATTGATTGTTCTTGATATCTTAGTTGATGATCCATCGTTTAATAGTATCATGTTGTTAGACTGATTTAATGCATTCACAATGTTTGTTCCTGATGTATTGGTTTTGTAAGATCCCCATAATCTGTGATGTCCATTGAAATCACCTCCAATTAAAGTGGACTGATAGGCATATTCAAAAAGTTTCATGAAGTCTTGTGTACTTATTTTAGCGTCTGGTGGACAATAAATTGAAATCAATGTAAGACTGAAGTCTGCGCCAATTATTTGAACTGCACAAGCTTGCATATTTTCATTGATATCCTAGATAACCTTTTCTTTGTATTTTATAGTGTTTTTTATTAGTATTGCCACCCCAGTGGTGGCATCAAGTCTATCTCTATGTACAATATGATAACCAGGAAATATATAAGATTTATTTGGATTAAACCACTGTTCTGATATTAAAGCGATATCAATTCTAAGATCAGATAATATATTAATCAGACTGTTTTTATTGGATACAGCGGAACGTGCGTTCCACTGAAGAATATTCAAGTTATTAGTATTCTTCAAATTCATCGTCAATCATAATAGTCTCTTGTCCAGGTTCTTCATTACTAGAAAATGCAATTTTTTGAATATATTTAACATTTATTGAGGAAAGTTCTTCGAATGAGTTTATTGAGCTGAGGACCTTTTGGATTGCTACTAGAACTTTTTCTGCTAGATCTTCTTGAGTATCGGAATTCTTAGAATTGTTTCTGGAGGGGTGAGTAATTGGTTTATCAGGTCCGAATCTGAATGGATACATAGGTGAAACATCTACTTCTGTAATGGGTGATGAGGCTTTTCGTTTCTTCTGGCCATTAAATTCTGACTGTGTTACGCTGCGACTATTTCCATGATTTTCTGTATTATGAGTACTTGCTGTTGTTGTCGAGGAGTAGGTGTTACTTTTGCTATGTTTGGCGTTTGGATTTGGAAGAGAGGGGAACTCTTGTTCATCTAATGTCGTTAGTGTCTGAAATCTATTGTTGGTTTTGACTATATTGGCATAAGAATTGTTATTCATCCGTTTAGCTTCTAAGAATGTTAAGTTTTCCTCAGCCAGCTTCTTTTTAATTTCTTGTTGTTTGATATGAGCGGGGCAAGTTTTGGATATTGATTTATGCGTGTTAGTTTTACAATGTATGCAGCAACTATCTTGTGGATCGCGGCAGATATGCGTATCGACATTTTCTTTTCCACAGTTTATACATAGTGCTGTAGTGCTGCGACATTGTTTTGCTATATGGCCGTATTTTAGACATCTAAAACATTGCGTAACTTTATGTATATATGGTTCAACATTACATGCTACAGAATTTATGTATATGACGGACGGTAGTCTATTACCCTCAAACATGACAATTACAGATTGTCTTGGTACTAAAATTGTCTCATTATTACGTGTTATTTTTCTTTTAATTCTACTAATGTCTGAAATAGATATAGGAGAGAGAAAGTTACTGAATACATATTCTTCATCAAAAATAGTATCAACATTTTTTATTACTCCTTTTCTATTTAGCAAACTATTTGGTATGTACGCTTTTAAATGTTCATTGATCAGATCAGGATTAGTTACAAGTTTATTAGCATCAGATACATTTTTAACTTGAACTCTAATTCTATTTTGCCCACATTATCAATTTTCATTATATTTTGAATATTAAGTTTTTTGTGTAGGATATGACCTACGGCCATGGGATGTAATTCACCAATATTTTGATCATTGACCCTTTCAATAAATACATAAACAATTTCCGAATATAAATTTGGTTTTTGTAAATTAAACACCTTACTTTTTTGTTGTCTTTTATCACTAATTACTTTTTCGGCTAACTGGTTTCAAAACGTCAAAGATTTTAAAGACGATTTCATAATAAGTATTCCTGACACGAAAGCCAAAATACCAAGAACCTTTACAGTCACAGGAAAATACTACAATATTTGTAAAAAATATATAAATTTACGGCCAAGAGATTGTACCACACAATATTTTTTTTATTTGCTACCGAAACGGAAAACGTGTGCAACAAAATATCGGTATAAATAAATTCGGGAATATGGGTAAAGAAATTGCTACGTTTCTAAATCTTAAAAACGCTAATTTATATACAGGGCACTACTTCCGTGGAAGCTCTGCCACTTTGTCAGTCGATGCAGGAGACGACATCACGACTTTAAAACGTCACGGCGGTTGGAAGTGGACTGCGGTTGCCGAGAATTATATAGACAATTCAGTACAGAGTAAAATTAATATTTCAAATCAAATTCTCAATTCCATTGATAATACAAATAATGAAATTCATATTAATTTGCCCTCTTCATCTACGAGTACAAATTCGTTTGTAATTAAATATGGTACACCTCAAGTACTTATTAGTAATTGTACTATTCAAAATTTGTATTTAAACAAAATTGATTAAAATGTTATATATAATTTATCTTGTTTAATGTTACATATGAATTCGTTTATGTTTATTGTTAATAGTTAAATTAAGTTAATAGTTATTATAGTGGTTACTTTGTAGGAATAAAAATTAAGTTGAAGATCTTATTTATCTTCCATTTTTTATTTCTTATTGTTGAGTATTAAAAAAAACAATGTTGTTGAATTCAAATAAAATTTCTTGATCGTAGAAAAAATAGTGTATGCGACTCTCATGTAATGGTGATTAATACACTCGCATTAACCATACAAAAGTCGCCTTCGGCTCGTTTCGTATCCCGGTTAATGCTTGTGTATTAATAATCATCGTTACATGATCGTTGCATAATATAATATTATTATAAGCTTAAGACTCTATTGTAGCAAGAAATAAGCCTCTTTTGGAAGCGCAACTGTTGGAGTGTATAGATTCACTGTCAGATATGAGGCACATAGAATAATAATGGTCTAACTCCAATAATTTGAAAATTGGCGCCAGTCATTTAAAAAGTATCAATCTACTTTGATCTATCATTATATAGGTGGTCTAACTCCATTATCAGTTTCTGGTCAATAGATGGCACTATCTTACTCTTATTGTGATTGAATTTCATTATAGTTCAGTATAAAAATGGTACAACTATCACATTCAGAATAATACTGGAACATCTTAGGAGTTAGACCATTATTACTTGCAATAACCGGACGTTGCAGACCGTTTTGTGTGTTTATGGTGGAATAAAAGTTTTATAATAGACGAATTTAGTGATTTCAGTGACTCTGGATCTGAATATATACCCAGCGAAAGCGGAGAATCTTCTGGTAAGTCTAATTTTCATACTTTAAGTCAATATTGAGTTAATTATGGAAACATAACCTAAAAAATTGGAAAACAATTTTTGCCAATAAATTTGTGCTTTAAGTTAGGTTTAACTATTTCCAAATTTATTTTTAAATTGATGCTATTCTTATTATCTGAGAAGTATAAAAACTGCCAAACCGATTTTAATGCATGTTTTTGGTATTATAGATGCAGAAGCTTCACATGACGAACAGTTAGGATTTGACGTTGTTGAGCAGGAACCACAACCATCCACAAGTATGGGAAATGTTTTATGTCTCAAATAATACACATTTTACAGGTTTTAAAATATTTACAAGTGGCATTGCAAAAATCAAAGGCAGAAAACGATTGAGGAACGAGAAAAGTTGGAAAATTAATACTAAAAAAAAGAGAAATACTGGAAAAGAGTACATTTATAGAAGAGGGTTAAAAATGAACGCAAAACAATTCGAAAACATTGACTGCAACTGCAGAAAGAATCGTATTGATTTATTTTCATTTACCGAAAGACAAAACGCGTTTGAATCATTTTGGAGGCTTGGCGATTATGTGGCGCAAAATAGTTACATTTTTGGCTTAGTAAAAGCTTCACCCGTGAATAGAAAACGCCCAAAAGATGGATCTCGTTTAGGAAAGCATACCCATTTTCAATACGTGCTGAAGACTAATAATAAAACACATAGAGTTTGCAAAACATATTTTCTTGATACATTTAAAATAAGTAACGGCCGTCTGCACAGATGCATTTCGAAACGAGAAGCCTCAGATTGCAGAGAGCTAAGAGGTACTACAGGCTCTAGAAAGTTGGTCGATTCTGATATTGTGAGGCATATGAAAACATTTCCGGCTTATCAAAGCCATTATTCTAGAATGAAAAATCCAAATATAAAGTATTTAAACAGCGGTCTAGCTGTAAAGAAGATGTATGATCTTTATGTAGAGGAATGTCGAACCCAGAATATTGAACCAAAAAAATTGAAATACTATTATCAGGTATTTAATACCAAATTTAATTTGCATTTTAAAATTCCCCATCAAGACACCTGCAAGTTGTGCGATGATCTAGAGTTAAAACTAAAAGGTGCCGACAACGAAGCTGCAGAAGCATACATAGTAACATTTGATTTACAAAAGGCTTTGCCTTTTCCTAAGCTTACAACGTCTGTGGCTTACTACAAAAGAAATCTGTATTTGTATAATCTGGAAATACATTCCTTCAACAGCAATACTGGTTACATGTACGTATGGAATGAAACACAGGGGGGGGGGCGCGGTTCACAAGAGATTGCAACTTGTTTAGTAAAGCAGATGAAGCTTTATGCTGGAAATCATAAACATGTCATTGCTTATTCAGATTCTTGTACAGGACAGAATCGGAATATAAAGATGAGTTTATCTCTGCTGAAACTTGTACAAGATCCAGAAGTTGAATTCAACGTCATAGATCTTAAATTTTTGGTATTTGGACACTCTTTTCTTCCTAACGATAGCGAATTTGGTATAATAGAGTCTGAAAGCAGACCCCATGGCATGATTTATCATCCAGATGAGTGGATAGATATAATTAAAAACTCCAAGCGAAAGGAACCTGAGTTTGTAGTATCTGAAATTCAACATGAAGAGTTTTTAAGCACGACAAATTTAGAAAATTTGATCACCAATCGGAAAACTACTACGGATGGATATAACTTTAGCTGGCTTAAAATAAGATGGCTTCGATTTCAGAGAGATCTACCCTTTCAATTTAAGGAAACTCTAAATCCAGAAACTGAATTTCATATTGTTGATCTTTCCAAAAAGAAAAGTGTTGGTAGGCCTAGTAGGGGTTTGACTAATGTAATGCAACAACCACTTTATCACACAAGAAGAACTGTGACATCTGCAAAGAAGAAAGACATGATGGACTTGCTGCCCTACATACCACCCGTACACCATAATTTTTATAAAAACTTGCCCACTGAGACAGTCACCCGAGGTTCTGCTCAACAAAACCTGGAAGATAGATCTTCTGACGATGAAATGATTTATGATTAGACCAACTTGAACAAAATCGTTCAGATTTATAGTGGTCTTAGTCCACATTTTTTTGTTTGCCTCCTAGTTTTTAACACCGTAACTTATGGTTTAGCTCCCTCCGCTTTTCTTGCCATGCGCGTTCTCCAGCAACTCGTTCAAGATGAAGGACATCGTTTTCCTTTAGCTTCACAAGCCTTATTAAACCAGACTTATGTTGACGATATCATTTCCGGTGCGGACGACGTTGCATCCGCATTGGATTTGCAAATGCAATTAATACAATTACTTTCGTCTGGAGGGTTTGAACTACGCAAAAGGTCGTCTAGTCACCCTCAGCTTCTTAGAGACTTGCCTCCTAGCCATTTAGAAGCCCCTCTACAGTTTAATGATGAGGACAATTCGTTAAAAGTTTTAGGTTTGAATTGGGAACCATCTCGAGACTGCTTTGTATTCAGAGTTCAACCTTTTCAAGCGGCTTGTACTAAGCGTAACATGCTTTCCTTCTTAGCTAAAATGTTTGACCCAAATAGATTTTTGTCTCCTCTCGTCATTTCCTTTAAAATTATTATGCAGAAGATATAGCTCGCTAAACTTGATTGGGATCAACCAGTTACCTCTGAAATTGCAATATATTGGAACCATCTTATCAATAATCTTGATCGCATCGCCACGTTTAATCTTCCTCGTTGCGTCATTCCTAACATGTATTTCGATCAAATACACCTGATAGGTTTCGCGGATGCCTCGTCTCTTGCTTATGCTGCAGTAGTGTACATACGTTTCGAATCCGCTAACTCGCGCCATGCCTTTCTGTGGAAGGCCAAAACTCGTGTTGCCCCATTAAAAACACTCTCTACCCCTAGACTTGAACTTTGCACCGCAGTACTTTTAATTGATCTAATCAATTCGGTTTTGCATGTTCGATCCGAAACCGTTATCTGATATCAGACTTTTTTCGGATTCTGAAATAGTACTTACATGGTTACGCACTCCCCCTCATACTCTCAAAACTTTTGTTTCACATCGAATTGCTCATACTGTCGGTCATTTACCTCCTAATTTAACGTGGTCCCACCGTCCTTCTGCTCTCAATCCCGCTGACATGGCTTCACGTGGGTTATCTGCTTCTAATTTTCTTCAAGATAAGATATTTCACTTATGGACTCGAGGTCCACCGCTATTGACCGATTACCACCAGCAATGGCCTATTCCCTTTCGCAGTACCAATTTGACCCCGAATCTTTATTAGAGTTTAAACCGAGTCCTCTAGCACTCATCACTGTTCAATCCGATCCCTTATTTGAAGAATTCTCTCTACGATTCTCTTCCTTTACACGTATGCAACGTGTTGTTGCTTGGATACGACGTTTTGTTTTCAATTGTAGATCCCGTAATTATTCTAAACCTCCCTCCGCAGGTCCTTTGAATTATTGAATTACAAGATGCATTACGTACAATCATCTTGCGTATGCAGTCACAACATTTTGCCGATGTTCTGCAGGAACTACGAGTCACTAAGACAGTTAATTCTCTTTGCATATTAACCCCCTTTCTTGATGACCATGGGGTCCTCAGGGTGGGCTGTAGACTCAAAAACTCTCACCTAAATTACAATGCACAACATCCAATATTATTGCCCCGATCAGCTCACCTCTCTATGCTCATATGCAAGCACTATCAATTAACCGCCTTGCACGCTGGACCCACCACGTGTCAAGCTTTAATCCGCGTTCAGTATTGGATTCTTTCATTACGTCAGCTTATACGTAAAGTGATTCACCAATGCCTCACTTGTCATCGCTTTCGAGCTTCCACTATTCAGCCAATTATGGCCGATTTACCCCCTTGTCGAGTTCAGCCAGGTAGACCCTTTCTTAACACAGGTGTTGATTATGCCGGACCATTTCAAGTTCGTGCTTCTTGTCTCCGTAAAGCCACCGTTACCAAAGGCTACCTATGCGTTTTTGTTTGTACCGCGACTAAGGCTGTACATTTGGAGTTTGCCTCCGAACTTTCTACTGACGTCTTCTTGGCAGCGCTCGATAGGTTTATTGTTCGTAGAGGTCTTCCTCATTCCTTCTTATCCGATCAAGGTCGGAACTTTATTGGTGCCAACAGGCACATTCAGGAAGTTTATCATTTCCTCCAAACTCATCATGACGAGATCTTGAGTACTTTGTCGCAGCGCGAAATTAAGTGGTTTTTTAATCCTCCATCTGCCCCTAACTTTGGCGGGCTGTGGGAAGCAGCCGTCAAATCTGTCAAGAATTTGTTATATCGCTTGTGTGCTGAAATTTCCTTTACTGCGGAGGAGTATGCCACTCTTTTTGCACGAATCGAAGCTATGCTCAATAGTCGACCTCTATGCTCATTGTCCTCAGACCCCAATGAAGCATCCATGTATCTCAGTCCAGGTCATTTTCTTATTGGTGTCCCTCTCTTATCCAGACCTAAAATCCCTCACTCGGAGGACATTTAACATTTCTTTAACCTCCCGTTGGAAGACAATTTCACAGATTTCACAATCATTTTGGCGTCGTTGGTCTCGGGAATACCTTGACTCAACGTACTAAGTGGACTTCATCGACTCATCCGCTCAAAACGAGCGACGTTGTAATATTGAAGGGAATGAACACTTCCCCCTTATCTTGGCCCTTGGCTCGCATTACTGAACTGAAGTATGGCCAAGACGGTGTTTCACGCGTTGTTGTTCTTCAAACTCCCGCTGGCGTTCTTACACGTCCCGTTAACAAGCTCATTCCACTTCCGGAATGATTTTCTCTTTATTTTTAATTATTTTTTTATTTTTTTTTGTCTGTTCTATTTTGTTTTGTATCTTGTTTTGTTACCACACATGGTAACTTTCTTTATTAGTTCCTCCGTTTTCTAAAGTTTCGCTTATCTCCCTAGTGCTAAAATTGGGAAACCATTCCAATTTTGGTGGGCGGTATGTTCGCGCCACCCCTTTAGTTTCGATAAAACTCTGCGCGCCGCTTATGGATTATTTTCATTAAATTTCAAAACTGAGTTCTTGTACATTTTGGTAAAGGACTAGTTTTTAATTCTGGTCATTATCGTTACAGCTCTCGCTGAGGAACAGTTCGTTTCAATTTTTGTTAAAATCACTCTCATTGTAAAACCGCAAAATCTGTTAAAACCGCGACGTGTGTCAAGTTCTTTTACTTTTGTTGTAAATATTATTCGCAAATATAGACATTGGAATAAACTTTAGTTAGTGTCACAAAGGCCAGGACTTCCACTATCATTCAAACGATCGATTGTGACCACTCATAGTGAATATAAGACACCGGCTATTTGGTAAGTACAATTAAATTGGAGTTTATTGTATATGTTGTCGATTCGCTAATTGCATAATTGAATAAATCTACAGTCCATTGTTCTTTGAGCTAACATGTTACACGTTTAACAAGTTCCATAGTAGTGTATGCAAGCTGTTTAATCTATATCTTCATACTTTCCTTCCAGTATTTCAGGCAGTCTAAAATGGGGGAGTCGAAAATCATATTTATTTCACATGAAATTGTGAAACATCATGGTTTTTTTGATTTGAAAATCGTTTCGTTTTAGACACTTACATTTTTCTGCATACTTTATATGGATATTATATAAAACAATACTGGAAGCAAAATAACTTGAATTTAAAAATAAGGAAGAAAACATTATTTGGAATAGATTGTGATTAACCGAAAATAGTATGTTTTTCGAACAATTAGTTAAAACTGTGTGGTTTATAAACCTGTCTTTACCCCTTTCATTTTCTCAAAATAATTTCCATACATTCGTGTCCCCAGCACATCAGCTATTTAAAAATGTGGGTCCATGCTCTTTACACTGTTTGGTATAAAGATAATTTCGTTAAAATCAGTTGATACGTATCAAATTTACCCTATGAACTACTTTCTAAGAGATGTTCTGTTTATTCACTTACCATTAATAATCCATAGATTACTGTACTGTAAACAATGGGAATTGTTGCGGCTTCTTTTAAAGACATTGTGTCAGGAACATCAAAAAGTAAATATTCATCCGCTAAAGTTAAAGTTGACATCTCTCCGTGATTTCCCATTCCCATTATCCGCTTACCACTAAAATTGATTTTTTGATTAAGAATAATCATCAGTGTATTTCCACAATTAATTTTTGAAATCGATCAGAAATCGTTCACTTTCTACTTGATTTTTAGTCTAGAAAATGAAGTTGAGCAACGCACGTTGCTTAAGAGATTTCATTACAGAAATGAGACAACACTTAGAATGATTGAAAAATTTACATATTGTAACTGATCACTTGATAATTATTAACCTTCTCTATCGAAAATTAGATTTTGCTTCAAAACGCGAATATGAGTCTTGAAGAGACAAAAGCAAGTTACCCACTCTCGATGAATTTTTGAAATGATTGAAGAAAGTTGTAGAGTTCTTAATTCAGTTTCCCGCCCTCTTCTTAAAAACTTAAAAACTGTAACTAAACTCAATCACTCAGCATCTTGTTACGCGAATGCAACACAAAGTAGTCGTACAAATTATTTTCAAACTACTCAAAAGAAAAAATGTCCTTCCTGTAGTGAAACCTTCCACAAAATTTATAAGTGCCCCAGGTTCGCAGAAAAATCCCATCAGGAGAAAATGAACTTTGTCAAGTTACAACACATGTGCTTAAACTGTATAGGCACACAGCATATGATAAGTACTTGTATGTCTCGACGATGCTCAATTTATACAAAAAAGCTTCATACACTTTTGCATTTGCAATCCATCTCTCAAAATCAAGAGTCATCGAGCCAACAACCTTCTCATTCCCCTTGTAGAAGACAAAATAATATCAGAAATTCTACACCTCAAAATTCGAACTTTTATGTAAATAATACTCGAGTTTCTCAGTCTTCTCCTCACAGTCGCAGTACTAATATCAATTCATGGCCACCCTCTCAGACTAGTGACTATTTACAATCGCCACAAAACTCTGAAAATCATTCCGCATCTGTTAAATTCTCCACAATGTCACAGAAACACAGTGATATTTTGTTAGCTACGGCCATTGTCACACTCTACTCCAGATATGGTACCCCTATACTAGCAAAGGTATTACTAGACAGTGCGTCACAAAACTCTGTCGTTTCTGAAAATTTATTGCAACAAATAAACGCTAAGGTATACAAGAAAAAATTGCACATTTCTGGAATTACTCAAGAGACTGTCGTATGTAATCGCATGGCAGAATTTAGAATTTTTTGTAATACCTATAATGTATTTTTTCATCTCTCTTGTGCAGTGTTGCCAAGCATCACTTGCAAATTACCCCAAACCACTGTCAACACAACCTCTTTTGCTATTCCAGACCACATTACACTAGCTGATAGGGAATTTTTCAAACCATCCAGCATTGACTTACTGATTGGTGTTAATTTATATTATAATTTGATAGATAATGGACTCATAACTCTTGGTAGGAATTATCCTGTACTGCAAAATACAATGTTAGGTTGGGTAATTGCGGGAAATATTCCGCAATACCCTCGTTCGAGACACGCGGTCTAATTTTTTACTAACACCGTTGAGTCAAACTCATAAGACTCTCAATTAGACTCTCTCCTCACAAAGTTGTGGGAAATCGAGGATATCCCCAAACAGAAAATGTTTACTCCTGATGAAGTACATGATTTGACACAAAATCTCAATTTTTTTAAAAATGGTTCTTTTCAGGTAAACATTCCTCTACGCTCATCTGATGAACCTAGCAAGCTAGGTGATTCACTTCACATAGCGAAAAGGCGTTTCTTAAACCTCGAAACTAGATTAAAAAATAACCCCCCTCTTTTTATTGAATATAAAAAATTTATTAACAAATATGTTTCTCTTAATCACGCACACTATGTGCCTCTCTCACTTCACAACGAATAGTTTTTAAAACAAATATTTTCTTCCTCTTCTCTGTGTTACTAAAGATAATAGCACTAGTACTCGTTTAGGAAATGTTTTTGATGCCAGTTGTAAGAGTTCAACTGGAATCTCTCTTAATGATATCACTTTAAAGGGATATCAGGTTCAACCTGATTTATTTGATATTCTCTGTCGTTTTAAACAATAAACCTATGTAATCACTTCGGATATAGAAAAGATGTTTAGGCAAATTGAGGTCAATCCTGACCAAACTTATTTGCAAAACATTCTTTGGAGGGACAGTGCATCTGAACCTCTCTCTTGTATTGAACTCACAATAGATACATATGTCACAGAGTCTGCATCGTTTTTGATTACTCGGACGCTCAATGAACTCGCTCTGACTCATGAAAAACATTTCCTTTACGCATATAATGCCCTATTGACCCAGACATATGTCGATGACATGTTATATGAAGTAGACACTTTAGTAGACTTTGAAAATGCATATCACGAATTGACTGAGCTGTTACAAAGCTCAAGTTTTCCCCTACACAAATGGTGCTTAAATACACCAGAATTTTTAAAAAAAATTTCTGAAGTATCTCCACCCCTCTCGAGAGATATAAAAATTGAATAGAATTCTAGGCTTCTCATGGCAACCTTCCAAATATTTGTTTTCAATCTCACTCCCCGACACTTTAATTTGAGAAAAGGTCACAAAACGAAAGGCTCTGTCTATTATCGCTCAGATGTTCGACCCCCTAGGACTCATTGGCCCTGTTATTTTATTAGGCAAAATATTTATGCAAACTCTTTGGAAACAAAAAGTTTGCAGGGACGCACCTTTGCCACCCGCACTTGTAGATGAATGGAAAAATTTCATCACAAATATTCTCATTCTCGGAAAGTTGACAATTCCACGTCACCTTTTATCTGAAAAAGAAATTGTAAATATTCAGATTCACGCGTTCACAGACAGTTCTCTAAAGGCATATTCGGGATGTGTTTATTTTCGCACCCCGTACTCTGACAACCCGGTGCGTTGTAATTTAGTCGCTTCTAAATCGCGAATTTGCCCAATTCGCCCTAATCTCACTATTCCTTGATTAGAACTTCAAGCAATGTCATTGCTTGCTAAATTGATATAGAGAATAACTTAACAGATTCGCAAATAGCCTTTTGCTGGATAAACTCACACACTTCACGTTGGTCCATATTTGTAGCTAATCGAGTTTCACAAATTTAAGAATTATCCGCAAAATGACAATGGCGTCATATCAGTTCGGCAGACGATGCAGCTGACCCACTTTCTCGAGGCCTCTTAGCTCACGATATTTTGAATTCTCCACTATGGTGGAACGGTCCTGCCTGGTTACTAAACCCCTCAATGAATCTTAGTAATTTTGAGGAGAAACTAAGTTTAAGCAATTTGCATGAACAGAAAAAGGTAACTCTGAGTGTTGTAGGAAATATTCCAAACCTTATCGTTATTCTCTTGAAAAACTCGTTCTCAAAATTTTCAAAATTATCCAGACTCGTTTATAATTGTAAACATCCTAGTGGTAAAAAATTTGGCTCCTTAAATGTTGACGAAATTAAATCTGCCATTAATCAAATTTTTAAAAATTTGCTACTTATTCATTTTCAAACGAAATTTTTGAACTCAAGGCTGAGAAACGTCTATCTAATAAAAATATTTTGTCACTCAAACCATTTAAAAAGAAATATTGACAATGCACACCTCACTTTCGAAGACCTCAGTACTGTACTAGCTCAAATTGAGGTAATCCTAAATTCTCGACCCATATGTGCTTTGTCCAATGATCCTACTAACTCACCCCTGGACATTTTCTTATATGCACAAGCCTTACTGCATATTCTGAAACAGATCTTGCACACGTGTCGAAAAACAGATTGAATTTGTTTCAAAAATCTGCTCGCATTCAACAATCATTTTGGAAGAGATAATCAGTTGAATATTTAAATAAATTACAGCGAAGACCTAAGTGTTTACTCCGTTCTGGCAATCTTCAGATCAACGACCTTGCTCTTTCAAAGGAGGACAGTGTTCCACTTCTCAGCTGGCCAAGAGCCAGAGTAATAGAAATTTGTCCTGGATCTGACAGTAAGGTCAGAGCAGTAAAAATACGCACCAAAGGCGGACTACTCACACCTCCAATCAGTAAACTGTGTTTCTTGCAATTTGGCAAGGAACCCAATTGTGCGTAGTATATTTGCGTCATTAGTTCTTTCTATTTGTATTTTATTTCTCTTTGTTTTTTAATCCTATTACGGATCCGCCTCACTCGCTAAGATTTATTTTGTTTTCCCTCTCCTCATTTCTCTCCTGTTTATTGAACGCGATCCGTTCATCAGGGGGCAGTATTTTCAAATATCTTTAACATAATATTTTCACAAGACAAAAAATGATAACACAGCTTACAACCTTTTTAGGATGATCATTTGACATATATGCAAGTTGTTAAAATCATTTAACAATTGATCAACAATGTATATATAAATAAATTTTGCAGAAAACCCAAATAAGACATTGGTTCAAAATGAAAATATACAAATTACAAACTAAAAAAAAATATTGAACTTAAAGGTGGAACTTTGTGCCATCTTGTTCATAGGAGAGAACATATGCTTCTCCACTGACTAAAGATTTCCAAGATATTAATAGCACACTTGAATCGTTACATTCGTGCCAATGTGCCGTGTAGGGATGTCGGCAATATGCTGTGCAGTGCCATTGTAAGTAGTTCCACTGTGATTTTATATAGTGTAGAGGTTGAACCTACAGGGTGCCACATTATCAGCCGCGTAATTGCTCATATCAAGCCCTTTTAAGGCAAAATCTATTGCAACATTAAGTTTTTCCCTAAATCGTTCTGTTGGTGAAAAGCGCTTCAGGTGAATGACCAATATTTTCGGGAATTTATGAATGAGAATGATTTAGTGCATCGTCTTCGTTCCTTACATTTCGAACATGTTGGTTACTCATCACCGTCGAGTGTTTCTTCTCTTGTAAACGAATCTGAACATTGTAAAAGTCGTAATAGACCTTTTCTTTGGGGTATGGAAAGGGATAAATCCCAAAAGGAATCGAAGGTAACTGAACAGTGACCACAATGTGTGCACTTGAGTGTTGATTTTAATTCACCGACAAGGTTGTCCACAATCTTAAAGTTGCTGTTAACTGAAACATGTTTCAGGCAACTGAATTCCTCCCAGGTTTTACACCCTTACTTGGTTATACTGTACTGTAATGTTTTTCTTATTTATTTAAAACGTAAACGGGTGGGATAAACTTTAAACACACGTTATGGCTATTTACTAATTTGAATAGATGAGGCTTTTACTTGATGAAGATCCATACTGAACGATGAAATAAAACAATATAGTTTGTTTAAATCTTTATATATTTGAACTAATGTTCAATTTAAACTTGTTGACGCGTTTCACTAACACAGTAGCTTTGTCAAAACGAATGAAGGTAAAATATAAAGACATTTTTATATTTTACCTTCATTCGTTTTTCTAATTGCCCGAACTTCTTTCGAAAGACGGTTGCGACGATTGATACGGGCGGGGATGTTGTATGCCAGCGAATAATCTTCCGGGAGAGTGAAAAAATCTTGTTGTTGTTCTGAAGTGACTCCATATCTAGCTTTCCCGGTACCTCCATACGCACCCATAAATTCATCGAAGGTGGGGTCAGACACATCTGGAATAAGGTTTACTGCTTCCTCTATGTCATGGTCTCCTTCGAATGGCGCTAGTCGGTTTCGGTGAACTACTTTTGGTTTTCCGTTGGGGATCTTGCTTATGCGATATAAAACATTTCATCCTTTTCTTGATTAAGTATGGACCTTCCCAGGATTTTTGTAATTTTGGAGAAAATCCTTTTCTCCTCGCCCGGTTGTGTAACCATACTTTGTCCTCTTCTTTAAAACCGCCTTCTGTGGCCTGCGTGTCGTAACGACTTTTCATTCTGTCGCTGGAAACTTGAAGATTTGTTCGAACTAATTCATGAATATCATCCAGCCTTCTTCTCAATTGGATCACGTAGTCTTCGCCTGCTGGATCTTCTCCAGGCCGGCAGCCAAATTCCAGGTCACACGGAAGCCTCATTTCACGTTCAAACAGGATTTTCGCCGGTGTTTCACCCGTGGACTCATTGACGGCAGATCGATAAGCCAATGCGAATAGGGAGAGATACTGGTCCCAATCTCTCTGATGACTGGATACTACTTTGGACAGGTATTTTCCAATAGTCCTGTTCATTCTCTCTACTATTCCATCTGACTGTGGATGTGAAGCTGTTGTCCCGGTCTTCTTCAATCCCAGCTTGTCGCAAATCTCCTGGGATAGATGGCTTTCAAAATTTCTTCCCTGGTCACTGTGGACTTCCAAGGGCACTCCATATCGGCTGATGAATTCTTTCACCAATACATCCGCGTCAGTTGTGGCCTCTTGGTTCGGGATAGCGTAAATTTCCACCCACTTTGTGAAATAGTCCATTACAACTAGTATGTATTTGCTACCATTTTCTGTCGTCGGAAATGGTCCAGCGATATCTAAAGCAATCCTTTCGAAGGGGCTTCTAACATTATATTGTTTCATAGGTGCTTTTCTCTTGCGATGTGGTCCATTACTCGAAGCACAAGTCGTACATTCCTTACACTAGTCCTTCACATCGTCGGAGCTGTTCATCCAATAGAACCTTTCACGGACTCGCTGAAGGGTTTTCTTCACTCCCAGATGACCTCCCGATGGACTGTCGTGTAACTTCTTCATTACCTCAGCTACTCTTGTTCTCGGGATAACTAGCTGTCTCCTCATCTCGGAACCATCATCGTTTTCAAGGACTCTTTTCAACAGCCCTTCTTCCAGGACAAATGAGTCCCACTGAGCCCAATACGCCTTGAGTTTTGGTGAAAACTTTGACACTTCTTGCCAGGTAGGTCCCCGATTTTCTTTCTTCCATTGCCGAATTATCTTCAGGTGAGGATCATTCTCCTGATCTTCTCTGATCCTGGTGGGTGACCAGTCCTCGTTGACTACAGTAGTTCTTGAAACTGCAGCTTCCCTATATTCCACTTTGTTGCAGTGAGAGCAGTCTGTTGGGCACGGCCGTCTGGACAGGGAGTCGGCATTTCGGTGACTCACACCAGCTCGATGTTCGATGTTGAAGTCGTACTCTTGAAGTCGTTCAATCCATCTAGCGATCTGGCCCTCGGGATTCTTGAACTGCATCAACCACTTGAGTGCTGCATGATCAGTCCGGATTAAAAACTTCCTACCATAGAGATACTGGTAAAAGTGTTCCACGGACTTCACTACTGCCAAAAGTTCTCTTCTTGTAACGCAGTAGTTTCGTTCTGGTTTAGAGAGGACTTTACTGAAGTATCCCAGCACTCTTTCTTGCCCTCCTTGGATCTGTCAGAGCACTCCACCAATTCCTACGTTGCTTGCGTCAGTGTCAAGAATAAAGTCTCCCTCTGGTAATGGATATCCTAATATCGACGCCGAGGTCAAATGCCTCTTCAAGGTTTCAAAAGCCGTTTGACAGTCTTCGTCCCACTGGAAAGGTCTTGTTTCTTCTGTAAGTCGCGTTAGAGGCTTGGCAATATTTCCAAACTTCCTGATAAATCTTCTATAATACGTGCAAAGTCCAAGGAAACTACTAATTTGATGTTTGTCGGTTGGTTGCGGCCATTGCTGAATGGAAGCAATTTTCTCTGGATCCACCGCCACTCCTTCATTGCTCACTATATGACCTAGATAGTTGACTCGATCTTGGAACAGCTGACATTTCTTCGGGTTTAACATGAGCTGAGCAGCTTGGAGTCGTTTTTATACGTCTTCCAAATTCTTCAAGTGTTCGTCAAATGTCTTCCCCAGTATTACGATGTCGTCCAAATAGACCAGGCATGTCTTCTAAGACAACCCTCTCAAGACATTTTCCATAAGTCTTTCAAATGTCTCAGGCGCATTACAGAGCCCGAATAGCATGACGTTGAATTGCCATAATCCAGATCCGGTGGTAAAAGCAGTCTTCTCTTTATCTTCTGGGTCCATTTCCACTTGCCAATATCCAGACTTCAGGTCCAAGGTGGAAAACAGTTTGCTGCTGGCCAAATTTTCTAGCGTATCGTCAATTCGAGGCAGAGGATAGCTGTCTTTCTTCATCACGTTGTTAAGCTGGCGATAATCCACGCAGAATCTCGTAGTTCCATCCTTTTTCTTGACGAGCACTACTGGAGACATCCATGGACTAGTAGATGGTTCTATTACTTTTTCTTCTGCCATCTCTCGAATTATTCTTTCAGCTTCCTCTCTCTTCGCCCGTGGAAGTCTTCGAGCTAATTGTCTAATTGGCTTAGCATTATCAGTATCGATTTTGTGTTTGACGGCTGATGTTCTGCCAGTCTTTCCTCCTTTTGGTACGAATAAATCTCGATACTGCAAGAGAAATTCTCTCATTCTCTTTTTCTCAGCTCGATCCAAAGATTGACTGGCTACTGATAACATATGTTCGAATCTGGTATTAGAATTGTCATTGGTCGTTGTCTGACGAACTATAGACGTCACTGGTACGCAGGATCCAATCCTGGTTTCTTTCTTGATGGTAATTGGGTAATCGTTCACGTTTATCAATCGTACAGGGATCTCCTTCGCCGACGTAACCAATCCTTTTCCAATTAGTACTTCTTTGCCAACCTCCTCGTCGTAGTTCCTTGGATCCATCATAACCGGTGTATCTTCCTCCATGATTCCCTGTAGCCGTGCTACTATCATGGTTTCGCTTCGTGCAGGTAGAGCGGTATCTTCCTGTACAGCTGCCAACACCGCGCTGCATTCATATGGATGCAGGAATACCTCCTCGGAACCCACGGCTCTGTTTCTAAAGTCTAATTGGAAACCATGTACATTCATTACGTCCATTCCCAGAATCACGTCTTCTTCAATGTCAGCTACGATTACCGTTTGCGTGAACTTTTCTGCGCCAATTCCCAATTGGATTTGTGTTTTCCCGTGAACATTGGCACTCTCGCCTGTGGCGGTCCGCAGTCGCAGTCTCGTTGGTAGAAGTTTCTTCTTGGGGTTTATTATCTCTGGTCGTATAATGGTTCTAGTTGCCCCAGTGTCAACCAGCAGAGCATATCCCTTGCCATTTACTTCGCCATCCACATAAACACTGTCGTTGCGACATCTAAGAGAAGCTATCAGTATAAGAGGGTCTTTGGAACGTTCATGGGTCGGTGTTGCCCTCTCGTAGCCGACCCGTTCTAGTTTTCCTGAGACAGAGGTTCTTGGTTTGCAGGAGTCTTGGGGCGCTTACATGAACTACGTACATGCCCTAGCTCGCCACAATTCCAGCATCTGATCTTTCTCGGCTTCTTGTCTATCATATTTTTCATACAACTGACGAACTGGTCAAATCTGTCTTCGTCACCTTCTTCTCGGTTGGTCCTGATTTTGTCATATCCTGAAGCCTTCGTTGCTGCTTCATATTCAAGAGCAGCTGTCAATGCGTCAACTAATTTTTTGGGGTGGGCTAAACGCAGCGTCCTATGCATATCGGGGTCACGTAAGCCATCAATAAAGGCCTGGATGCCCAGACATTCCATCATGTTCTCTGCTGCTGATGGATAAGCAAATCGAACGAGTCGGGCAATATCCACTTCGTATTCTTGAAGTGTTTCGTCACGTTTCTGCCTTCGGTTGTTCAGCTGGGATTGGTACAAATGTTCTAGATGTTCATGACCATATCGCATGTCCAACCTCTTCTTCAGCTACTCGAAATCATCCGTTTCTTCGAGAGGTATCGTCTGAAGAACATCTAAGGCATCTCCCCGAATCGCGATAGTTAAGTTCACTGCCTTCTCTCTATTGGACCAATTATTCACTCTAGCGGCTGCTTCAAACTGTTTCACATAATTGGTCCACGACATCTTTCCATCGAACGTTGGGGCTTTGACTCGGGTAAAACTGCCAATATCATCTGTCTTGGGTTGTGTCTCTGGTTTGCAGATCTCGATCTTCTTTTCTTCTGCTGAAGTGTCTTGTGTTCTTAAATCGGCAATCTTTGTCTCTAACTCCTTGATTCTCTCGTCCATCTGATTTTCCATCGTTGTTATCTTATTCTCCATGTCTGATTCTAGAGACGAAATTTTATTCTCGACTTTAGCAGCAATGTCACTTTTCAATGATAAGATATCTGCAGAAATATCATTCTTCATAGCAGAAATCTTCTCGTCCATATTAATAGAAACCTTGTCCATGTTAGCAGAGATATCGTTCTTCATGGTTGAAATCTTCTCGTCCATGGCAGAAAAATCGTTCTTTATAGCAGAAATATCGTTTTTCACATTAGTTGAAATCTTTTCTTCCGTGGCAGAAATATCGTACTTCATATTAGCAGAAATTGACGAGATTACGGTGGAAGCCTCGTCATTGAATAAAAATAATTCTGGATCAAAGCCGTCATTTTCCAGTGCCACTTTAAGTCTTTCTATTAATTCACTTTTCTTACCGGACGTTTCCAACTCACGATCTTCCAATTCTGCTCTTAATTCCGTCACTTTGAGATCGCTCAGTCTCTTGGCCATTTTGATGTAGCTATTTATTTATACTACCCCACACCTGACACCAATGTAATGTTTTTCTTATTTATTTAAAACGTAAACGGGTGGGATAAACTTTAAAACACACGGTATGGCTACTTACTAATTCATTTAAACACTAAACTAATCACTAATACTTAATTTATATATACAGTATATTCACTACTACACTAATTTATAGAAACAGTTCAGTAATTCACTTATTTATTTGTTTATCTCACGATGTCAAATTATCAACTAACTCTTCCTGATCAGTCCCCTTATATATTGAAGCCATTTTTACTAGTAAATTCCGGACTGCGGCTTACACACACAAATAACTTTTCTGGCCTTTTCTAGATAACTCTGGTCACAAAAACCAGTTCTAGATAAGATAGTCTCAATCGTAAACAGTTTTTTATAACTGCGTATCCGCCATAATTTTAACTATTATACCTGGCTTAGACAGGGTTGGTTTTAGGGACTATACCAGTGTGCTGTTTCGTAACAGAACTGAGGATGGCTAATGAGCCAGAAACATCCATGTCTGCGGATACCACTTCTCTTCAGTAGACCCTTTTTCATTTTGCGTGCTTAACCCATGAATCTGTTTGTCGCTTGTTATATATATATTAAGATAATCACAAGGTAGGTCACTTCTTGGTCTAGCCAAAAATAATTACTAAACATCAGGTAGGCATCAGATGAAATGTAATTTTTGTCATTCTGACGATGATAGTTATATTGGAACAATTGTAAATTATTTAGAATTTTTATCATTTTTTAATATATTGTGAAATTATTTAGAAGCTGTTGTCTTCATTTGAAAAAGTAATATATTTAACATATGAATTGGAAAGTAGAAAGTGTTTTATGACAAACAAGTAGATTTTTAATGTATTAATATTACCAAAATTACAAATTTACTCTTCAATACATCAAACTGGTATATAGTTCCAAAGATATTGACATTTTTTTTAATTTGGTTGAGTTTGACTAAAAGTTTTTAGAGAAATACTGTTGCTTTGATTGTTCTAACAATGGAATTGCAGTGGAAAAAACATCGAAAATGTTTTATTAATAATGGGTAATGGAACATAATTAAACAAAAATGAAGATTAACGGAAATTTACAAAACACCTAGTTATTTTAACTATCCAAATTGCTTCCCACTATTTGCTATTGACAACTTCAGTATTTCTGTTGATGGTCTTGTCAATAATACTGGTACTCTTCCATGACGCAGCAAAGAAATAGGTAGTAGGTGATTTTTTGAACAATTTATGTTATTAGTAATTTCTGCCCAACAATGTTCCATTATCCGTATCAATAGAATGTTATTGGTGAGTTGTCAATATTATCTCTTGAAGCAAACGGAGTAAATGATATATCTTTTAAACCTCTAGTGCTTGACTAATCTAAATTAATTTTTCATGAAGTTATGATAAACATTAAAAATAATTTGATACCTTTTGCGAAGTATGCTATTAATAATAATTACATGATATCTAGAATTCTTACTCTGATGTATATCCAGAAAATTCAGATCCTTGGATGAATTCTTGCTGTAATCTATCGTTTGTAATAACATCCACAGTTATTTTTCCAGTTGCAATCATAATATCTCTAAAATTGAGGGAAGCATAATGACTATGAACCATTTTTTTCTCAGGTGGAGTGATCATGTCCCTTTTTAGGCTGTTTTCGATCCATTTTATGCTAGACAAATCTCCTTTAATGGTGCTGTTCACGAAGCAATGTTCCGATTTTATATTTTCCAAATGATCTAATGTTAAGTGTCTGTAAGTGCCCCAAGTATTATTCTTCCAAATGTTTATTGCCATATTTTTATCTAATTGTTGCTTGTAAAATGGACTACCTTTATTAAATTCTTCAGCGTCATCCATCACGAAAAGACACCTTATATAGGAAGTTTCCGGTTCTCTTCGAATACAGTTAACAAATCCCAGAATGCCACTTAAAGGTCTATTTTGACCGTACAATACTACATCGTCCCTTGAATTTTTCTTTATTATATCTTGTAACGATTGAATCCAATCTAATTTTTCTGAAGAAGATACATCTATAGTAACGAGTTCTTTGTATTTTGAATTTTTCTTTAAAAGAAGTATAGTCTCTTCAGGAGTTCGGTGAATTGTGAAGATTTTGAAATCATTTAAATTTGTTGTAGCTACATCGATATCTAATTGTGTTGGCTCTCGAGATACTACGAAACTGTTTTCTTTCAGAGATCCATGAGCCGTTTTCAGTACCTGAAATAATATAATGTTTTCTTAATTTAAAAAGTTCTTCTCGTGTTAAGATAGAAAACAATATTATTGAAATACTTCATATTTTTTCGCTGAATACTAACAGATAATAATAATTTATTAAATAAAAAGATGGATACATTAATACATAGAAAATAGTTACGCTAATTGAATAAACAGTTTAAGTCATAGTAATAGTTTTTTTCTTCAAACTTCATATAAGCGATAACTTATGTGACGTTTCTCATTGACATTAAGTTTCATTTATATGACTAGGAGTATAAGTACTGTAACGAACTATTTTTTTTAAAGCATTTCCGATGGGTTTTTAATTTTAACAAGTGGATATAACTCGTTATTTACTTTCCAACTTTGATTTCTGGTACCGTTTCAGTCCCGTAATATTGATTTAAGTATTTCTTTCATTAGTAACTCAAAAGCCGTGATTAACCATTTAAAGAAATATGTAAAATGTATTAAATTCCGCTTTTAAAAATTCAAATGATCGAGGACGCCCGGTATATAAACTATTTTAATCAAAACCGAAGCCGTCCAGTATAGTAGATATATTTCTTGTTGTAATTAAATCGATTCAAGTTAATTCCCTCACCACCGTTATTGCCAAAAATTTTAGGTAGGAATTAAACTATTAATTCGAAAACCGAGCGTTTTAAAAGTGTGAGAGTTGGTAGAATCGAGAGATAATTTGGCAGTAAGCAGATATAAAATTGATAGTTGTGAAGTGTCCGACCGTCCAGTATTTTCTGAGTAAGTGGAAATTTATTTTGAAAACCGAATAGAATATTTCACCGGGATTTTGAAGTTTTATATTCAATTTCCATAAACGATTTAGTAGTTCGGCTATTTAAGAATATAATTCCGTATTTTGATAGAGCCGGTAAGCCGGTATTTTTTTTTGAAACGATAAAAACAAAACTTAATTACAGTTTTTATCACCGCGTTCTGTATATTGTTTCTTTGGAATTAAGGTCTGAGCCTTCAATACATTAAAGTAACATTTTGATTTCAACTTGCCACCAGCCGTTTCCCCTTCGGAGCGCGCATAATTTTCTCTAAATTACTTAGATTCATTTTAGTTCAAAATTATATATAGTTTAAATTGACCAAAAGTTTGAAAAATTGAAAACCGACTGTGAAACGGATCAGAGGCTGTTGTCACCAGCCGTTTCCCTTTCGGAACGCGCATAATTTTCTCTAGATTACTTAGATTTATTTTAGTTCAGAATTATATATAGTTTAAATTGACCAAAAGTTTGAAAAATTGGAAACCGACTGTGAAACGGATCAGAGGCTGTTGCCACCAGCCGTTTCCCTTTCGGAACGCGCATAATTTTTTCTATATTTCTTAGATTTATTTCAGTTGAGAACTCTATATATAGTTTTAACTGACCGGAAATTTGAAAAACTAAAGACCGACTGTGAAACGGATCAGAGGCTGTTGTCACCAGCCGTTTCCCTTTCGGAACGAGCATAATTTTCTCTAGATTACCTTGATTTATTTTAGTTCTAAATTGTATATAGTTTTGTCTGACCGGCAACTTGAAAAAGTGAAAACTGATTGTGGGGCGGATCAGAGGCTGTTGCCACCAGCTGTTCCACTCTCAGCCGGTAATAATTTCGTTTCATATTTATCTATTCTAAGACACAGTTTTATTTTGCTTGTATTTGGGTAACCGCTGTCCTATCCTCTGACCAATATATTAGAATAACTTTAACCGATAATTTGAAAATTTAAAGTGTAAATTCTCCTATAATAATAAGATTCTCAACCAAGTATGAGGCTGTTGCCACTGATTGATTGATAATCTAGTTTGAATTCTTTAGTTTTTTTTGTTATAAACCGGTCTGGTCACGTTTTCCCACCTATACCGATTGACCATCCCTACCGCGAAGATAGTTTTATCCCGTTGACTACCGTGATAGGTACTGTTTATACCGCGTCTGATGTTATTAACAATTGCATTAGCTTCTACACCTGGTTTATTGTGTCATTGCCTACATTCCTTAATACCGGCAAATTTCGCATGGTGCATAATAACATAAGGCTTGAACACATTTGCTTACTGTATATATTTTACTGATTCGGTATCGCTTGAAAATAATCAGGCATTGTTGAATGTTATTTTGTATGTATATATTTTAAATAGGACTTGTAATATAGAAATAAATACGATTAGTGTTTTCTTAATATCCCGTAGCATCACCGTCTGAGGTTTATAGGTTTTGTAGATGTGTTAAATTCAACGAGACCCCTGGAATTTTCCGTAACCTCCATCTGAGGCTACCTAGGACTCTTGACGCGAAGACCCCTGGAATTTTCCGTAACCTCCATCTGAGGCTACCTAGAACTCTTGACGCGAAGGGTCAAGGGGCCGTGGAGTAAACCACGTAAAATAATCTGGCGCCCGAGCATTTGTTTCAAAACTTTGCATCGAAGGTGACGTGACGCGTCAGTTGCTAAGAACCTGCGAGAGGTGAAGGAGGACGAAGCGGCAGGAAAGCGCGTCACAGTACTTATACTCCTAGGCATATAAACACATTGAAGTACTATGAATTTTTTTTTTCGTTTTATTTATTGGCTTTGAGCATTGCTCCTTTAGTCATTTAATAGACGACCATTCACACAATACACATGGATTATTTATTGGTCTCCACAATGGTATTTATTATTTAATTGTAATATTTATAGTAAAAGTACAATTATGAATAATTGCATCATTTAAGAATCCTCCATTTCTTGAAGTATCAGTAAAACTCATAACCACTTTTCGAGAGTGAACTGCTTTTAAAAATCCATTGCTTATACCGGGACCATTAAATGTATGTATCCATGACAACGATACCAAATACGGTATATGCAGTGAAATAAGTTAAAGATTCAATCTTGTTATCTTTATTAAAAAATTCGTTTCCTTTTATTGTTTTATCTCAAATAAAATGATGCACGCTTGAAGAAATAATTGTGTATGTTACCGTGAAAGACCGAAAGTAGTGAATCTCAACATTCGCCGGTGGATGTCGACAAATGATAAATGCCTTGGTGAAAGTCCGAACATTTCTTAATTCTATAATTCATTCGGACTTTCACCGGTATATGTCGACAAACACAAATGAAGTCCGGTGAATCCCGAGCACTGCAGGTCGCGACAAGTTTTTAGACAGTTCCAGCCCCTGATTTTAGTTAGCTTTCTCTTCGTCAGTCTAACGCAACGTTTGACAGCGCTCCCTAACCTAATTTAATTTTCTTATTAGGAATTATAATATGTTTTCAATAGCTACTACAGTGAATCGTGATAAGTTTTTTGGAAAGTTACATGCCTTAATTGGATGTAAACGAGAAGACAATTGTTTTTATTTTTTACAAGAAAAGTACTCTAAAATCGTTTATGATATAATTTCTGCTGAAAGTAAGTGTAGTACACCTTTGGACTACAGACATTTAAAATGATTTGACATTTTAAATGTTAGTGATGAAGAAAAGTTAATTGTGCCATTAAAACCAGGAGAAACAAATATCCAGTATTATGTCACTAATGATGAGTTGTTTACAATACTTTCTGAAACTCACATAAGAACAGGCCATGGAGGAAGAACACGAATGCTTAAAGAATTGCAAGTAAGATAAAGAAATATTACTTATGGAGTTGTTATGTTTCTAAATTTGTGTAAAGAATGTCAAATGTAACGTAGTGCTCCTAAAAAAGGTATTGTTGTGAAAACAATGCTCAGTTCCGATGTCAAGTCGACTTGATAGACTTGCAATCACACAGGGATGGCGATTACAAGTTTATAATGGTATATCAAGATCATTGAACCAAATTTGTCCAGTTACGACCTTTAAAAAGCAAGAGAGCGGAGGAAGTAGCATATCACCTTCTCCAAATTTTTTTAACATTTGGTGCTCCCGCTATATTGCATTCGGATAATAGCAGACAGTTCAGTAGTCGAGTTATATCTGAACTATGCGCTATGTGGAAAGATGTTAAAATAGTGCACGGAAAGCCTCGTCACAGTCAAACACAAGGGTCAGTTGAAAGAGCCAATCAGGACATACAAAATATGTTAACTGCTTGGATGGAAGACAATGATTCAAACAAGTGGTCAGAAGGTTTGCCGTTTGTCCAATTCGCCAAAAACATAACTTATCACGAAATAATAAGCCAGAGTCATTATGAAGCCCTGTTTGACGTTAAACCAAAAAGGGGTATAACATCGTCATCGCTCCCTCGCGGGCAAATTCCAAACATTGAGACCGAAGAACAGCTAGAAGCTTATGTTGAGGAAATTTTGGGTAGTGACCATATTGAAACAGGCATGGATAATGAAAATACAATCGGAGCTGATCCGCAACCTGGCACGTCTTCATCTCAAGCACTGACTGACCCGCAACCTGGCACATCTTCATCTCAAGCACTGACTGACCCGCAACCTGACACGTCTTCATCTCAAGCATTGACTGATTCGCCATTTAGCACATCTTCATCTCAAGCACTAACTGATCCGCCACCTAACACATCTTCATCTCAAGCACTGACTAAACAACACGAGCTAATTTCTTTAAAAAGAGGAGCTGCAAAAGAGAATCTTCTACTTCAAGCGACAAAATTGTTGCGAACCTCAAAAAAAAGTTTCCTCCTGCACAAATTGGTGATACCGTAAGAATTCAAGTCCCTGATGTCGACCGTGCTCGTACAGCCCATAGGAATATGTTAGCGGTTGTTGTTGGAATAGAAGATTCAGACTTTTATAGATCAGCTAACAAAAATGGTACCTTGAAGCAGCTTTTCAGTAGTAATACCACAAGTGATTGCATTTTCGCGATAAGTCTGTCGATTCATTTTTGAACGAAACTGAATTGTTTCGAGAAAACACCACGAGTCCGCAGGACGAGTGGTGTTTTCTCGAATCAATTCAGTTGAGATCATAAATGAAAGACAGACTTATGAGATAAATTCAATCACGAGTGGAATTTTATTAGACTATTTCACAAACAGAGTGAAAGAATGGGTCGAAACTTCGTCCATATTCATTATAGAATTTTTCTTGCAATAATCTAGCACTCACATTCCAAATCGTCTTCACAACACATTCCTTGTAATCAGAACCATCGATTTTCCTCATGTTGAAGCCCCTTCAAAATAATAGCTAGTCTCTCGACAGGCGTTGCTTCATCTAATAGGTATTTTCGTTCATCGCAAAATCTGGTAAATTGCTTCCAAATGTACTCCTTCAATTTCCTCGTATTTTTCGGTACATTTTCATCGATTTTTTCGTTGATTGATTCGATAGAATTCATCCCAAATCTACTCATTTTTGAATGCGTGCACAGCGTAATCACTTATATTTGACGTTTAACTGTCACATGCACTGTAAACAAATCTGAAAACACCGAACTTGATAGGCCAATCAGAGTCAAGAGTCAAGTTTGGTATTATCGGTAAGCCGAACTTGACTAGAGCTTCTGATTGGTTCATTTCGTAGGTGAGTGAAATAGTCACCCGTAATCAGTTCGTAATTTGTAAAGAAAAGTTACTTTCCATGGACGAAGTTTCAACAAAAGAAATGTCGCTAAGAGAAGCAGCTTCTGCTAATTCAAAAAGTGGGGGGCAAGGCTATACACGGTGTAACTGCAAAAGGAAGTGTTCCACGACTAAATGCAGCTGTAAAAGCAAGGAACTTTTGTGCAATTCGAAGTATCACGGTAGTTTAAGTTGTTGCAATAAATAAGATATTGTTCTTATTTTTTATATTTCATTTTATATTTTTATGTTCTACTGTTTGTTTTGAGTTCAACAAAGTCCTTTTCCCATATTATTTTAATAAATAAAGACCTATGGATTTTTTTTGTTTTTATTTAAAAAAAAATATTTTTAACATACACTATGAGTGCATCCTAAATGTCGACAATCGCCGGTGTAAGTTAGAAATAATGAAATTTCAACAATATTTCGGACATACGTCAAGCAACGTTGAGAATGTTGACATTCACCGGCGTATCTCGACATTCACCAGATTTCGGTCTTTCACGGTAACATATATACTATTCGGAGAATAAGATATTTATGTGCTTGGCATGGATTGTCTGACTCACTAAGTTCGTCAAACTTTCCATACTCAGCACATGTGTGTGTGTTAGTGTAATTTAATTTGTATTGCGAAACATGATTGATTGTCATCACTCTGCCTTCACATTATATTTAATACCTAATATCTTCAACTAGTTTAATAGTTTTTTTTCCTCATTTATTTTTTGTTCTTTTTTTATGTTTTTTATTTTTGTTCCTTTCACTTATTTTAATTATTTTTTTCTGTTTCTCTATATTTTGTTTTCTTTATTTTTTTGATTTTTTATATATTTTTTTAATTCTTTTGGGGAATGCACAGGGAGACTCAAATTTACTCTGGGGTATGTCAAAGTTGGACAACACAGTGGGCGTATGGATTAGGGGTGCAACATAGGTTGGACACAAAGGATCTTAGATACTAATTTCTAGTCTAAAATATGTGTATATAAAATTCTATAGATATGTACATTATTTAAACTAATCAGTTGATTTGAATTAAGTGGGTGCTGGACCAATACAGGAGAATTCTCTAGATCTTGATACAATAAATCAATTTTGTTTTGAATATTTTTACAATTTAAAATTACATGTTCCAGGTTTCCTACTTCGCCACATTCACAATACGGTGATTCGTTTAATTTGATTTTATATTAATATGCCGGGACAAGTGCGTGGTTAAATCTCATCCTACATATGGTTGAGACAAATCTTTTGGTATTAGCTGTTGCTGTAAACCAATATTTAGATGGAATATCTGTTTGTATATTTTTATATGCATGACCAGTTCATTTTCTTTTAAATCGTTCTTTCTAGATTTTTTTGGTTTCGATTTCCAGTAAGGATGATATATCAGTGTGAATGCACTTCTATGGAGCAACATCCTCTTTGTAGATATTTATTATGACTAAATTTTCCGTCCATAGTATATATTAGATACAAAGTTGGACTTAGGTTACTACCTTGTGTGAGGCCAATATTCGTTGTTTTTGGACCATCCAGTTCATTATTTATTTTCAAATATATAACACGATTCGAATAAAGATGTCTTATTTTGCTTGAGAAATTTTTTGATAGTCTCATCCCAACCATTTTATTATACATAATAGTTAAATCGACATTATCGTAGGCGTTTTCCAAATCTACAAATATTGAAGGTACTGATTATTTTTGACAAAAGGCCTAATTTATTTCCTAATTGTCTTTTAGTTATTTTGTTGTTAATCTCTAACTAGTGATTAAGCCAAACTTTATTCATTCTGTCTACACTTTTCATGAGACGGGATGCTAGTGATATACCTCTATAAGACTGAGGCAGCTCGGGATCCTTACCATGTTTTAATATTGGAGATACTAAAAATTCTTTTCAGTCTTCTGGAAAGGTCGCTTTTGACCAAATATTTTTTATTATGTTCAATAATATTTGTTTTGCAAAATATGATAGTTCTGAGAGCATATTATAATATAGAAGATCTCTGTTATTTTTTGTGCTAACTTCTAGTTCTAGTAATGTAAATTCGCTATCCAAATCATTGTAATAAACACAAGATATGACATAAATTTCAAGAACGCCCTATATAGACGAATCCTTTTCAATTCAAATTAATTATTAATTATCGACCTCAACTAAAGTAAATAACACAAACAAAAACAAGGTTATCCAAACATATTAGATTACGAACAGGTCAGGTTTGTTTACCACAAACATATATGAATAACTAACCTTCACGCAAGGTGAAACTGGAGAAATAAAATACGAGAGATTTTGAGGAATCGGGGAGAAATAAAGTATCTCTTCCCCGGTGAGGCTAGTCTATGTATGGACGGGCCCTCACCCTCCAAACAGTAATATTGTGTAGTTTGTGTGACTGGTGGTAATCCAAAACGTAAGTTTTTAAACTATTTTATTTTATTGTGCATTTGAACTGCGATATTTTATTTTATTTCTTTGACCTAAACGGATGTCCCAAGATAGGGAAGGAACCCCATAGTATTTTTCTGGTCATATCTGGTGTTTCATATATATCAGCACCCCTCATTTACTGACAATTGTAAATTGGTATCGTATTCAGCCTATATATAATATACGTATTCAGTTTAGGATTTTGATATTATCTCAAAGGTTATTCATATTTTGTACTAAGGGTCATAGTTAATCTATTTTAGGATTTTGATATTATCTCAAAGGTTATTCATATTTTTTCTAAGGGTCGTAGTTAATCTATTTTCAGGATTTTGATATTAGCTCAAAGGTTATTCATTTTCTGACTAAGGGCCATAGTTAATCTCATTTTAGGATTTTGCTAATAGCACAACGAATATTTATGTTTTACTAAGGGTCATAGTTAATCATATTAGGATAATAACCTAGAAATAATTATACTTCACTAGGGATCTTAGAAAATCCCGTCTTCATAAATGATTTTCTGAACTTTGTTTGATATAAAGAGTAATTTCTATAGTTTATTGCTTCACTCTCTGCGAGAAGTGAAATTTACGCTAGAACGAGGGGGGTAAGAACTTCCCGTTCGTTCATGTCCTTTTTTTTATACTCTTTTCTGTCATATATATATATATATATATATATATATACTATATATATAGAAAACCAATATATAGTAATAGATTTATCAGTTATTGGTCATGTCATCCTCCCAAAATGAAAACAAACTTAATTCTCTGCCTTCGTGATAGGGTAAGAAAATTATCTCATCCAGATTTCCTACATAATGATCTGATTGCATTGAAAAACATTTTATTCCAGAATTCATACCCTCGAAGTATGATAAATAAATTTTTAAACAACACTCCGACAACTTTTATTAAAGATAAAGGCACTGTATCTGATTCAGCCCACAGTACAGATTTGTATTTTGGTTCACTACCATACATACCTGGTTTAACACCTGACCTGCTTAAAGTTCTGAAGGGTTCAACTACTGTTAAGGTTGCAACCTATAATTTACTTACTATTAACAACCTTTACACCAAGGTCAAGTCAAGGTTGGGCTTGAGTGAGATGTCTAATCTAGTTTACAGCATTCCTTGCAACGAATGTGATCAGATTTATATAGGCCAGACTTCTAGATGTCTATCTGGGAGACTGACTTCACATAAGAGTGACTGTAATACTGGAAAGTTGTCTTGTTCTTTGGCGGAACACGTTATTGTTGGTAAGCATACTATGAGTTTCGATAATGCTAAAATACTTGCAAGAGAAAAAAATTACAATAAAAGACTTTTTCTTGAGATGTGCCACATACACAGAAATTTGAATAACTGTCTAAATAAAAAGTCTGATCTAGATGGACTCAGTAAAATCTACACCTATCTATTAACTTTGTAGAATAACTAAGTTATTTCATTTCTTGACTTCAACATTTATATATCACCCTGTATATTATTTTACAACACCGATTCACACCATTACTGTATAAATATATTCGATATCTAATCTGCTAATAATATCATTAGAAGAATTAGTCTTCTTTTTGTTTTGTGATAAAAACTAATAATTACTTTACTTTGAAATGGATACCTTTCTCCCTTGGTATATAGTTTTTAATATTCATTCTGACTGTATTTTATTTTACTTGTTGTGTTAGTTCAAACTTTTTACAGTTCTACAAGATAATGTAGATATGACCATTTTAAACGTTTAGACTGTCAGAAATTTGTTTTTGTCTTGATTTTTGTTAATTAATTTCATGCTCCGGTGATGTTCTTGATGGACAGTTTTCAAAACTTATTTTGGTGAGTCAACTGTGTTTTTTTTTTCAAATATATGTTCAGCTTTATTAATTTGAAAAATTTTTTGTTTCCATTGTAGATGTTCTGATGAAGGAAATAAACATTTTTCGAAAGCTCAACTAGTCAAAAAATAGTTTTCTTTTGATCAGCCCTATATTGACCGCATCCCTACTAGATTGTTTGCAGTTATATATATATATATATATATATATATATATATATATATATATTATAGTGGATATAGTTATATTTTAATATATACTTATATGATTTACCTTTATTTACCCGTTTTTACCTTCGGCTAGCCCTATATGATTATATGAAATTTTTTTAATTGTATGTATTGTTTAAATTTTATATTGCAGTCGGAAGCATGAGACTTCTCTCTTTGAGTCCTGGACACCTATTAGAAACATTTTTTACACATATGAACATTTACTTATTATGATTTCGTGATAGGTCTATTCCTGAATAAATTATATATCTTTATTTCAATCATCTCACCATATGATAATCGAATGAATGATTTAAACAATGTTCGTGAAAAGTGTTATGGACATTGACTGGAATAAGAAAAATACCAACACTTAAATAAAAATATTTTAATAAATTGTTGATGAAATCTTCAAAATTTTACACACACAAATATTCCTGAACCTCCCCTGAATTCTTTGATGGTCATGCGCACTGAACGCTTATAGTAGCTGCTTCGGCGCAACGGAGCAACTCTTCCGGTTCAACGTTTCTCGTCGTCACAAAATTATAGTACACAGTTAACGTGGAGGATGCAAACGTTTAACAGTTCAATGTTCATCAATTTAGTGCATTTAGAATAATATGGTTGAAAACTTATATTAAACAGTTACATATATAATTCAAGTTGTGAATTAAGTGTGTGTTTGATAGTTATAAGAATAGGTCAGCATGCAAAGCGGAAATTAAGATTGGAAAAGCATTTATGAGTGGTGTGAACTTTGATTATTTTACAAACGAAAAACTTTTTACAAGTAAGTACATATTTAATATCTAAATTTATTGTTGCAGAAAATTAGAGTTCTTTAATTATCCATGGATAAAATTTGGTATTCATTATTTTAAAGTTTCTTTGGCCAATTTTAGATTATTCAAATTTAAATGTTCTAATTAATTTCAAAAGTTCACTTTTTCTTTGTTTGTTTAGAATTCCAAATTAAAAAAACTCAAATAACACAGACCTTATATTCCATTCTCGGCGTGGTGGACCTGCAACATCCCGTCTCTTTTCTTAGGTATTCCTTACCCAAGAAATACTCGTTCGGCACGTTTCACTTTTTCACAGGGGTTAATCGACATTAATATTATGAATTTTTCATTGATTTAGATTTAAAATTATTACTTTTACTTTAAAGTTTTTACAAAAATCTTCTCACAGAATTACATCCCAGTTCCTCATTCCCCAACTAACTCTCGACACTCTTTTCTTTTTAAAATTCAACAACATTTTTACAATCTCTAAAACACAGCCTCCTAATTTGTTATTTTATTCAACACTTGTCAATGATAATGTTTTTTTTATGGAAATACTGAATTCTTCAATTAAAATAGTCTTGGAGAGTGAAATCACTTGTATAAATGGTTTAACAATATCTTATAGAATATATAAATAGTCTTTTACATGTATTACAATGGTTTCAATCCTTGTAATTCCTTTTTTTTAGTAAATTTGTTTACAATTAATATACAATTTCTACAATCTAAATTTATGATTTATATATATATATATATGGAACTGTTTATTTTTTAATTCTTTAATTAGCACTAATTTCGCTTTATATAAACTCTGACTTAATTTCAAATTTACATTCTCTGTTTTATATTAACTTCCAACTCATTGAATTTAGGTTGGCAATATTATAACTAGATTCAATCACTTCCTTCATTGATTTCGATTTGATTACTAGATTTCTATGACATACAATATGGCTCTTATTCCGAATGTCATATTTCATACAGTTTTACTTTTATAAATTATTTTTTTCAAATTGTAACTTTTTATTGTATTTGCATATCGTTAATAAATTAGTGATTTGATTATTAATTCTTATTATTTTAGGTTTTGAACAAATTAACATCCTTTTCCCGATTCAAGTGTGGACATAGCAGCGTTCAGATTGATTTTAATGAAAATTGTTGACATTGACTTGACCTTAGGATTTATTTGTGAAGGTAACATTTTCTTAAGAATTAATTTCTATATTATCATTACCATTCTATTCCTTATCCTTAATCCATTTCTTAAATTGATGTACTCAATATTTTATAATACATTTGCTTAAGTCATTCATTCGTTTTATGTTGAATTTTGTTCTTAATTAGGTAGTGTCTAATGATACACCATACGTATATACAAAAAAAAATTCCTTTTCAATTCAATCTAATATATGAATATTTATCTATACTAGAGGACTGGCTTAATATATATATATATATATATATATATATATATATATATATATATATATATATATATATATATATATAGTTGTTAGCCTTTCATGTATGGAGGGTAGGTTACGTAGGCTATCCTAGGAACCAGGAGAAAGCCACATTTAAATAATCTTTAACAACGAAACGTATGTATAGTGTTATATTAAATTCTTCCTTTCTTTATTTTATTTTGTAATATATGTTTTACGTATTTTAAACTCTCAATTTATTTCCATAACTGCATCCTCACCTCCCCCCCCCTTCCGTGCCCGTCAGGTAGGAAGGACCTGCACTACGAACTCGGACTTGGCACCCTGTATAAGCCCAAGGGGCCCCACGACGTCCTCGATCGCTCGAGCCTGGAACAACCCCTCCCTCGAGGTAACCCCGCAGGGAGAGTTCCTGGTTCTGCAATTTTTGTGCCGCGAGGCACTGGTGACAGCACGCTGCAACGATCTTTGAAGGATGGAACAAAAAATAATAAATAAACGAATTCACTACACCGTCTGACAGCGGATAACCAAACGCAAATTTAGAACATAGGAAAAACAATTTATTACACTGGTGACAGGGGTTTTCAAAGCTACAATTTATTACATCATGTACAATATTATTGTATTCCAACTCTAACTCAAATTCTGTCTCTACCCATGGCAGAGCTAATTCATTAAAAAACAATTCTGTCCAATCTCCTATTTGAACATTATTTATCTAGGAGGAGAATATGAATTTTTTAACATGTTAATATATTTCCATATGTGTTTTACCGGTGTGTTTTTATTAAGATTTTCACAATATAATTTCCAAGACTCCCTTTTGCTTTGTATAATTATTTTTTTTGTATGAGCTCGGCAATTTTTAAATTTTAAGTAATTTCGTAAATTTGATTGCTTTTAAAAAATGTGGAACGGTTCACGATTTTGCGTGTCATCCTTGCGCAGGGGCCATGCTAATCTTCTCTGTATCATTCCAATTTTAGTATATATACTACCGAAGCAAGTACTATTATTACTACTTGTATTGTGACCGGAAAATATGAACAAATCAGTTTTTTGTCAGTAAATTGTCCAGTAATAAGTTAAATTCAGTAAATTGTCAAGTTCTATAATAAATTTTTAAGGGGTACCATAATAATTGTTAGACACCAAAATACTACTGAAATAGATCTTTTTGAGTGTGATAGAATTTGATTTACTATATTGCTAAAGAATGGTCTGTCTATTTCCATAATTCATTTTAAGCTTGTTTCATTGAATAAAAATTTCATAAAATACGAGGTGTGTCTATATGAAAGATAAATTTCGGTTTTCTTCTGCACCTACGTCAATATTTCAATAATTTCGACATATTAGCCTGACCGTTCTTCGAAGTGAAAAACAACTACTTTCCTGGCTAATACCATGCAGAATATTGAATTACATCCCCTTCGAAGAACGTGACGTCAATCGACCCTTTTGTCGATATAGACATCTGTGGTGAAGTGGTGAAGATGGCGCCAGCTGACAACTTCTCGCAAATGTGTAACCACACGAGCCAAATAGATGTTGTCGGAGAGCAGAATCCTCAGTTCAGATTAGAGACTCTGAACTAGAAGGCATTACGGCACTCTTGAAGAGACCCAATATTACCCACGTTCTTCGAAGGGGATGTAATTCAATATTCTGCGTGGTATTAGCCATGAAAATAGTCTATATGGTCAGGCTAATATGTCGAAATTATTGAAATTTTGACTAAAATGTAGGTGCAGTAGAAAACCGATTTATATATATATATATATATATATATATATATATATATATATATATATATGACATTTTAATCATTTAATAATATTTTTATTTGACTGAAATCCAAGAAAGTTTCATATAAAAAAATATACGTTTAGTCAAAGAACCTTAAAAAACTAGTAATATATATATATATATATATATATATATATATATATATAAAGGAAGTTGTTCTTCTTTTTTCGACCGGGAAATATCTATTTTTTGTAACGAAGATTTCAGGTTTGCGGTCATAAGAAATAAAAACTGTTTTTCTTATCTGCTCAATATTTCGCCATTATTTAATGGCTTCATCAGGAGCGGACTACAAGATTTATTGAATGAAAACAACACAATAATGAAACATTTTGAAATTACTACTTACAGAAAAATGATGTCAGTTAATTAAGATATAAAACAGCACAACACGTTCAACACATTTTTAGACAGTAGGTACATTTTACAATTGAACATGCTGATAAAATCAACAACCAGTTTTTTTTGTTATAGAAAGTGTAGAACTAAAATAATTACAGGGAGATACAACTGACTTACTTTTCAATTTTATATGGTGATACTTAAATGTTATTTATAATGTTACAATAGATATTGCTTAATTGATTGACGTCAGATTTATAAGTTATGGTGTTTTTTTTGAACATGATTGAAAAGCACTCTACATTATCCAAAGAAAGCTTCTTAATTCTTATGAAATTTATAATAAACAATACCTACTTTAGTTTCAACAACAATTTTTATCAGCCGAAATTTGGTACTCCAATGGGTTCTTTTATAAGTCCTATTTTGGCAACTATAGTGTTGGATGAGTTACTTGATAATGTAATCCCACTGTTACCTTTCAGCTTACGCTTTTTTTTATAAATCTGTAGATGATATGATCAGCGCTATTCCAACTGACTATATACAAACAACATTAGATATATTTCATTCATTTAACGATATATTGCAGTTTACAGTGGAGATCGAGCAAGAATGTTCTGTGTATTTCTTAGATACGAGAGAATACGTACCGAAGCACAGAAAATAAGTTTGGATTGGTATCAAAAACCAACAACATCCGATAGATTTTTAAACTTTTTCTCTAACCATCCAAAAAATCTAAAATACAACACTGTAATTGCCATGAAAAATAGAATCTTTCTCATCTGCGATGACAACTTCATTGAAGACAATCTTAAGAAGCTTTTTGATATTTTTGCAAATAACGGGTATCCAAAGAACATTTTAAAAAAGTTAATATACAACACAGACTTTTACGATGGTCCCACAAATGAAGAGTAACCTACTAGCATAATTTATAAAGGGATTCCCCGAATACACTATTTGACTAATCGCATTACACCACTGTTTAAAAATTGTATTCCTAATTTGAAAATTGCCCCTTACAATCTGATAATAATCAGAAACATTTTCTCGAAAGTGATAGATAAAACACCCACGCTATTTAATAGCAATGTTGTTTACAGTTTGCCCTGTTCTGATTGCAATAGATGTTACATAGGACAGACGGGCCAATGGTTGACAAAAAGAGTCACTCAACACGAAAGCTATTGTCGCAACATAAAGAACACCTGTGCGGCAGTTGAACACCATATAAATACGGGACATGAGTTTGACTACATGAATATAAAAATTTTAGAAAGAGAGAACAGATATAAGAACAGGTTATTTCTAGAAATGTGCTACATCAATAAAACAAAAAACACCATCAATTATAAATCTGACGTCAATCAATTAAGCAATATCTATTGTAACATTCTAAATAACATTTAAGTATCACCATATAAAATTAAAAAGTAAGTCAGTTGTATCTCTCTGTAATTAGTTTGGTTCTACACTTTCTATAACAAAAAAAACTGGTTGTTGATTTTATCAGCATGTTTAATTGTAAAATGTACCTACTGTCTAAAAATGTGTTGAACGTGTTGTGCTGTTTTATATTTTAATTAACACTGACACCAATTTTCTGTAAGTAGTAATTTTAAAATGTTTTATTATTGTGTTGTTTTCATTCAATAAATTTTATAGTCCGCTCCTGATGAAGCCATTAAATAATGACGAAATATTGAGCAGATAAGAAAAACAGATTTTATTTCTTATGACCGCAAACCTGAAATCTTCGTTAAATATATATATATATATATATATATATATATATATATATATATATATATATTATTGTGGATTGGTTTTATTTTATATTTGCCCCACGTTGCGGTGACAAATTATTGTGGTTTGCTATTCTATGAATAGAATTTTTGATTCGCCCGGTATATTAAAATTTTTTAAAACATGTCCTGAAATAATTACACTCACCTTTTTTTATACTTTGAAATTCTAGTTTTAGTTATTTGCATGAGAAATCATTAACCTGAGGCTCTTGGATTCATGGAATAAGATAAAATATTTTTAATTCATATTATAAGCGCCAAATAATTTTTTTTTATTAATTAAGAAGTTTCAAGCAAAAAATGAAATTCTTACTTTTCTTTTCTCAATAAATTTTTACAGAACGGTCCTGTACATTCTGTTTCGGGACCCCTCTACAGTTGTGATCTGTCTGATTATTGAAACCAACTGCCAAAATGATAAAAGAAACAATCGTCTAGAAATGAAATTCTCCAACAATGTAGTTAAATCTTTCAAATGAAAAACATTTAATACGAAATCAAGAAAACAAAAACATTAATCAAATACAAATTTTTTATAAAAAGAATATCTTATCTATGATGATCATTCATTCAAAACACATTTACTCAAATGGATTATTATTAAATTTAAGTACAACTATGCAACATTATATACATTAACTTTCTTTTGATGTCAAAATAAAAACTCTAGGATAGAATATGGCGGATATGGCGATAAACAAAGTCTGTGAAATTTCGAAGTTTTACTATTTACACACAACACGAGTGAGTTTATTCGACTTTTTAAAATGAAATAGTTTTTAAATACCTGTTCACTTTGTGTCCAATTCACCTCGTTGATTCTTTTTTTGTAGATTTCTTCCTGGGATATTGTACAATTTCTCGTGTTTGGGTATGAAACAAATATTATGTTATACTCCATTTACATCAAAATATTTTAGATGGGTTTCCATAGTCCAATTCTTTCTTAGATGAAATGTGGGAATATCATTTCCACGATACAAACTTCACTTGATTATTCGGATCAATAATTAAGGTTAGTATACAGCTATTTTACCAATCTCTTATCATTTGTCTATTTATCAGATTCATTCATAGATTCTATTGAATTATGTTAAAAATTATGTATTTTTTTCTATATTTACCATTCAGTAATGTCGTTTTCCTAGTTATTCAAAATTCTTCTCCAAAGATTTTTAACTTTCACCCCCATTGATTGTTCAAAAAGAATTCTACCTAGTTAATAGTGTACATTATCAACAACCTTCCCCATTGTTTTTTTTTAATTTTCAATCCGCTGGCCGCTGATCAAAACATTTCAATTCTAATTCACCAATCAAATCGGTTATAAAAAATATTGTTGGTAAATCTCATTTCAGGTTTCAAATTGTTTATTTATCCTTTTAGAACATTCTGTTTTATATTTCTAAATAATCAAGTTTGATATACTACTTCCTTTTATAAAGTTTCCAAAATATTTTAAAAACTGACAGTTATTTTTATTTTCATTTGATCTATTCAAAATGACAATTAATTTCACAAATGTCAGACATTATAACTCTAATGTTTTTATTATTTTGATTTTATTCCTTGACATATTCTAAAATAATTTTCTAATGTTTCCAAAATGTTTCTTACAATATCTAAATAGGATATTTTGAAACAAATCATAATCTTTTGACTTTTACTAAATGAAAAATAGATTGTTACAATTTATATAAGGTGACGTCCTAAAAGGTTCTCTTTCAATAGCTAGAATTCATGTTATCTCTAACATATGTGCATTTACAGGGTACATTGAGATTTTCCTTTATATTTCTTCGGTTTGATTTGTTTTTATTTTCTTTCTTGAATGATTTTCGTTCCATAGATTATCTATATTTCTGACGTTTTAAATAATAATTAAATTTTAAATTTTGTATTCACATATAGTGTGTAGCATGTTCATTTCATATTATCGTATACAGAGTGTTGCAAGCTCTTTTCCATGTTAATATATATTAATACAGTTCCTCTATTTAAAATGTAAAAGAAACATTACAATAAGGAAAACTATTTATATTTGTATGCAATACTTTTGATACACACTGTATTATATATATAATCAATAATTTTGAAAGATTCGGTATACAAATCAAATTTGACATTTTGATTTTCGGATGACGTTTAAGTAGAATATATTTAATGGTAGACAGATTATATTACAATTTGGAGAAGATATTTGAAATTTTAAAATACAGATGTCTCTGCTATCAGAATTACAATGGTAATAAAAGAATTCAAATCTCTCTTTGTTACAGGGAAACATGAATTAGTATTTTTTTGAAAAAAAAGAATTTTTCGTAACCACAGGAGAAGACATTTTATTAGTTGAGAAAAGTTTAGGCAGTTGAATTTGAAACCCCGAAGAGACAACATCGAAATAAGAGTTGCCTCAAACTTTGTTGAGAATTTAATAAAAGTTATAACTATACAATCAGATTATAAAGCCATACTTTGTAAAGCCAGTGCGTGCATAATTCATAGAAGAATTGGATCGTATCAAGTGTAAGTGGTATCCAGTTTCTAAATCAGATATTTAGAAAGTTTTGCAGAATTCTAAATACATTTAGAATACGTACGAGTTTTCCTGTCCTATTTGGTGAGTCTCCAGTTTAAAATTATTTCTCAAGAATTAACAGGCCTTTTCAAATACTTTTCGAAAATAGATGCATCTATAGATTAATATTACCCAAACTGAATTAACGTCATACATAAAAGATCTTACATCAAGTGAAAAATTTTGAATAGACAATTTGAAGACAAATTTGCGTTATTTGACATTGATACACGTCAAGGGTATATTAAATGAGTTAAACTTTTGCATTAAAAAATTTACAATTAGTCGAGTTTTAGAATAGGTTGTAGTAATATTAAGATTGGTAGAAATTATTATCTTTGTTTCGTTTACAATATTTTGGGAAATAATAAAACTTTTATAATTTGTTATCTGATTATATAATATATAATTTTGATTCCAACTCACAGTGATATTTATTCAGTATTTAACATTTTGCGTGCTATAGTAATTTTGATTTAGTCAGTGACATTTGCCTAATTTCCAGTGACAATTAATTTGTAAATGTAAATAAAATAATTCAAGTGCCTTTTATTATATAAAAAAAACAGTTACTCGAGATTCGGAATACAGAATAATATTTGATTGGAATAATATTTGAAAATTACAAAATTTGAATTATTATTATTCAAAAATTTTTTGATCCCACCCTGAGATTAGAGTGATTAAGTATATTGTGAATTAATTTATCTTTCTCAATCCAGGAATTAATATTTATCTTGGCCGGGTATTGTTTGACAAATCCTGTCAAAAGTAAATTAGGTTACGTACGCTATTAAAGATGTGTGTACAAGAGTGTCGCTACAATCACAAATTGTGAAAACGTCGACAAATAATATTTCATATTGTTATATATCATACATCCATTCAATTATAATTATGAAAACATTAGACATAATATAATTGGCGCCGAAAGAAGAATGACGTTAAGGGATGGTAAACAGGTAGGAGTTGAAAGTGGATCTGATGAAAAAAGGGAAGAAAGGAGTCATGGAAGAGGAGATTTTCAGGTGCAATACTTGGAGCGGGAAGGTCACCAATCAGAAGGAGATATGACAGTAGGAGATGAGGAAGGACAAGAGAATAGGAGACAAGAGAGAAGGGAAAATACAACTAGCAATGACCAATTAATACAATTTTTGATGAATATGAGTGAAGATTTAAATCGAAAAATGGATAAACAAAATGAGAATATGAATAATATGCGGGGAGATATGAATAATATGAGTGGGGATTTAAATGGAAAAATTGACATACAAAATCGGAATATGAATAATATGGAAAAGAATATGCGGGGAGATATGAATAACATGAGTGGAGATTTAAATAAAAAGATGGACCAGAAATTTGAAGAAAATAGGGCAGATATGAATATAATGAGGGAAGAGATTGAGGGAGATATTAATAATATCACTGGAAACATCGACAGGCTGGAAAAGAGAATATAAGTAGGAAACATTGAAAATTTGGGAAGAGAATGAAGAATTTAGAAACAAAATGGAAAAGGTGAAAGAAGATATAAAGGTCCAGAATGAAAATTTACGGATGGAAATTCAAGAAAATTGCATTAAAATCAGGGATGTGGTGGTTACTTAGTAAGGGTCCCTCGTATACTCGACGGTTACCATAAAGGCATATTATTATGAAGGAAACCGCTTACATAGCAACCTGTGTTCGGGAACAGAATAAACAATAACACATTTATAAAATCACTGGGTTCAAGTTTAATACATTTAATATTACACTACTATAAATATCAAAACGACTTATTCAAAGTATTAATAACAATCATAATATCATCGTTCGTTCGTTCACACCCATTATATAGGAAACATAGTTGTGTTTCTCTACACACCGACCTCGGTCTGTAAACTATACATGTCTGTTTATAAAATAACAAAAACAATCTTTCCTTGGTAAATGACATTGATTTATGGCCGGCCAATGCTCCTTAAATACTATAATTAATATTAACCTGAATTTAAATATTATTTCTAAGTTAGTGTCCTTTTGGCTTTAATGTCTTTTAATGTCTTTTAAGGGATCACTACATCATCCCCTCTTGGAAGAGAAAAATTATCATTTTAATTTTTCGATAACACTTATACCTAGAACTGTTTTTATGAATGTTTTTGTTTTGTCTTTGTTTACTAAACACTACTTGTTCGTTTATCAACACCCTTTACGTATCTACAATTGTTTCCGCTCTTTGTATACAAACAATCGATCCTTATGAACAGTCTGTTGTTTTTTGTCTGGAGATGTAATCTCACAATTTACCCCCTTGACTCCCGTTATTTTAAACGGACCTAGATAATGTGAATCAAATTTGTTTCTTGCTTCATTTTTTAGAATAACTAATTCCCCTATTTTAAAATTTACGGGTGAAGAAACATTTTCGCTATTATTAACTCTACTTAATTTATTATTTATTAAAAACTGTCTGGCCCTTTCATTAGCGTATTGTAATTTATATCTTAATTCATTATCATATTTTTCAAGATTGTAACACGGTTCAATTTTTACGTTTGAAATTTCTGGAAAATTGGGTTTTCTCCCATATAATAACTCAAAAGGAGTGTATCCGTGATACGTATTTGGTGTTGTATTATAACAATATGCGAACATTCTTACAAACTCACACCAATTATCCCTAGAATCTTTGATAAAATTTCTTATATATTCGGTTAATGTCGTATGAAATCTTTCGCAACCGCCTATTGTTTCGTGGTGATATGCTGTTGAAAAATTATGTTTTATATTTAATAGTTCCGCTACATTCTTCATTATTTCGTTCTTATATTCCGTCCCTTGATCTGTTCTTATTTCTTTCATCAATCCGTAATTTGGTATAAAGTTGTCGAAAATTGCTTTTGCTATTGTGTGTGCTTCTTTATTCTGAACTGGTATCATAACTGCGTACTTAGTTAATTCGCATAATATCGTAATGCAATAACGATTTCCGTTGTTACTCTCTACAAACGGACCTATTGTGTCTATGTAAATAATATCAAACGGTTTTATAGATGTATCTGTTATGACAAATTTTTCTTTGTGACTGGGCTTTGCCTTATTCACTTGACATTTATGACAATTTTGTACGTATTTCCTTACGTCTTTCTCCATGTTTTTCCACTTGAAATTTGCTCTTAGTTTCTTTAATAACCTATTATTTCCTACATGTCCTTCAAACATTGGATCATTGTGGTATCTTTCTAATATCTTTTGGATCTCTTCTTTCTGCTGTATCGTTTTTGGTACGTCGCATATACATACATGAATACTTTTTAACCTTTTATTTCCTATTTCTATAAATTCTTCTACTGTGCACTTTTTAAATATATCAATCATTTGTATATATTTTCATTCTTTTTACTTCATTTCTTACTGATAGCTCTTCAAGCTTTTCCAACGTTCGTCCTAGGTCGAAGTTGTGTAAACCGGTATTTAAGGCTTCACTGAATTTCAATTTGTTTTTGATCCGAATGCTCATCCTAAGTGAGATACGGTTATTTTCAAAGTGTGAAATTGGTAATTTATGTGCCTCAAGGTAATTTAAAACTTTACTACTGCAGGTTTTTGTATTCTTACTTCTTTTGTTTCCACTTTATTCCTTTCATCCTTTGCTGTTTGTACGTTTTCTTTTTGCTTTTGTGCTCTTGTGATTGCCAAGACATGTGAATTATTCATGTATAAATCCTTAAGTTCTTTAATGGATATTCTCGATATACTGTATTTCAAAATCATATTCTTCCAAATCGATCAAATTTCACGTTTTTCTTAGACAATGTATTTACCTCTTGGTTGATTGAAACTTTTATCGCTGAAAATTTTATCCAAAATTTTCGGATTAGTTTCGTTATTTTCCTTATATGTGGATTTGTTCCATCTTTATGTATTTCAAACTGATTCTTCCTTTCTTCTAATTCTTTAAAACTGTACACGTTGTCGTTAATCATTAATGTATTTTCAATTATCTTAGCTTTAGCTCCACTTTCTCTCGCCTGTTTCATGTATCTTATTAACTGTTTTCTCTGTTCCAATATCTCTTTTGGATAATCTTCATCAATGTATATTTTCGTTCCTTTTAATTTATTCGTTCCGGTCAAAGTCTCTACTTTCTTATTCACATATTTCATCATTATTAATACTGGTCTATTTTTGTTACGGTTTTTATTTCCTAATCTTTTACATTTCAAAATATCTGTTTTAACATCTACTGTGTTATTAACCTTGTTCATTACATCTTCTAATTTGTTTTCTAGTTGTTCCTCATCTTCATCGTTTTCTTCTTCTATACCATGTATTATTAAATTCTTCTCCCTAAAATTTTTCTGATTATCTGTCATGTTTCCCTGCAAAAATTCTGTTTTTTCCCTTAGTTCCTTATTTTCCATCCTTAAATCGTAGTTCTCCTTCTTTAATTGTGCTATTTGTCTGCTCATTTCTTCAATTTTCTCTTCTATCTTGCATATTCTCACGTTATTGTTGACTCGATTATTGTAATTTCCATTATTATTGTATTTCCTATATTTATTAAAATTTTCGTATCTGCCGTAGTTGTTTCCTTGATTATAATGTCTAAATGTTCCTCTTGAATGATTACCATTATAACATCCTCTGTTGATTCCTCTCCGATGGTTATTCCTAAAGTCAAAGTTTGATTTCCTGAAGAAATTCCTGTTATCTTTCATATGTAAGACGTGTTGTTGTCCTACTATACCTTCTACTGAAACCAATTTTGATAATACTTCTTGTGTTGTTTCAAAACTTCCTGCTGCAATTATCGTTTTGCTTGCATCCGTTGCGGCATTCATAGTTACTGCCTTAATCGTTGCTTCTTTCGTATATTTTTTAGCTAGCCGTTCAGGCATCCCTTCCGATATGTATGCTGCCTGTAATCTTTCCGCCAGTTTCTCTATTTCTGTTGCATACTGTGTCACATCCTTTCCGTTCTGTCTTATTTTACCAAGTTTCGCTAGGAGAAGGCTTGGATTGTCTCCTCTTATCCCTGCTTTAAGTTTATCTTTGATGTCTGCAATGGAGTTTTCCGTTGTGATTAAACTTCTAGCTTTTCCTGTTAATCTCGTTTTTATCAATAGGATAGCATTTTCCTCATTACCATTCGTGTTTGTCTGTAGTAAATCCAATGAGTCTAAGAATGACTGTAATTTACTTGCTTTGCCGTTAAACTCATTCGGTAAAACTTTACTCGCAAAATTGAAAAAATCGTTCATACTTGTCGCCATTTTCAACTGTTTGCTTATTGCTTGTAAAACAACCGCATTAATTTCCTCAAATATAGAGGTAGGTATGTCTATAATACAATTTAACGCTTGAAATGCTTTATCCCTAATCCTACTTGAATGATTTTTACAAGTCTCCTGTTGTATTGAACTTAAATTTTTCCAATTTTTGGCTATTAACCTAGGAAAATTATTGTAAAGACCTACTATGCTACTAATTACTTCTATATGTATATCAGGATTTTTAGGAGTTTCCTTCTCCAAAACCCTTTTTCCCTGTTTATTAACTTCTTCTACAATTGATCGTAATTTATTCTCAAAATCTTCCCACGTTATTGACATTAAAAAAAAAACTTTGTTCATAAGAATAGAATGCATGTGTACTTACAAATTATTTATACGGTGAGAGTTCCTGTTGCCTGCTTTATTGCATTGCTTCTGTTGATATCTCTTTTCAACGCTCTTCGGTGTGTTTTCCATACTGACCAAACGAATTTGCAGATAAAAGCTATTGTTATAATGTATGTGCATCGCAACATTGTCTTGCTGTACAATGAAAGTGTTATTGACAATTCCTGTTTCTTTTGCTTCCTGTTTGGTTGATGAACCTCCCATTGTTTATTTTCTCCAGGGTCCCAAATTTAAGTAGAAAACCATATAATTCTATCCTTATAACATCAATTATACCATAACTTATCATTTACTTAAAGGGTAATTTACCATAACTATTTGTTCTGGAGGATTACTATTTTACTATTACCATTTACCATTAATATACATTTCACTATCCACTTTTCCATTACCATATAACCATTCACTTCGCATTAATTTTACCATTAGTTCCGCAGGATCGCCATGTAGTGGCGATTACCATTTAACTATCAATTTTACCATTTCCATTATACAATTACCATTTCCATTTACTTTGCAGGATCGCCATGTGGTGGTTACTTAGTAAGGGTCCCTCGTATACTCGACGGTTACCATAAAGGCATATTATTATGGAGGAAACCGCTTACCTAGCAACCTGTGTTCGGGAACAGAATAAACAATAACACATTTATAAAATCACTGGGTTCAAGTTTAATACATTTAAAATTACACTACTATAAATATCAAAACGACTCATTCAAAGTATTAATAACAATCATAATATCATCCTGGTTCGTTCACACCCATTATATAGGAAACATAGTTGTGTTTTTCTACACATCCGACCTCGGTCTGTAAACTCTACATGTCTGTTTATAAAATAACAAAAACAATCTTTCCTTGGTAAATGACATTGACTATGGCCGGCCGATGCTCCTTAAATACTACAACTAATATTAACCAGAATTTGAATATTATTTCTAAGTTAGTGTCCTTTTGGATTTAATGTCTTTTAATGTCTTTTGAGGGATCACTACACTATAAACAAGCAGGTGGTAGAAGAAGTTCAAGAACTAGGAAGATGTCTAGAAGAAAATTTATCTGAAGTAATTCAAACAGAACTAAATGAACAAAATAAGAATATAACTGAAGAAATACGATTTATAAAAATACAAAGTTTAATGGAGATTAAAGAAGTTGAGAAGGAAACTGAAATGATAGATATTAATTTACAGATTCTAAGAAGTGAAGAAGTTATGAAATTTTATAAAAAAAATATTTATTGGAAAATAAAAGAATTAGATGATAATATAGTAAAACAAATCGTGACATATGATATAAGAAATAATAATTATAAAAGGGGGAAACAATTTAATTGGGAATTAAAGGAAATGAACAAAAGATTACAAGAAACTGTAGAAGAAATAGAAGAAACCACAAAACAAAATGCTGGACGAATAATTTATACAGAAAATATCGAAATAAGAGTGAAATGTTACAGAAATATGGAAATAATTGATCCAAAAATTTTTATTAAAATAATTGGAAATGAAATAATAGGAATTGAGATTACGGTGGATAAGAAAATAATTGAAAATAATTTCAATGATACGGAAGAATTTGAGATGCAAATTCTAATCCATTTTTGGGAAGAAAGCACAGAAACAAGTATATATGATAAAGATAATGATATATGGGGTAATGAATTTGAAAAGAACATAGTGAAAAATTTGAACAAATTTAAGAAACCGATAGAGAATCAAACAATAAGAGAAGATAATATGACGAAGTTTAGGAGAAGAAAATAAAATTTAATTATATGACAGGATTATAGGAACGAGATCTAGAAAACGAATAGGAATTGTACAAGTAAGGAATGGATATAAAAAACGATGTGTAAATAATAGGTTTATGATTAACAAATAATATTGATAAACAAGTAATATATAAAAACATCTGTAAATAGAAATTATATAAACAAGGTTTGATAATAGAAGAAATGATAGACATGTTGATATGAATTATGGAAATGAAAATAGATGTTACAGAAATGAAAAACGAATATATGGAAATGGAGGTAAAATTGATGACAATAAGTATTTTGAGAATAGAAGAGATTTTAGAAACTTTGATAGAAGAAATGATAATGAAAATAGAAATGAAATTAGGCAACAAAATAGATAGACAGGAGGAAATAATTACATTTATATGAGCAAATGGAAAGAAGTTATATGAACTAAGCAAATCTATGATACAAAAGATTGAATTAAGGATGGGAAAGAAGTTGATATGTAAGCATAGTTGATAAAGAAGTTAGAAACAGACGTAGTTATTGATGAATTCATGAAATATAAGGAAATAATTGATTTTGAAGAGATAGATAGAATTAAATGGTAAGATAATTGAATTTGAGGAGTTAAAGCTGGAAGTATTGGCAATTGAAGAGGGTAATATGAAGTTATGGAATATTAAAAGGAATGGAATTATGGAAGGATTGGAAATAATGGATGGAAATAAGGGATATGAAGAGAAAGTGAAAAATTTCATAATGAAATATGACGGATTGATTGAAAAAGAAATTAGAATGGCTAATAATTATGTTCGTTACATAGAATAAATAGACGATGTGATTAGTTTTCTTTACTTTATTTCAGGTTACCTTCTGGAAATTACCACATCACTGGTCCAGCTTGCACAAAATCAGGAATCAATGCTATATTTCGTCCACATCAATACATTTCAGTCAAATCACATAATCCAAAGCTTTCTAAAAGGTATGGTGGATATATCAATCCCACCATACAAAATATTAATCAAATATCATCTATAAATTATACGGTTAGTATTCAAACATAATTACCAAATTCTTTCTTAGTTTGTACATCTGCTTGTTTTAATATATGATTTACTAGATCACAAGTACAATGTATTTCCTGCCTTGAATCTTGATACCAAAAAACGTTGTTTTCCGAAAAGTTCAATTAATTTAAAGTACTTTTGCTTCTTCCAAAAATTTCTACCACCCCAAAAAGAAAGTACCTAGTGAATAGCATGTATAATCAACAAACTTTTTTCATTCAATTTTTTTATTATTAACAAACTACTTGTCGCTGATAAAATAATGTTGAATACATTCCACCAATCAGATTTGGTTATCAAAACTTTTCTTGATAGATTCCATCTCAAATAGTGAATTGTCCATCCATCATTTGAAAACATCTTGTTTCAAGTTTCTTTAATGATTTTAACTCATATTTAATCTCTTAAATTATATTTCATTCAATTTACAAAATGACATTTCCAACTTTATAAAATATGTATTCATAATGTCACACCGTTCAACAAATGTCACATTCCATAGAATTAATGTTTTCATTTTACTTTTTATATAGTCTTGTTTTTTTTAAATATTTATTAAATCTTATTTACACATCCTTCAATCCCTAATATTCATTTTAAAAAGAATCACACTATTTATTTACTTTGACAATAAAAACAAAGGATTATCATTTCCATTTGTATATGTAATAACGTTCTAAAATTCTGTCTTGTAGGTTTATAGAAATTTTGTTATTTCATTTCACATATGTTTTAAATCTTATTTTATATCTTCTTTATAATTATACAATTAGACGCTTTCTCTATTGAATAGTACATGGTACAGATTGTCTCCTTTTTAGATAATCTTTTTGAAAAAAAATCAAATTTCAAAAATTTTAATTTCTTGAAATAGGTAGTCTTTTATTTTATGTTCAGTATACAGGGTGTTGTTATACTCTATGTTAATATATATATATATATATATATATATATATATATATATATATATATATATATATATATATATATATATATATATATATATATAGTTCCTCCATTTAAAATGTAAAAGAAACATTAAAATAATGAAAACTTGATACACACTGTATTATATGTATAATCAATAATTTTGAAAGATTCGGTATACCAATCAAATTTGACATTTCAATTTTCGGATGACGTTCATGTGGAATATATTTAATGATAGACAGATTATATTACTATTTGGAGAGTATATTTGAAATTTCAAAATACAGATGTCTCTGCTATCAGAATTACAATGGTAATGAAAGAATTCAAATCTCTCTATGTTTGTTGGTAAAGACGGCGTTACGCATTGGGCAAAGCATGTCCCTAAACAAAATGTAAAAACTAGAGCGCAAAATCTAATCAAGCACCTCCCAGGAGTGAAAGGTACCGCCAGGGGTTTGAAAAGAGAGATTGACATTTGGAAATATTTTTTTACCGATGACATTTTAAATTCTATTGTTTATTATACAAATAAACATATTCAGTTGGTTAGACCAAACTATCAGCGGGAAAGGGATGCTAGAGATACGGATATCGTGGAGATTCGAGCATTGATTGGTCTATTGTATTTAGCAGGAGTGTTGAAGTCAAGTCGTCTACATACAGAAGAGCTGTGGGCTAAAAATGCTACTGGGGTAGAATTATTCAGGTTGACAATGTCTGAGAAAAGATTTCTATTTCTTTTAGTAAACCTGCGATTTGACGATTTAGAAACTAGAAACGACAGGACACAATTTGACAAGTTAGCCCCAATTAGGGAAGTTTTTGACGCTGTGGTGAACAACTATAAAACTGCTTATACGCCATTCGAATTTGTAACCATTGACGAAAAGTTAGAAGGGTTTCGGGGACGCTGTTCATTTAGACAGTACATCCCTAGTAAACCCAACAAGTACGGGATTAAGATTTTTGCTATGGCGGATTCCAAGACATTTTACACTTTGAATATGGAAGTTTATATTGGCAAGCAACCGGACGGACCCTATGAATGCAGCAATTCACCAACTGCAGTGGTACAAAGACTATGCCAGCCAATCAAAGGAACAAGTCGCAACGTGACTGTGGACAACTGGTTCACTAGTATGGACTTGTTGACGTCACTTTATACAGATTTCAAGCTGACTCTTTTAGGCACTGTCAGGAAAAATAAAAAGCAATTGCCCCTCGAATTTTCACGTCCATCAGGTCGCCCAATTGCTTCGAGTATGTTTGCCTTCAGGAATGACTGTACACTGGTATCTTATATACCAAAGAAAAATAAAAACGTCTTACTGTTGTCAAGTATGCACTTTGATGACAAAATAGATGCCAGTACAAATAAACCAGACATGATAATGGACTATAACGCTTCAACGGGTGGTGTTGATTGTGTAGACAAACTATGTGCGGCCTATGATTGTGCGCGAAACACTAAACGATGGCCCATGGTTTTATTTTACTCTTTACTAAATGTAACTGGAATAAACTCTTTTGTGATTTTTTCGATAAATAACGCTACTGAAATAAGACGAAGGATGTTTTTGCGAGCCTTATCGTCTCAGTTAGTAGAAGAACATGTTCGCCGACGTGCTACCCAGCTCATTCCCAGGGCTATTCAACTGAGGATAAATGAAGTTTTTGGAACAGAAACCACCAGAGCACATCCAGTTCCAGAAACACCAGCAGGTCAGAGAGGACGTTGTTTTATTTGCGACCGACGAAAAAATAGGCCTACACGCTATTCTTGTGTCGAATGTCACAAGTTTATTTGTTTGGAACATTCTCTAATGATATGCCCTCAGTGTCACCCATAATGTTTGTTAAAAATTTTTTGTACCAGCTTTTTCTTATATTTGTTCGAGTTCTTGGTTATATTATGTTTCTAACATTACTAAAATGTTTAAATTTGGTTAATAAATGACTTTTAATATCTCAATTTGTATATTTATTTAAGAATTATAACATGAAACTTGTAAAAATGGTATTTCACAGTTGCGGACTAAGAGTCCGCGCGCGACCTTTCTATCACAAAAGTGAGCGCGAGTTCCGAAAGGTTAAAAAAATGGGATTTTCGTAACCACAGGAGAAGAGATTTATATATTTGAGAAAAGTTTAGGCAGTTGAATTTGAAACTCCGAAGAGACAACATCGAAATAAGAGTTGTCTCAAATTTTGTTGAAAATTTAATAAAAATTATAACTATACAATCAGATTATAAAGCCATACTTTTTAAAGCCAGTGCGTGCATAATTTATAGAAGAATTGCATCGTATCAAGTGTAAGTGGTATCCAAGTTCTAAATCAGATATTTAGAAAGTAAATACATTTAGAATACGTACGAGGTTTCCTGTCCTATTTGGTGAGTCCACTCTAGTTTAAAATTATTTTTCGAGAATTAACAGGCCTTTTTAAATACTTTTCGAAAATAGATGCATCTATAGAATATTATTAGCTAAACCGAATAACCGTTATACATAAAAGATCTTACAACAAGTGAAAAATTTTGAATAGACAATTTGAAGACAAATTTGCATTATTTGACATTGATACATGTGAAGGGTATATTAAACGAGTTGAAGTTTTGCATGAAAAAATTTACAATTAGTCGAGTTTTAAATAGGTTGTAGTAATATTAAGATTGGTAGAAACTATTATCTTTGCTTCGTTTACAATATTTTGAGAAATAAAAAAAGAAAATAAAATTGAATTATATGACAGGATTATAGGAACAAAATCTAGGAAATAAGAGGGAATTGTACATGGTAAGGAATGGATATAAAACCGATGTGTAAATAAAAAGGTTATGATTAACAAGTAATATTTGAAAACATATGTAAATAGAAATTATATAAACAAGGTTTGATAATAGAAGAAATGATAGACATGTTGATATGATTTATGAAAATGGAAATAGAAGTTACAGAAATGAAAAACGAATATATGGAAATGGAGGTAAAATTGATGACAATAAGTATTTTAAGAATAGAAGAGATTTTAGAAACTTTGATAGAAGAAATGATAATGAAAATAGAAATAAAATTAGGCAACAAAATAGATGGACAGGAGTAAATAATTACATTTATAGGAACAAATGGAAAGAAGTTATATGAACTAAGCAAATCTATGATACAAAAGATTGAATTAAGGATAGGAAAGAAGTTGATATGTAAGCATAGTTGATAGAGAAGCTAGAAACAGACGTAGTTATTGAAGAATTCATGAAATATAAGGAAATAATTGATTATAAAGAGATAGATAGAATTAAATGGTAAGATAATTGAATTTGAGGAGGTAAATATGGAAGTATTGGCAATTGAAGAGGATAATAAGAAGTTATGGAATATGAAAAGGAGTGGAATTATAGAAGAATTGGATTTAATGAGTGGAAATAAGGAATATGAAGAGAAAGTTAAGAATTTTATAATGAAATATGAAGGATTGATTGAAAAAGAAATTAGAATGGCTAATAATTATGTTCGTTACATAGAATAAATAGAAGATGTGAAAAGTAATGGTAATTGGACAGAGTGTAATGAAGAAAATTATAGATTTATAAATGAACTATTAAAGACGTATGACAGAAGAATTTCGAAGAAACCGAGGGTTGCTAAATGAAAATGTAGATATAATATCAAAGTGAAGAATACTGAGAAATGTTGAAAAAAAATTATATCCAATTTAACATAAATTGTTTAGACAGAGTGGAACAGAGTTGGAAACATTTGAGATCATGAAAAAAAATTATCAACATGTATATAGGAAATTTTAGAATAACAAATAACAGTACGTTGCATGAAATTTTAAAAATAGATATAGTGAAGTTAATAAGTTTTATGGGAATTAGGGATAATAGTTTAATTTGATTGAAGATAAGTTTTTAGAAATATGTTAATAGTCATTTGGACGATATGTATATGTTTTACTAGGATACTAATATGATATTTGGCAATTTTGAAAGATAAAATTATAACAATATACAATAATCGATTTGTCATTCTTTTATTAGGGGGATTTAAAAGTTCCTCTATTTAAAATGTAAAAGAAACTTTAAAATAAGGGGAACTATTCATATTTGTATGCAATAATTTTGATACACACTGTATTATATGTATAATAAATAAATTCGAAAGATTCGGTTTACAAATCAAATTTGACATTTTAATTTTCGGATGACGTTTAAGTGGAATATATTCAATGATAGACAGATTATATAACTATTTGGAGAATATACTTGGAATTTTAAAATACAGATGTCTCTGCTATCAGAATAACCATGGTAATAAAAGAATTCAAATCTCTCTTTGTTATAGGGAAACATAAATTAGTATTTTTTTTAAAAAAAGGAAGATTGGTAGAAATTATTATCTTTGTTTCGTTTACAATATTTTGAGAAATAATAAAACTTTTATAATTTGTTATCTGATTATATAATATATAAGTTTGATTCCAACTCACTGTGGTATTTATTCGGTATCTATTTTCAACGTATTTAACATATTGCATGCTAGAGTAATTTTGATTTAATCAGTGACATTTGCTTAATTTCCAGTGACAATTAATTTGTAAATGTCATAAAATAATTCAAGTGCGTTTTATTATATAAAAAAACAGTTACTCGAGATTCGGATTATAGAATAATATTTGATTGGAATAATATTTGAAAATTACAAAATTTGAATTATTATTATTTAAAAATTTTTGATCCCACCCTGAGACTAGAGTGAATGAGTCTTTTGTGAATTAATTTATCTTTCCAAATCCAAAAATTAATATTTACCTTGACCGGGCATTGTTTGACAACTACTGTCAAAAGTAAATTAGGTTACGTACGCTACTGAAGGTGTGTGTACAAGAGTGTCGCTACAATCACAAATTGTGAAAACGTCGACAAATAATATCTCATATTGTTATATATCATACATCCATTCAAATATAATTATTAAAACATTAAATATATAATATATATATATATATATATATATATATATATATATATATATTTATGATGTATATTCAATATATATTTTAATGTTTATTTATGTATTCATCTATGTTTCAATTATTGAAATCGGCTAGCTCAATTGTTTATTAAATTCATATGGTTATATGATTTGAGAGCATAAAACCCTATCTACTCTTCGAGTTGAGGCTTCTGTAAATATATCTTAATCATATTAAATAAAAAGAAACACTTCACTTTAAAAATAAGTCAATTTTTATAATGCAAATTTTTAATCTAAAATTTATAACTGCGACGCCTATGGATGACCGAACGGAATTATTGATTTTCATATATGTACCATCCTATGCGCATGCTTAACTATCAGGTGATACTGAGCGAAAGAAAAGCACTTCATAGATGCGTTGCGTCTGTTTGATATATCGATATGCATCGAGTTGTTATAGTTGAATGTTATTGGATGGTTTTATATATAAAAGAAATATATCATGTCATTTTTGGAGAATTTCCAGTTTTCTAGCACGCTACAGCCTCCAGAGTGACCAATTTTATGATTGAATATTGTTCAAGGTGTCTCACAGATGTACTCTATTGATTTTCAGTTGACTAGAACGAGTAGAGCGTGTCCCATAAATCCAGATATACATTTTTGGTTATTTTTCGAGAAATTTAGCACGATACATCCCCCGAAGTGTAGGCAAGTGACAATTTTAGGATAGAATATTGTTCTGGGCATCTCACAGATGCGGAAAAGGTAGTTTTAATCTTTAAAACCGTTTATTTTTTTGGTATTTATTGTAATTCTTCTTTTTGTTCTCTTATTTTGGGTACATCGCAAATATATATTTCTACATATTTTAATACTCTCTTTCTTTCATTTATAAATTCTTGTGCGGTGCAACTTTTGAAAATATAGTCAATTACATATACTTTCATCTTTTTTATATAATATTTTACCGACAGCTTGTCGAGCTGATCCAACGTTCGTCCTAAATCGGCGTTGTATGTTTCGTTATGCGAGACTAAATTTCAGTCTATTACTTTTCTGCCCAACCTATCTAATATGCGAGAAAAGTATAGGTTTACTCCAAAAAAAGTTGGAATTCACCTCTTATATAAAAAAAGCTAAGGTTCCGAGAAACACCAAAAACTTGAAAGGATCTGCAATACGTATAGTAGGGGAGGATGGGGTAAAAGCGCGCATGGGGCAATAGCATTTTAACCCGTTTCTCACACATTATCTTAGGTGGCGTAACGACTTTGCTATAAGATAATGGAATCGTGGTCAAGATCGTCAGTCCTCTTTCGTTATTCAGCCGATGTGTATGAACTTTTTTATAAAATAAATAAAAAGTATTAGCGAGTGAGCATGACAAAAAATGTTAAATATTCAATATTTTTTCTTCTTTCAGATGGTTCGTAACTACAAAAAGGAAGGCATGTGGGCTTTATGGTCCACAGAAAATTTGGCAGAAGCCATAAATAAGATAAAATCAAACACTATGTCAATCAGACAAGCTTCTTGTGAATATAAAATTCCACAAACAACCTTAAGAGACCATATTAATAGTATTGTACAGTGCTGATAGCTGGAATGACCTCAAAACTAAAGCAGATGATTACATGGGTAAACTCTTTGAATGTTTCGCGGATAAAATACTATAAATTACGAAAAAACATTCTTTTCACCATTCTCTTGTTATGCCAACTTACTACCCCAATATGATACATTGAATATCGGGAACAATATAATAATCCGATCAGCAAAAAAAATCAAGTATTTAGGAGTAGTGACACCTGAGATGGAATTATCATGTTGACCAAGTGACCAGAGCATTGAGGAGCATTCATCATAGATTCAAGTATTTACGAAATATATTAGATACCACGCGAATGAAAACAATCGATAGTGCAATTGTGGAGTCTCGTCTTGCATATAGGATAATGGGCTGGGGTGGAGTAGCAGTATCGCATTAGAAAAAATTAGATGTATAACTGAGAACATTTCTAAAAATTCTTCTTGGAACTGTTGTGGAACAACATGAAAACCGAACAAAATTGCACTATATGAATCATAAGTATAATACAAGACTTAAAGCCAGTGCACAACTGAGCACAATATGCTTAACCAAAACAATCGTTCAGAAAACATATATTCATTCTGGAAACCGGCTCTACAATTGCTTACTTTTGGAAACCAGACTTGCAACGACAATATTTTCATTCAAAAAAGATGTCAAATGTTTCATTTCAGAGACAGATAGAGTCTCTATACATCGATTGATTGACCCCTCGATCTTATGAAATATACTCTGTAATAGAGATATCATTATGTAGTTGTTTACTATACTTACATAGAGATAATAAGTCCATATTAACATTCCTTATTTTGTTTTATATTCGTTAAACCTCATTTATTACTTAAGCATTCTTGACTATTATCATTCAATATAGAAATACTTCTATTCCATACTGTCATCAATTTTTGGCACTACACTGTGTGATTCTTCAATCTTTTTCGTTATTATATTTATTCAATAACCATACACGATGAAAGAGCACCCATGCCCAAGCAATGCTTTAGTGGGTATTCATTCATTATTAGGAGAATTGAGTTTATTGTTGTCTTGACGTTGTGTTGTTTATTTATATTGTTATTTATTTATTGAATTGAATTGAAATATGGATATTTAGTTAATTGAGTGTTTTGATATGTGTTATTCCTTCTAATATTCATATAATAAGTACCGGCATTATAATTAGAATTTAAAATTTGTTCAAGTTGTAATTCACAAAGCATACACATTAGAACTCCTGAACACAGGCATGTCAAATGCCTCCGCAGAAAATATATGTTTATGCTCATTCTATCTGATACTCCACTATTTAAATTTTCATAACTTTATGTATTTTATTAGCAATAAACATTATTATTATGTGTGTGTGCATATATATGTATGTAAATTTATTTATGCAGGTATTTGTATACATGGCTTACACACTTTAAGTATTGTAAATAGTGGTACCTTTTTATACCTCAAACAAGTTTTTAATAATACTACTGTGGTTACCTAGTTAATTTTATTACCTTATATATTGTCAAATACTCTGTATATTTCTTATTCTGAATAAACTATATATATATATATATATATATATATATATATATATATATATATATATATATATATTCACAGTGTTAGTGTTTTAAATGAAACTCAACGTTTCTAGCTAATTCCACAATATAATGAAAAATGTTGAAAATTCTAAAAAATTGATTCGATAACTGAATATCATCGTCAGAATGACAGAAGTTACATTTCATTTGATGCCTACCTGATGTTTAGTAGTTATTTTTGGCTAGACCAAGAAGTGACATATATATTAATAGAAAAAACAAAAAGATGTGATATTACAAATATTGAAGCTTAGATATTATTAGCACTATGTTGATATGCTGGATATCATTTTTCCAATTAAGAAGTCCTAGATTTATCTGTTCATTGACGATTTCATATTGTGGGTTTCTTGAGTGTCTTCTAATTTCCAACTCTTCAAGGAAATCCAGTTCTTGTTTCTTATCACAAATATGTAGTACTTCTAGTTCTGTGTTAGGTGTCAATGAATGGTTTGTGTCAAGTAGATGTTTTGCGTAATGGGATTTATCTGGTTACTTTAATCTCTATGCTCGTAAGTGTTCACTGTATCGGATTTCAAAATATCTAAGGGTCTGACCCAAATAGACAGCATTACATTCTGGGCATTTGAGTTTATTTATACCTGGTTTCTTTAATGCTGGTATTTTTGTTTTAATATTTAACAATTTTGTACTCACGTTACTTTCTGTTTTAAAAGAAATTGTTGTATTCGTTGCTAAAGATATTATCTTTGAAATATTATTAGAAATATTTCCTGTATATGTGATGGTTTTATAAGTTTTTATTTCTTCAGTTTGTTTAGGAAATATTAGTTGTAATGCCACTTTCTCCTCTTTTTTATTAATTAGCTTATTTATCATATGTAAAGGAGAACCATTGGATGTTGCTATTTGTCTAATTGTATTAATCTCTCCATCAAAATTACATTTGTTCATAGGAACTGAAAATGCTCTATGTATCATTGAATTGTATGCCGCTAGCTTATCTGACATTGGGTGATTGGAACTATATGGAATTGTCACATCAGTGTGTGTTGGTTTTCTGTAAATTGCATAATCAAGTACATCAATAACTCTTAGAATTTTCAAATCAAGAAAACTGATTAAGTTATTTTCTTCAACTTCTAATGTAAATTTAATTTTTGGGTGTAAATTATTAATGTGGTTGAAAAATATATCTAATTGTCGTTCACTACCTATAAAACAAGCTAATATGTCATCTACATATCTATACCAAAATAAAACATTTTTTGAAATATTACTTTCAAAGATTTTTCTTTCTAAACTGTCCATAAAAATGTTTGCCAAAATAGGTGATATAGGGCTTCCCATTGGCAAACCTTCATTTTGAATATATATGTTATTGTCAGAAGTGAAATAATTCTGATTAATACATAGATCAAACAAATTGAGTATATCTGATATTATTCCTGGATTTTTATTTTTATCTTCTAGTAATTTTCTTACAAGTATTAGAAATTCTTTAGGAGGAATTTTAGTGAACATATTAGTAACGTCAATTGGAATAAGCTTAGCGTTATCTTGTAATTTGAATGCTTTTAATTTTTTGATTAGTTCTATTGAATTTCTAATTGAGTATTTAGACTCATATCCGTAACTATTGAGTATATTGTTAAGCTTATTTGCTAATATATTATTAGGAGTATTAACATAAGAAACTACAGGTCTAATTGGTTTCGTTGTTTTATGTAATTTAACGGTTCCATATAATTGTGGACAATGAGTATTCTTATTTATCATAGACCTCTTTTCGTAATCACTAAAAAGATAATTTGAATTATTAACAATATCCCTTACATTATTAGAAAACTTTCTTGGTGGGTCTGCTCTAAGAACTTTTACATCGCTAGATTCTATAAAGTTATATATTTTTAAATAGCTTTAAAATCTAATTCAAATAATTTTCTTTATGAGAAATTAAAAATTGCCAATTTAATCGAAAATATTGAACCTTCAAAAGTTAAACGTCAAACAAAAAATGACGTTACAGTTTTAAATGCAATAAAAAAGAAAGTAGAAGATAAAAACTTAACAGTTACAAAATCTGATAAGGGGAACACAACTGTCATATTGACGAGTAAAAATTATAATTCAAAAATATATAACTTCATAGAATCTAGCGATGTGAAAGTTCTTAGAGCAGACCCAACAAAGGAGTTTTCTAATAATGTGAGGGATATTGTTAATGATTCAAATTATCTTTTTAGTGATTACGAAAAGAGGCCTATGATAAATATGAATCCTCATTGTCCACAATTATATGGAACCGTTAAATTACATGAAATAATGAAACCAATTAGACCTGTAGTTTCTTATGTTCATACTCCTAATAATATATTGGCAAAGAAGCTTAACAATATACTCAATATTTACGGATATGAGTCTAAATACTCAATTAGAAATTCAATAGAACTAATCAAAAAATTAAAAGCATTCAAATTACAAGATAACGCTAAGCTTATTTAATTTGAAGTTACTAATATGATCACTAAAATTCCTCCTTAAGAATGTCTAATACGATGAAATAAAACAATATAGTTTGTTTAAATCTTCATTTATTTGAACTAATGTTCAATTTAAACTTGTTGACGCGTTTCACTAACACAGTAGCTTTGTCAAAACGAATGAAGGTAAAATATAAAAATGTCTTAATATATACAGTGTCTAATACTTGTAAGGAAATTACTAGAAGATAAAAATATTAATCCGGGAATAATATCAGATATACTCAATTTGTTTGATGTATGTATTAATCAGAATTATTTCACTTTTGACAATAACATATATATTCAAAATGAAGGTTTACCAATGGGAAGCCTTATATCACCTATTCTGGCAAACATTTTTATGGACAGTTTAGAAAGAAAAATCTTTGAAAGCAATATTTCAAAAAATGTTTAATTTTGGTATATATATGTAGATGACATATTAGCTTGTTAATATAATTTTCCTACGATCACTACCCAAAGTAGGCTTTTGCACACTCAAATCTAACCGCAAAGTTGATGTTTTCCGTGATATGTCATAATTTGACATAATTTCCGCTCTAGAGCGTACTTTTCCGCTCGCATGTTAGTAGAGTAACAAAGCGGGTTCAAGAATATAGATAGGGCAAACAGTGTGTATGAGAGAGATAGTCGTGACGTAATAGAACAATGTGAGTCGTAGTTCGTGACGTCACGAAATGTTGTGACGTCATTGTTTTGATGTAATTTTTTGTGACGTAAGTATTGAATATATTTAATTAAAAATTTTTTGTTCCAAGTGAGATTCGATCTCTCGACCTGCGTGGCCAAATTTATCAACCCGGCGACTTTACCAATTAATATATCAGATCACTATACACTGAAAGTCGAGGAAAGTATATAAACGATTATGTGCAGTCGTTAGGGTTTTGCGACGCATCAGGGTGTAGTAAAAAAGATACAGAGTGTAGTAATAATTATACCGTATATATACAGAATGTACCAAAAAAGGGTTGTGTCTTATATACAAGGTGTAGTCATAAAATATACCATTTTACAGTAGTTACTTTGGGTCGAGGAAGGTATTTAATTGATCGTATGATGCGCAGTAGTTAGAGCATTTTAGGACATTATTTTGCGAAAACGACGCATCAGTTTGGATACAGGGTGTAAAAATACCTATTTATATACAAAAAAAAGATACAGAGTGTAGTAATAATTATACCGTATATATATACAGAATGTACCAAAAAAGGGTGTTGTGCCTTATATACAGGGTGTAGTCAGAAAATATACCGTTTTGCACAATAGTTATTTTGGGTCGAGGAAGGTATTTAATTGAACTGTTTGTATGCCATCACAAGACATTGAAAATATGTGTTACATGTGTCATATCGATGGTTGCGAAAGGACATTATTTTGAACATGCGCAATGCAGAGTTGCTTTTTCATAATAAATGATTGTGTTTGTATCACAATGTCATCAGAAGAGTGTAGACGTAAATTGGAGGAATTTACTAAAAGTACTGGAGAATTGAAAAAAGATATTCTATTTTATGAAAATAAAAATAGAGTGATAAAGCAATTGGAGCGAATGTGCTAGTGGGATCGACAATTGCCGCATGCCCAGAATTAAACCTACTACAAAAAATGATTGACACAATGGATGAGGATGCCATCATGGATGACATTAATAATGTTTTTGCAATGACATGTGTAATTTAAGCAACAATATTTATTTCGATATTGAAAATTGTACAAAGAAAGATGAATTCTTCTTGTAATATAAATATTAATGAGTATACAATGTGTTTCAATAAAACTCAATTTTTCCAAAATATTATTTATTTAAGCAAAATTACAATGGTAATATACTTAAAAACCTGATTATTATCGTATACAGGATGTACAAAAAAGATGCCGTTAGGACACTAACGTATATCTCTGCTATTATTGGTCGGATTGAAGTCGAATAAACGCCATTATGATTATTATCGTATACAGGATGTGCAAAAAAGATACCATCAGGGCACTAACGTATATTTCTGATTGGTCGAGTCGAATAAACGCCATTATGATTGTTATCGTATACAGGATGTGCATTAGGGCACTAACGTGTCTGATTGATCGGGTCGAACAAACGCCATTGTGATAGTATTTTTATGAGTCATCTGTCAAATGTGTCAACAGTCATGTGTGCCATATGTCATTGACATGTAACGTTACACGCGACGTTAGACGTTACACGTGGTGTTAGACATGTGACACGTTAAACGTGACGTTTGACAGTTCACTACAACGTTCCATATACATGGTATCGACATAAAGATGCCATGAGGGATTTACAATGTATATCTACCATTATTGCGACGTTTGACATATGACGTTTGACACGTGACACGCGACGTTAGACGTGGCGTTAGACACGTGACATCTGACGTTAAACGTGACGTTTGACATTACACGTGACGAGGTCTCTATTACGAAAATCTAAAGCGACGTTTCGATAATCATCATCATAACGAGGCTCTTCTTATAGGGTGTATAAAGATGCTATTATTGTGTTTGTTAATAATGATTTGAATCATTAGCGGTATGGTTTTTGTCGAGTATAGACGTCAAATTGAGGAATTAATGATGAAAATTGATCGATTGAGAAAGGACGTTACTTTTTATGAAGATAAGAGAAATGTTATGAGGGGCATTGAAAACCTACGTCTTAGTACCGATTCAAATCAATGGGAGAAGCTCACGATAAATTGGGCACCTGAAGAAATACAAAAAACGGGGAAACAACAGATTTCGAATGCTGTCGATTACATCTTTAGACGTCAGATCCGTCAAACATATTCATTAAATCGAATCCAGATCAGATTTCAACATGAATGATGAGCTTAACATATTTTTTCAATGATGTGTATAATAATATTAGTAACCGTATTTGTTAAACTCTCATGTAATATACTGGTTGAGAATATACGAGGTGTTTTAAAAAAAATGCAAATCATTCCTTAAAACAATTCATTATTTAGACGTTACAATGGTAATACAGTATGCAAAAACCAATGTCGGAGACGCTCTACATTTCTTTGGGCACAAGAGTATAGTCCAGTAGCGTGACAAGGATTTGGATCTCGTTCAAAGTTTCCTGTAGCACATGGTGTTCCATCAAACTTGCAAACATCAATAATGTGGGGAAACGCACTAAAAATGTGACATTTCTTTAGTAGAAATTCTGCTTTCTGATGTCCGCGTACGTATATAAAATCGGCAGCATACAATAACTTAGTTGCCAATATATCATTCAATTTGGAGTACTCAATGTCACCAGAAGAGTATCGAATACCATGCACATTCTTCTCCAAGTATGACACCGTCTTCTTATCCTGGTTGCTTAACGTACAAATTGATTGGCGTGGTAGAAATATGTAGTGACTTTGCTTAAAACCAACTTCAATGGTGAGTTCTTTGACAACAAAGAATCCATCTATAACGAAACCCTGAATGTCTACGAGTGCAACTCTCATGATGACGTCTGCTCGAATACTGACGTACTGCACTTCAGTTTAGAGTCTTGACTATTTCTGTGAGGGGGAAATACTCCATCACGCAGTCGTGTATTATAACACAATATACTTTGGTGTTTTCGGGAAAACCAATGTTTGCTTCAATGTCAAGTTTTACATCGACTGTGGACGATTTCATACTTTCTTCTTGTTTCGAGCAATCGATAACAAACAATTCCTCTTTCAACGCTTCTTGAAAGAGGAATAATCCAACAGAGGGCGCTTCTGTGTCGAATTCATATAGCTAGGATAAAATTCAGTATAGTTGAAATAGGCCTCATTGTAATCATTTTTAGTAAAATCCAACTGCATTCTTTCATTAGGATAATACTCCCCATTTAGCGATAGTCTGATACTTTGAATGTCGGCGTTGTCGAATAAAGTGGGGTCGGCTGTGCTGTTGTCACGTTTGTTGGTTTGAAAGAAAACAATAACATAACGAGGTCGTTCGACTGAAGTTGTAGTTTTAACAGCCCAAACTTCACGTCTAGCATTTCTGGTAATTGTAGGCAGTTCGTGTATCTCCCACTTTCTAAATGGAATAACTATAGGCCGATCCTTTTGAATTGCCTTCATGAGTTCCAACTTAATATCATCATTAGGATAGATATGCTTGATTTCCAATTCGATGCTGGTAATGTTGATGTTAACGGTTGTAGTGGAAAGTGTACCAGAAACGTTTTTTTCTGTGATAAGCACACAATCGTTATCGTTTCGAGCTCGAACCAAACGTATTGTTTATCGTCCACACGTAATCATGGGATAGTCGTTGAAAATATGCTTTAGAGGAATTTGAAGGTTAAATGATTTGTCGCTGGTATTCAAGTTGGGGTCTTTGGGATAATTCCACCCTGCTATAGCCATATGATTGGAATCTTCTTGATTGTAGCATGTCATGGCACGTACAGCGCTAACGATTCCAGGATCTTGAACAGTTTCCATCTCCCTTGCACTTTCACTATATGTACACGAATCGAAAAGGAAAGCACCAACATTATTTGCCAGCTTTACTTCACCCCCTCCATGCACATTGAGTGATCCTTTAATACATAACAAAGTTTCATTCATTGCAAAAAACGGCATCTTTTTTGTACATCCTGTATACGATAATAATCAGGTTTTTAAGTATAATACCATTGTAATTTTGCTTAAATAAATAATATTTTGGAAAAATTGAGTTTTATTGAAACACATTGTATACTCATTAATATTTATATTACAAGAAGAATTCATCTTTCTTTGTACAATTTTCAATATAATTTTCAATATCAAAATAAATATTGTTGCTAAAATTACACATGTCATTGCAAAAACATTATTAATGTCATCCATGATGGCATCCTCATCCATTGTGTCATTCATTTTTTGTAGTAGGTTTAATTATGTATAGGGGATACTGTGCATGCGGCAATTGTCGGTACCACAAGAACATTCGCTCCAATTGCTTTATCACTCTATTTTTATTTTCATAAAATGAAATATATTTTTTCAATTCTCCAGTACTTTTAGTAAATTCCTCCAATTTACGTCTACACTCTTCTGATGACATTGTGATACAAACACAATCATTTATTATAAAAAAGCACCTCTGCAATCATTGCGCATGTTCAAAATAATGTCCTTTCGCAACCATCGATATGACACATGTAACACATATTTTTAATGTCTTGTGATGGCATACAAACAGTTCAATTAAATACCTTCCTCGACCCAAAATAACTATTGTGCAAAATGGTATATTTTCTGACTACACCCTGTATATAAGGCACAACACCCTTTTTTGGTACATTCTGTATATATATACGGTATAATTATTACTACACTCTGTATCTTTTTTTTGTATATAAATAGGTATCTTCACACCCTGTATCCAAACTGATGCGTCGTTTTCGCAAAATAATGTCCTAAAATGCTCTAACTACTGCGCATCATACGATCAATTAAATACCTTCCTCGACCCAAAATAACTACTGTAAAATGGTATATTTTATGACTACACCTTGTATATAAGACACAACCCTTTTTGGTACATTCTGTAAATATACGGTATAATTATTACTACACTCTGTATCTTTTTTACTACACCCTGACGCGTCGCAAAGCTCTAACGACTGCACATCATCGTTCATATACTTTCCTCGACGTTCAGTGTATAGTGATCTGATAGATTAATTGGTAAAGTCGCCGGGTTGATAAATTTGGCCACGCAGGTCGAGAGATCGAATCTCACTTGAAACAAAAAATTTTTAATTAAATATATTCAATACTTACGTCACAAAAAATTACATCAAAACAATGACGTCACAACATTTCGTGACGTCACGCATTACGACTCACATTGTTCTATTACGTCACGACTATCTCTCTCATACATACTGTTTGCCCTATCTATTGAACCCGATTTGTTACTCTACTCATGTTTTCATTCACAATAAACTAAAGAAAGTTAGTAAATAATAGGTATATTAATAGTACATTATACACTAAGCGACTAAAGTGACCCATTTAATCCCGCGGATGGGACCCATTTAATCCCCGAGGGAATCAATCCATATACATTTTTGATAAAAATGAATACTACTTAGGATGGCTGGGTATCGAGGATGCACTTTTATGAAATGAAACATGGCTGGGCATCGAGGATAGACTTTTATGAAATGAAGATTGGCTGGGCATCGAGGACAGACTTCAATTTTTTTGTAGTGAGTCAAAGTGCGCCAATAAAAAAATAGCGTAAAGTATTCGTGGATAACTGGTCTTTCAAATACGCGCGATTTTTCGAGCGCGACGGCGCAGTGTTATAAGACCTTACAGATTAGGCCGATTCAGACGTCACTTCAATTATTATTTTCTATCTTATAAACCATCCAAAACACCTATGTTTATAGTTGTAGTTAATATTTGAAAATATTCAAAGTGTATAACTAATTACTTCCAATATTTCTCGAACCTCAATTTGTTTAACCTTGTAAATGTTATCTTAATGTCGTTTACGACTTTTGTAAGTTTTAAATTGTCATTAGTTGCTTTTACGCCGTTTTTGATAGATTAGGTTAATTTTCTTCTCGAAACCTTGACTCAAAACATCAAATTGCAAGAAGTTATGGACACAGCACACGCGTGAGACACCATTGAAGCTTCTGGAGTTTGTAATTTGTTGAATTTTTGTGTTAATAAGTGATATCATGAGCCAGCTTCCGCTGATCGAGCATCTAAAAGGGCACGAGAACTATGGTACGTGGAAATGCGCGGTACAGATTTATGTAGAATACGAAGAGCTTTGGGACGCAGTAAAATGATTTTTCGTGTTTTTTTTCAATTATTTGTTTAAAAATAAGGTGATCGTAGAAAAAATCTTGGGTGCAATTCGAGCAGAAAGTGCGTTGCCACTTTCGGCAGATTGCCCGCGCTCCGCTACGCGTCGCGCGGGCATCTTTCTGCCTCAAGCGGCAAAGTAACACTTTCCGCTCTTAATACACAAATAGCTATTACTTGATTATGCAGTTTAGAGAAAACCGACACACACTGATGTGACAACTCCATATAGTTCCAATCACCGAATGTCACATGAGCTAGCGGCATACAATTCAATGATACATAGAGCATTTTCAGTTCCTATGAACAAATGTAATTTTGATAGAGAGATTAATACACTTAGACAAATAGCAACATCCAATGGTTATCCATTACATATGATAAATAAACCAATTAATGAAAAAGAGGAGAAAGTGGCATTACAACTAGTATTTCCTAAACAAACTGAAGAAATAAAAACTTATAAAACCATCACATATACAGGAAATATTTCTAATAATATTCCAAAGATAATATCTTTAGCAACGAATACAACAATTTCTTTTAAAACAGAAAGTAACGTAAGTACAACATTGTTAAATGTTAAAACAACAATACCAATATTAAAGAAATCAGGTATATATAAACTCAAATGTCCAGAATGTAATGCTGTCTATTTGAGTCAGACCCTTAAAAATTTTGAAATCCGATACAGTGAACACTTACGAGCATACAGATTGAAGCAACCAGATAAATCCCATTACGCTAAACATCTACTTGACACCAACCATTCATTGACACCTAACACAGAACTAGAAGTACTACATATTTGTGATAAGTAACAAGAACTGGATTTTATTGAAGAATTGGAAATTAGAAGACACTTAAGAAACCCACAATATAAAGTGGTCAATGAACAGATAAATCTAGGATGTTATCCACTATTAAACTGTCTTCTAAAGTGATAATTGTAAAGATCAGCAGATATAGTTTCCTGGTTTTCTATATCATTGCACAGTTATACTGATCTTAATTGGAAAAATGATATCCAGGATATCACCATAGGGCTAATAATATCTAAGCTTCAATATTTGTAATATCACATCTTCTTTTTTTTCTATTAACATAAATTTAGTCGATCACAAGGTAGGTCACTTCTTGGTCTAGCCAAAAATAACTACTAAACATCAGGTAGGCATCAAATGAAATGTAACTTCTGTCATTCTGACGATGATATTCAGTTATCGAAACAATTGTCAATTTCTTAGAATTTCGAACATTTCTCATTATATTGTGAAATTAGCTAGAAACGTTGAGTTTCATTTAAAACACTAATATGAGTAGATTCCACGAAGTAAGGGTCGAGACAGTTAATTTCCTGTCGTGTTGTTTCGAATAGACGAGAATATTAACAGAAAAATATATCAAAGATGTCAGGACATGGTAAAGGCGGTAAAGTTGAGGGGAACGCAAAGTCCCGCTCAAATCGTGCAGGATTGCAATATCCAGTGGGACGTATACACCGTTTGTTGCGAAAAGGAAATCATGCAGAAAGAGTTGGTGCTGGAACTCCTGGCAGCGGTAATGCCGTAACTGCTGCACGTGACAACAAGACCCGTATAATTCCTAGGCATTACAATTTGCTATTCTTGATAAACGATCAATAAAATAGCTAATTCATTATTCAGGTAGGCATAATTTCCACCTGCAAATGAACAAATTAATAAAACTACTTTTATTTGTACTCGAAAGTATTATTCCCATAGGCCCTGTCCGTTGCATTATGTAGATTTATTACAGCTTTCTAAAACTAACTACTTACCAATTTTAATCTAAGTGGGATTCTAACTACTTTAATAATGTGGTAAATAATTATACTACAGGCACAATAATATAGAAAAATATTTTACAGTCACCGATAAACATTCACGAAGGTTTATAATCCTTTTAATTTATTAATATTATACATGTGCGTTATGGGTAAACTTCCAAAGTTCATCTTTTATTAAAAACAATTATTTTAAAATTCTAACGGTAGTTTGAACTAAAAGTAAATAAGTTCACATGTAGTAATTTTTATACAATTACGATACATATTAAATAATCTGTCCACCTCAGGTTTATTGCCGTTTTCAGTTTATTACCTGAGTTTGTGCTATCAACGTGATGGAAACGAAGTATAATTGTTCGTTATCCATTACACATAATGAGGTATTGTTTTTGTATGACATCATTATGAGTTAGGTTAACATGACCTAGCGGCAATCGTGATACTACACCTGTGTTTCTCAATCTAAAGTAGGAGATTCACTGTTGTTCTAATTTTGATTTACATAAACGTCGTTCATTTCACCACATATCCTATTCAATACATAATACATAAAATTTTGTGTCGCGTAATGACCACCAAAAATAAATGACAAAGTTTTGAAGAACTTTTTGTTTTAAAACTTACTATGGGTAGCGTATTCAATCATTAATGGTAGGGATCAATTGAAATTGAGTAGAATGTTATTAATTTATTTATTTTGAAACTTCTTCCATAATCCAAAAATGGAAGTGATTGAATTGTTATAGGGTATGCATCAATACTTTCCCTGCATAATTTTTTCTCATAAAAAACTCGAAGGTATAAGAGTGTCGTGTAAATGGTTTTTGCAAGGTGCGAAGTGAATTAAATGAGCTAATTACTTACCGTTGGTCTTTCTAATAGTCGTGAACCAACAATCAAATTACATTCAGTTTCGGTATTCAGTTCGTTATCTTCTATTTGAATATTTTCTGGAATGTCTTGTAAAGGCATATTTGAGAGTATTTTAGTTAAAGGTTGTATAAGCGGCTGATCTTCAAGAGCGGATTGAATATCTGGTATTATGGTGGAACCATCTTTTGTGAATTCATCAATTAACTCGACACACTTAACTTTTCGTAGTATATTATTTTCAAGAATAATTTGCATATTTACTCTAATCGACTCATCTAATTTGAGTGAAGTTACGTTAGGAACAAATTGATACTTTTCCAAAACAGGTATTCCTTGATCTTTTCTTCTGGGTATCGAACTGGCAATCAGACCTTTGATTACCATATTTCCGCACCTACAAGTTTCGATAATTGAACATAATGTCTATATATGAACGGAATTAAAAAGTATGTTTTATAACATCGCTGTAAAGCTTTGAACTTCAATCACTTATAATTATGTGAAACTGGGACTTATGTATTACTCTTGAAATATAACTTGTGCTAAGCAACTTTCATCATGTTGAATCTGCGAACGTTGCTAATTTGCGGACAAAATATAAACTGTTGCGACTTTGTGTCGCCTTTGCAATTTTCTCTCTCAACTGCTGGTTATTTTTGAAAACACAGCTTCAGTATACTCCAAACATACAGTTGATCAAATTGACCTTTATCCTGATGTCATTAACAGTAAACACAAACGATAAATTCGATATATATATATATATATATATATATATATATAAAGTAGAAGGGTAGTCACGGCTGAATAGTTGAAAAACTAACTTTTAAATATTATGGGGTACAGCCAAAATGTATGGGTGGTTAAGAAAATTCGATTTTCACTATACCAAGCTTTCGATAATTTTATTATTATCTTTTTCAAGGCTAAAATACAATTTTGTTAAACTAAAAAACAAGGTTTATGTTTTATATAAGTAAAACTTACTAGTAAATTGAATAAATTCTTGAAGGATATCAAAATTGATAACATTATTATGATTTCAGTTTCATATAATTAAAAAAATCACTGATATCAATTGCTGAGAACGTTGTCTGTAGTATCAAGGAATGAAAATTTTTATTCCTTGATACTACAGACAACGTTCTCAGCAATTGATATCAGTGATTTTTTTAATTATATGAAACTGAAATCATAATAATGTTATCAATTTTGATATCCTTCAATAATTTATTCAATTTACTAGTAAGTTTTACTTATATAAAACATAAACCTTGTTTTTTAGTTTAACAAAATTGTATTTTAGCCTTGAAAAAGATAATAATAAAATTATCGAAAGCTTGGTATAGTGAAAATCGAATTTTCTTAACCACCCATACATTTTGGCTGTACCCCATAATATTTAAAAGTTAGTTATATATATATATATATATATATATTATTAACAAATAACTGTATTATTTTTACTTACTTTTATAGTAGATTTAAATGTATATGTTTATTATTTAGAATTTTTGTTTTTAGTTTGGCTAGCTCAGTTTGTTTTTTAATATTTTGTTTAGTAATTTATTTTAATTTGATTATTCGCGAGCATGAAATCCTTTTTCCCTTTGAGTCCTGGCTTATTGTATTGTTATAATTGTTTAAATAAAAAGAAAGCACATCAATTTGAAATAGATTTAATTTTCAATGCAATATTTATATTTGATAAAATAATATGCGACGCCAATGGTTATATTGTACCTACTTATTGATTTTAATAATATCATCAATGCGCATGCGTGAAAAACTAGTCATGCGCTTTAACATGAAACGAACAATTATGATACATAAGAAACATCTATTCATATTATATCAAGTTTGTTGAAGATGCAAACAAGTAAATGGTTCATAAATAAATATAAAAGAATTTATATATATATATCATAGTTATATATATGATACAAATTGCTGTGGAAATAAAATTGTTATATACATGGATAGAAAAATAGAAATTATATACAGATGGAAATAGTTATTACATTATGAAACTTCAATCACCAGATTTATGCGATTACAAGATGGCGTAAGTGGCGTAAGTACATATTTTAATTTATTTAAAATTCGGCCTTTTATTAATTTTAACGATTTATGCAATGAATTCACTATATAAAGTCTGTTTCTTTCTTTTTTAGATCGATCATATGTGCAAAAGTTTATCAATTTATGAAATTAAGTACTTAATTGAGTATTTTGAGTTTTTTTACACTGATTATTGGCCAATAATGATTTTAAAAACACTGACCTGTTGCTCTTGAATTGGGATGAAAGTCTCTGGATCCCAGGAACACTCCGCTGAAGCTCCAAAAAACCAAAATTGATGAAAATTTCGTAATTTCTTGCCGAAAAACTTGATAAAATTGACTGTGAGTATTACTAATATTGTATTCAATAGTACTTTATAGATTTAAATGTCTTAAACCGGGAATATCTTGAAATTTCAGGAACACCATCACACACACTCCTCGCTTCTTGACACCAGCTTCCCTTCTTTCTCAAGCGTCCCCTCGATTCTCTACTTTTTTCAACAAACAGTCTTTTGTTCTTTTTCAGGTCACTATTCCAAAGTTTATTTGTTGATTCACAATTTGTTCTGTCATATTTTATAACCAATAAGATATTGTCTTTTGCAATCAGATAATTGAAACTTCTATCACTTATTAAAAATTTCATACATACACTCTTTTACATAATTAGTTCATTTATAGAGTTCCTATGAGTTTTTTCATCATACAAATAAATTAAAATTGGTTATACATAGATACATTTACATGGTACAACATCCAATATTGTTATTGATAGTATATCATTGTTACACTCATATTAATTATGAATATAAATTCTCTTATGTTATTTGTCTAAACTCTTTGCATTATATTATTCATAATAAACTTTAACAAATTACTATTTATTGATTCTATGTTTATTTTATTTACCATATATCATTTGTCTATATGTCATTATTTGTTTATCTATGAAATCTATTGAATTATATTCTATTCAATATTTGTATTTGTTCTTATTCTTAAATTAATGATTATAATGAATTAACTATAATAATATTTGTTTTCATTTCAGATGAACAGCTGATTATGTTATGGAAATATTCTTCGTCTTAGGCAACTGTATTTACATCATTACATTGGTTAGGCAATCTCTATATTTTGTGTTAATATTGAGGTAATTCCTTATTTATTATATTGTTATAGGCTATTATTTAATATATCTTTATTTGATATGTTGTTTAAATTAAGAAAAGTGTTTCCTTTTTACTTGTTTTCTTAAATTATATTATTTTCATATATATTTCATACTAGCAACATATTTTTATAATACTAATTCTCTTACGATCTATGATATCTGGTTCAATATATATATATATATATATATATATATATATATATATATATATAAATGATGCCCCACGCTGTGGGCGTCAATTGTGATGTAATTATTACTTTATGCTCCAGGTTGTGAAGTTATATTGTTATGAATTTATTAATGGTGTGATGTAACTGCGACAAAAATGTACAATAAACATTTATTCATTTGTTTAGTCATTATTAAGCTTGCTTGAGGTTACAAAGAAAAATGGTTATTTTGTTTGTTATGATCAAATTTATTATTAATGTTATTTTTTTTTGGGCGCCAGAACTCGTATGGTTAACACCTAGTACAAGTTCAATTTAACCTGATGTCAATAGTTTATCCATTCTGCTTCAGGTCTCAGGGATGTATTCGGCACAAGCGCTCGACAGCAACAGAAAACTGATAGGTTTGAGAACACTTTGAGAAAACGAAAAGTTGAACGTAATTGTTTAATCAATTATAGAAAATTTCTTATGGTTATTAAGTCCTAGTTCCTTCTTATAAATTGGAAGAAAGATTTAACTGGATTACACAATTATTTGTACAATCTTCAAATTGAAATCCTCACAACGACAGGATCAAATTTTATGCTATGAATAAATTGAAAAATATAACTGCTAATACTATGCAACCGTGATATCACCATTACTTAATCAATCCCAAATCTATTCTTGACTAAGGTTAAGATTCCGTTCATATCAGAATGTATCGCAAGATGGTGTAATTTCAAGTGATGTTCTAAATTGTATTAAATATTTTTGATTTTGTAGTGAAATTTGGTGAGAAATTGTTTAAATATTAATATTAGGGAAACTATTGACTCCGTGGAGATTGATTATACCTAAATAACTATATAAATTCGAATATCAAAAATATAGCATTGTATCTAACCTAACATTCTTAAACTATATTCAATGTTTGTGTATACGGAGTGATTTTATATACATGTAAGTAATGAATGTTTTGTTTTGATTCGTTTAGTTTACAGGATGAAACCAAAAGATTGGTGGTGATAGAAATGAAACAGTCTCTATATCCGACGTGGGAATATATATATATATATATATATATATATATATATATATATATATATATATATATATATATATATATATATACTTCAAAGAGTGGTCTTTGTTAAAAAACCCTCAAACTCGTGGGGATAGCAGCCAAAAAAACTTTACAGGTTAGGGATAAAGTGAATCAAATAGTACATTACCCAAGATTTCGAAGAGCATTGTCTTCATTCTCAAAGGCTATAATAAACCAGAAAGAAAAAATCGGTTAACTTAATAAAGAAAACAATTTCTGAAATCATTACGACTTACTTGTAGTGTTGATTTAAAATTAAACTCACATTTCACAAATTGCAGGAAAACTTTCATCCACTAAAGATTAAAATGTCGACTAAGGCAGATTTGGGCTGGAATTTCAATTATTCACACATTATGGGACTACCAGATGCCATTTACCTGGTGAATCCTTTTTTGCTCAGACTATCATATCCATTAAATACACCCAATTAATTGACGCAAAGCGCTGAAATCGAATAACTACAAGTAGTGCAAAGTGCAGAAGAAAACCTAAGAATCTAGCATGCCGAATACCATTCTGCCCAGCCAGCCAAAAGTACAGAAGCACCGGAAATCCCAAAAAACGGGGTAAATCTCCTTCCGTACCATACCGTTAGATTGCCGAAATGTAAGACGACACGGTGCTAAGGTCAAGAAATACCGCCATTCCAATCAAGCACATGTTGAGCTAGCAGGTAAAGAAAACGACGTACCGCCAGGCCCAGGTTCAGACTCACCCAGGGCACAGTAGGAAGAAGTCATGTGAACTGTGTTAGTCGGACAATAAATTTAGATGCTAGGGTTATTTGAACTGTATAAACGCAGATAGATAGAATGTGTAGAAATAAGGGGTAGAATGTTAATGACGTTGGCAGACAGCAAATCTAGCACTGTCAATGCTCTATTTTTCCATGTAATAATTGTCGTAGGAATCCGCGAACATGCACTTACTCTAATTGCCGTCTCTGAACATGCCCTCACGCTAATTGCCGTCTCTAAACATGCCCAAAGCCGAACTTTACTAGGTTCGGATTTCCTTAAGCTAGCTAATATAATGCTAGATATCCCTCACGATTGTTGGTATTATGGAGACTCCCCGAAGGTTCGTTATCCTTTTTCTCCCGACACAGCTTTGCAAGATACATCCAGTTTCAATTCCATTCAATTAGCACGAATTTAGTTAAAAAAAACGTGTCAGTCTCTCTCCTGCTGAAAAATCTGATCTTAACGAACTCCTTGAACAGTTCGTGTTGTATTTTTCGCTAATAAAGAGCCAACTCCTTTTGCTCAACACACAATTATTTTAACAGATGATAACCCCATCTCGGTTGCTCCATATCGCGTGCCCAAAGCCAAGAAACGGCAGATGAGACAAGAAATAGATAGACTCCTTGCGGATAGTACCATAGAGGAATGTGAGTCACCCTACGCAGCTCCGGTGGTTCTTGACCCCAAGAAAGATGGCAGTATTAGATTAACGGTCGATTAACGAAAGCTTAATGCTGTTACGCGAGCTGATAGATACCCTCTACCCTCTTCTCTACGAAAGAAACAAAATGTATGTCTACACTCGATCAGAAATCCGGTTATCATCAAGTTGCAGTATATCCTAAAGACAGAGATAAAACAGCGTTCATATGCACATTCGGTACATTCAGATATACGCGCATGCCGGAATGAGAAATAGTCCCTCAACCTTCCAGCGCCTCGTTGACAGATTTCATGCAGGCTTGCAAGACGTCTATTTCCTAGCCTACTTGGATGATCTAATCAATATATCTCCTTCTTTTCAAACTCACTTACAAGACATTGAAAAAGTTTTTTGTCGTCTCAAAGTACTCAACCTTCATTTAAAATGTTCCAAATATACTTTTTGCTGTGACTTGGTAATATATTCTGCTTATATCATCACCCCATATGGGATTAAGCCCGACCCGGATAAGGTGTCTTCTATTTTGGATAGACCACCTCCGGAAAATGTAAAACAATTGACATCTTTTCTTCAAACCTGTTCATGGTTCAAGCGCTTCATTGAAAAGTTAGCCAAAATCAGCAAACCTCTTTCCAACCTCATCAAAAAGAACGCTAGGTGGATATGTGGACCAGTCCAAGCTCATGCGTTCGAACAACTTAAATTCCTTTTAAGCTCAAGCCCTATTCTCAGACAAGTTGACCCTAGTATGCCCTTTATACTTCGCACTGACGCTATATCCAATGAATGTGCTTGGAGCTTGTTTACTGCAGGGGGAGTACTCTGAGGAAAGGCCCATCGAGTAAGCGAGCCGGTTACTTACTCCGGCAGAACTTAATTACTCTACAACCGAACTTGAGGCTTTAGCGGTCGTATGGGCACTGGACAAGTTCCATGGCTACATTGAAGGATCACCTACCTTTAAAGTACTTACTTTCTTCAAAATCACCCTCAGGTCGTTTGACCTGATGGGCCCTATCCCTCCAGGCATATGATCTCAGAATTTAATATACTCCTGGCAAATTGAATGTCGTGACCGATATGCTGTCGAGACCGTTTCTCAGTAACCTAGAAGTTCGATATGTGCATGTCGACCTACCAGGAGTACCCCTCAGTAAAACAAAACAGGAACAGTTAGATGACCCTGATCTTAAGAAAATCATAGATTCGTTCGAAAATCCCGATCAAGACAATGTGGACTACAATCGTTGGCCTAAGCGCGGATATCCTATAATCATAGGAGTTATGTTCAAATATCATCCATATTCGGATTGCTAAGAAGCCCAACAAGTAGTACCTAAAATGCTAGTGGCTAATATCCTAACACAATACCATAACTCTGCCTTAGCCGGACACTATGGCATAGATAAGACCTACTAAAGAATAGCCAAACTCTATTACTGAAGTGGTAGATTATGCCGCAAAATGCATTGAATGCCTGCGTTACAAGGCTACTAACTTAAAACCAGCCGGACTTCTCCAAAACCAAAGTCCAAGCTCAACGCTTTGAAACTCTCTATATTTACTTATTTGGCCTTCTTCCTGGAACACTCGATGGTTACAAGTGGATCTTCACTTCCGAAGACACCACCGACCGGTGGGTGGAAATCTATCCCTTAATACAACTACAGCCATAAATTGTGCTCGTTGTTTAATTGAGGAGGTCATTCATCGGTTTGGCGAGCCCGACACGTTATCAGCGACAATGGCACTCAATTTTTGAGCGCTGTAATGCAGCAAGTGGCTCTTTGCCTCGGTTGTAGACAATCTCTCACTCCTGTATATTGGCCCGCTACTAATCCTGTTGAGCGGAAGATCAAAGATTTGAAAAAACAACTAGTCATTTTGACTGGTACCGATCAAACTTCATGGAAAAATCGTATTCCCGCGGATAGATTTGCTATGAACTCAGCCCGATCACAATCTACCGGTTATAGTGCAGTCCACCTCACACTCGGTCGCGAGCTGCGCACCCCGAATGATGTACAACGTGATTTCCGCGCAATAATTGAGAATGACAATTCCGTGCCGGAGGTAACCCCCGATTTAGAAACTCTTAGTGGAACCTTGCAAGCGGTCCGCGAAAGTAGTGAATTGCAGCAAGAGCGACATAGAACTTCTGCTGATAAAATACGACGCGACATAATTTTTAGGTTAATGATAGCGTGCTCGTAGACATGCAACCCTTAAGTAAATTCGATCATTCCTTCACTTCGAAGTTCGCTCCGAGAAGAGACGAACCATACATAATTACCAAGGTTATCACCCCGACCGACGTGCTCCTGTTGCAGATAGATCTTCTTTTTGCTCCTACTCCCAGGACGGTTCGTGTAGCAAAGGGGGAGATTGTAACACCTGCGTCCAGGACCAGGCCGCCGTCAGCCATTGGTGGCTGGTAATTCTCACCAACGAGACTACCTACCTCGAGGAGTGAACGGTGACAGCTGACAGGGCGGTAGAACATTGTTAGACGGCAAGAATTAACGAACTTTTACTTTGTTAGAAATAATTCAATATATTTAGTTTTCCGTAAAGTTTTACCCCCCGTTATTATTTTACCCCCTACTGAACCCGCAACATCAGGGCCGGCGAAAGGCTCGTTTAACGCCCGTGCTAAAGGCAAATTTTCCGCCCCTCCCCCCTCGATTTGATGAGACACATATTTTTAAAATTTTGTAAGGTTTGCAATAACTGTTATGTGGAATCAATTTACAAAGTTAAAATGAAAATACTCGAAGAAAAACTAATACGTTACTATATTCACTTTCGTAATCGTGAATCGTATGTAAATTAAAATACAAAAGAACAGAAGAAAATTATTTATTAAATATTAAAAAAAACTAATAATGACACTTAAAGTTATAAACATCTGAAACATTATATTATGAAAATAAACATAATAAAAATATTTTCTCAAAAAAGCATAAAAATTATATTATTCTACTAAAAACGAACTAAATTTAATTAAAATTAACTTTTCTGGCTTTAGTTTGCGAAATATCCTTAAGAATATTGTCAATATTAATATTCATCATTTGATCAAATTCTATGCTCAACATAGTCAGATTAACACTGCTGTAACACGCAGTAGGTAGCAACTAATTATTTCTTTTTGAATTTGAAAACACTACCCTGATACCGGCTAGACAAAACAAAAAATATTTATTACCTGCAGGTGATGCGGTGGCGACTGGCGGCGCCTTTCATTCCCCAATAAAAAACAGCGCTTGGGCTTGCTTATCTTGTGTCGGACCGGCGTGGCGACGACGCCTTTCTTTGTCAATAATATAATACCGCCCGTCTGTTCACGCTCGGTAAGGCACAATACATCATAAGCAAATAAACTGATTGATATATTATGCACTTCATTTATACTGGATAATAAATAATTTTACACATTTTATTGTGCTCTAGTTTATTATTTATATTTTTTTATATTAGACACTTTCAGTTCTTGCCAGTTTTTTATTAACTATCTCTTGATTTGGCGCTCCTAGATAATGGCGCCCCGTGCGGGCGCTCGGTTCGCACGGGCCTTCCGCCGGCTCTGCGCAACATCATATTATTTATGCTATTTATTCATATTATTTATTCAGCAAGGATCTTACTTTTGTAACGAGTGGGGAATGCTGATCCGAACGGGTGTGAACCTCATCATGAGCGAAAAAGGCATTTTATGCATGTGTATCGTAGACTAGTTTTTCAATAAAAAAATATAAAAAAAAGGAACACAAACCAATATTCACATTAACGTACAAGAAGAATTCTTCTCACTGTTATATCACTTTTCATTACGACTACAACCAATGCATCTTTATGCACGCAGATTAATAAAAACAACGAAAGTTGTAGACTAACAGTTTTTTATAAATTAGAAGCAGATACAAAAGAGTCTTCAGTGAATATTATAACTAATATCTCTTAACTGAATTCCTAACTTTGTTAAAAAAGTACTGTGAAACTATTTAACCGAAATTATACCAACAGTGATATGTATTTGCTACTAAAAATCTACTACAAGAAATTCAAATAGTGAAAATATTTACACACACTACAAAATAACAGTAGCCACTACATTTTGACGTCCTAACGTTTTGATTCGTTTCGTGTGTTTGTAGGGTACGACATTAGGATAAAGGTTAATTTAGTGGCGTGTATGCATTCAGTGCTGTTAAATCAATATCAAAGCAGAAATGCCTATGCCCTATTTTGCTGGATGATTTTCATGGTCTCTGAAGCTTTCGAAGATCATTTACAATCGGCGTAAAAACTTTATCAACAGGTGCTTCCTGTCATAAATGACATAAGACACAATAATTCTTTATACCGGAACTGCGCAGTAGACGGTCTTTCTTTCTGCACTCTTCTAATTCTTGTGTGTACCATGATTGGCGTATCAATTTTAATTCAAACTAACAGTATGAAGGAGGCCATGATACTTGGTTAGGTTGATTTTTTAGATTACACAATGTCTCCAGATTCTACACTCGTTTGGCCAATAATCCGTATGGTCTATCTTGCTTCGATTATTACAAAATTAGCTTCAGAGAGAAGTTAGCTGTACCTACAGTTTGCATATTCTGGAGGTTGGTTATTGAAATTAGCATTAATAGAATTAAATGAAATATTACAATATAAAATTGGGAAGACAATGCTCTTTGTGAACTTTTATCGTATAGGTATGGAAAAGTAAAAAAGGGAAGGAAATTTTGTTATATTCTTTCCAAATTACCTTATATTCTCTGAATTTGGATCAAAAGAGACTGGAAGAAGAGGTTCTTTCTGTTTTGTCAGATAGTTCTCTCTTACCCATTCCAAATGAGATTTGGCAGGTATGATTATTTGCGATATATATGTGGGCACATACAGCAATCTTGTATCTGACTGAAGAATCTTCAATTGCAGCATGTTGTCCATAAATGCAATCCAATTATCATTCCACGTTATCAAGCCAACGTTATTTTCTGGATTGAACTCTTTTATGCCTCTGAAGTCTCCCCTGTAATTTTAATTATAATTAACATAATCAATCAATCAACATAACATATGCTCATTGAAACGAGCACAATACCATTATTTTATAACTTTAGTTCCTCTTTCAATGACATGATTTACTATATTCGCAAGGTGGTAACGATTCGTGTCCTAATGGTTACCGCCCTGCCATTAATTAAGCTTATTGTGCACCCCAAGTCGCAGGTGCTAAGCAGAGTCCCATCTTAGCGAACAATGAGATTCTTCGGACTATACCCTCATGCAGTGCCTCCTGGTTTGTATCTAAGAAGGTATCTAAATAAGAGGCTCTTCTTCTTCATAGAGCAGGAGAGTCGAAGATAACATGCTTTGCAGTTTCTTCATCCTCCCCGCACATCCAGAATTTTGGGTTTGTTACACCCATTGAATGAAAAGTAAAGGAAGGAGCAATAAACACAAGTTTGGTTGATCAGGATGGTTGTTGCATATGGCGGACGGCAATATCCGTTTTACCATAGGCGTGCTATATAAAATTATTTTGTAGCAAATAAAAAAATTAGATACTACATATAGGGACATCCAAAAAAAAACTAATTAGAGTAGGCGTTGAAATTTTGATGGTTATGTAGATACTGAGTAAGAATGACATTTTAAATGTATAGTGTTACAACAGTTAACTTACTATTTTCATTTTTATGTTACGCCTATGTCTTAACCTTGTCATTCATCAAAATATGAAATGTTTATTTTGCATCTTTTATATTATTTAAAATTAATATAAATTAAAGTATAAAAGAAAACAACTTACCTATGAAAAGTGATGCCTAAAGATTTATTTTTAGGGGTATTGGAGCAACCGCAGGCTGCACAACTAACCATTTTGTTTGTAGTCTAATTACTAATGTTTCAACACTTAAAACACTATTCTAATTAATCCTAATAAACACTTATTTAAATACAAAACAAAAATACAAGAAAAAATAATGAAAAACACTATAAAATTATTATAAAACTTCCAAAAGCAAAAACGTACTCTCCAACCAATGCAACAACAAAATAAAATCAGTCATACTTGGTTGTTAAAGATGGCTACTTCCGTCTTGCTTTCTCTCTATGAGTGTAGATAGTAGCTATACTTCCTTTACTTTTTATTCAAGGGTTACACCAATCCCCAATTTCGCTAAGTGTTCATTGATTTACCATTGGCCAGTCAAGAATCCTACCACTTCCCGCAGTTTATTTCTGCCCAATTTAAGAGCATCTGCTGCATTGGAACTCGAAGGTTCCTTGAGAATACTTTTAGATTGAACATGCCCTCCAACCCTGTTTCAGCACTTTTGGTGCTCACTCAACAACCAGTTGGAGACAGTTTTTCGTGCGACGCTATAGGAAACGCCACGTGCTGGTTCTGGTCCCATGATGGAGAGTTTAGCTCATTTCTTGGCACCTTTATCAGCTGTCTCATTTTCAGCTACACATGCGCAACTTGGCATCCAAGTGAGGATTACCTCATTGGCTTTTACAAAGGGTTTCAAGGTATTATGACAGTCCCACACCGTATTCGAAGTATATATAGCTGTGGTTTGCTAGGGCCATAATAGCTGCTGGCCGTCCATTGGACAAGTGACATGTTGGTTTTTTAAAATTATTTTGAAGCTATAGGATCTCATAATTACGAAAAATATATTAAACGATGAAATAAAATAATTTAATTTGTTTAAAACTTCATTATATTTGAACAAATGTTCAATTTAAACTTGAGACGCGTTTCGCTAACACAGTAGCTTTATCAAACTAGTGAAGGTATGATGATTTTTATTAATTTATACAGTGCATAAATACGGAAATCTATGAATATTACCAAAAGTATTGAACAATTTTACCTGGGATTCATTCACTACAATCATTCCTAAACTATCTTCTAGGTAAATAGGCTTAATAAGAAAGAATTGTTGATATATAATTGGTCCTTAAGTAGAATATTTATCTCAAGAGCTTCTAAAAGATTTATTTCAAAGGATTTAGGTTCTACATGTTAAATTTCAAAATGTGGGTGTACAGTAAGGTGTTGTTGATTTTTGTAATTTTCAATATTCATTTGATTGTAAAGATTAATTTTTTGAATTCAGTAAGAAACTATAACCTATGGAAGATTTTGTAGAAGCGGTAAGATTGGAACTAGCTTCAATTTATGAAGTACAATTCATTAATTTATTCTAATGGATAGTAAGTAAATTTTTCCATATTTAAAGAAATAACTCAGCTTCTTGCTCACCTTTGTGATGAGTTCCCTGAATCAACATTTCTTAGAAAGCCGAAAAATGTCAGTAATCAATATGATCCTTCAGGGAAATGCGAGAGAAATTTTTATCTGTGGCAGAAATATTAATAGTTTGAAGAAGAAGCCAATCGGATCAAGCCAAAAGGAAGCACTAGAAGCAAACCACAAACTGCTGATCGAAGAAGAAGAAGAATTATCTCTCCCATTGAGAGAAATAAAGAAGATATTAGGTGCAGAGAAGAAAAAAGAAGAAGCGGCAACCCCAATTAAGCCACCGAAGACGACATAGCCGAGATAGAAAAGGCCAGTCATCATCAAGAAGACCAACGATTTCCCAAAGATTAGGAAATAATCCCAAGTCGGAGATATCCATGTGAGATACTCATATAACGGACGAGTGGGAGTCAGGAATATCCTGGAGATGATAGAGGAACACCGCAAGTTAACAAGATACCTCGAAAGGTTCAACGTCCAAGGTGTAAACTGGTCCTCTTTCACGGACCCAGAAGAGAAGACAGCGAATACCATAATCAAGGGACTCTCCCCAGACAAGGCGACCAATGACATCAACGAGGGAGCACCAGGATCATGTAAGAGGTACCCAGGAAGGCAAGTGGAAATACGCAAAGTTACAACTACCACCGCTGACAGTCAACCTTCCACATGGGCACAATATGTGTCAGATGCGGAGGTAAACACCGACCCGGACAATGCAAACGACTCAAGGAGAGTCCCTACTTGTGCCAACTGCGACTTGACCTAAGGAGAAGACGACTATCCCAAATACGACAGCACCAAAGACGACTGCCACTCTGAAGACAGCCAGAGTCCCGCCAACCGCCACCAGTACAACAGGGATTAGCTACGCCAGAGCAGCTAAGAGGACATAATTCCCACAGCAACAGCCCGATGTGTTCGAAGCAATGAAGCTGTTATCATCGCATATGCAGCAGAAAATCATCCTGATGAACGGCTAATGGATCTACACCAACTTAAGATATTAACCTGGAACAGCGGAGCACTACGAACCAACATCAGCCTGATAAGAGCTATACTCGAAGAAGGAGACCTGGACCTATTCGCCCTACAAGAACGAAGCTACCCGAGGTAGACTACGAAATCAGATGGCCAGACTATAAGATCTACAAAGACGACAACAACTGCAGAAGCAGAAGAACAGTTATCCTGGACTGGACTCAACTACCACAGAGTAACCACACCAAACCTCCTAACGATGAGAGTAACCATCCTCACAGTCCAAACAATGTTCAGCATGGTACGGTTAGTATCAGCCTACAAAATACCAAGAGACGACCTCCACGACAAAGATGGTCGTTCTCCTCCCAATTGGCAGCCCATCAGTCATGTTAGGAGACTCCGACAACGCCAAAACCCGAGCATAGAACAGCAGAACCATCAACCAAGTGGCAAAACAGCTGACAGACATCACAGACAGAAGACCATAGAGTCCTATGGACCAGACTACACACTTCCAAAGCGGAGAAGCAGACTTACTGGACATCACAATGGGAAAGGACATCACCACCGCTTAAGAAGAAACCAACCATGAGCACTGCTAGCCATAGTTAGACTGCCGCCAATAGACCTACTGGTAGAAGAAATAATGCTTATAGAACAGGGAGAAACCAAAAGAGAAGCTCACAGATTAATCCTGGACAAATAGCAAGAAAGGTGGAGAATGGAGGAAGGTAAAGGTGAGTGGACAAAAAAAGTATACCAGACTTGAACGTGCTAAACGGAGAGGTTGTGACGAAGATGGGACAACACTGACTTTGGGACTGGGGCAACCGACTAGTCGAACTGGTCCCGAACATACCTGGACTATGAAAGCTCGCCAAGATCCTGCCCACACGGACGAGGATCAATAAAAGCCTTAAGAAGAACCAAGGAGATCCAATTCACCCTGAATGAGGACCAAAGCAAAAACATGGACGAGTTGAAGAAGAAGTCCGAAACCGAGAAGAAGACGAGAACGGAAACTTAGGCTACAACATCTCTGAATAAGTAGCTTACATCATCCGAAACAGGATAACCAAGAAGATACAAGAGAAAGATGGCATCACCTACAACGCCCAGAAGCTGCCTCCAAGATGACAAGTAATATTCCCAGCGGCGATCATCAATATGGAATCCTGAGGACCAATCAGTTTCCAGACAAATGGAAAGAAGCAGAAAGAATCATGCCGTGAAAAGGGAAAAACAGAACTACAGGCCCATTCATCTTATACTGAAGAATGTGCTCGAAGAAATAGAGACCATTGGGATCCTGCCCGAACAACAGTTAGGATTCAGGAAGTAACGAATACCAATTCCTGAAGATAGTATAATACGCCATCCAAGGATTCAACAGAAACCAATCCACGGGAGCCATTTTATTTCATGTCATCAAACCTTTCGACCGTGCCTTGCACGAAGGCCTGATAATCAAGATGAGAGAAGCCGAATATTCCAATTCCCTCACGAAGCTGAACATATGATTCTGGATCAAGCTGAAGAGGATCAACTTCGAGATAGTGAGGATGTAAGCAGGAGTACCACAATGAGCCGTTCTCCACCCGGAGCTCTACAACATCTACAGCGTGCACATATCCTAGATGGACAACGCCATGACGGCGCTATATGTGGACGATATTGCCCTCGTAACCAGGAGCATCCAACCGATGATGGTACGAGGACTTCAGGAAGCCATGGACCGAATCAACGATTGGTATACAACTTGGAAGATCAGCATAATGCAGACTACGTGGACATAGCGGGAGAATAAGTTAGATGGACCACCAATGCCAGGTACCAGGGAGTCATCTTGGTCCAAAAACTGCCATTCAAGAACTACGTCCACTACCTAGTGGCCAATACCTGAAAAGCAAGAGGGCAATATGGATGACTAATCGGAAGGAGATATAAGCTGGAACTGAATACCAAGTCACACCTAATCAGCACCATCCTCATCCCCATCACGATATACGCATCTACAGATTGGGGATACACTGTCAAGAGTCATCGCAAGGCGTTACAAGCACAACAGAACATCCACCTGAGGCAAACAGTGAACACCCCTCGATACATCAGGATCCAGCCGATATACCGAGAGTTGGACCAGAAGAAGATTCAAGGCATCCTGGTCGACACCACCAGGAGAAGATTCAAAAAGCTGAGGACCCTCCCCAACAGCTGACGGACAGCACTAGAGAGGAATTAGCTAGGCCTCCATGGCCGAGAAAGTAGCTAAATCACGACTAGCAGTAAAGACACCGAGAAGAACAAGAATAAAGAACGAAGGGGGACCACCTATGAGAGGGCCTGCTGATACCTAGAAAGATGAGCAAGATCTGTAGTAGGGACAGCTTAAGTGTATCCACTCTTTAAGGTTGTTTTTAGTATTATTAAATCGGTTAATAATTTTTCCTTTCTAGAGGCTGCAAAATAACACACCAACGAGAGTGTCGAAACAGAATGAAGGAAAATGAGTAAAGTGCATGACACTACCCTGAAGACTGAACACTTCCCTGGAACCCAGGGACCCAGTGTAGTGAAAAGGTAGAGTAAACAACAATTAAGATAGACGGCCCGATCTGATGTTATAGGAAGGGGTGGGGGTAGAGGTGATATAAGTTCTTCCCGGAATGAATGCACCGTTCTTTGATGGACGCATTCGGGAAGGGACGTGTTTAGTCGAATGTGTGTGTCTTGTAATGTCTATTCGAACCTCTAGATTTTCATGATTTTTATATTAATGTTTTGTTCTTTACTGATATTTATTCAATTAATTTGAGTGGAATTAAATGAATCTCCAATTACTTACGAATAATTGTATCCTCTTAGACGAAATTCTTTATAAACATCCCTCGTTGATAAACTATATGCATTGGAAGGAATATCAGTAAGTCCACTGGCAGGTTCACAGTCAACATCTTTTGAAAATATTTTACCTGTAACCACTTGAGAACCACCTTCAACAATTTCAAAATTACCGGAAAATCTGTTGATTATAATTTCGAATCTGGCATATCCTTTAAGGGAGAGTGTTGTAGCCCTCAAAAATTTGACATCTTCGAATTCTATGTGTTGGACTGTCATTGGTACGTCTTCAATGCATGCTAAAGTTTCCCACGCAAGATATAAGTAGCCCGTAGCGGGAAATAAGATTCTTCCTAAAACATAAATGAGAAATTTTGTTATTTACGGATTACTTGAACATTGATTGCAATATATTTTAATCCTCCGAAAGATTCGAAGCAACTACATATTAATTAGTACCATAATGCAGTAATCGGAGAAATTCATAAAAATAAACAGATAAGGACTTCCTACGAGGAGAATGAATAGAAAGTAACTTAGGAACTATACCATATTATAGAAATTAAAACTGCCTACAATGCTGTTGGGTGGACTGAGTAGCTTGACAGTAGTGTAGCCGGTCCCAACCCCGGATAAAAGAGGAGGGTTCGGGGGTGAGGTTAGCAACCTGCCTCTGGTAAAAGAGAAACATGCTGATAGAACCGATCATAAAGCCTCTGATATCGGATGGAAACACCAAAAGACGAACTCAGCAAGAAATTGTATTACGAGAAAGGATACGAAACTAAGAGTTGCATGCTGGAACATGAGGTCCTGGACTAAACGAGACCAAGAGATACTAACAGAAATGAATTCCCACAAAATCGAGATATGTGCCCTATCGGAAACCAGGAAGAAGGGGAAAGGAACATTGAAATACCAGAACTATCTACTTATATATAGCGGAATGGACGAAGGAGACTATGCAAGCTCAAGCTTCGGACTCCTGTTGCATGAAACATTTGAGAATGATATAGAGGATATCGAATATATCAATCACAGAATCTTGAAGATATCCTTGAAACTAGCAAACGTTAAACTTCATATTATATCTGTCTATGCCCCAGACATAAGCAAATCGGAAAATGAAACGGAAGATTCCTATAACACGCTACAAGATGTATTGGACAAGCTACAAGAGAACGATGAAGTCATGATCCTTGGAGACCTTAATGCAAGAATTGGAAATATTATCATAGACAATATCTAACAACGATTTAACGAAGAAACAATAAATAGGAATGGAGAGCACCTTATTGACTTCTGAGCTCAAAATATTTTAAGAATAAACAACACGTTTTTCCCCATAAACCCTAACACAACTACACTTGGCAAAATACACAGTGACAACGATCAACGATCGATTACATAATAACTAATAGAGATATCTTACCTAAGCAAATACTTGATGTAAGAGCTTAAACATCGCCCAATGTAGAGTCCGATCACAATTGATACTGGGATAATTCTTAATTAACATTCCATTAAACAAGACAAAACCACCCAAATACATGGAAAAGATAAACATAGAGTTACTAGAGGACCAGACCACAAAATGGCTATGTCAGAAAAGGTGAAAAGAAAGGTTTGAGACGCACCCAGTAACAGACGAGGAAAATTAACGTAAACTCAATAAAAAGATAGAAATCGTGGTTCACTGAAGAAATTAGAGATCTAGCATTTGGAAAAAGACAAGCATATCTGCAATATTGCAGTAACAAGACAGCCGACAGCTATCAACAATACAAAAACATAAGAAACGATGTAAACTCCAAGATAAGAATCCTGAGAAGAGACTATTGGAAAAATAGCATCGCAATACCGATATATAAAAAAGGAAACAAGAATAACTGTAGCAGTTATCGAACCATTACCTTGCTAAACACAACACTCAAGCTATTAACGAAATTACTCGCCAATGATCGATAAAGTATATACGATATCAGAAGAGCAACAGGGCTTCCGACAAAACAGATCAACAATCCTCGTAGATGCCATTTTCATAGTCAGAAAATAGTGGAGAAAGCAATTGAATATAATAATCCTGTATATACGTCATTTAAATACCTGACCAAGACCTTTGACCGTGTCAAATTAGAAGATCTGCTAAAATACTAAAAGCAGGAAACCAATTGAAGACGTGAACACAAACAACAAAACTAAAATTAAGGTCGAGAATTAATTAACATCGGAAGTAAATATTACATCAGGAATTTGACAGGGAGATAGTTTGAACCCATTACTATTCAATCTAGTATTGGATAAAATGATAGAAGAAGTAAAAAACGTGGGACACGGATACGGGCTTGGAGGAAAACAAATAAAAATTTTGTGCTACGCAGACGATGCAATTCTGATATCAGACAATGAGGACTGACAACCTACAACGTATGATAAATGCCTTCAGAACATTGGCGAAAAAATATAACATGCAAATATCAACCACTAAGATCAAAACTATGGTAACGGTAAGAGATCCCAGACGATGCAAAATTGTAATTGACGATGAAATAATAGAGCAGGTTACAAGGTTCGAATACCTGGGTATAGAAATATCCAGCTACGGAGAGTTAAAACAAAGTGTACGAAAACAAGCAAATAAGGCATCTTACATATCAGGTTGTCTGAGGGATGTTATATGGAAAAACAAAGACATGAGACTGGATGGGAAAGTTCGTATATATAAAGCATGACCAATATTGACATATGCAATAGAAACGAGAGCCGATGCAGCGGAAACAAAAAGAATAGGCAGAACAACAGAAATGAAAACTTCAAGATCAGTCGCTGGCAAAGCATTCAAAGATAAAATTCCAAACAATCAGATAAGAGAACTATGCAAGGTACAAGATGTTGTACGATAGGGAAGACAGAGAAGACGGAAGTGGAATCAGCATGTTACACGAATGAGCGCAGATAGGATAGCTCGAACAGCAAGAGATCTGAAACCATATAGCACCAGATCACCAGTAAGGTCCTTTAAAAGATGGCGAGACAGCTGGCAATGGACATCCCAAATAAGATTGCAGCACTAATCGGTATGGAACAGGCCCAAGAGCCAATATATATATATATATATATATATATATATACATATATATATATATATATATATATATATATATATATATATATGAAGAAGAAGAAGATGGTTCATTAGTTGAAGTCATTGAAAATCTGGACGGATTATTTCAAGCAGAAAATACAGTAATCAAAAACATTAAGAGCTTAAGAGAATAAAATGAAATGAAAGAAAGAAAGCCAAAATTATCCAAATTGATTGTGAAGATTTCGAACGAAGAGTGTTAATGCACAAAACTGTGGTAATTATAGAGATGTACTTCTTATTGCATAATAATTACACAATTCACTGATCACGATTCTAGGCTCTAAACAAAACCACTTACGATAAAACTCAATGAATAAAAGAATATAATTTTGAGCAAGCTGAGCCCCAGTGAGGGGTGATATTAAGTTGTGACTGTGGAAAAGTTCCAATTGGCAAAAGACTAGTGGAAGGCTGCAGACCAGGGGTAGAATTATCAAAAGTAATAAAATCAGAACATTACTCCAAAGCTCAGTTCGGCTCTGACAATCGACAGAGTAAGACGTGTTTATATAGTCAAGTACGATAAAATCTTAATTTGCGTAGTTTTTTAAAAAAAGAAACCTAAATATGGGTGTAATGAGTGGTCATCAGGAGGGTGATCCACCTGATCCGGGTAAAAACGGGTTCACAGGTTTTGAAAAACGGGATCAATCGGCTATGGAATGTGATTTGGTTGGCGCTTCAGGTTCTGAGAGTCAGTCCGGTAATGTAGATAAAAATAAAATTCAAATAAATAATAGGCGTGTAAGTGAAATTACTATGAAAGCGTTTTTCAGTCAGTTACAGCAAAATAAAATTAATGTCGGAAATGATATTAATAAAACAAACGAAACCAGTCCAGTAGAAAACATTGTAATTAACGACAATAAGGATAAAAACGAATCACCGACAAACAATCCGATACAAAAAGAAAGCATAATAATAGAAAATATAAATATGAAATAGAGAATAAATTCAATAAAAATTGGGGACTTGATATTAAAAAATTGGCCGGAATTGGATAATAAAATCAAAACTATAGATTAAGCAGGTAGATATAGGGTAAAGGCTAATTGTCTAATAGAAAATTCTCCAGCTGTTTTTAAAAGTAGTCAGTTGGAAGTGTATATTCCGAAATATTTGGTATACCGTCATGGTATTTTGAGAAATATAGAAATTGAACATGATGAGAACTATTTAAAAAGCAGAATTCAACCTCACGATTTCCACTGCAGATTTTCAGTGATTAGCGTAACGCGATTAAAAAGAAAAATAAATGAAAATTATTCCGTAAAATATGTTCCTACCAAAAGTGTCATTCTAAATTTTAGATCTCAAACATTACCCAAATATGTTGTGTTGAATAAAGTTATCACTCACGTGGAGACTTATAAGCAGAGGGTTATATTATGTTATAATTGTTACCGCTTCGGACATCCGGGGATGCCGTAGTAAACCAAGATGTTGCAAATGTCACCAAGAACACAAATCCGATACTTGTCAAATCCATTTGAAAGATTGTTTACAATGCGGAGGTAATCATTTGGTGACCGAATACGACAAATGCCCTGAATATGATAGACAAAAAAGAATAAAAGAAGTTATGTCTGAGAAAAATATAAGCTATAGTGACGGAATAAAGTTGTTCCCAAAAAACACATACGCAAGTGTGGTTAAGAGTAATAATGGTACTAATTCTCTAGTTAATACAAATAACTCTCAGAATGTCGTTAGCCTTGCTAACTCTTTTAATGCATTAACAAATCTTACTTACATCCCAGAAAACTTCACTAAAAACTCCCAATCTATATCAAAACAAAATAAATATACTATCCATAAAACTCCGGCTAGACGGGTTAGACCTTCATCAACCAATCCTTCATTAACAGAACGAAATGAAATAATTAAATCCATAAATCATGAATTAAGTGGGGAAATATTAAGTCAGAGCTCATATAAAAAAATATGGCAGGGAACAGAACTGAATTTGATGAAGACATTGTAGATTCTCTAGTACAGTATGTACAATAAGGTCTTTAAACAACAATCATTTTCAATTTCAAAAATCAGATTTAATAAATATTGTTAAGGATAGGCTACGCTGTGAATTAGAGGTAAATTCGGGGAGTTAAATATCAACATACTACAGTGGAACTGCAGATCTGCGGTTGCAAATAAAAATAATCTAGAATATTTTTTACAGGATAACAAAATTAGTATAGGTTTATCATATGAAACTTGGTTTAAAAAAATATCTATTACAACTTTACAGGGTATAATTATCTAAGAGTTGATAGAGATGACGGCAAGGGGGGAATAGCAGTAATAATAAATTCAAATATATCTTATAAGGATGTCCCACTTCCTTACACAGAGAAAACTCAAGTTAAGTGTGTGTGCGTGGGTTATGGTCATATAGAAAATGTATATACTGTATCTCTCTATATTAAACCTGTATCTAGAATAAGTGAGAATGAATCTGTACATTTTTTTAATTCCATTCCAAAGCCTTGTCTAATTGGTGGAGATTTCAATGCACATCACCCAGTTTGGGGCTCAGAAGCAGAAGATACAGATGGGAGGAACTTATTGCAGGCAATCAATTCTTCAAGCTTAATTTTTTGAAATAATGGAGAAGCTACTTTGGTTACTAGACCCGAACGAAGAAAAAGTGCCATAGATATTACCCTATGTTCCCAAAACATAAGTCACCTTTTTGACTGGACAGTAGTTCAAGACCCCATGGGATCCAACCATTTGCCAATCCTATTAAGAAGCAATGCACAAGGAAAAACAATTGAAAATAAAGCAAATAGAATCTGGAATGTGAGAAGAGCAGACTGGTCTGCCTATAGTAGTTATATCGACAACAAATCAAAATATATGCAAAGAGATAGCTACAGATAGCTACGATCAATTCATTTCCGACATTAACGAATCAGCAAATATAACAATTCTAAAATTAAACCATTCAGGCCTGCATAACCCAAAAAAAATGTAAGCCCTGGTGGAACGAAAATTGCCAGAAAGCTATTACAGAGCGTAAATAGTACTTCCGAAAATACAAAGAAAATCCCAACATAGAAAATCTTAGACATCTACAAAAACAAGATGCATTATTCAAACTAACTACCAATCAAGCAAAAAGAAAAAGCTGGAGAGATTACTGTACTAGTTTAAATAAAAACACACCCCTTAAATTAGTCTGGTCTAAACTAAATACATATAAAAACAGAAAACAATCACAAACACAAATCCTTCGGAACGGGGAGAATGGACAGAACAATTCCATAAAAATGCATCCCCCGACTGGGTTAATGAAGAGCCAATGGAATTACACCCAAATATGGAGAATAGAATTATTTCTTGAATAACATATTCACTCTTCCTGAATTGGACAGGGCATTAAAGAAAAAATCTAATACTTTAGCAGGTATGGATAATATTCACTACCCATGCGCTACAAACTCCCAATTAATGCAAAAAATCGTGTGTTAAACATCTTCAACAATATATATTCAAATGAAGTAGCAATACCAGAACAATGGAAAAGATATGTAATAGTCCCAATCCTTAAACCTGGCAAACCCAAAGAATCTCCTGAAAGCTACCGACCTATCTCATTGAGCTCATGCGTCATGAAGACCTTTGAAAGAATTTTGAAAAATAGACTGGTGCACTGGATTGAGAGGAACAAAGTATTTCCTAAAGAACAATATGGCTTCATACGCGGTCGCGGTCGATCTACTTAAAAAGCCACAGCTCTTGTCACATCCGAAATTCAAGCTGTATTTTCCCGTAACAGTTCAGTTTCTGCTCTATTCTAGGATTTGAAGGGAGCTTATGACACAGTTAATTTAAAAATCCTTGTAACCAAAACGAAAACATTAGGTATTCCCGAAAATCTAATAGAAAAAATATTAAACCTTTACAATGACAGAGAAATAACTGTGCAATTAAATAGTGAAAAGAGCAATGTAAGAATATCCTCAACGGGACTTCCACAAGGGAGCATATTAAGCCCAAATCTTCGGACCAAAGTTTAGAGGTCTACAATATGCCGATGATTTTTGTGTCTTGGACAACGAGAAAACAATAGAACGAACAATACAAAGGTTTGAACAAGGATGTCACAAGACAAAACCATATTCTGCACATTTACCCGAAAACGTTATCAGCCAGAAAATAATATTGCACTAGGGCCTTTGAACATTCCTTATAAGACATCGGTTAAGTATCTGGGCATAACTTTAGACCAAAAACTATCATGGAATAACCATATTAGTGGTTTGACAGGAAGATGTGGAAATAGCATAAATATTATTAGAGTCTTCTGCAATACAAAATGGGGAGCAGATCCAAATATTGCTTTAATCTTTTATAGAGCTCTAATACGTTCAATCTTGGACTATGGTTCGTTTCTCTACGAAAACTCAACAATGAATAAATTGGGAAAAGTGTAATTAATTGAAAACAAATGTCTACGTTTATGCCTGGGAGTCTTAAAGAGTACACCACTAAATGTCTTAGAAGTCGAAGCTGCGGAGCCTCCTTTGCACTTACGAAGAAAATATTTGAGTGATGTGATGGTATCCAAACTTATAGCCCAAAATAGACATGAACAGTTGCACGAACTATCCTCACTATTAAATGTTCCCTATTGGAGAAAGAAAAAGCAATCCCTCCTCACAACAAGTTATCGGTTCCTAAGGAAATTTGAAGAAAATATTTATAAAAGTGATGTTCTCCCTTGTTACAATGTGGACTACACATTATTAGAAATCAATGTGCCAACATGTTACCTTCATACAGTTACGCCAAATATTCCTGCTAAAAATACTTATATCATCAATACCTATAACCCATAACCCATAACCCATAACCCATAACAAATGGCCAAATGCAGATTACGTATACACAGATAGATCAAATAATGCAAAAGCCACCGGATGTGCTTTTTTCCATCCAAACGATAATGTTTCCAAATTAGTAAAACTCCCAAACCAGATGTCTATCTATTCAGCAAAACTAACATCAATATTAGAAGCATTAAAATACATAAATAATCATGAGAAAACTAATTTCGTAATTATAACTGACAGCAAAAGTTCTATAGATTCTATGAAAAATTTAAAATGGATATCTAATCTTTCACCAATCCTTATTCGAATATTAGAAATCGTCAGAACACTGAAAGAACAGGAGAAAAATTTCAGTTTGGTATGGATTAAAGGCCATCATGGAATAAAAAACAATGAAAAAGTAGATCAATTAGCCAAACTAGCAACAACAGATGGAGAAACATCAAGTGAAAATAAAATACCATTTACGGATTTACGTCCTTTAATGAAACCGAATCAAATGGAAGAATGGAGAGAATTGTTTATAAATGAACATAAAAGTTTGCGTTTTAGAAATATACAACCAAAAATTTTTAGAATCACCTGGTTTCCCAATACTCCTAATCGGCAGTTTATAAAAACATATGGACGATATTCAGAACATTTATATAAAGTTGGATTGGCAGATTAAACAGATTGCTCATGTGGGGAACTTGGAACATTGCAACACATAATTTTGGGTGGCCAAAACTTCCATCGAGAGATTGACGAATTCCTACACCAACTGCGACAAAATGTGATAGACCTACCCACCAATTTAGACAGTATTTTGAGTACAAGGAATGATAATGTATATTATGTAGTTTACCAACATTTGAAAAAATGAAAATAGATACATGAAAAAATATAAAAAAAGAGAAAAAAAATAAATAATAATAAAAAAATAACAATAAAAAATAATAAAAAAAAATAAAAAAACATATAAAAAAAAAATAAAAAAAAGGAAAAAAAGGAGAAAAAATATGTTATCCCACCCTATAACGTATTAACTTAGTTATATTATAAGAATTGGTTGTTTACTTAAAGAAAAACATATGCATGTATAAAAAAATATGTATATATATATATAAAAAATATATTATACTGTATTAGATATAGTACTAACAAAAAATATAGCGCTGGTCAATTAGTCCATGACTAACGCCAATAACTGAAACACACACAACTCCAAAGCTGCAAAAGTGAGGGTATGTCACCAACTGTGATGAATAGATGCGAAATAAATATACAGTGCTTCTCGAAAGTCCCCTCCCCGCCTCTTTTATTTTGAACAGTGAAGCTTAGACTGACGAAATTTGGAGTGTGCAAATGAACTATAGTCAGCTTCTCTACTAGTGGTAACAGTTGACGTAATAGGCATCGGTAACATCATCAGGCGATTGAAACCAATAATATTAAATTAGACCTTATGGCAAGTGGCACCTCGTTCGAAAAGTATTCAGAATACCTATTCAATCATACTAATTTTTTGTTTGGTTTTACGACGTTTTTGGTGGATAAAATGAATAAACACTGAAATTTTAGTTTCGCTTTCAATTAATAAATATTTAAGAACAAGTTCTTATAATAATTGTTCAAAATGTGCTCCATCTACTTCCTGGCAGTTAAAGATCCTATTAATAAAACCTTGTCGGACTCGATAAAATGTGTCAGGGGAAATAGCCCTACATTCTTCAACAATTCGTTATTTTCATACGTCAATACTGTCAGGAGCTGTAGCGTAAACTTTAGATTTAAGGTATCCCCATAGAAAAAAGTGAAAAGGTGTTAGGTCCGGTAACCGTGTTGGCCATTCTATTGAACTGCGTCGTCCAATCTATCTACCAGGATATTCTTGATCTAGATAACATCTTATAGCAAAGTAATAGTGTGCAGGAGCACCATCTTGTTGGAACATTATTTCCAAGTTACCAAATTCATGTGGATTATCTTCCAGAATTGGAAGAATCAACGGTTCAATTGCGTTTTCTAACATCTCGAGATATACTTCATCGGTTAAAGTCCAAAAAATGTGGTTTCCCAAAATACCTGCCAAAACATTTACTTTTAATGGGAACTGTGTATGTTTTTCACAAAACATGTGAGGATTTATTTCACTCCAATACCTCACATTTTGAGTATTAACATTTCCATTAAGGAAGAAAGTACTTTCGTCACTAAAACAAATAGTTCTTAAATATTCTGGCTGTTGGAGAATTTTAGTGGGCATATTTTCACAGCCGTCGATCTGGGTCGTCGTCTGAAACTTGATGCACCATTTTTAATTTGAATGGATTACATTTTTTTTGTGTGTCTGTACTATGACTGACGCTACAGGTAGACGCTACTTGGGCTGTGGAAGAAGAAGGAATTACTACAATTTCTGAAATGAAGGTAAAGTGCCCTATTAGTGACCACTTAAGCAAATATTTTCGACATCTCGTTTTGCAAAATATGTACTAAACGGTCTATAGCTTTTTTGCAAACTGTTTCAAATAGATCTAATTTTTTGAAAGTAATCTACACTTCGGATAAATTATATATAAATAAAATGAATAGAATTTAAAAGGCCAAAACTACAAAGAACCAATTTATGACCACTCCCAAAGGTCCCACTACCAATTCCTAACCATATTAGTGTTTTAAATGAAACTTACTGTTTCTAGCTAACTTCACAATATATTGGAGAAAGCACAAAAAGTTATAAAATGTGCTCAACGAGTTTGGCTTGAAGAAGAATGTAAAATTTTTTTTAAAATAAGGAACAACTACATAAAAGTTGTACATTCTGGACTCACGTTACAACTACATCCAGTAGAATTTGAATGTTTAGATTACAAAATCAGAGAACGTGTCAGCACGATGAAGCACAAGAAATTTAAGAAACAAGATCAAAAGCTACAGAACCTTGAACACACACGACATAAAATTCAATACTATAAACATCATAAAACTGTGAGTACTTACATACCAACACAGTTTGAACCACGATTTGAAAGCCTTTCAGACACTAATTTTACAGATAGCGAAATAGAATTTTTGAATAAAGGTTCAAAGTACAGCATACCACCAAAATTTACGAATAATATTGAACAGATAATGGCTACAGAGTCAGAATTAGCTTTAAAATATAATTCAAATCATTTTCATTATGAGAAACTAAAAATTTCCAATTTAATCAAAAATATTGAACGTTTAAAAGTTAAACGTCAAACAAAAAATGACAATACAGTTTTAAATTCAACAAAAAAGAAAGTAGAAGATAATACCCTAACAGTTACAAAATCTGACAAGGGGAACGCCACTGTCATATTGACAACTAATGATTATAATTCGAAGATATATAACTTTATAGAATCTAGCGATGTGAAAGTTCTTAGAGCAGACCCAATAAAAAAGTTTTCTAATGATGTTAGAGATATTGTTAATAATTCAAATTATCTTTTCAGTGATTACAAAAAGAGGTCCATCATAAATAAGAGTTCTCATTCTCCACAGTTATATGGAACCGTTAAATTACATGAAATAACGAAACCAAGTAGATCTGTAGTTTCTTATGTTAATACTCCTAATAATATATTGGTGAAGAAACTTTATAGTTACGGATATACGTCTAAATATTCAATTTGACATTCAATAGAACTAATAAAAAAATTAAAAGCATTCAACTTGCAACATAACTCTTAGCTTATTTCATTTGATGTTACCAAAATGTTCACTAAAATTCCTTCTAAAGAATGTCTAATACTTGTAAGAAAGTTACTAGAAGATAAAAATATTAATCCAGGAATAATATCAGATAGACTTAATTTATTTGATGTATGTATTAATCAGAATTATTTCACTTTTGACAATAAGATATATACTCAAAATGAAGGTTTACCAATGGGAAGCCCTATATCGCCAATTTTGTCAAATATTTTTTTGGACAATTTAGAAAGAAAAATGTTTGAAAGTAATATTTCAAAAAATGTTTTATTTTGGTATAGATATGTAGATGACATATTAGCTTGTTTTATGGGTAGTGAATGACAATTAGATATATTTTTCAACCACATTAATAATTTACACCCAAAAATTGAATTTTCATTAGAAGTTGAAGGAAATAGTTCAATCAATTTTCTTGATTTAAAAATTCAAAGAGTTAATAATGTACTTGATTGTTCGATTTACCCGAAACCAACACACACTGATGTGACTATTCGATATAGTTCCAATCATCCCATGTTACAAAAACTATTGGCATATAATTCATTCAATGACACATAGAACATTTTCGGTTCCTATGAACAAATGTAATTTTGATAGAGAGATTAACACAATTAAACAAGTAGCAACATCCAACGGTTACCCATTACATATGATAAATGAACTAATTAATAAAAAAAGAGGAATAAGTGGCATTACAACTAATATTTCCTAAACAAACTAAAGAAATAAAAACTTATAAAACCATTACATATGCAGGAAATATTTCTAATAATATTTCAACGATAATATCTTCAGCAACAAATACAACGATTTCTTTTAAAACAGGAAGTAACATAAGTACAAAATTGTTAAATGCAAAAAGAAAAATATCACCAATCTAGAAATCTGGTATATATCACCTTAAATGTTCAGAATGTAATGCTGTCTATTTGGGTCAGACCCTTAGAAATTCTGAAATCCGATACAGTGAACACTTACGAGCGTACAGATTAAAACAACCAGATAATTCCCACTACGCCAGACATCTAATTGACACCAATCATTCATTGACACCTAACACAGAACTAGAAGTACTACAAATTTGTGATAAGAAACAAGAACTGGATTCCTTTGAAGAATTGGAAATTAGAAGACACTTAAGAAACCCACAATATGAAGTCCTTGATGAACAGATAAATCTTTTTAAACTGTCTTCTTAAGTGATAATTGTAAAGATAAGCAGATGTAGTTTTCCAGGTTTTCTATATCATTGCACAATTATACTAATCTTAATTGGGAAAAATGATATCCAGGATATCCTCATAGGGCTAATAATATCTAAGCTTTAAGATTTGTAATATCATATTTTCTTTTTCCTATTAACATATATTAAGTCAAGCACAAGGTAGAACACTTCTGGGACTAGCCAAAAATAGTTAAACATCACCTAGGCATCAAATGAAATGTAACTTCTGTCATTCTGACGATGATATTTGGGTTATATCGAAACAGTTGTCAATTTTTTAGAATTTTTAACATTTTTTCAATACATCGTGGAGTTAACTAAAAACAGTAGGTTTCATTCAAAACCCGAATGTGAGTAGATTCCACGAAGTAAGGGTCGAGACAGTTAATTTCATTAATTCCTGAACTAAATAAAAATGTCTATAAATAATAAAAACAGTATTCCATCAAAATAAATATACAATTTTCTATCAAAACTGAATGAACAATATTTTGTGAAAACAAAATGTCTTATTAAAAGAAATAAACAATGTTTATTCGAAGTATTTATTGCACATATGTCAATTATGGTAACACAGTAAATTCCTCGTTTGTTCAAAATCTTTGGTTCATTAATTTTTGTTGTCACCTCATCACTTTCTTACCAAATAGTGTCTGGTGGATTTGGCCGATTCCAGTTTGGCCACATTGCACTAATCTTGTATTATTCCTTTTCTTGTCCTTCCTTTTTGATTTCCCAAATTTTTCCCGGAAAATAATCGGTGTTATAGTACACCACACAGTAGTCCTCAACAGAATATATTGTATCTAATTCCTTTTCTATATTGTTTTTTTGAATCGGAATCATTATCTTTTCATGAGCCCTCTTCCATTATCCTTTTGTCGTTTTTTCTCTCCAGTCTTTGTTTTAATAATGCCTCTTTCGTTTCCTTAATTTTTTCACTTCTTCTCAATTTTTCCTCTTTTCTAATTGTTTTTCCTTCCTCTAGTTTCCATTTAGCAGCTTCTTTTCTCTTATAATACTCCTGCCACTCTGTGGAAGTTGCAACTGAAGGTATTTTGTCCTTGTGTTTTCTCTTTTTATTTTTATTTTTTTCTACATGACTAGGGCATGTAAGAGTTTTTTTTGAAAGTTGTTGACATATATTCAAAAACAGGATTTATATTCTTTTTTATAGGTGTTGTGTAATCTATGTTTTCAATTGGTAACATAGGAGAATTGTTGTTGTTTATTTGCGGACTTTCCTCATCCATTGATGGCAGTCCAACTTTATTTCTATTTTCTACAAATTGATCAGTTTGTACCAGCATCGGTTTTTTGTCTATTTTCTCTGTTATCTTCTGTATTAATAACTGGAGCAGTTTCATCACTGCTTTGTGGTAAGGTGGAAATATTATCTAGTAATTTATTGCCCTTATCTTAATTGAAAGGAGGTACTTTTATTACGATTGGAGTTTCAGCGGTTTCAGTGTCAAGTACATGTTGACATGTTGACAGTGTCAAGTACATGTTGTATATTATCAGATTTGTCGAGATAATTCACAAAATCATGATCGTCAAAAGGAATAACTAAACTATCTCGATCTAAAACAATTCCTTCCATAGACATATTGGTCAAGGACTTCAGTAATAATTTTATCTATACCACTAGTATTCAGTAGCGAATTGTTCGAAATATTTGGTTGTTCTTTGGAATTATGCTCATCGTTTTTAAAATATTTTTCTATATTTTCAATATTGAATAGTAACAATCCGGATGCTCTTAAACCATTTTGAATAATTTGAGCTTTATTTTCTACATCACATAAAGATTTCTCTAGGACACCTGCAAAATCTTCCCTACCAATTTTTGCCCCGTTGTTGTTCATGCGCCAATTTTGAACGGTTTTCTTCCAAGCCATTTTCAGAGGCCTAAAAAATGCAACGTCCAAAGGTTGAATACTATGGGTTGCATTAGGAAATAAAACTACAAGAACAATTTTTTTTCTGATCAAAATTCACTTAATGGTAACGTTAAATGTGAAGAATGACTATCAACGAAAAGAACCACTGGAAAGGGAATTTTGTTTGTCAATAGCCATTGGTGAAAAGTATTAACAATATATCCAAAAAATAATTCTCCTCTCATCCATCCCGAATCACTTCGTCCTAGAGCCCAACCTAAGGGTCCTTTAATGTTTATTTTCACAGGCATACGTTTATAAGGACATACGACCATAGGATGAGGGAAATTTCCCAAAGTATTACACATAATTAGAGTTGTCAAGCATTATTTATCATCGTTGGCGACGAAAGAATATACTGCCTCTTCGCCCTCCTTTGCCAGAGCTCTATTAACTTTGGGGCATAAATAGAGAGCTTATTCATCGCAATTATAAACGCGTGATGGATTACGTAAAACATCTTACAGGTTATTTTCTTTAAAATGCGTGTCTAACTCAAGGTGCCAATCTCTCAATTTTCGTTCAGTTTCCATTGACCTAGATTGTGTAAGATTCTGAGAAATCGTAAAGCTATTTCAGGACGTCGTTTTTCGAAAAGCTTGTGCCATTTTCTAGTGGGCCGATCATTAGAAAAGGAGTTGTCCCTTTTCATGTTCTTGAATAAGAGTTCGATACTATCAGCTAACTACTCTCTTGTTGTCGGAAAACCCCTTTTGCTAATGCATATTAACTATTTTACTAATTGCTTTTCTTCATCTTCAGTTAGAAAAGTGGCTGGCCCAAGTCTTCTCTCCATTGGTAATTTTCCTGCTCTTATATATAAGTGTTGTTTTAGGAATGTTGAATGCTATGCTGGCGTTTCCATAGGACATACCATTTTCTACTGCTAATAATGCTCTATCTAGCATTTCTTTAGTATAAAACGACCCCTTCTTTGAACTAGGAGACATTCTATGAACAAAAACAATTTTAAAACGAACAGCGATTTCACTTTAAGCCTTAAAATTGAAGTCAGTTAAAGGGTTTCTATTCACAATGATGGAATTTTGGTCTACACATTTGGGTATAAACTAGAGACTTGGCAACATTGTGTTCGATTAAAAAACAAATGACGTGGATAACAACATTGTTGTCCGCATGTGTGTGTCCAAAAAATCTAGAATCGGTGTTCTAATAAATACCAAATCAAATCATGATCAGTTTCCTTACCATAAGTTGACCTGTTTAATAGGGGGTTTTCTTTCAAATCATGTTTCTTTTTATTTTAAATTAAAAGTTCGAAGTCAGTTAATGGTTTATAGATTATTGATATGAGTTATTCAGGTATTTGAGAAAAAAATGTAGTTTTTCTTCTAAATTGGGAATAAAATTACTTTACTCATAAATAGATTCAGAACCGAGTGTGACCTACACGAAACCAAATTATGATTATTTCTCTTACCAAAAATGGATCTGAGTATTAGAACATTATTTTAAATCACTTTTATCACTACATTTCCAAATCAAAGTCAGTAGAAGATTACCGAATTTTTAATGAATACTGTTCAATTATAAAAAATAATTCATGTTTGCTCATAAAACTGGGATTAAAATGACTAGATCTATAAAGGACACAGAACCGATGTGTGACCAACATGAGACCAAATTATGATAGGTTCTCTCACCAAAAACTGAGCTAAATACTAGAACATTACATTAAATCACTTTTATTTCGATGTTACACTTCAAAATCAACGTCAAAAAAAGGTTACTGAGTTATTGGATAATACTACTCAATTATAAAAAAAAAATACCGTAATTTTTCTCCTAAGACTGCGAATAAAATGACTTTATTTGTAAACAGACTTAGAACCGACGTGTGACCAACACGAAACTAATTTATGATCAATTTTCATTCCCTAAACTGACCTAAATTGTACAACCTTTACATTTGTACAATTTTAAATAAAACTTGAACATTATTTGGTCTTAGTGGTGCGTAGTCCTTTATTTTAACATGTTGTGGTGGGACTCCAAATTTTTTTAACAGTAACAATGTAAACTCATAAAAAATATCATCTATCAAAACCAATTAGTGACCATCTGGTCAGTATTTGGAACATATTTTAATTTTAGGTGCCAATAATTGACCGAGCTAATATTAGGAAATTAATTCATTATTAACTTTTCCAGCTAATGTAAATCATTAAATATATCCTCCTTAATAGTACAGAATATTAATTTGACAAATATATTCACTTACTTTGTTGTTATTCGCTACTCACCAAAAACACACGTGTTAACTCCACAAGTACTCAAAACAGAATAAATGCAATCCTCTCCTACCACTGAACATTTAGAGTCATTTCGCGGGAAATTCAAATATATGTGAAAAATGTAGGCTGATTAAATGGAAATTAGACATATTAGAAATCAATATAATAACATATCTTATATGATCAGATACATTTTTTTTGTTTTATCCTGTTTTACAAAAAATCGGTTACTTTTTGGTCACTGGTCACTAATTGGTACTTTACCTTATATCAATTTGTTTATCAATACCAATATTTGGTCGACCTGATCGTTTGGCGTCATGAACACTACCTGTTTGTTGAAAATTATGAAAGAGCTGCCTCAAATAAGTCCTCGATATAGGGCGATGGGGTTATATCTCATTAACAATGCGTTCCGCAACATGAAAATTATTTCCACTTTTACCAATTATTAAAAGATAGCTGTTACTTTGTCAGTTAGAGCACGTACCATTTTTTTATGTAAATTCCTAAACGTCTCGTTAAACAATAACTAAACTGAAAATTCAAGATATTATCGCATGTAAAACGTCAATTAAAAAACTTCAACTTTTTTGACAATTAACCATAAGCGGACTTTTCAATCTTTATTAATCAAAAGCGAAACTCAAATTTTAATGTTTATTTATTTTAACCATCAAAAACATCGTAAATCCAAAAAAATTAGTACGATTGAATAGGTATTCCAAATACCTTCCAAACGAGGTGTCCCTTGCCATAATGTCCCATTTAATATTATTGGTTTCAGTTGCCTGGTGACGACACCGATGCCTATTACGTCACCTGTTACCACTAGTAGAGAAGCTTATAATAGTTCATTTTCACGCTCCAAATTTCATCATTCTAAGTATCACCGTTCAAAAGAAAAGAGGGGGGGAGGGGACTTTTAGAGGCACTGTATAGAAAGAGGGTTGAACTCAAGGGAACAATATATATTAATGGAAGACACTTTCTTGCTAATATTCAAAGTGCTGGTATTGAATTTTGCGTATTGGAAAATTGAAAGTATTAAAATTTAATTATATTTATAAAGCGAAAGAGTTTGTTCGAAAGATATCTATAGAGTAAGCACTCATAGAATTCTCCTTGGGTTTATCACCCCCAATTACGTGTACCTATCTAACCAAGGACACACGGCGATTACGCGAAAAAATTCAAAAATTGAATTCTCAAAAGCCAGAAATTTTTACTTACGAAAGTTTAATAAGTGACAAAAACATTAGTGTAAAATCAAAAAGACATACCCAGTTAACGCGCAAACGCTCCCTGAAAAGACGATTAAAAAAATTAAACATAAAAAACTAATTATTATAGCAAAAAAAAGGAAACGAAAAGTTCCACAAAATTTGACTTCATCAAATGTTGAAGACGAACCACGCCCTTCTTCATTTAGTATAGACACTTATGATAAATATTCAGAAGAACTGAAAAGAATCAGGGACAAAAAATTAGAACTAAAATAAAAAAAATACTAACTATCTCAGATTAGTATATATATATAGAAAATAACTCCGAAACAATACAAACTAATACCAATCAAAACCAGCAGAAAATAAACCTCGATAAAAAGTGTCTAGAACTGGTAGACACAGATACTCTAAATAAGTGTCTAGAATACACAAATATTTTAATTTACAATAAAAAGAGTATAGAAAACGATATTAATGACAATAATACCACTCACTAACACAAGTGTATAGGACCAAATAATAAAAAGTGTCTAGAAACAACCGACAAAATGTGTATAGGAGAAGACCAGAAAAAGTGTCTAGAAAACACCCAAAAAAAGTGTATACAAACGGATTCAAATTTCGATCTATCAATTCCAAACTGTCGAGGAAGCAGTACTAATCAGACAAATTCTCCAGAGAGGAAGGATTAAATTTTAAATTCAAATAACAACCCACTTATGGAAGAAGACACAGCAGGTGAACAATCCAGCGACGTGAATTCAGAGAATCAAAACGCAACTAAAAGGCAAATTTCCACGACAATCCAAGCTCAGGTACATTCAATTCCGGGACTTACATGGGCTCAAGAAGTTTTGATCGAAAAAGATGCCACCAACAATGCAGGTGATAAGTTTACACCACAGTATGAAAAATTGATAAAAAAACCTGAACAGATGATAGCGAAAACATTTTATATCACCAGAAAAATAAACGAGGATCTAAATGCCATCACAACAATAACTCAGAGTAGCCAAATAGAAGTGACATCACACCACCGGGTTTTATAAAACCAAAAAAATTTAACAAATTTACTGCATTAATTAAACAAACAACAAAGACTCGCCAACCTACAAGTACAAACAGCACATACGATTCCCTATCAGAATTATCTGAAGACGAAAATCAACCAACAGCACCCTCACAAAAAAAGAGAGAGAAAACCAAATTTCGAAAATTCAATACTGACTCAGATTCATCAGAAGAAGATGTAAACAAACGTCAAAGCAAAAAGTCAAAATCAAAAGACGCAACAACTACAAATAAAAATTCTAATACTACATTTCCACCAATTGTGATAGACGGCAACGTCTCAGCCCATCGAGAAATGGTGAAGAGGCTCAAGATAGCTAATTCAACTATCATATTTACCAAGGACGTGATAGACTTTGCAAATTTGAAACATGCGCTACGTATTGAAAAAATACCTTTTCATACTTATTCACGAAGGGAAGAAAAGAATCACGCCTTCGTTTTGAAGGGGCTAACAGAGGGTATTCAACTTGACGAGATAAGAGAAGAGCTTACATATGTCTATAAACTAACTATAAAAGCCATATTTCGTATGTCAACTAAAGGTAACCCCTATACCTGGTGGTTACTGACTCCAAAGTAAGACTGGACTATCTTAATAAAAATGTAAGAATAATCGAATACACCAGAGGCCAGTGGGAGTTTAGAAAATAGGGAAAACCAATAATACAATGCTACATCTTTCAGTTGCTACTTCGAACTGTGGTGGAGTACCAAAATGCCTTGAATGCGCAGCATCCCATCTCCCCCAGAGTGCCCTAAGGACAGATCAAAACCTGCTAAATGTGCGAATTGTAATAGCGACCACCCTGCCAGCGCGGAGATCTGTCCAGAGTACGTAAAGCGAAAACAATGGTTGGATCAAAGAAGAAACCTAAATCAAAATAATAAAAAAACAGAAGGCCCGAGATTTATACCAGCCCCAGCCCCCACGATCAACCCCTGGAACAAAAATGTAAGAGTTGAAAAAGACAACTTCCCGAGCCTGCCCTCGAAGCCGGCAACAGCAGCCCCACTACAAAACACCTCATCTGAGCCTCGCCAAAGCCAAAATGCCAACCCTCAAACATCTGATATTACAAAAATCATAAACTTAAACACTCTATTTCAAGAGTTAAATTCAATGGTAAATCTGGACGAACTAACTAGAGCGGTAGTCCACTTACAACACGAGATGAGGAGTGCGACTACGAAACTTGAAAAGTTTTCTTTCTACAATAACTTTGTTCAAGGTATAGACAAATATGACATCTAGACAGGTAGGTGAAAAAATAGGAATTCAAAAACGAAGTTTTCTCAAAATAATTTTCTGTAATTTACATGGAGTAACAAACACACTACATCTTATCAGACATTTCTTAAACCAAATAAATCCGTGAATTTTAGAAATCCCAAATATTATCTACTTAGACAAGACCGCCCCGCTAATGTCGGCGGAGGTGGTATCGCAGTATTAATCAAAAAAGACATAAATTTCCAACTTCTGCATCTAAATAATTCTTCGATTGAGCATATCTCATTACTAATTGATAACAAACTTAAACTCGTAGGTGCATACAACCACCCTTCTAATAAACTAAATTGATTTTTTCAACGTAACAAAGATACACAATAGGGTTCTCATAGTGGGCGACTTAACCTGTAAGCACCCACTATGGGACTCCTACGCCACTCATCCAGAAACAAATGGAAATACTCTGCAAGAGGTTCTGCGACAATTCGGACTGTAACATAGACAGCACAGACGACCCTACCCATTTCCCATTCAATCAGTATCCTCCTAGCACATTAGACATAGCCATAGGTCGCAATATAAACACTATAACTAAACTAAAAACGATCCCAAACCTTAATTCCGATCACGACCCCATCCTCTTAGAATTAAAAATAACACATTCCATACACCCCTCACCTGAAAAAATGCACGATTACACAACCATTAACTGGACACAATATAGAAAACACGTCAACGAACAATTAATAATTACAGACAAAATCAAAGACTCCAATCAATTAACAAACATAATACAAAACTTACAAGACATACTTATTAGAGCACGAACCAAAACTACAACCTTTAAACCCAAACCCCAAAACCACAACTCCCTTCCAGACTACATAACAAAAATAATAAAAGACAAAAACAAAATCCGCTGCAGATGGCAAACTACCAGAAATAACAACGACAAACAATTACTAAAACATTACCAAGACACCATAACAGATTAATTCAAGAATATCGAAACTACACATGGAAAACCTTTCTTGATAAACTTTCCCCAAGACATATAGTCCAAGCGGTAGAGCAGTAAAAGTAGGGTGTAATGGACGGTGTGTGATAACGCAAAAAATTTTATGCAGAAAGTTGCCGAATATTGTGTAGAACAATTATCTATGTTTGCTTACTCCAAAAAGTACTTGCTAAATGCTGTAGAACAACAAATGTACCGAAATATCGAAAAATTACCCATTTTTCGATACATTTATGTCTAAAACATTGAAACATAGCCTTAAATAAAAAAATGACTCTTTCTTTTTTGTTTATTTGACGATTTCCTATAAGGTTATGCTAATCGCGAATCGAATAACTTTAATTTTCCATGAATCATATGCGAAAATTAGTAAAAAATCATACGTAAACTTTGAGAAATTTTTTCGGTAAGTAAAAATTGATAAATATTTATGAAATTTTCAGAAAACATAGATAAACATATGACAATTACGCACAAAAATTTTTGTACCGATCGACCGCGCATTTTTTCACTGCCACAATTATTAATTGATAAATTATAAAAAAGTTGATCTCGCGTACCTTGTTTAAACAACGGGGAAAAAGGAGCACGCAATTTTTAACAGTTACTTGGTGTCACAACAAACAATAAGCAATTATAAAAAATATCCATTTTTCGTTTTATCAATTTTTTTAAGTTTTATCAAATTTTTTCCATTATAAATAATTTCTCGTTTACAGCAACGGTTCGATGTAATTTAAAAATTGTTTCCCATCTGAATACTGCTTTGCAAGCACTTTAATTTTAGCCCAAAACGACGAAATTTGACCGTGTAAATCCGGGGATAGAAGCCCACAGAGTTAATAATAATTTATGGCTTACTTAATCGTAAAATCGAAATTAACAAAAAACTCTCTTATAGCTGGTTGCAAATAATTTCTATATTCGTCTTGTGCATTTTCGACAGATGAAAGCCTAATGAAAGTAAAATCGATGAAAATACCGTAATCAGAGGAGTTCGTCGGCGTGGGAGCAGGAATGGGGATGGCGGAGAGCAGCTGTACTGTCGCGCGGCCCGGGTGTTTCAAAATGCGAATGCGCGATAAAACATGAGTTATCTCGGCAACGGTAGCACTTATCGAGACGATTTTTATCCAATCAGCATCTATCAATAACAATGTATATTTTTTAAAACCTGCAAAGAACAAAATTGTCGAAAAAGTATACTCTCGCAACTCTTTTGTAAATAAGAATTCAACTAATGTAATAGCATTTCTGCACGCCTTTTCCGGATCGGATACAACATAAGCTATGTATAAGCAAGGTAAAGGAAAAATAGTTCAATATTATTGAAAAATATTCTGATTTGAAAGAAATGGTTGAAGTTTTCAATTCAAGAGTTGCTACGAAAGAGAATATTGCTAATATCGGACAAAAAATTATGCAAGCGATTTATAGTGGCAAGCAAATAACTGAAACAACTTCAAGTGATCTAAGATACAGCACTTTGAAAAAATGCTCGGAACAAAAAACCTTTTATTTTGCAAAATTACCACCAACAGAATCAGCAACCAATCTTCATTCGTACAGGGTTTATTATCAAGTACAAATGTGGCTTGGAAACGCAAAAAAACCATTAGACCGGGACTGGAAAATTCACGACAATACACTCGTGCCTGTATATGTTGAAAGCCCTCTAGAGCCAGATGATGTTTGAAAAAATATTAGTTGTAAATGTACTGCAAAGTGTAAAAAGTCATGGGGATGCGTAAAGCATGGTCTACGATGCTCCGATTTTTGTAAAAACTGTCGTGGACAAACATGTAAAAATAATCAAACATTCAAAGTATCAGTTGATCACAACATTGATGAAATCAATGAACTCGACCCTATTGATGAAGTTTCAGACAATGTTAAAAGTTATGAACTGCAAATGGATTGTGTAAGCGATAATGAAATTGATGTTGATGATGATAAAGATGACTATGATAAAGATGACTATGATACGGATGACAGTTGCACAAATCCTTCAAATCCAAAAAAAGCGAGACTAGATTTGTAACCACAAAAGATGTAATAATATGTGTATAATTTTTATCTATTGTGATAAAATAAATTTATATTAATTATTCGATATGTTAACCTTGTTTACCTTGTTTATAACACATATTCCCTTATTAGTAAATTTCATTAGTTATTCTACATAAATAGGTTATCAGAATATTAAAAAGCGTAAAATTTTTTTTCCATTTTTATTATGGAAACGTTTAATTAGTTGCATGATTTGATGAACATTAAGCAACAAAATAATTTTTCAATCATACAACTGTTTTTTAATCCAAATGAAAATATCATACTTTTTTGATCTTGAAATTCGTGAAAAATTTCTTTGTTATATTGTTTTTTGATGGTATATTCTGATTCCCCTCATTTCGCTACATCGAATTAAAAAAAATCGTCTCGATAAGTGCTACCGTTACCGAGATAACTCATGTTTATCGCGCGTTCGCATTTTGAAACCCCGGGCCGCGCTACTGCACGGCTGCTCTCCGCCATCCCCACTCCTGCTCCCACGTCACTCGGCTGACGAACTCCTGTGATTACGGTATTTTTATCGATTTTTCGTTCATTAGGCTTTCATCTGTCGAAAATGCACAAGACGAATATAGAAAATATTTGCAACCAGCTATAAGTGAGTATTTTTTAATTTTTATTTAACGATTAAGTAAGCCATAAAGTATTATTAACTAACTACACTGTGAAATTTCGTTGTTTTGTGCTAAAATGAAAGTGCTTGCAAAGCAGTGTTCAGATGGAAAACAATTTTTGAATTACATCGAACCGAAGCTGTAACCGAGAAATTATTTATAATGGAAAAAATTTGAAAAAACTTAATAAATTGTGAAAAATTATTAAAACGTAAAATGGATATTTTCATAATTGCTTATTGTTTGTTATGACACTAAGTAACTGTTAAAAATTGCGTGCTCATTTTTCACCGTTGTTTAAACAAGGTACGCGCGATCAACTTTTTTATAATTTGTTAATTAATAATTGTGGCAGTGAAAAACTACGAGCTCGTAATTGTCATATGTTCAACTATCTTTTCTGAAAATTTGATAAACATTTATCATTTTTTACTTACCGAAAAAATTTCTCAAAGTTTACGTATGATTTTTTACTAATTTTCGCATATTATTCATAGAAAATTAAAGTTTTTCGATTCGCGATTCTCATAATCTCATAGGAAATCGTCAAGTAAACAAAAAAGAAAGAAGAACTTTTTTTGATTTAAGGATTTGTTTCAAAGTTTTAGACAAAAATGTATCGAAAAATGGGTAATTTTTCGATATTTCGGTACATTTGATGTTCTACAGCATTTAGCAAGCACTTTTTAGCGTAGGAAAACATAGATTATTGTTGTACACAATATTCCGCAACTTTCTGCATACAAATTTTTGCTCTATCACCTGGACTAATAACTCACTATGGAAAGTCACGAGGAAGCTGAAAGGCAAAAAAGAAGAAATCACGAGAATAATTCTAAATGGCAAAACAATTACACAAAAATCCGCCTTTGGGGAGTATTTTCAGAACAACTTTACAAACAATACAAGAAATACACTACACCACATTAACATTTCACACATTGTACAAAATCACTTACACAAACCTTACACTCAAAAAACGTAACAACCACCCAAGAAGTATACAGCACAATAAATTCTCTTAAAAATAAAACAGCCCCAGGGAAGGATGGGATACCAAACATACTTCTCAGGAGCCTACCCAAAAAAGCAATTGTACAATTAACATATATAACAAATTTTATAATAAAAACTGGCAACTACCTAGATATGCATCAGACTGCCAATGTCATCCCCATTATCAGAGCCAACAAACATCCCTGTTATGTGGATAGTTACAGACCAATTTCCCTGTTAAACAACATAGCAAAGGTTATAGACAAAATTATACTTAACAGAATTCAAACATATGTTGATAAAAATAACATAATACCACTTGAGCAATACGGATTCAGAGGCGGACATAGTACAGTAGCACAAATAATTCCAGTGTTTAACTATATCAAAGAAGGATTCTTTGCTAAAAACAAGGCAGTAATGGTCACAGTAGATAAACAGAAGGCCTTTGACTCCGTATGGCACGAGGGGTGGCTATACAAACTCATTAAAATAAAATTACCAGATTATTTAGTAAAAATCATTAATTCTTATATATCGAATCGACAATTTTATTCCGAGGTAAACGACAGCTTGGCAGGACCATACTCTATACAAGAAGGAGTTCCCCAAGGATCAGTTTTATCACCTTTGTTGTATTCACTTTTTACCCACGATCTTCCCACCTCACAACAAATCCTTACGGCCATGTATGCGGACGACACTTGTTTCGTTTTATCAGCCTCAACATCCGAAACAGCACTACACAACGTTGAAACTCACATCAACACATGCATTTTACCATACATGAGAGATAACAAACTTAACACATCCAAAACAGAGTACCTGTTACTCAGGAGGAGAGCAAGAAAAAACTCATTGCAATTACAGCTGTGTATTGATGGGCAATACATCACACCTAGTAACACATTAAAATATCTGGGCTATACTGTGCATGGCAATACCACCACACCAATTAACAGCTAAAATTGCAATGAGCAAATTGTACCCGTTAATTTGTAAGAACAGTTATCTCAACAGTTATATCAACAGCAAACAAAGTCACAACATACAAACAAATCATTTGTCCTATCTTAACTTACGCCTCACCGGCATATTTCATAGCCAAAAAATACAATTTTAATACTCTGCAGGTGGTACAGAATAAGTGTCTTCGTATGGCAATCAAATACAGAACTGTTTATCCAAGACTTCCTAAAATACATGGTTACATGAAGAAGCAAATATACCCACTATCAAGGACTTTATAACTAAAATATCCACAAACTTTTATAATGATTGCTTCCCTAAAAATCTTCGTGATACGCTCAGAGCCGCCAGTCGCGCAGACACTCTTGATAGTGGGTGTAGACTTCTGCATGGTACACTATTTACATAATAAGTTGTTTACCTCCTAACAACCAAAACATTCGAATTAGGGACTAACATCCCTTATTCAAACTAATCAACTTATACCATATCATAAACAACATCTGTCATGTTGCTGCCCTCATATATTAATACACTGTTCTGTCATTCTGACGATGATATTGATTTATCGAAACCATTGTCAATTTTTTAGAATTTTCAATAACTTGTATTATATTGTGGAATTAACTAGAGACCTTGAGTTTCATTTAAAAACACTTATTGGTTGTCTTAATACATACATAATTCGTTAACTTTAGAAAATAAAACCGAATGAACAGCATTCTAAATTTTCCCTTACTTACCATCAATGGAATGTCCTTGGATGAACGAGAATTGATGGTCCGTAAGTTGAATTTTTACCGTTCGAGTACCATGTTGAGCTGAATTAACAGTTTCCAAATTAAAAAACGGTGCAAACCAACTGCGGTCATGTTTCCATCTGATAAACGGTGCTATCATTCTGGTACCTTTGCTAACTGGAAAGTTGACTTCGGGGTACAATTTTGCTAGCTGGGGATTGTAACCATTGACGTATAAGCTGTGAATATAACAATAGTTTAAATATACGGAGTGGCCGAAAAGTCTGGAAACGGCTAATTTATCTCGTAAATTGCCAATCCTAATTATACAAAATTTGGGATACACCTATTACGGGATACGGAGATTCCAGTTTTGATATCAACAGTGTTGCCAGGTTTGCCATTTCTCTTATATTATTAGTCACTTTGGCTTTTCAAATGCACTACCCTATATATTCAGTCAATATTGGAATCCCCTATTCAATACGAGCTCAACCATATGTAACATTTATGATTTTATGTAGCCTGGAAGGTTTTAAATATATAAAACAGAAGTCTGGCCACGCCTAATTGTCTCAATAAATTTTTTAATACAAACTACCTTCAACTACATCAAAACGTTACAATTGAAAGATTATATTATCAACATAATGTTGGCTTTATCAAGTGTTCAAAATGTGCTCCATTTGTGAGTTGACCGTACCCTAATCGATGGTAGAATGCGTCTACCACATTTTTCCATGATTGTCTAGATATTAATCGAGATTCGTCGATAATTCATTGCCTTCGCTCTGCAAGACTTGCTAGTTTAGTTTTGTATACTGAAAGTTCCAAGTATCCCCAATAAAAATGATCTTTAGGATTGAAATCAAGTGAACGTGGAGGCCATTCGATTCTACCTCGTCTACAAATCCATCGTCCAGGAAATATCTCATCTGTATCGTCACCAAAATAAGCTAGAGCTCCATCTTTCTGAATCCATATCTCATTAAAATGGGCTTCAAACCAGTTTCTCAGCATAAGTACAATTTCATTTCCAAAAGCATTTCGTAACTATCTGACGGTAAATTTCCTTCTATAAAGAATGGCCCAATTAACTGAGTACCTACAATAGCTCACCATAAATTTAATTTGTGTGCTCTTTGAGTATGTTTTTCACGCATCCAGTGATTATTTACGTAACTCCAGTATCCTTAATTATGTCAATTTACACTCCCACACAGTGTAAAGGTTGCTTCATCGAAAAAACATATTCTGTTACCGAAATTTTCATCAATTCTAATTTTATCCATTATTACCTCAGTAAACTCTAGTCTACGATCGAAGTCATCTACAGTTAATTCTTACAATTAGTGAATTTTGTATGGTTTGAATTTATTCTTATGTAATACACGTAAGACTGAATAACGACCTATATCATGTACTTGTGCAACCCTGCGTGAGGATGTATGTGGATCTTTAACAAAACTCTGCATTATATCTAAAGTTTTGTTGTCGTTCATAACCCTTTTCGGTCTACCTTATCGGTATCTATCTTTTACTCCTCCAGATTCCTCAAAGCGCTTTACAGTTTTTTGTGCCGTCGCCTTATGAATAGGAGAACGGGTTGGGAAAGTATCGTTGAACAAGTTGGCTACTTCACAATAAGATCTTTTTCTGTCACCGTACCTTCTCATCATTAAATTAGTAATTCGTTATCTGTCGTTAGGAGCCATTTTGGAGAAGCAATTTACCTTCCAGAACTTTTCAAAACACATCAAACTACTGTCAGTTTCAGTTGATAATGTAAATGGTAAACAAATATCGAAATCACAGCATGACTGGCAAATAAAAGAGGGGAAAATGGACATATTACATTTTTAAGAGAGCATTATTAGATGTAAAGTATCCCAATCTTTTCAATTGGACACTATATTAGTTCTGGATGCTCATACATTAATTTTGTATTCACTTAATAAATACCATAAAGTGAGAAATGGCACTTACATTATATTATTATAATAAAATAGAAAAATACATACTTTCCGGTTGTGTTTAGAAATCCTTCCAAGAAATTAGTACCTTTCGGTGGAACTAGTGGAATAACCTTGATATCTCCCCTGTTTGGTTTGAGATTGGGAATATAACCGAACGTTAGTAATATAGAATCTTGTTCGATGTTATCAAATTTATCAAAATATATTTGCGACAAAGCATTCACGAAATACTCAGCTAGTCCAATCTTCTTACCAGCTTTTCCGATATGCAAATTTTTCAGGGTGTTGGATAAGTTAGCCAAAAGTTGTTTTTCTGAAACGGAATAATACTTTATACTAAACTGTAATCAGCAAGGTAGGTATATAAATTATGAACCGAATTTTGTTGACGTGTCTGATACTCATAATGCTGGATGTCAAAATGTTTTTATTTTGAAGTGTTGAATGGCGAAGACAGAGTCCTTTAATTGAAAGCTCGTGAGTTCGATACATTGTAAAGAAGCCAAGACCACAACTATGGTTTTAATGAGTCGAGGCAACTAACCAGTGTTAATGTACGATTTTCATAAAATAAGCTATTAACTATTTCTGCGTCATATTTTTATTTATTACTGTAATATACTCATATTTAAGTACTGGTCTTGCGCAGATATGGGCCTAGTGGTAGAAAAGGTAATAAAACAAGTGTGGTATGTGAGATACAGCAATTAATGTATATATAATTATCTTTAGGTAAGTGATCCTGAAAAATTGCTGGAAAATATTTTGCAGTCTCTAAAATATCCGCTAGGGGTGGAATGCACACTCGAAAACATAATACTCCAAAAAAACATACTAAAGGTGTCCTAAAAATACAATTTTTGAAATCTTGATGAGATTATAAAAAAGATTAATTAAGGAGATTTTTTGCCATTATTCTTCAAATAATGGGTGGGGAAGGTTCAAACAAACAAATGTATACCTTTTTCGTTTTTTAACCGATATTAATGATTTCAGCTGCATTTAAAAGAGTTTTTTTGTTTAATAAGATTGATAACAAAATTAGATAATTTTGTATTCACTCAGAAATTTCAAATGTAAATTGAAGCATTTTTTTAATTTTTATATCTGATATCGTAAATCTTATATCTTGGAATAGATTCCTATTTTTTTAACCCCCTTTCATCAGAATTTAAAAAATGCCTCATAACATTTGAAATTTCCAAGAAAAATGGGAAAATTTTCGATTTTTTCACATAGCGTTGACAAAATTGTACAATTCTGTTATTTTTGTTAAGCATATCTTATTAAAGAGAAAAAACTCTTTTATATGACGCCAAAAACATTGATATCGATTAAAAAACAAAAAAGGGTTAAGACATTTGTCTTTTAGGTTGAACCTTCCCTCACCCCTTACTTGAAGAATAAAGACAAAAAGTCCCTTACTACATTTTTTCATAATCTCATCAATATATCAAAAATTGTATTTCTAGTATACCTTTAGTGTGTCTTTTTTAGAGATAATCACAATATTATGTTTTTAAGTGTCCATTCCACCCATAGCAGATATTTTAGGAACTCAAAAATATTTTCCAGCGATTTTCAGGGTCATTTACCTGGAGGTATTTTTTAAAAGTTGTACCATGACTATTTTTTGAAATATGGCCGACAGCCGGAGTTCTTAGTTGTTCACCCTGTATTTGAGGTATATTATTTAGAGGTTTAAGTAATGTTTAACAACATCTAAGAGAATACTTTGTATTTTTTTTGAAATGTCGCATTTAGATCATTGATAAGATGTTATTTTTTAGACATTGCACTAACATCGACAAGATCTTAAAAGGCATTTCAGAATGTAACACTAATGTTGTTTTTAGTTCGTTAGAAAGACTTCCTTTTAAGGAAGTTCTAGTAACATCTCAGTAATGTAAAAAGAAAGCGCTTTAACATCGCTGATAAGTTAAGTTGAAACATGACAAAAGTTAACAGCCACAAGCTGGGCATAAGCGGTTGTATAGATGTGCATGTGACAAAAACAAGAGGAAAAAAAGAAAGAACATTATCACAATGTGATGTTGAATTATCATAACTGTAATATTTATTTGCATAGTGGGCAGCCATTATCAGCAAACTTAACTCAATCTTCACTGACGTTCAAATCCCTGATATGGAAATAAGATCCACATTGTTAATCAGCCAAACAGCACCAGAATTTGGAGAATTCAGTAAATTTTCTTCGTTTACTAAGCTTTTAAGAGTCAAAACTTACATTTTCCGGTTTAAAAGTAATTAGAACTGTCTGTTGATATGGTGTACACACTAGATGTAAATTGAGTTAATGAAAACGACGAATACTCAGTGTGTATTTGTTTATTAATTTCCAGCTAAGCGCTTTCGGCTATTAAGCCATTCTCAAAGCTGTCGTCATTTAAAAAATAGGCGTCGACACCATCCAGTTGATTAAGAACAATGTTCAAAGTTGAATCATTGTTATGATTAAGTCATTGAATTAAAACCATTGAAATAACCCTATTGGAAGGGTGTAAAATTATAATTACAAATCATGTAAATTATAATTTTACACCCTTCCAATAGGGTTATTTTAATGTTTTTAATTCAATGACTTAATCATAACAATGATTCAACTTTGAACATTGTTCTTAATCAACTGGATGGTTTCGACACCTATTTTTTAAATGACGACAGCTTTGAGAATGGCTTAATAGCCGAAAGCGCTTAGCAGGAAATTAATAAACAAATACACACTGAGTATTCGTCGTTTCAATTCAAAAGTAATTGCTCAGGCAAGTTTACACAAATCGGAGCATTGTCACTTGAGGAATCGAATGTAGCACTTGTTTCATTAATTAAACGGGCACAGTCTCGAGAGTTTCCTTTGGAATTCTCAGTCCTCTCCAAAAACCATTCGCTGCCTAAATCATCTAAAATAATCAGGCTCAACCCATTTCTAGACAACAATCAAGTGCTAAGAGTGGGAGGCAGAATTCAGCAATCAACTGTCAATTTTGTTCCTAAACACCCCATCATAATACCTCAAAAACATTTATTCACTGAATTAGTAATCATGAAAGAACATTTAACCAATTCATATGCAAGCACTCAATTGTTACTTTCAATAATTCGTATGCGGTTTTGGCCGTTATTTGGAAATTATGCAGTGAAACATGTCCTAAGAAAATGTGTCAGATGTTTTCGAGCACAACCAATTCCTTTATCCCAACTCATAGGAAAAATATCTGCCAATCGATTCTCAACTTTTAGACCATTTTTAAAACAGCGGTTGACTACGCCCTTTTTAATCAAAAATAGCTCTTTGAGATATACGACAATAATCAAATCATACGTATATGTCCTTGTTTGCTTGTCTACGGAAGCTACTCAGTAGGAATTAGTCGTTGATCTGTCCACAGCCTTATATTTTAATGCGTTCAAAAGATTAATCTCGCGATGCGGGAAACCTTTCTATATCCACTCTGATAATGGAACCAATTTAGTGGGTTGCAACAATAAATTAAACGAATTTTATAATTTTTTTGTCTAACAAGCATAATAGTTCAGTGATTCAATATTTTTTACTAACCGATAACATTAAGTGGTGTTTTCATCCCACTAACTCTCCGCACATGGAAAGCCACAGTCAAATCTGTCAAATATCACTTACGGCGCGTAATCTCTAACGATACCTTGACATTTGATGAAATGTTACACTTCTGATTTGGATCGAGGCATGCTTGAACTCCTGACCTTTAACCCATCTTTCCAATGATCCTGCAGATTTCTCTCCTCTGACCCCAGCACATTTCCTGACTGATTCCTTTCAAGCGACTTCAGCAAATTCAGCAATACTTCTAGAGTCACTAGTCAAGGGAATACTTGACTCAACTACAAATTCATTCCAAATGGCAATACTTTCAATCAACCACAGTGTGTTGATTGTCCTTAAAGAAGACCATCAAGATGAGTATGGGTCGTATCGTCGAACTGTTTTCTGGGAAGGACAATGTTACCAAAGATATATCAGTGAAACTATCAAACGGTTCGATATATAAGCGTTCTGTATCCAAAACGTGCATTCTTTCTATAGACGATGATTGCGCATTTTTGTTTATTGAAAACTTTTAAGGTTGCCGGCTATGTTACGATTGTAAATCACGACGCCAATAGTTGTTATATATCTGTCCGCCTGAGGGCAGACTATTTATATTATCACCTCACCGCAGTCAGTTTTCATTTAAATCATTATTAGTTTTGGGAATCAATACCCCTGGTCCTTCAAAACATCATTCAAACATTTATATACTTTTTCTCAGTTCAAATTGACGTGGAAGCTTCTTTTCTCAAATTTGTTGAACATTAGAAGCGCTAAGATTGAAGACGTTTTGTAATTCTTGCCCAGTTTTTTAGGACAATTTCTACAAGGTAAAGAACTTTCGTGGAGAGTTCTCAATTGTAAAATGAATGGTAGAACTTTGTCATTGTTTAAAACTTTGAAAAAAATTATAATCCTCAGCCAACAACTCCAAAAAACTAAGAAACAATCTAGTTAGTTCTCATTAATGCTAAAAATTTATTAATTATATACTGAAAATCTTATAAGAATTTATACTGAATAAATTTAAGTTGAGGTACTTACTAATTGAGAGACATTCATTTGATATGAAAGTTGATCTGAACTTATCCAAGTTTGCAGTATTTTCTGAATATCCATTCACCTAAAATTTGGTTGAAAATATTATTGAAATATTTTATTAGGGAGAAAGTTTATTCAAGTATAGGTATGTAATGATTGTAATGATTATATATTATAGATTCTTCAAAGGTTAGGCCATCGAGGGAGTATAATTGAAAAGCTAGTTTCCTCTAACAACTCAACTTTATTATTTATTAAAATATCGATTGAATTTTGGGAATACGTAGCAAAATGTATGTTCTAATTATTGTTAGAAATAATATTAAATATCGTAACAAGTAGGTTGTTGTTTATTAGTAACTAAAAAGAGAGAACTGTCAATTTAAAAAATTTTATGTCATGTAATGTTAGCTGCTAATTTTTCTTAAAATAAATTGCATATTTTAACCGGGATAATTACTTTAAAAACTGAAAACTTAACAGGTTATGGGCCCAGGTCAGTTCACTTGCCCACCAGCTGTGTAAAAACTTAGTGAATTAAAAACTTTGTGAGAAATAAAACTCGTGATTGTAAAATCTGCTGTTCCCGGTAAAAACTTTGAAGTTAAGTGAGAACTTTGGCGGCATAATATGAAATAAAAATTGCTCAATCTGACGAAAGTACTTTGATTGAAAAACTATGTGATAATGAAACTTTCGAGGTATAGAAATTTCAGATACTAATACTGTTTAAAGCTAACGGGCTCTATGAAATTGTAAACGGAGATTGGAAGTTTGAAAACTTGAAAAAATCCGAAGATAAAGCAGAATGGAATAAAAAGGATGCTGAAGCACAAAAAGTGATAATGACAACTATATATAAAAAGCATTTAATGCATATACTAAACTGTGAAAATTAATGTCAAATGTATAACAAACTGTGTAACATTTTCCATAAGAATTCTGAGCAGCAAAAATGTAATCTGTTATAAGAATTTCTCAATTTTAAATTTGATAAACAAATAGACAAGCCACTGAACATGAGCAAAATTGAAAATCTAGCCTTTCGACATAAAACATTCAACCAATGTGTTAGTGATGATATGATAATATCTAAAATTCTTTCTACTCTACCTGAAGAATACAAACATTTTGTCACAGCCTGGGAATCAGCCCCATTAACAGAAAGATCATTGACCAATTTAATATCCAGATTAGTTTCAGAAGAAAATAGAATAAAAGGAACAAAAAAAGACGAAGGTGTAACATTTAAAGCTGAAGAAAAGCACATTAAAAAAGGAAAATTTGTTAATTTGTTAACCAAGCATCAGGACGTAGTTGTTATAATTGTGGAAAAATTGGACATTTTATGAAAGATTGCAGAACAAAACAGTGTTGTACAATATGTAAAAAGAATAACCATACAGAAGGAAACTGTTTTTTCTGAAAAACGTATCAAAAGTCAAAAAAGGATGGTAGTAAAGTAAGCTTTCTAACACATGAAAATAAACATTGTGAATCAAAATTTGATACCACCTTTATCGTAGACTCTGGTTCAACGTCTCATATGTGTAAAAATAAGGATCTTTTCGAATTTGTGAAAAATAAGAGAAGCGAAATCTGTGTAGCAAAGAAAAATGAAACGATGCAAGCAGGAGGTGTTTGACAAATTACTAATAAGTCTTGCATTCTAAATAATGTGTTATATGTGCCCGATATAAGTAAAAATCTTTTATCAGTAAGTGCTATAACAGACAAAGGGGGTGATGTAAAATTTACCAAAGATGAAGTTGTTATTTTAAAAAATGGGTTGGAAGTATTAAACGGAGAAAAACAAAGCAATGGGCTGTATGAAATAAATTTTTGTAAAGCTAATGAAAGCTTGATTGCTGAAAAATAAATAAAATTAAAAGCTAGTGAATGGCATAGAAAATGACGACACTTATCATTACAGAATTTAAAAAAACTCTTAGATATTTCTAACGGAATGGAAGTAAACAAGAATGATTTCAATAATCTTGGAAAAGAATGTGAGGTTTGCATAAAGTCAAAACAAGTCCGAAATCCTTTCTCTACAACAAGGTCCAGAGCTACTCGTCCACTAGAAATATTACATATTGATATATGTGGTCCAATTGAACCTACAACATGAGATGAAAAGAATTATATTTTAACTATTTTGGATGATTTTACTCATTATTCAGTTGTATATTCATTAAAACATAAATATGAAGCTACAGATTATCTTAAACAATGTATAGAAGAAATGGAGGCTCATAAAAATGGAAAAGTATAGAAGATAAGATGTGACAACGGAGGCGAGTTCTCAAATTTAAAACTAATACAGTGGTGTAACATAAAGGGGATCGTATTGGATTATACAGTACCTCACTCTCCGCAGATGAATGGCAAAGCTGAAGCCTAAACCGAACTCTTCTAGAAAAGGCGCGAGCATTAATATTCGACTCAGGATTAACAAAAAAATTTTGGGGTGAAGCTGTTTATGTAGCCACTTATCTACTAAATCGCAGTCCAACCGAATCAAGCATTACTGGAAAAACTTCATCCGAAAATTGGACAGGAAAGCAGCCTAATCTGTCCGGACTTCAATTTTCGGTTGCAAAGCTTTTGCACAAACCCTAGGATACCTTAAAAAACTAGAACCAAGAAGCCAATAACGTATCTTTATTGGTTATGCACCAAATGGCTATAGATTGTTTGATAATCGTAAAAAACGAGTAGTAGTTTCTCGAGATGTTATTTTCAAAGAAGAAAACCATGAAGATATGCAAAAAGAAGACGAGATTAAAAAACTCGAATCGACTGATGAAGAAGAAAAAAATCTAAATAATGACAATGGAAATTAAGAAAATCTGAAAGATGACAGCGAAAATGAAGAGATTCAGCATGAATACGAAAATGAACAATTTGAACCAATTATAAATTTAGGAGAAGGTGAAATGGAAGAACCAATAGAAAACAGACGAGAAAGAAAAATAAATTGGCCAAAAAGGTATGACGATTATGTGATGTTAACATATCAAGAAGCAGTCAACAGATCTGAAAAGGAAAATTGGATACAAGCAATAGAAGAAGAAAAGGAGTCTTTAAGAAGAAATAAAACTTGGGACTTAGTTGATTTGTCAGAAGCTAATAAAAAAAAAAGATTTTGACCAGCTAATGAGTGTTCAAATTAAAAAATGATGGAAGATATAAAGCCAGATTGGTAGTACGAGGGTGTCAACAAAAGTATGGGATAGATTTTGAAGATACTTTTAGTCCAGTAGTCAGCTCAACAGCTCTAAAGGTAATGTTTGGCCTAGCAGTCAAAAACAACTACAGAATGAAAAAGTTTGACATCAAAACAGCTTTTCTATATGGCGAACTTCATCAAGAGCTTTATATGTCATTACCTGAAGGCTACGAAGATAATAAAAACAAAATTTGCCATCTTCGAAAGTCCTTGTATGGTCTAAGACAAGCTCCTCTTCTTTGGAATTAGCATTTTACTCGTTTTTTAAAAGATTTTGGTTTGTCTTTACTAATAAGTGGAATATGCATATTTAAAAACAAAGAAAGTAATCTTTTCCTTGCTATATATGTTGATGATGGCTTAATCATTGGAGAAAATGAACAGGAAATAGAAGATTTATTAGAAGGTTTGGAGCAAAATTATCACATAGTGAAGTATAAGACAGACAATTTTTTGGGAATAAACCTAAAAATAGAGAAAGAAACAATAATACTCAGTCAAAATGAATACACTGAAGAAATAATAAAGAGGTTTAACATGGAAGAAGCAAAACCAATTTCATCTCCAACAAGTCATTTTGAAGATACAAGGGAATATAAAGAAGAAAACAAAAAACCCGAAAATTTTCCAGTCAGAGAAGCCATTGGAAGCTTACTTTATCTAGCTAATAAAACAAAACCTGATATTTCTTATGTAGTCAGTTATGAAAGCCGAAAAATGGAAAATACTACAAATCTAGATATTTCAAACCTAAAAGAAACTATAAAATATGGGCATTCGCTTTAAATATAATAAAAATGCCCAAAATGGAGACTATATTTTGGCATATTGTGATTCTGACTTCGCGGGTGACAAAGAAGGTAGAAAAAGTACAACAAGGTATGTGGTGTGTCTTGCTAATGGACCTATTACATGTTGCTCCCGCAAACAGCCAATCGTATCTCTCTCAAGCTGAATATAGGGCAGCAGCAGAGTGTGTGAAAGAACTCTTGTTTTTAAAATCACTCATTGAAGAACTCACAAGTGTACCAGTGTCGATAACTTTAACTGTAGACAACCAAAGTGCGATAAAATTAATAAAAAACGGACAGTTCAATAGGAGAAGTGAACACATTGATATGCGGTATCATTTTATTAATGAAAAGGTTAGTGATAGTGTTGTAAAGATAAACAATTGCCCTACTGACTTACAAACGGCGGATATATTTACAAAGTGTCTAGGAACTGTTAAATTTCAGAAACATAGCAACTCTCTCATGTATGAACTTTAGTTTTTGAAAAATGATGTTTTTGTTATTTTTAAAATCTTAAAGACATTTTAAAATTAGGAGAAGGCGTTAGAAATAATTTTAAATATCGTAACAAGTGGGTTGTTGTTTATTACTAACTTAAAAAAGATAAAATTTTGTCATGTAATGCTTGCTGCTAATTTTTCTTAAAATAAATTGCATATTTCAACTGGGATGATTACTTTAAAAACTGAAAACCTAAGAATTATTACATTTTGGCACATGGTGCTTACACTACATCTTATTGCAAAATCCGATATTCGGCATAGACATATTCATACATACACATGACAAAATAATATACAAATAATATTTCCTAATATAAACATGAGCCACATGGTACTCAGGTCACTTACCTCACAAATACAACATTTTATTGAAATATAAAATCTATCATTATAAATAAAATATAAATTTTCAATACTATATCATCACAGGTAGGTAAATTCCTCCAAAAATTGTTCCAAAATTTACTCAATATTTGTATTTTTGAATTTAAATCTATTCGCGCAGCGTTGGCAACCATATTAGGAAATAAAGAATAATGAAGAATAAGCAAAAAGTATTTAATTCTAATTTTGCGTTAATTTTAAGACGTTCTCTATTACGATATTGTGGTACAATTTTCTTATTAGAGTTCAATATTTGAAAATATGCGGCGGATGTACGAAGAGAATCTTTGTACCCAAAATGTTCATCACTTTGTGAAAGTAATTGTGACAAGCTGTAGGCCCTTTTTATGATCATCTCCTTATTTGTTCATATTATATATTTTCTGTGTTACTGAAGAAGTAAACTTTTTACATCTTCATCAATTCTTTAAATTATACAGGGATTCTATATAATACTAATTTCACTTACCGCATTTGTATCTTTCATTTTGTGCGTATTGTTGATTTTGTCAACAACATCATTGATTGCCAATGCACATTCAATACTCTGTTCAATTGTTATAATACCATCGGAGTAAGCAGCAAGTAGCTCACCGTAGGAATATCCAAAATAGTTTGATGGCTGGATATCCAAATCTTTGAGAAGATCTATAAGTCCAATTTGTACTAAAATACTTCCTAAGACTTGATTTGTGGATCTATCTGCATAATTATCGAAGATAGTTTTATGAACATCGATACCTATGGAAACTAATAATTTTTGTGATCTAAAACATTTAAACATAATATCACAGATGATTAGGACGTCAATCACAAGCTTACTTCTCTATGGACTTGGAAAAACTAGGTATGAGCTGTAATCTTTTTCCAGCTTCATACCATTCACTGAATTCACCAAAAGCAAATATTAAAGGAGCCTTAGCACAGGAATTTGTTTGAAGGGATCTGCACAATTCTCCTGATTTTGAAATTATTGAATAACCTCTATAAATGTGATTGGGTATATTCTTTCTGAAAAAAAAACAATATTTCACAGATATTGCAAACAGAGTAACTACTAGTTTCTCCCACTTTCAGGAATTTTGCTATTTTGAATTCAAGCTACAACAATTAGTCCACGCACGGTATTTTCTTAATTATATGGGATTTTCGCATACCATGATTATTAAAGTATACGGTTGTTACGAAAAATGTTAGTCAAAATTTCAATTTTATTTTTTATTAATATAACTTTCCACAAAAGTTAAGATGTTCTGGCTCATTTGGATCTGCAGTGGTCATTTTTGGTTCCAGTTTTGGCAATACGTAAAAATCGTCTCCAATTTTATATTTACTGACAATTCCGATAGAAAAAACTCATTTGTGCATGAGTAAAAACAATTTATTTTTCTACCAAAGTGTAATACACATATAAAAGTAACACGTTATTACTTAAAATTAGTTTGATCCATAGGAAACTGAATTATATTTCGTAGATTTTCATTCGAAGAACTTTTTAAAAGAAATACCGGACCCAATATGTCAACGAACAAACATCCGGAATATCTGGAAAAATATATAATTTTATCCATTTGTGATATTTTCTGATGAATTTTGTATTAAAAATGTAGCCTCCTAGTGATTCTGTGTGGGTTCGGATTTGGTGACTTATCCAATAAACATTTTTAGTTGTGTGTTACCTTCAACAAAAAAATTTCAGAAGGACCCACATAACTTCTTTAACTTTTCGTTCCTCTATGGCAACCACACTTTCCTGATTTTTAGGATTAGCTATTTTTCTTTTTCCTTATTTTTCTTTGATCAAATTTTCTGCTCCCTATTTCCATTACTTAAAATATTTTTAGCTTTTCCTTCCATTCTTTTAATTATTTCCGGTTTTTTCTCTTTAAGCTCTGCCTTTGATTTCTACTAGTTTTATTGCTTTTTTCTTAGAATATTGTCTGTGGGATAGAAAATTATTTTGTTTAATACGTCTATTATAATTCTTTTCGTTTTTTCTGTTTCAAAGCTGTTCTGTAAAGTCGACATTAGCCTTGTCGAGTCAGTTGTTTTGCTCCTTTGACGCGTTCTAAAGTGAACGTGTTTTTATTACTACTTAATTAATTGCATTTCCTAAAGATTCGTGGTTTATTTTCACTGTCTAATCTTTCTACATTTATTAGTGAACTTCTGGTTTAATAACCGTCACAGTCCTCACTAACATTAATAAATGCTATTGCTTATTGTCAAATATTTTTGACAAATTTGAGGGCAAGCTCTAAAGAAAGAAATAAAGGTCGAATCTCACGTACCGAATTTAATAATTCAAAATCATTGTTGGTTCAACAACCTCAGAAAGTTTTAATATTGAGATATCTTAGTTAAAAAACAGTAAATGTCTTCTTTCCAATTATTGATTATTATCCTTAACTCCTTTTCTGGATGAAAATTAAATTCCAAGAGTTGGAAGGCGACTAAAATTTTCCTCATTACAATTAAATAAAAAATATCTAATTCTATTAGCACTTTGATAAGTGAAGCATTTTTGGCAGGACTAAGAATATTTGCACCCAGACAAGGCAAACCTACCCACATACATTCTGACAATGTATCAAATCTGGTTGGCGCGCAACGGGAATTGAAACTATTGTACACTTATTTGCGAAATTCTGAGGAAGAAATTGCCAGTTCATTTGCAAATCGAGGCATTTGCTGGCACCTTATCCCCCCTAGTAATTTAAATTTTGGCGGACTGAGGGAAAGTAACGTAAAAGATGTCAAATTTCATTTGTATCGGGTTAAAGGGACCGACCACCTTATTAACGTATGACGAGTTTCTTACACTCCTTGTCCAGGTAGAAGCCATTTTAAATGCACGTCCTTTGTATGCCCTAACAATTATCTTCCTTTAACCCCCCCATATTTTTTAATGTGCCATTCAATGACTACAGCTCCTGATCCATTATAGGAGGATGTAAGACTTAATCAATTATCCAGATATCAAATGCTCCAGCAAATTTTGCTAGGTTTTTGGAAGAAGTGGTCAACAATTTGTTTAAATCAACTCCAGCAGCGTGAGAAATGGAAAACCAGTGATTCGCCGCTCACAATTGGCACTTTGGTTCTTAAAAAAACCGACAATTTATCTCCCTGCAACTGGAATTTGGGAAAAATTGTAGCGATGCATCCAGGCAGTGATGGTGTAGTGCGCGTGGTTTCAGTGAAAACCTGCCATGGAACATATAGAAGAGGTGTCACAAAATGTTGCCCATTACCTTTAGCATATATAGTTTTGTCGCTTGTTACGGGTTGATCTTGCAAATCACTCCGCAACACTGTAATTATAATTTTTGTTAATAAATTTTATAATATTTCGAGTTCATAGGTACCTCTTTGTTGACATTATCAATCATATCGGTCATGTAAATTTAAGAAACCGAAGGATTCCCCTTAAATTTCTTGTTCACTACCTACATTCTTCTTTGACAAATAGTATAATTTACTTTGAGAGTACATTGCTAGATAAATGCAGTTTCAATTGAGTTGTACTTACAAAACATCAGTTTGACATGTTTAACATAATATCAAGAGGTCAGGTTGCTGTGAGGTAGATTGTACGTAGAGATTTGTTAAAATCTAATTTGGGTAGAATACATAAGGAATTCATTAGATTTTGACTAATTTTGTTGGGAAATCAGGTGTCGAAGGAGAATTGTGGAAGGAGTAAAGTCGCATGTGGTATTGTAGAGTGGAAAAAGTAAGATTTTAGAGAGAATATAATAAGAACCCTCTAACGGAGGTAATGTAAACGTGATGGATGTGATTGGTAAGCCATTTTAATTATTTATTAACATTGTAGGGTCTCAGTCAGGGGACACCATCCCTGTTAAGCCAAGACTTTCTGCCTACGTTAGTAGAAATATTGGAGACCTTTATTTCGAAAACTGGTGATTATATTAGAGGCGAACAGACCCCATTGGATCGTAACGTAGTAAAATAGTTAAGAATAGCTTTAGGCATTTTTTTTGCTTTTGTAAGCGGCATCGTGACGTCACAGTGGCGCATTTCTATTCTGTATATTTCCTTCCGTTTTGGTGAAGAAGTTATTTGTATATAGTCTCTTTTTGTGTAACTAGTATTATAGAATTTTCATTACAAGGGTGTTTCTTGTTCTCCCCTTTTGTAATACCTACTTTCTTATATATTGTCTGCTCCATCCTGACCATCGTGGCGGTCTACCAGTTAGAATTGGCTCATTAGAATTTAACTGGTGGCGCCCATTTTTAACATTGGGCATGCAGGGCCCATTTTACCAAAAGACACATAAGGCCCGGTATAAAGTGGGGCCCGGAAAAAGGCCTTGAAAAAATTATAAACCATTTAGTTAATTTGAATTTAAACATCAAAAGAAAACCGTATATGATAAAGAAAATTAGGCTTATTTTGGTATATATAAGGATATTCCTGTTATATATGTATAATTTTAACTAGATTAAATAACATAAATTATCGGCAATCGGCACTATTTTAGAGCGTTTTTGTTTATGCCGCTATAACCAAAAAATCTTTATCTATAGCTGAAGAGACGACGAAGTTCGTAAAAAACTGTTTGTAGCCTTCTATCTTATATAGATTTTTGTTCTGTTCTCAGTTTCCAAGTGATATTGGCAATCTATCAATATCAGTCGAACTCCAAAGTCTCATTTTAAATTGTAATAATGTCTATTTACCATCGTCCGAATCCTGAAATTTAACTTAAGGTAAGTTTCAAGTTCTAATTATTAATTAATATATTATTTTTGCATATTTACTACATGAATTTTACGGGAAAAAATTAGGGAAATTTTTTAATAACTTTGTGTTTTGAAAATTCATCATTTTAGTTCTTTCAAAATATCTCAAATACCAACAGTGGTAAAATCGCAAAGTAAACGGCATTCAATGAAAAACTTAATTATTGTACTGTCTTTTACTTTCTCAACAGTCTTAATATTATGCTCGCTAACAATTTCAAACACACTGTATTAATTGACACTATTATTGCATTACCCAAAAATTTAAATTAATCCAACGTTAATAAGTTTTTAATTTTAAAAGGGCAGAAGAAAGAAGAATATGAGTTACAAACATCAAAGTGGTAGTGATAAGCGTAAAAAGGCATTACTAAGGGAAAATGGAAGGGAAAAACAAAAAAACGCAATGTCGGCATTCCTCAGAAAAGAACTAGAAAATCTACAAGATCTTCCTGAACCGCCATTAAAAGATGAGTAAATAAATGCTTCAACCAGCAATATTAACGATACCATCGAAATACAAGAACACAAAGTCGCGGACGATGATGATAACATCTTCGTAAGTGATTTATTGGAAATTGACAAAGAAACTTTCCCTTCCTTGTGATCTAGCAGACTGGCCTCCAAATATAACCTCGAAATTTCAAGAATATTTTCTTAAAAACAGACCTGAACAAAATATTGACAAAATAGGTGGGTGTCTAAAACAATTGGATGGTGAAAAATCTAGAAGTTTACAAAGTTCAACATTCTATAAATTCAAAGAAAATGGCGAAAAAGTCCTTCGTGAGTGGTTGGTTTACAGTCCCAAATCGGGATGTGTTTATTGTTATATTTGCAAATTTTTGTCGAAAAAAGATATCAAGCTAAGTGCCGATGGCTACACTGACTGGAAAAATGCGACTCAGTACTTAAAAAACCACGAAAGGTCTTCTGCACACGTAACCGGAGTCAGTCGGCACAATGATTAATAGAAGTCGAATAAAGGGAAGGATAGATACAGAAATCAGAAAAAGTTACTTTCAGGAACAAAACTACTGGAAAAATGAGTAGTAAATACACGTATGTTCTGTGACACTTTATCGGATGAACAGGCGGATGGCCTATGGGTGGTTACCGATAGAAAGAAGTTTCCAGAGGGTTTACAAGAAGTAGAAGAAGTCTCTAGATGGTTAGCAAGTAATGACGGTAGCGTCTACGGGGGTTATGCAAAAAGTAAATAAGTGTGTATGTTGTTACGTGTATAAGGTATCTAGAGGGTGGTTTAGAAGAAGCGAAGTGGTTTTAAGGGTAGCGTCTACGGGGGATTACGCAAAAAGTAAGGGTGTATACAAGAACGGGGGTTATGCAAAAAGTAAATAAGTGTGTATGTTGTTACGTGAATAAGGTATCTAGAGGGTGGTTTAGAAGAAGCGAAGGGGTTTTTAAGGGTAGCGTCTACGGGGGAGGGTAGCGTCTACGGGGGAGGGTAGCGTCTACGAGGATTACGCAAAAAGTAAGGGTGTATACAAGAACGGGGGTTATGCAAAAAGTAAATAAGTGTGTATGTTTTTACGTGTATAAGGTATCTAGGGGGTGATTTAGAAGAAGCGAATAGGGTTTTAAGGGTAGCGTCTACGGGGGAGGGGAGCGTCTACGGGGATTACGTAAATAAGGGTGTATACAAGAACGGGGGTTATGCAAAAAGTAAATAAGTGTGTATGTTTATACGTGTATAAGGTATCTAGGGGGTGATTTAGAAGAAGCGAATAGGGTTTTAAGGGTAGCGTCTACGGGGGAGGAGAGCGTCTACGGGGATTACGTAAATAAGGGTGTATACAAGAACGGGGGTTGTGCAAAAAGTAAATAAGTGTGTATGTTTTTACGTGTATAAGGTATCTAGGGGGTGATTTAGAAGAAGCGAAGAGGCTTTTAAGGGTAGCGTGTACGGGGGGGTTGCGTAAAAAGTAAATAAGGGTGTATAAAAGAAGTAATTAGAAGAAAGAAAATATATGGAGGATTGTGTGTGTGTAAGAGATGAGGGGTAGTGCTTACGAGGGGGAGGGGCTATGCAGTTAGCTGATTTTTTAAGGGTTCTATATTTTGAAATTCTCAAAGGAATGTTATTAGATTGATAACCAACATTTTTTTTTAAAACGGATATGCGTGTGAATTTATATCATTTTATAGAAGGTTTTTTTATATTGTAATAAATGAAATCTCACATTATATTAAATTCGCTTAGTAGGTAATATTTATGCGTTATTTCTATAGTTAGGAAGCACGTGCAGGCCAAATCATTTATTCAGACAATAGTGAACTTGTTTCAAATATGATTAGATTGCAATGTCATGATTTCTGGTTTATAATTGTTAGTAACAGATTAGATTGTACGAAATCGTAGGAAATATAGTTTTCTGGAAATATGATGATGATATCAAAAATAACTCATTGGACTTGTGCATCCCCCTCTATAATAAAATATTCTTTTGAATAGTGCTCACAGTAAATACTAGGCAATAGACTGTACTTAGTGTTCCAGTGAAAAGTTGTCGTTTAAGGTTCCACAATACATAGTAAGTTATTTATAAGTTTACTATTTTTTTTCATTCATCTTTAACTATTTTAATAAACTTAATTGTTAAATTATCATTATTCTGTTATCTTTTCCAATAATTCTTTCTTTATTACAGATGAATTTTTTGAATGAGATTAATACAATAAGCACTGATTTTGCAAAAATGAAACCCGTTATAAAACTGGAAGATTTACCAAAGGATACACCACATAGAATGAACAGCGCAAAGGTGCGCCAGGGACAATTTGGAGCCCAAATACTTCTGGAGCTGGAAGAAAATATAGTATTTCTCCCCAAAAGAGTGACGGATGCATTTGCGTCGCATGTAAATCAATTTACGCCGGGGAAGTTCAGCATTACATTCCTGGGACTTCAAACATTCCAAAGGGGTTCCCCTAGGACCCTCTTCAAAATAGAGGAGAATGTATAAAAAACATAACAAAAACAGTACATATTGAATTTCAACACCTTGAAAAATAATCTGGACACAGGTGAACAGCTTCAGTTTTCAAAATCGTAAGTTTTTATAATTTTTTGAAAATGAATTCTGAGGAAATAGCTCTCCTAACTGATAATATTGTTGAAAAGTTTCAAGCAATTGAAAATATTCTATTTCAAAAAAAATTGTACTATTTATGATATAGAAAAATGGTCAAAACAAGCTAAATGTCACATTAGACTTTGCAACTTAGCAATAAGTGATGGGGATCTAACCATTGGTACATTACGTAAACTACAAACCAACTTGGGTCACTTAAAGCGGTTTAGAATAATAATTCAGAATCTAAGTAAATCTGGAAAGGGGCTTACTATTAATAAAAAAAGAAGTAATAGAGTAAAATGGGAATATATTAATTCAATTTTTGAAAGTAGAGTTCGAACCGGGGTTATTATAAAGAAATCTCATAAAGATATCTCACAGTTTTTTGATGTTTGTTTCTTTTCAGCACTAGAATGAAAAACGCATTAAAAAAATGCAATATGTTGAAAGTAAATACTTGTTTTTGTTCAGAATTTATTAGGAAATCAGGTGATACTGAAATTACAGAAAATAAATATTTTTCTACAAAAAATGAAATAATTGATAAGACAACTGACTTTAAAAAATGGTTTGCAGTTAATGTAAGAGATGTCATTTTAAGAAAACTTTCAGAATATTCTGAGGAAGGATCAGGGTGGGCCTTAAGTAAAATTATATCTCTGGAAATCAATATAAATAAATACGAGGTGGCTATCATCATATATTAAATTACCAGACATAATAGCTAAAAGAAATGCGTGTATCAACGTTCAGAATGACGATAATGCATGCTTTGCTTGGGCAATTGTTTCAGCTTTGTTCCCTTGCGTTATTAATAAAAATCCTACACGTACTTGTTCATATCCTCATTATAGCAAAGTTTTGAACATTAACGGTCTTACATTTCCTGTACACCCAAATCAGATTACAACTTTCGAAAAAAATAATGTTAATATTTCGGTTAATGTTTTTGAATTGGAAATTTTCAGACAATCAAATTTTAGTGTTGTACCAGTACGTTTAACAAAACAAAAAAGAGAAAAGCATGTCAATTTACTGATTATTCGAAATAAATATTTTCCTAAAAAGAATGATTGTGAACCAGAGTCAGATAATGATGATTATGATTATCGTGATGATATACAGTATCACTATATTTGGATAAAAGACTTGTCAAGACTTTTATCCAAGCAACTCTCTAAAAATACTAGAAAAAAATATATATGTGATAGATGTTTGAATTATTTTGTTTCTCAAGAAAAATTGGATGACCATTTCAAATATTGTGAAAAAATTGATAATAATTGTAAAATTGAGTTTTATAAAGATCCATATGTCAAGTTTAAAAATTTTGTATACAAAGAAAAAGTACCTTTTATTATTTATGCAGATTTTGAATCACTACTTATTCCTTATATTGATGTAGATGCTAGAATAAAATCTCGAAAGGGATATGGTTCACAGTCGGTAACGAGAAGTGCTAGGTTTCAAAAACATAAAGCTTATAGTGCTGGACTATATTTTAAATGTAATTTTAACGATAACTGGTCATTTTATGATAGTAATCGAAGTTCTGATTGTATGCTATGGTTTGTAGATAAAATTGAAAATATTGCAAAATTTGTAATGCCAAAATTAAAAAATGTTGAACGAATGAATGTTGAAGTGAATTTAAAAGATGCTTCAGATAAATGTCATATTTGTGAGGAGATATTTAAGGAAGGTGATAAGATTGTTGGGGAACATTGTCACCTAACAGGTAATTTTCGAGGTTTTGCTCACAACCACTGTAATCTTAATTATCAAAAATCATTTGTCATTCCAGTAGTTTTTCACAACCTAAGTGGTTATGATTCACATTTCATAATTAGAGATTTAGCTAACCGAAATTATGTTCAACTTTTACCTGTTAATAAAGAAAAATACATAAGTTTTACAATCTGGGATAATAATACAAATATTAGGTTTAGATTTATAGACTCTTTTAGATTTATGGGATGTTCATTAGATTCATTGGTATCAACATTAGAACCAGAAAATTTCATTCCACTTAGAAAAGCATTTTCTAATCTAAATACTGAACAATTTAGTTTATTAACTAGAAAAGGTGTTTTCTTTTATGATTATTAAGATGATATAAAGCGATTAGATGAAACTGCATTACCTAGTAAAGAATATTTTCACAACAAACTTAACGAAGAAGATATAAAAGATATTGACTATAGGCATGCAAAATTAGTTTGGTAAGCATTTAGTATGAAAACCCTTGCTGATTACAGTGACTTGTATATGAAAACAGATATTTTACTTCTAGCGTCTGTTTTTGAAACATTCCGTGATACTTGCTGGAAAACATATGGTTTGGATCCTGGTCATTATTATTCAGTTCCTGGTTATACTTGGGATTGTATGCTCAAGTATACTCATTGTAAATTAGAGACAGTGCAAGATATTGACATGCTGCTATTTTTTGAAAGAGGTATAAGGGGTGGAATATCTCAGTGTTGTAATCGATACGGTGAAGCTAACAACAAGTATATGCCTACGTATAATGAAAACAAACCTGTGAAGTATCTTTTATATACAAATATTAATAATCTTTATGGTTGGGCTATGAGTCAGGAGCTTCCCTACGGAGGATTTAAATGGGTAGATCATAATAATAATATAACTCAAATTCCAGATGATTCCCCTGAAGGGTACCTGCTCGAGGTTGATTTAGAGTATCCAAAAAATAAACACGATCTACACAAAGATCTGCCATTCTGTGCAGAACATATTTCACCACCAAATTCTAAACAAAAGAAATTAATGACTACTCTGTGTAATAAAAAAAATTATATTATACATTACAAAAATTTAAAGCAAGCTATAGCTCATGGATTATTGCTTAAGAAAGTTCATAGTGTATTAAAATTTCAGCAAAGTTGTTGGCTGAAGCCTTATATAGAATTAAATACTTTGATAAGATCCCACGCAAAAAATAATTTTGAAAAAAATTTGTATAAACTTATGAATAATGCAGTATTTGGGAAAACGATGCAAAATTTGCGTAAACATCGGTTAGTGAAATTAGTTCGAACGTGGTATGGCAAACGAGGAGCTATAAATTTAATTGCAAGTCCCACATTTCATAGTCGTGTTATATTTAACGATGATGTTGAGAATCCTTTATTGGCTATAGAGCTTAAGAAAACTAAAATTGTATTTGACAAACCTCTTTATATAGGATTAGCAATTTTAGATATTTTAAAAATATGTGTTTATGAATTTCATTATGATTATATGCTGACCAAATTTTCACCTGAACAATGTAAATTACTTTATACCGATACTGATAGTTTAGTATACGAAATTCAATGTAATAACATATATGAAGAAGTAATAAAGGCCGATATTCACCGTTTTGATACTAGTGATTATCCTGTAAATAATGTGTGGGATATTCCTCTATCTGATAAGAAAGTACCCGGAATTATGAAGGATGAAAATAACTCAAAAATTATGACACATTTTGTAGGTTTACGTTCTAAACAGTATGCCTTCAGAGTGTTAGGTGAGGAAAACGATGTAAAAAAAGCTAAAGGTATTAAGTCTAATGTGGTAAAGAATAAAATAACTTTTGATGATTATATTCTCTGTTTGCAGAAATTTATAGAAAATCCTCAAGAAGAGTGTTTCATGCATGCAACTCAACGTTGTATACTATCAAAGTTACATGATGTATACACCATTGAACAGACAAAAATTGCTTTAAACCCATCAGATGATAAAAGATATTTGATACCCGGTTCACATGACACTCTTCCGTGGGGACATTATAGTATTATGGAGTTACAATAAATTGATTGGAATTTATTTTCAGATCAAGAGTTTGGAAGATCTATGTATTAAGATAATTTGTAATCGTATTACAGGAATTTCAAGTTTTCTTGTACAAGCTCAAATTCCTCAGTTTTTGAAAATAAAAATTTCTCGAGAATTTTGTACCTATAAATGGTTGCAGATAAAAGAAGAAAGTGATAAATCTGATCACTGTGATGCTATATTGCTTGATTTTGAATATGAAACAAAAATTTCACCAGAGCTTCGAGATACCTTATTAAATTTCACTTATTTAGATGTCTTTACTGAACACGATCTCTACTGCCTAATTAGTAAATATTACCACATTTCTCCTTTGGGTCTAAAAGTTTGCGAAGAGTGTTTTCAGAAATATTTCAAACTTATGCCTAATATAAATTACACATTTCACGAAGAAATTAGTGTGAGCACTTCAGAAAATTTAACAGGATTTTATAATTCTGAACACTATTGTTGTCAAAATGATTTTGAGGCAGTTGTTTTCATATTACGAGAATATTTTGAGTGTCTAGAGGCTGCAGCAGATTTACCTTACTGATTTCACTGTATCTTTTATCTGTATAACTATATTTAATATGTACTGTCAAATGCATAATTTTCATTTTGCCTTTAATGTAATATGTACTGTTTTTTTTTATTTGATGTAATATGTATATAAATACAATTAATAAAACAATATTCATATAACCTTGAAACTTGATTTTTTATCCTAGCTCCTTCCCCACAGGTTTTCAAGAATTTTTAACGTTATGACGTCGATTTGAAGTTTCATAAGTAGTACATGAGTAAGAAGTGCTGTTCCTTTAGACGTGTTTAAATTGTAAATTTGGAATTTTGTTGCCAAATATGCCTTTTCAGCAACATATGACGGTGATGCTTGAGGAAAATACCGATTTAGGTTAGTCTTTTTCCCATTTTGTTCTAACGCGATACGAATGTTCACCATCATGATCGTTTTCATTTACACTACATCGAGGTCGCTCTAATAGTTGAATAGTTGCAGGATTTAGAGTGCCATCTACAGGAAAATTTAATTTCTCTTGGAAATCTTTTAAAATCGATGACATATTTGTGATATCATGTTCCGACTTGTTAACATATCCAAATCTTTCGATAATTTACATCAATTTTCTCAGATGCCACTAAAGGTAAAATTATTATTAATAGTAAAAGAAACATCCTTCACTTTCGATGTTCAATACTGATTCCAAATCAACATAAAAGTTTTCATCATCAGCATTACTTGTGTTAGAGGTGAAATGAAACGAAGAATATTTTCATAATTTTATAATGTTAAATCATTGATTACATGGACTTTGTAATAGTACAGATATTCTCTAAGTGCTCTTCCTATTAAACTGCTGTTGTCATAAGAATAAATATCACAAACAGCATACATTAGATCTAAACAATTGGAAAAGCCACATATTGCATTCGATATAAATGTCTTTAATAAATTAATGATATTATAATAAAAATCGCAAAAGTTCACTTTATTTAAAATTGAAATGTGATGTTGAAGCAAATTCTCATGAACACGTAGAATTTCTACAACTTCTTCTTCATAGAGGAAAACTGTTACATCATCTTTCTGAATTTTCACAAATTTTTTATTATCATAAATAACTTTAGTTATTTGACAAAAATCTTGGTACAACATGATGGGATAAGAATCTACAACATCATCATCTGGAGAATTGAAGAATAACTCGTTACTTTTATGCAGCACTTCTATGATCTCATCCCATTCTAGAGTATTGAATGACATTTTTGAAGGTTCCACGATAAACGATGATAAAATGATGGCAGGTGCAAAAGTTCTGACAGGACTCAGGCAACATCCAACTTCAAATCGACGACCAACATTGAAAACTGTATGCAATAAATAATGTCTTTCTTTTCTTATTGCAATTTCATAATTAAGTACAATTTGATCTAAATCACGATCATAATATAAGCTGAAATGTTTATAGAGTTTCGTTTTGAGCGTTCCAATAACTCTTTCTGCAATTGCAGCTTTCTTCGTACTAAATGTACTATAATGATTGATATTATGTTTTTTCATTAGAGATTTGAATTTACTATTGTAAAATTCTGTTCCCTGATCTGATTGTAGATTTTTTGGCGTTCGACTCCTGATAATACTCGAAAATGCTAGTGTTATTTCTTCGGCTGTTTTCGTCTTGAGTGGACGAGTCCACATGAATTTCGAGAAACAATCGATAACCACCAAAATCATTTTAAATCCTTTATTATGCTTTGCATAAGGTCTCATTTCGGCTAAATCCATTTGCCATAAGTCATCAAGACCTTTGATTATTGTTCGTCGACGTGGATAATTTCGTCTAATGGGTTAATGCAATTCTTTAACAAGTTGAATCCTGTCTGCAGACATGATGTATAGTGAACAAAGAAGGTTATTTTGTTATATATATATATATATATATATATATATATATATATATATATATATTCTAAAGGTCAATTATTGTTCTTCTTCTAAATCACACTGTACGAGAAGATCCATACAAAAATAATCTCTACTACCCAATTCGAATTCTATTTTATCGTTCTTCTTTATGCTAAGGCCGTTTAACTGTTGATACTGATATTCCATATTATTCTTCAATAAAACGCTGCCATCAGAAGCATAATGTTTACAATTTTCAATTTTACAATCAAAAGGGAATACAAACCCGTACCTTCCGTATCCAAAACGTAAAAGTTCTTGTTGAATTTCTTCGTGCCCCTAAAGCTGATTAGACACTTTGTGTGATACTTTTCTGCGAATTGGTGTATCTGTCTGCTGATATTTGTCGATGAAACGAGATTATCGACATATTTTTTTATCGGAATGTTTGTATTGAGAGTAGCAATCCTTGAATCATAGTTTCTATGTATTTCATCCAATGTATCTTTCATTTTTTTGTCAAGTATGTTTACTATAAATTTTCTATTTGATTCTATTGCATTATCTACATACTTGTTCATCCATTATTTATCAAGGATTTTATTTTGTCATTTATTTGCTGAATACTTGTGTTCAACGACAATTGAGCTATTTCGATTTTTTTAAATCGTGCTTCGAGATTTGTATCATACTTCTTTTTATATGCGTCAGAATGTCGACCAAACTTGTCGAGACTCATTTTGAAAATGAACATAAATCAATCGATGGTTAATATATATAATCGGCTTCACGAAGTTCATGTATAATGGCAACAATCTCATCATCATTGGAAGTGTTACCTGCATCCTTGGAAGCTATTAACTCTCTAAGTCTTTCAACAATCTCGTTTACATCGTCCCAGTAAACGTACTCTATATATTTATCATTATAGGTCATGATGTGATCAGGTAATCCTTTACCTACGATGTTAGTGGTAGTTTTTCGTCTTATAATAAATTGCTTTTTAATAATATTAATATACTTCCACCGCTGAGAACCTTTTAGTGTTCTATCTTTTTTTAAATGAACCCCCGTTCGTTCCAATAATATTTTGTATGTAGGTAAATCATCTTCGGTATATTTGGGATGTTGGTAGAAAAGTAATTGGTAAAGACCTGCAGTAGCAGGTATTCTATCCCATCCTTTATCTCCTTCTACGAATATATCACCGTTTTTTGCGCCAAAGTTTATGCGTTTATTCCGCAGAGTCCACTGATCGTTTTCAGCATTATACTTTGGACCGTACAAATCATCGATTTGTGAGTCTTCGTTAAAGAAATCGATGACACATTGTCGACCCATTGTAGGATATTGTTCGATGTACTCGTTGACTGTTCGTGGTGAGAAATGTTCACTAGTATTCACTTGAGGTTCACCATCATCATCATCATCATCCGTAAATACTGATTCATTTTTCGGATCATAACTGTATAATTCTTCATCACTGATAAAATTGGGAACATGTTTTTTTTTCTCTTTAGATGATGTGGGCTGTGGTGGTGGTGGAGGTAAGGTTGCTGTAATCTGCTTGTTTGCCTTAGATGTATTCATGATATTTACGATATCTTTGAGTAGATTGGATATAGGTTTGAAAATTCTATTTAGTGTCTCATCATGCTCAGTTTTGTTCAGTTTAAAAGATAAATACTTTTTTCTAATAATTCGTTTCAGATCTGCAATTTTTCGTTTCCGCACAGCGTCTGCATCAGATGACATCATAATGAAAAATGAATGGTTAAATAATTATTATATTTTTATATACATATCGAATCCTTTACGATATCTACCATCTTGTAAGTCAAAGTCTTTAACAATAACCAAAGCGCCATATTTATCATTCCAGCATTCAGAGCACATTTTCTTGAATTCTTCAAATGACATGTCGGGGGAAACGTGTTCGTTGAAGGCATGTTCAAGGTTAATTTCATCCTGTTTAAACATTACAATCATACAGTTATCACGTATTAGCTGCTTTGGTATTTTCGAATAAGTCTGACATAGGTAGAAGACATCAATACTTCTGTGTCTACACATGGAAAAATATTCTTGAATTGTTTGTTGTTTGTCGCATGACACATCGTCAAAAATGAAAATCGAATTCGGTTTGGATTGTCTAGGACTTACAATTTCATCGTTTTCTTTAAACGGATAATATCCCTTACCTTTTACACCAGTCAATACTTCTTCGAGCAGTTGGTATTTTGGTTGATATAGAGATTTAGAATAAACGTAGACATTTTTAAATTTCACACCATTTGGATTGAACAGCAATGATAGCACAATATTTGTTTTCCCACATCCTCTGGGACCACAAATAATAGCACGAAACGAATCAGGTAATAAAAGTCCATGTTTTCGACTACGTCTATCTTCCAAAACGCTATCGAAATTTTCAATCGGTAATGACTGCTCTTGTTTAACAATATCCATCTTATGATACTTTTTCAAACAGTGCAGCTATAATTATAGGTTCCATCGTGAGCAAATAGTCAGTCTTCATGTTGATTCACGAAGGTGAAGGTATGCTAAATTCACTCATAAATAATTTGCCTTTTGAGCTTCATGTTCCTGGCTACCAATACTGTGGACGTAAGTTTTACTATTTTTATTTCTTCACAATATTAAATCCTCTATTTATATAGCTAGAACGCGTCTGAAAAAACGGCTACTACGAGGAGATACAGGTGTCAACGCTCTCGACGCAGCTTGCAAAAATCACGATATCGCATACGCATCTAACAAGTCACTCACAGATCGTCATAAAGCTGATTTGGTACTAGAAAACGCCGCGTGGGAGCGAGTAAAGTCAAAAGACGCTAAATTAGGTGAAAAGGCAGCCGCCTGGTTCGAAACCAACGGAATGAAGGTTAAACGCAAGTTGGGAATGGGTATGAAGAAGCGTCGATCTTTTCATCGTGATGTGGTTATGAAGGTGAAGAAATCCATGAAAAAGGGATCTTCGCTGTCAGATACAGCGATGTTTGCATTGCGAGCAGCAAAATCTCTTATCCAAAAATTCGGAGGCCGAAAACATGTTCCAATACCTAGAATAATACCTGTAGCTAAATCTGGAGGATTTTTACCTCTAATACCTCTTTTCGCTGGACTTTAAGCTTTGGGAGCATTATCAGGCGGTGCTGCGGGAATTGCGAAAACTGTGATCGATGCAAAAAATGCTCAAAAGAAATTGGAAGAAGATCATCGTCATAATAAAGCTATGGAGCCTATAGGTAAAGGATTGTATTTGCGAAAGAACGCAAAGGTGGATATGGATTATTCTTGAAAAAAAACTACCATTGAAGCTACCCAATAGAGCATTATTCGACTATGAATTAATCAAGTTTGCCAAATTATTGAAAATAGAATATTTTCGAGATGTGTACATGCGCGATTCTCTACCGAAAAACGGACTTCGACGATGTGAATCAGCAATACTAAATTTGGATGTGTCTAAAAACTCAGGCACGCATTGGGTAGCATATAGGAAGATGAATGACTGCGTCGAATATTTCGATTCATTTGGTAATCTGAAGCCTCCGAGAGAACTTGTCACTTATCTTGCTGGCAGTGAAATATTTAACAATTACGAGCAATACCAAAATTACAATCAGATCAACTGTGGACATTGGTGTTTGCAATTCCTCTATAATGTCTGAAACATGGTTGGTTGGCGAAACACAATTGTTGCCGTCTTTTACAAGTGCCGAATTGAAAACTATTCCTCTAAAGTATTTGGTAGAGCGAGTTAAACCTTGGGATTTATTAGACAATTGGCATAAATTACCAAAATAATATCAATCGAATTTCAACTTGCAAATTTGCTTGCCTTGTTTTGTGCATTATAATCGACCGGATCAACGTACTCATGTCGATGGTCCGGTTAGCTCACAACGCAACTATCATGCATGTAATTATTATTTGAAAAAATAAAATTGTTTTTTGTAATCTAGTAATATTATTTAAATACACCACTCCCATAAACATCACAGTCATGTCTCAACTGTTCAACTTAACGTCCACATCGAATGAATTCTCCTTCACTCCTCCCACACCGATAATATTGAAACCTGAAAAAGAATACTTTATTGGTGTGTTGGGGTTTTATACCGAATATCGATGGTGAGAAATTTTATTTCTACAATAAAAATGATCGTAAGAAAGGACTCATCACCATTAACTTCCCGTCAGGATGTTACGAAATCACAGATATTGAAGCTTATCTCATCGATCAATTCAAATTGAAGACGGCTACAACTGTGGCCGATATATCTTTGAAGCCCAACAACAACACTCTTCAGTGTGAAATTTACAGTCGACAGCACGCCATCGATTTTGAATACTCTGATAGTTTGAGTAAAATACTAGGATTTTCTCCAAAGATACTAGATCCTGGTAAAGTCCACCGTTCCGATCTACCTGTTAACATTTGTAAAATATCAACTTTACTATTCGATTGCAATATTGCTGAAGGATCGTTTGACGGAGATAAGCCTGCTCATACAATATTCAGTTTCCCAATTACAGTGGACCCTGGTTATGCAATCAACGAACGACCGAACAATCCGATTTACTTAGCTGTGAGCAGCACAAACGAAATCACCAACATTACCGTAAGAGTGTTGAATCAAGATCTCGAACCAGTAAATTTTCGAGGAGAGGAACATCTATTGGAATGTTAATAGGTCTACTTATCAACAACGACTATTATAAAAGTCCCTCATCATCTACAGATCGTTCAAAAGAACGAAGCTTCATCTAACTCCTGCGAATCGGGCGTTTCTCAAAGCAATCGGATTGAAGTTGAAGAAGAATGACACTAAAAAGAAAGTACGTGCGTTCTGATAGGACACCACCATCAACGAAAATATCTTCGATATTTGACCTTTACCGAGATCCACAATATGAAGAGTGGATAATAAAAGAAGATTTTCACACCTATGTTCCTTATGTGAAATCATTCAATAACAGCGATTCTGTGGAATTTGACATCCAACAAACGGACGCATTTTCTCTCATGTACGAAACTCAACTTGAAATTAAGGGAAAATTAGAAGTTAGTGGCGGAGGAGGACATGTTAATCTAACGCCAAATTGCGCTGCATTCCTCTTCGATTCTTGTTCCTACATTCAAAGTGGAAAGGGAATAGAAATAGTACGAGATCCCGGTATAGTAAGTACCGCAAGAAGTTTGTTGCGTTATAATCCACAATCGAAAGAAATGGCTTCAGCTGGCTGGAATTATCCCAATAAACCGCTATTCAATGATGTTGATAAATCGTTTAGTTTGTTGATTTCTCTAAAACACATTTTCAATGTTTTCAATGACTATACTAAAATCACATATGGAAAACAAACTTTTCGATTCATACGTGCTCGTCATGATAACGATGCTGTAATAGTAAATGAAGTAACAACAGGTACTACGACATCTAACACTACAATAAAGTTTGTTATAGATAGCATGGCATTGAAAGTTAAACACGTCTATCCTAACGATGGAATAAAATTACGTATGATGGAGCAAATGAAAACTGATCGACTTTGTGTATTGCCTACGTTAACGAAATACGCTAAAAATGAGATTTGGTCAGTTAAAACGAGCTCGTCTGTCGAGAGACCTCGATATGTTATCGTATGCCTTCAAATAGATAGACGCAACAAGAAGACAAACGATCCTTCGCAATTCGATCACTTGAACACCAACAATGTAAGATTGGCTTTGAACGGAGATTTTTGGCCCACCGAACGATTAAAGATGGATTTCGGAAAAAACGACTATACTCTTGCCTATCATAATTACGCCTCATTCTATAGAAGCTATACCAATTCCAGCATAGAACATCCAACATTGGACTATGAAGCATTCAAAGATCGTGCTCTCTTTGTCATAGACTGTTCCAAACAGGAGGAGGGTATGAGGGCATCAACAGTTGATATAAAAGTGGAAATTGAAGTAGGTGTAGGATTTCCTGCAAATACTAGAGCATATTGTATAATTATACATGACTGTTTATTGGAGTATTACCCCCTAACGGAAATTATCAAAACGATCATATAATACCAGTGTTGAAATACACAGCGAGACAGTTACAAATAAACCACGATGAGAATAGCAGTCATCGACATTCAAGGCTTCATTATCGAGGGTACATTCCATAATTAGGAATTGTCCATCGAAATCGGATATAAACATAGACACTACATATTTAGGCCGCCACAACCCTTTCATTTGCTAAACAATCAAGATAAAAAAACAAACAACTTTTTGGAACACCATATCCATGGAATCAAGTATTCTTCTGGCGATGTTGATTATTCAAAATTGGACGAGATTTTGAAAAGTACAATGTCTAATGTCGATTGTATTCACGTTCGCGGTAATCAGAAATATGAATTTTTACAGAAGAAATGTGAAGAATATGGAATTTCTACGACAACTGTTGTTGATGTCTGCAAGTTTGATGGAACATCCTCAGCCATGGAGAGTTTAAAAAACATTCGAATGCTTGTCATGCCGATGGGACTTTCAATTGTACACAAATTAATGTAGAACGATTACGATATTGGTTTTTAAATGTAATACCATTGTAATTTTACTTTAATAAATAGAAAAAATTGATGAGTTGTTTTATTGAAACACATTGTATACTCATTTATGTCTATATTACATGAAGACTTAAACTTTCGTTTTACAATATTCAATATTAAAATAAATACTGATGTTAAAATTATACATGTCATTGCAAAAACATATTAATTTCATCCTTGATGGCATCCTGTTGTTCCCGAATTGTATTATTCATCATATTGTAGTCGGTTTAATTCTGTGGATATTTTTTGTAGGCGGCGATTTTTGAAGACGTTATCCTCCAAGCACATTCGCTCCAATTGCTTTATCAGTTTAATCTTATTTTCATAAATTGAAATATCTTTACTCAATTCTCGAACGCTTTTAGAAAATTCCTCCAATTTGCGTCTATACTCTTCCGATGACATTGGGATACAAACACTCAATTATCTCATTCATTTATTATAAAAGAAATCATGCGCATGCTTTCAAGACTTTCAAAATACCCCGTATAAGAAAAAGACATCAATTTTTTTTTTTTTTTTTTTTTTTTTTTTTTTTTTTTTTTTTTTTTTTTTTTTTTTTTTTTTTTTTTTTTTAAACTTCCCAATTTATTTACAATCTGTAAATTAAAATTACAATAGGTAAATAGTTTGTCACTAATCACATTAACATGCAGAGCAATGGTCCTATAACCATACTCTATTCTTAAATATTTTATATAAAATATAAAATTATTTGTCTCTAGGGTATTGTGCACATTAATTTAAATATACATTTAAAATCTTGTTGGTAAATCACTAACAATATAACGTTTTAATCTTCTTCTTGCCGGTATTCTCCTGAGGGACTTTGCTAAATTATTGGGGTGTTGCTGCAGTCTCTGTTGGTATTTTTGGGCGAAGTTTGATATTTCTTCTTTTACAGTGGGTATTTGGAGGTCATTTCGTATATAGTTGTTTGGGACATACCAAGGTGCATTGGTCATGACTCGAAGAGTTTTGGATTGGAACCTTTCTAAGATTTCGAGGTTAGAATTAGAAGCAGTTCCCCATAGTTGTATTCCATAACTCCAAATGGGTTTCAAGATTGTTTTATAAATAAGTATTTTATTTTGTAGACATAGTTGTGATTTTCGACCTATAAGCCAATATAAACCATTAAGTTTCAGTCCAAGTTGCTTCCTCTTCATGAAAATGTGTTTTTTCCAGGTCAGTTTTCTATCTATATGCATGCCTAAATATTTTACATCCTGTTGCTGGTTAAGCTGTTGACTGTTTAGGGTCACTGGTGGGCAGTTTCCTTTTCGGTTCGTAAAAGTAACATGCACCGATTTCGTTGCATTTGCTTGTATTCTCCACTTTTTTAACCAGGTTTGTATATTGTTCAGGTTCATTTGGAGTATTTGTGATGCTTGATTGGGATCTTCATGCATTGATAGTAGGGCGGTATCATCAGCATATGTGGCTGTTACAACGCCATTGGTGGTAGGTAAATCGGCTGTGTACAAGAGATACAACACAGGTCCCAGAACACTGCCCTGAGGAACTCCAGATTTAACAGGAAATATTGACGTATGCGCGTCTTGATATTTGACGAGGAAATGGCGATCTTCTAGGTAGGATTTTAGGGTTAGGAAGTAACTAAGTGGAAGGATTTTTTTTAGTTTGTAGAAGAGGCCGGTATGCCAAACTTTATCAAAAGCCTGAGAAATATCCAAAAAGGCTGCAGAGCAGTATTTTTTGTCTTCTAGTGTTTGGCTTATGTTTGTACAGACACGATGAATTTGTTCAATAGTCGCATGTTTTGGTCTAAATCCAAATTGGTGAGTTGGTATAATTTTACGGGCTGTTAGGACTGGTTCAATTCTTGAGAGTATTAACTTTTCCAGGACTTTGGACATTGCTGGCAGTAAGCTGATCGGTCTGTATGATTTTACTTCTTCAGCCGGTTTACCAGGTTTAAGTATTAAAATTATTTGGGCTACTTTCCAAACCATGGGAAAGTGACCTATCCTCAGAATTGCGTTATATATTTGTGTTAAATATACTACACCTTTTCTTGGTAGTTCTTGAAGTACTTTTCCTGTAATAAGGTCATAGCCAGGGGCTTTTCTAGGATTTAAATTTGTTTTAATTATACTATTGACTTGCGCGATTGTAAATTTTTCTGCTGGTAATTCTAACTGGTATGGAGATTCTAGATCAGTTAAGAGCTGTGCTTCGATGTCGTTGTCGTTATTTGGTGGATTCGGTTGAAAGACCTTTTCAAGGTGACAAGCGAATGTTTCTGCTTTTTCTTCGTCGCTCTTTGCCCACTGATTGTTTTCTTTGCGTATAGGTGGATTAAGCAGTTGTGGCCGGTTGATTTTTTGAGTGGCTTTCCAAAGTGCATATTCGGTAGCTTCGGTTGCGGTGAGCCCTTTCAAATACTTTTGGATACTGTCATTTTTGTGATTATTTAGTAAATCTTTAAGTTGACGAGTGATTTGATTAAGTTTTGTTTTGTCTTGAGGGCACCTCGTGTTCTGCCATATTTTCCGTAGCCGTCGTTTCTCTACTATTTTTTGTTTTATTATAGTTGGCAACACCTGACGAGAATAAGTAGTTGTGTTTGTAGGTGTGCTGTTCCACACTGCTGCTTGAATAATTTTGTTAAGATTTTGCACTGCATTTTCTATATCTATGCGTGACTTCAATGGTATGTTTAATTTTAATTCCTCGTCTATTATTTCTCGAAATATATCCCAATTTGTGTTCTTGCTGCCGAGTTTTGGGGGTGTTTCTCGTATTAGTATTGTTGTACTCAGCTCTATTAGTACGGGAGAGTGATCAGAAGACAAATCAAAACAGGATTCTGCTTTTTGCGATTCTTTTGGGATACCTTTGGTTACGCAAAAATCAACTAGATCTGGGATTTTACTTCTATCCGTTGGCCAGTACGTAGGTTCGCCAGTAGATAGGTGTTTGTAATTATTATCATTTATGGCCATCAGGAGTTGTCTGCCTTTCGGGTTGATTAGCCTCGAACCCCAGTGGGTGTGCTTGGCGTTGTAATCACCACCTGCGAGAAATCTATTACCAAGTTGCTTAAAGTATTGTTCAAATTCTTCTTTTTTGACAGCATGTTTTGGTGGGAAGTAGACGGCAGAAACTGTTAATGGACCGTGCCAGTCTTCTATTATTACGCTTGTTGCTTGTAAGAAGTCTTTTTTAAAGCTAACTGTTTCGTGATGTTTTATTTTAGATTTAATTATTAGAGCACTTCCGCCATGCGCCGTACCATCCGGGTGCTGGGTGTCATATATTACATAATTTGGAATTTTAAGGTAACTTTTTTTTGTAAAGTGGGTTTCTGACACCAGCATAATGTCGATGTCGTGGTTATATATAAAAGTTTTGAGTTCTTGTGAATGTTGGGTAAGCCCATTGGCATTCCATATTGATATTTTTAAGTACTTAGTCATTATTTTAATTTACTAATCACGGTTGTCAACAGATTTAGCATTGTGCCCATTTGCTCCATGAGACCTTTCATCATGTGTTTAAGTTCAGCCATATCATTTGTCGCTGGAAGGTATTGTTGTATATTAACTGGTTGTGTGTTATTTCCAGCGAATTCTTGTTGTTGTCCCTTACAAATTTGTGCATAGCTTGTTCCTGGTTGGTCAGTTTGTTCTCTTCTTTGCATCGTTGTGTTCGGTTTTTGTCTTAGGGGAGGGTACTTTTTCTTTTGCAGCTCCTTATAGATAGAGCAACCTTTATAATTTGCCGGGTGGTTCCCTTCACATAATATACATTTTACATTTGTGGATTTCTCTTTTCTTGGGCAATCAACTGTTGCGTGATCTTCAGTACATTTTAAGCATCTTGGTCTGTGTTTACAGTATTTTTTTGTGTGACCATACCGTTGGCACCTTGCACATTGTGGAATGTCTCTCTTTTGTCGAGGTGGTTCAAATTTCACCTTGTAAAATAAAAGATTCTCAATATCGTATATTTTTTTGTTGTTTACATCTGGTTGTAGGTCTATAAAGAACATAGGTAACGGTTGCTTGGTCTTAAAATGTTTGATGTTCCAGATATTTTCGACTACGTGACCTTGCGCTTCAATCGCTTCTTTTAATTCTGTTAGGTTAACTGAATTGTGCATGTTTTTTAACACAACTCTAAAGCTACGTTCTTCTTTGGGTCTGTACGTATGAAATTCTGTTTTTTTGTCTATAAGTGCTTGGGTTATTGTTTTATAATATTCTACAGTCTTTGGCTGTACTTTTATTTGATCGTAGCCTAATACCTTTATTTCATATCCATTTTTAGTTATATGATTTAAAAGCGTTGTCAGCGGAGTTATATTTTTGACTCCTTTAATAAATATTGGAGGAGGCTTAGGTTCTTTCTGTTCTTCGTTATCCATTTGCTGTTCTGCATCTACATCATTTCCTAGTTGCTCAAACCGGTTTGAAGTGGTTGGCGTATTTAACCAATAATCATTGATTTTGGTTTGTTTAACTGAGCGTTTGTCTGGACTAGTTCTATTTCTCTTTTTATTTTCTACTATTTTCCATTCTTGGGATTCGTTAGTTTGTGATTGAGGAAGGGGAGTAGGATTAGTGTATTGCAGGTTTTGCATTGGATAATAAAAATTGGGTTGAATATTACCTTGCGGCTGTTGCTCATTTGCCATTTGCAGTTGTGAAGGATACGCCACTGGAAGCGATGAAAACTGACCTGGTTGAAACATCGGTATTGCTGGACCCGTAGTGTAGTACATACCCGATTGTGGCTGCGGTATTTGATTTGTTGACGAAATGTTAAAGTCCATGTTGATGGCTTTTAAATATATATTTTGTTTCACATTATAAGGCAATTATAAACATTTTAGCTACGTTGGATTATCTTTTTCTTGGCTTGTGCAGTTGGTCCACTCCCATCATTAAAATTGATAAAAATCGGGATTCCGTTTAATTATCGATTTTGTTCTTACGAACAGTCTAAGAACTAATTTGTATTGCGGAACTGTTGCAATAAATTATAAGTTACTAACACTTACCAGTGCAGTAATTGTTACAATGAATCTGCTAGTCCACTTTCACTTTTTAACTTTGTTGTTTAACTAGTGTATTCCTGATTTTAATAACGAAATATAATAACAGGTGATAGTTGAAAGACATCACTTAAATATGATTTTAAAAAAACTGCAACATAAAATCTATTTTCATTAATTTGATAGAAAACTAAATTCTGCTGTTTCATGAATAAACTCATTTTAGATTTTATCGTAAATAACTAATACAATATCATGTTGATATCATATTTTTTTTGAAAGATACTAAAGTAATATTCCGTAATATAAAGTAACTAACAATTATAAAGCAGAAATCATGACATTGCAATCTAATCATATTTGAAACAAGTTCACTATTGTCTGAATAAATGATTTGGCCTGCACGTGCTTCCTAACTATAGAAATAACGCATAAATATTACCTACTAAGCGAATTTAATATAATGTGAGATTTCATTTATTACAATATGAAAAAAACCTTCTATAAAATGGTATGAATTCACACACATATCCGTTCTAGAAAAAATGTTGGTTATCAATCAAATAACATTCCTTTGAGAATTTCAAAATATAGAACCCTTAAAAAATCAGCTAACTGCATAGCCCCTCCCCCTCGTAAGCACTACCCCTCATCTCTTACACACACACAATCCTCCATATATTTCCTTTCTTCTAATTACTTCTTGTATACACCCTTATTTACTTTTTACGCAACCCCCCCGTAGACGCTACCCTTAAAACCCTCTTCGCTTCTTCTAAATCACCCCCTAGATACCTTATACACGTGAAAACATACACACTTATTTACTTTTTGCATAACCCCCGTTCTTGTATACACCCTTATTTACGTAATCCCCGTAGACGCTCCCCTCCCCCGTAGACGCTACCCTTAAAACCCTATTCGCTTTTTCTAAATCACCCCCTAGATACCTTATACACGTAACAACATACACACTTATTTACTTTTTGCATAACCCCCGTTCTTGTATACACCCTTACTTTTTGCGTAATCCCCATAGACGCTACCCTCCCCCGTAGACGCTACCCTTAAAAACCCCTATCGCTTCTTCTAAACCACCCTCTAGATACCTTATACACGTAACAACATACACACTTATTTACTTTTTGCATAACCCCCGTTCTTGTATACACCCTTACTTTTTGCGTAATCCCCTGTAGACGCTACCCTTAAAAACCCCTTCGCTTCTTCTAAACCACCCTCTAGATACCTTATACACGTAACAACACACACACTTATTTACTTTTAGCATAACTCCCGTAAACGCTACCGTCATTACTTGCTAACCATCTAGAGACTTCTTCTACTTCTTGTAAACCCTCTGGAAACTTCTTCCTATCGGTAACCACCCATAGGCCATCCGCCTGTTCATCCGATAAAGTGTCACAGAACATTCGTGTATTTACTACTAAAATGTTTTATTAAGAGTGCTTGCTACCATTAAGTTTCTATCAAAAAGTGGTTTACCATTTCATGCTTCCACGACTAAACTTTTTACAAAAGGGAATGAGGCTTTTTGGAATTTCTAAGTGAGTTTGACCCATTTTTAGCCAGACACCTCCAGTAATATAGTGACATTGGAAGTGGGCATGTTGTCTTTCTTCGACCATTTGCAACGAATTTATTCACCTTCTTGCAAATGAGGTAAAAAATGTTATTATCACCGAATTGCAAGTGGCAAAATATTTTTCAATTATCGTCGATTCAATGCCTGATATTCCACAAATCGATCAATTAACTGTGATTATAAGATATACTTTACCAAATGGTCAACCAGTAGAAAAGTTTTTTGGTTTTGTGGAAATATTTTCTCATACCGCAGAAAGGCTATTGAATGTTATAAAAACCAAATTAAGTGACCTTAATATCAATATCCATTACTTAAGAGGCCAAAGGTATGACAACGCATCCAATATGTCCGGAAAATATAACGGATTGCAAGCAAAAATTAAAGAGAAGACAAATAATGCACATGTTGTACCACGTTCCAGTCATTCTTTGAACTTGGTCGGTAATAGTGCTGCCGAAAATTGTTCGGATGCTTCTAGATATTTTGATAATGTACAATGTTAATATATTTTTTTTCGCTTTCGACACACAGAGGGGAATTACTTGAAAAATGTCTATTTGTATCAAAAATTGAATTACCATTGGTTAAGAACATATGTGACACAAGTTGGTCAGCACGAGCTGAAGCTATTAAATCTATTGCGCTTGGTTTTAGTGAAATAAAAACAGCGTTAGTAGAGCTAAATGACGTTGCAAACCATAAAAAGTCTACCAGAATAGAAGCTGGAGATGTACTTCACAAAATGAATATATTTGAATTTGCCTTGATGACAGTGATTTGGAAAAGAATCCTAGACAGAATGAACTCCACCAGTAAATCTCTACAAGATAATCAAGCCAATGTAACTGCGGCTTGTACACTATACAGTGGTTTGATCGAATTTGTCAATAGTTTTAGAGAACAGTTTGATGAAGTTGAAGAGGAATCCAAAAAAATTCAGCCAAATAATAATGTTTACAAAAATGGGATTTTGAGGGTTCGTAAGAGGAAACACTGCTTTGATGAAGGCTCTGCACAAGATATTACTTTAAGAGGTGCTGAGAACTTTAAAATAAATACTTTTTTCGAATATGTGACAAGTTGATTTTTGAATTAAGAATGAAAATGCAAGTATATGATTGTGTAAATGAAATTTTTGGTGTATTTTTTAATGAACCCTCGAATGAAAAATTTAATGAAAGTATAAAAAATGTAAAAAAATATTACAATATGGCTGTGGACGCTACTGAAAATTTAGAAGATGAAATTGTACAGTTTAAAGCGATTTGTAAATCAAATGATATTTCCTCTAATGACCCCTATGAAATGTTAAACATTTTAATTGATTACAATATTTTGTCAACCTTCTCTAACGTTGAAGTATTGTTGCGTATATATTTAACTATTCCTATTAGTAACACATCCGGCGAAAGAACATTTTCTACGTTAAAACGAGTAAAATTATGTCTGAGAAACTCATTAAATGAAGAAAATGTTTCATCGTTGGCTATTCTAAATGTAGAAAGCGATATTCTCCATAAATTGAAAATAAATGATAAACAGATAAGTTCTCAGAAATGAGAATACGTAAGATAAAATTTAATTAGTTGTTTATTTTTATTAATTATTATTCATTTTATTCTTTGTTCCTTAGAAGGGGAGTTTTTTTTATTTTTGTTGTGTTGTTAATTTTGTTAAAGTAGTTTTTTGTACTAAATAATATGTTTTTTGTACTAAATAATATGTTTTTGCCAAATACATCTTTTTATTTATTTATTTCCAAATATTATTATTTATTCCACATTTTTTTATCATTACTGAAGGTGCCAAAAGTAAGCAGAAAAATTATTATTGAAAAGTCATATAGGATATTGGGGGCTCGAACTTTTGATTGGGCCTTGGGGCCCAACTAACTTGAAAATAGGCACTGTGGGCATGATGTTGCGCTTCTGGAACTAGCGAGTAGACGATAATAAATAAAGCGCGTAACAAGCTATTCACTTTTTTGGTACAATTTTTGTGGATTTAGAATTTGAACTTTATTGTTTAGAACGATTTTTGATTCGTTAAAGGTGGGGGAATGGTGAAATTTATATATCCGTAGATTCCAAAGCGTAAGAAAAGACTGGCAGTGCTTGGAGTACACCTTAAAACACAGCATGACGACCGATTATTATTAATTATTATATTTTCGGCTTTTGTACTCGTTTCTGTTATCTGCTCATAAGTTGTTTTGTTACCACACTTTTAAAATAAATTATTGGTAATAGTTGTTTAAATTCATACATTCCAATATATCGCCGCAACAGGGCATATATATTTTCAATAATTATAATAGGATCCATAATCGTTATGTAGTACTTCAGTTCATTGAAAAAGTAAACGATTTACTCAAATTTCACAGTATAAATTGATATTATATATATATATATATATATATATATATATATATATATATATATATATATATATATATATATATGAGAGAAGGATTTTGATAAAATAACAGGCTTTATAAAAAAGCACAAATCACATTGGTGATAAAGTCTGGTCTGATTATTTCTATATACCATGCAAAATAATTTATACATTCGATCACAAATTTTCTTCTGAAAAGCGTGATTTTACCTGAAAACATCATGTAGCAGTCTAATGTATTCAGCATCTAAAGTATTAGATTTCAGTTCATCCAAAAGAGTTGTAATAGAGTCGATTGTTCTCCCGCTGACACATACTAGTCGTGGTATATCATCTTTCGGAATACCCTTATTAAGTTTTTCTTTGTCGTTAGCTTTTATCAAGAGATGACAGTTACCTCCTCCAAAACCAAAGCTATTGATGCCTGAAAAATAGTAAAATGTTTATAATTTAAATGCTTTAAGAAGAAGAATCCGATTAGTGTGGGCATGTTTTTCGCATGGGACCGTAAATAATTATTACAAAACTATTGGAAGTGAGAAAATCAAGGAGGGAAAGAATAAGAAAGTCTATTGACCACATATATAGAAAATCATAGAATATTTTACAAAAATATAACAGAAGTGCAAAAATAAAGGAGATTTGAAAACATGTAACGTGAATTTTGTTCACCACTCGTAATATTTCTCGTCGATGAAAGAGTAACGTAAATTTCGGTTACTCCTCGTAACATCGAATAATATTTCCTGTAGATGGTTGTCGAATTTTAAGTTTTCGGATGATTTCGTTTTCATTAGGATATTTAAGTCGAGGCGCGCTGAGGTTCTGCCTTTTTTTAAACGGAAGTGCCGTTATTGTTGAGTTCTCTCATCCTACAGTATCGAAGTGCATTCATATGAATGGTTAGTAGTTTCGCTTAAAATATATAATATTTCTTCGCTAATTCTTTCTTACATTGTACTAAATAGTTTCAAATTAATTTTCTTTGAAACATCCAGTACCAGAGATATATTATATCGACTTCATTTTTATATATATATATATATATATATATATATATATATATATATATATATATATATTGTTCTGGTTCTTTATATTAATTAGTAACTTTCTTTATGATTCTTGTTGTGCTTTTATTTCTAAAATCTCTATTAAAATATTGCAAGATACAGGAAACATGAACGACGTTGTTCTGGTTCTTTATATTTTTTTATAACAATGGAATTCTACGTTGAAAAGCCATTAAAATGAAATTAAATGAATTAGTAACCTTTCTTATGATGTTTATTGTGCTTTTTATTTCTAAAATGGATACATTTTCTTAAAATATTGTGAAATACAGGATATATGAACCACATTTCATAATTTTGTACTTTTGTTACTTGTACCTACTGTACTTTCAATCTTCAGATATCCTGCATTCTACTGAATTCGAGAACTATATCTGATTCAAGTGTATTTTCTAGCACTTTTTCACCGGACTAAACTTTGTTACCGGCCTAAACCTTTTTCACTGGCTTAAACCTTTTACCGGCTGAAATTTTACCAGCTTGAACTTTACCAACTGGGACCACGGCTTGAACTTTCTACCGGTTTGGACCGAGGGCTCTTCTCAAGGCCGACTTGATGCAGCTGATTGGTTCCTGATTCCTTTGTAAATCAGGAGATTTATCGTTGGAAAAGAAAAATATGCAAGGAAAGTACTAACGTCCATAATCGTATAACATTATCGATTATTTCCAACTACAGTTCATGTATCAATTAACTTCATAGTTTTGTACCATATATAATTTAATATCTTCTTTTGTAAAATTCATTATTCATGTTTAAATTCCAATTTTCAGAATCTAAATATTTAATAACATTTTGACATTTCAATTTTCTTTCAATATCTAATTTTTATTTAATGAATCTACTTGTAAATATTAAATGACGTTGTTCATTTTTTATAACCTTCCAACTTCTTGTTTTGTTGATTGGGATTAGTTTATGTGAGGTAGCTTATAGATTAGTAGGACTCAGGGTAGCGCCCACTTGTCTTTCCGTCACGTAACGTAAAAATAAGTAGGATTCCCTGAGAACCGGTAAGACATACTAGTCTCTATTAGCATATAACCCACGCCTGAGTAGCTCTTCGGCGGAGTAGCCGTTGCAATTTTGGCGCCTCAACGCTTAAGTTACACATATTTTTCTTTCTTGGTCAATAATTCTTGAAACTTGGAAGGTTGGATAGTTGAAAATTATCTTATTATTGGTATCTGAACTTTAAATATTCATCATTATCGCACCTTTTAACTAACATCTGAACTTTAAAAATTTATCGTATAAATTATCTTATCTTTTTATTTATTATAAAATTCTGGACATATTATCGTATAAACTTTTTTCTTCTGGAATTGGTAATACCTTGATATTTTCATGAATTTGTCTCATACACATATCGTTACATAGTATCGTAATCGATTTTTGGATCTTCTTTCTTTTCTTTTACATCAAAGATTTTCAATTTTCATCAATTAGTGTTGATAAAATGGCAACAATTTTGAAGCTAAATGTTGACTATCTATTATCTCATGAACTAGATTATGGAATTTCTTATCGTGGCTTAGAAATACCTTCATTGGCCTCGAAAAAGAGAAAACTATTGCGTGGGATTTTAACTCCGGTGATATCTATACGAAGTTCAATTTCATACATCGATCTTCCATTTTCTCCCGGAATTACAGGAATTAAACTTTCTTTTGGTGACTTGAAGAAGAAGGTTCAAGATTTCGTTGGAACTTCTTCTGACGTAGAGTACAAAAGATTGACTTGTCGTCTAACCCACTTTACACAAAGTATTTATCGTTTGATTTGCGAGGAAGACCTGCATGAAAAAGTTAAAAGACATCTAACTTCAGAAATATTGCTTTTGGAAGGTGAATTGGATAGCAAGCTCAATGTTATTGAAACAGATAGACAATCTACTCCGGTAAATGCAAATCAAAGCTTCTCATTCTCTAAACCTGTACCAGTTCATAAGTGGGGAATAAGATTTTCTGGTATGGATTCGAAAGAATTAGTACTTGGGTTTCTTGAACGCGTTGATTGTCTTAAAATATCTAGAGGTATCACGAATGCTGAATTGTTTTCTAGCTCGGTTGATTTGTTTAGTGATGAGGCATTTAATTGGTATCTGATTAAGAGATGCAAGTTTAAAAATTGGGAACAATTAGTGACCAAATTGACCAGTGACAGGTTTCTTACCTTACAACTATCAAGATGATTTACTGGAGGAAATCAAGGCGAGAAAACAAGGTCAACATGAAAGAATTACCTTATAGAATAATGCCATGTGTGGACTATTCAATCGTCTTGATGACAAACCGAATGAGAAAGTCATGATTCGTATGATTCGTAAGAATATGTTACCTAATTATGCACAACCTGTGGCTTTAATTGATATTTCTGATATTTTGACGGAAAAATGTGAACGATTAGAGGAAACATTAACTTGGGACCAACAATTTACATCCAATCGTAAAAATGGTCAATATTTACTTGAACCAGATTTGAGCATACCTCGTACTCCTATTAAAGATAATTCTTGTTTTAAGTCATCTCGTAAAAATTTATCTGCAGTATCTTCTACTTGGTCTTGTTGGAATTGTCAACAGACAGGTCATAAGTATAGTAATTGTCGAATTCTTAGAAAGGTGTTTTGTTATGGTTGTGGAACCCCCGATATGGTAAAAACTAAATGTCCTAAATGTACAAAAAACGTACAAGGCGGTGGTACAGCTTCCCACTCTACCACAGTCGCTCAGAAACCGGAAACATCGGAAAAATCCAACACCAAACCAAGAACAAAGTCTCAGGGAGAACCAGACGAATCCAAAAATTAATGTCGTCTCAGAAAGATACTATAAATTTCCGTTCAATTGCCAAATTTTCCTCTTAATAACCAGGAAATTCAAGCTGACTGGAATTCATGGCTTCTGTTTGTTGAGAGATTTTATAAGTTTAATTCAATATCTTCAAATGTTTCAAAGGTAAAACCTGAATCTTTGGAAACTATAGGTTCGTTGTTGTACAATAAGGAAAATGATAATCGACCTTATGTCGATATCAAAATTTTCGATAAAACAGTTTCTTGTTTTGTTGATACTGGTTCAAATATCTCATTGATTGGTTGTCATGCATTGGATTCTATTCATTACTTATCGATACCTATTTTAACTGAAGATAACTTGAAAATATCTACTGCTGATGGTCAGTTACAGGATGTTACGACGGGTAACCGAAATTTACGTTTCTCTTTCATCGACGAGGAATATTATGAGTGGTGAACGAAGTTCACGTTACGAACACTTGCATTGAACGGGAAAAAGTTCAGGAAATGGATGAAAGAAGATACGGAACTCCGATCTGACACCTGAAAAGGTAAATAAGATGGAGATTGATAGTAAAAAAGAATGAGACAGTATAGAAACAATATATAAACTTAGAAATATTGGTTCACGATCATAACGAAATATTAAAATTGATACGATATTAATTGGGCTATATCTGATAATCGAGCTGGAGGAGCTTTTAGTGAGCACTAGCAAGCTGCACTCTTTTACATGGCATGTTTCCTCAATTTTATTTTTCGCACCCACGTTCACTAAGGTGACTAGTAATACATTATTCTTAAAAGAATAGATACATGTAACTAAAGAAGATTCTACTTAAATTATATATGCATGATGTCTACTTGAAAGAAAGTGATGCACGCTTATAGGAGATCTAGCTGAACACATATCGTACGAATTTGTTTAGTCAAAACTGTGAAGCAATGATTGAGAAATATGAATTAACCTGTCATAACTATAGTAGTTTACCTAGAAATAATGTCATATTTATATGTAGAGAATGTATTGAAGTGGAAACTAGTCGAATGAAGGGAAACATATGCACTCTAATTTGGTGGTGTCATAAATACATGATTAGTACCAAGAAATGAGGACAGAGAACTTGGGATCTAGCGGAGAAACTACAAAATAAAAATACATGTAGCAGAAATGAAATTTTTGAGACGAGCGGTAAATGTAAGCACTATGAACAAAATAGAGAATGATATTATGAGACACAGTCTAGATACTGCAATCTAATGAAATTACACAGCAAGATGGTTGGGGAATCTAAAAAGTTTAAAAGAATACGGACAAATCAAACAATTATATGATTTTATGTGAAAGAAGTAGAGATAACTCTGGAATGACATGGTTTGATAAAGTAGCCAAACAAATCACACTGAGTCTGAGAATGAGAGAAATCTGGATTAAAAAGAAACACCAAACCGAAGAATATAAGGAAGGTATAACAATTTCTCTCTCGTTCTATATTTATATTCGTACACATTTTCAAAAATATTATCATTATAATAACTTACCGATCAATCCCCTGTTATCTTTAAATGGTATTTTCTCTGTGACCACTTTGAGACGCCCTTCAATAATTCCTTTGATATCATCTCTAGGAGTGTTAAAGTGAATATTGGGGGGAATATAACCAGTTTCCATACCTATTATGCACTACGAAGGAAGAGAATAGTGAACGACTATATACACAAACAAAAACCTCTAGTATAGGTATAATTGATATACATATGAATACTATACTATTGATCTAATCCAATAATATGCTAACTATAATTCTTAATATTAATCTAATTTCTCAATAATCCGTTATTGAAAATGTGATAGAAATTTTATCCTAAAAACATAACGTAATTATCGCTTCTACACTAGCTTGGTCCTGGTTGTTTGGCTTAGGTATTTCATAAACCTTCAATTTATATTTGTAAAGTGTAAAAGCTCATTGAATGGAAGTCAACAATTTTGTACACTTACTTTCGTAATAGAACATAACCCAGAAGCTGGTTCAGAATGTCCAATATTTGATTTTACCGAACCCATAAATAATGAATCTTTCCTACATTTTCCAAGGACATCGTCAATACTTCCACATTCTTCAGGGTCACCAACGATAGTTCCTATTAACAAAAAACGTGGTGATTGTATATTGAAGTTATCTCAAACTTTGCAAATACGGAAATATTTGAATTCAATAGTTTCTCTTTAATGCAAATTAGTACTTTCACTTCAAACAATGGTCTTATTAGATAGTCGTTTCTTGGATTACAAATAACATTATTATACAAGTTCACGCTATGCCCTCATTCACATGGACACATGGGATAGTTAATAGGCTATTATCCTTTTTCACAAGGGCGCATTCAGGATCTGATCTAGGGGGGGAAGCTGTTATATTGGAGGGACTAACAAGGTGACGACAACTTCTTACAAAATAAAACGTCAAATGATTCTGGAAAATTGTTTTTATTCATTATTTTTACGCTAATACAGTAGGACGTCGATAATCCGAACTAATTGGGACATAGGGTGGTTTGGATATTCAAACTGTTCGGATTTTCGAACAGAAACTAAATAAAGTTTTTTAGTTTCTGCTTTAATTAAGATAACCTATTGATTGAAATGCAGTAGGTAAATTGACCATACTTGGCTTATACAATGTCTTAAATATGTAACGCGAAAAATTAGCCGAGTTGTCGGAGGTTTGACGATTGGCAAGCTTGTTGACGGAGAGAATTCAAAGCATTGTATGCGCGAAGTGGTCAGTCCTCCATTTGCCGTCAAGGTGTAAACACACACTTCCAAACGTAAAAATTTTGCATGTGCTCTGGGAGCCATAAAGTATTTTGCAAAAAACCCGACAATTCCTACGCAGGGGAAAAAAATACGGCTGAAACCCATAGATAGCAGCTCTGGCCCGTTAGGCTTCTGGTCCAGAAACGGCCGATGACTGAGGATACCAGTAGAAATTAGTGGAATTGCGTAATTCGTGGTAAATTTCCGTAGACGGCGTTGGTTAGAAGGATTCATTATAAAGGTAAATGGTTGAAAATACTTTCTCGGAATTAACAGTTCTATAGGTATATAAACGTAGAAATTTTAGCTTTGAATCGTAGTTTACTGGAGTATGTAATCTGGATTTCACGAGATAGTTTCGATGTATTTCATAAATTCTTATTAGTTCCTATTCGTCATTGCTCTACGTTTTTTTTAAATAAGAATATATCACGGGGGCTGTATACATATTCAGGGATGTGTCCAACGACATAGTTTTTATATTATGGGTTGGTATCGTAGTTTTTTTGCTAAGCGGTAAAAAACCAGTCATATAGTTTTTATTTTCAGTGTAAATGGCTTTTATACAGTTAAATGTCAGGATGTATGATTATTTGCGAATTTCGGGTGTTGTTAATATAGTCAGTATGATGGGATATTACGGGGGTACGTCGAAAATTTGATCGGGGTAAAATGTAAACCCTATGTAGAGGCTATTTCGTTTCTCTATTTTATGGTTTTTATCATGGATATTAAATCATTGATTGGAGATTAATGAGTCAGTGAGACCAGGTCCAGGAGAGTTGGAATATTCTGGATCGGCTTCAGTTCCTGTTCTGGTTCCGGAAAAAGGATAAGTGAACAGTTTTCCTTTTTATTTCTCATTCATTTGTAAATTCACTTTTATGCGTCACATTTCACAGTTTTTCATGTAGAGTCTTATTTCTCTTTTTGCGTCAATTACTATAATCTCGCTTTACACTTTGTACTTGTATTTAAAATTTGTAATCTTTGCTTATAGTTTAAAATATTGGGCTGTTGGCACCGAACGCTAGGATACTACGGTACGTACCTGGGTACTGCGTTATTTAGTGGATTTTTAAAACTCTGACGATTTTATGTATATAATTTTGCGCAGTACGTAATTTCGAATTATATTTTCTTTAGCAACGCTAAGCTCGTTTGCTATTTACATTTCATGCTTATGCAATTATTTATATTCATATTGATATTGGTATAAATTGCGGAAGTGTGAACCCTTGTAACTGTACATTGTTAATTTTTTATATATATCATCGTTGTATTTTTGAGATATTGTACATGAACCATTTGGTCGTTTCTCTATAATTATAGAATTGAGACATCGGTGTAGTTTGGGGCCCTCAGCTCTTCTGCAGCCTGAGTTTGAAGCCTTCAGCTCTGTTCAGAGTTTATAGAACCTGCTTGACAGTTATTTACTTAAGCTGTAACTGACAAATTAGTTAGCAATTTTTGGATTTATGTAGATTTCGGCCTTCAGCCTATCTACATTCTGAGTCTACAGCCTTCAGCTGAGTTCAGACATTATTTGGAACATTATTGTAGTAATATTGTAATAAATATTTTGAAAAGAGACCGTTGGTCCAAAGTGACTAATTAAAACTTCAATCAGGGGATACTTGCTGACTTTTATTTTTCTTATGATAACTTACCTATCAGTTTAACCTTTGGAGTGTGTAGTGAGTGTTCTCAACCCACTGAGGAGTTGTGGGTTAATTAAAGAAGTCTTGGGTGCTTGCCAAAATTTCTCTGGCGCCCTTTTTGTAAACTTAATAATTTTTTTGAAGAATCCACTCTTTCTTCGACTCGAAGCTAGTCGACTGGCGAGCACGGGTTGTACCACGTGAGACAACCCGCATATCTATAACGAGCACTGAGAGGTTTTCTCGTTGCAAATAAGGTAACTACTACTGTATATATACTGTACTTACATTTTCAGCTTTTGCGATCACATCTAGGAATACTGTAAATATTAATATACATATATATATATATATATATATATATATATATATATATATATATATATATATATATATATATATATATAAATATATATAAATATATATATATATTTATATATATATATATATATATATATATATATATATATATATATATATATATATTTAGAGGGGTCAGAAAAACGTCAATAAAAAATTTCAACATGTTCAATAGACGTTATTGGACCTTGATATGTACGAAGGTATTGCGAGACCCAATTGTATAATAGAAGTATATTCTATGAGCTTTGTCAAACCCGGCAACGTTGTCAGTTTTCCGGTGATTACCATAGCTTATTTACGAAAGAAATTCGAAGAAAAGCGGGTGTGTATGTTGTTATTTCGTTATTTACTATTGTGCCGGAGACGTTTGTGCTAAAAATGAATAGGGGAAAAATTTTTATTGCTGGCGTTAGGTGTGAACTCGGGTAAGTTAATCTCAGAATTACTTAGAGATGCCTACAAAGTGAAAAGTTTCTATTTACCTACTTACGAACATGTCTGGGAGGTATGATATGGTATATTAATCAGTAGAGATAATTTAGAGTTTTGGTAGAAAGGATCTAGACAGTTAAGACAGTGAAAGATGACCTAAACAATTTCGTAAAATAAAAAATACTCTCTTACAGTACATCCACCGTACATGTAGACATTCCTAAAATTCATAGTAAAAGCATGGTACCCTGGGCTTGTGCACAGAAGTGATGAACTACTGATTTGATAATAAAGAACTGTAAATTAGTGCCTCAGGTAATCTAACTTCCTAGTGAGAAACAATGCAAACAATTTTCAAGGTATTCAGGACTCTAGGGGTATAAAAATATGACTTCACATGTACTTTTTAATGTACCTCATACATGGGCGTATTTTTGTTTTTTAAAAGACCTAAGAGCATTTTGCACTGTCATAAACGCATAAGTCCTTTAATATCATCTTTAAAAATTCAAGTTTATGAAATTCGAGAAAGGAATGTTGACGTTCCAATAAATTGCGAGAACATGGAAGATTGTAGCTTGCAATAACGAATTCATCGAAATTCAAAGAATGAATGAATGTTATGAATTAATTATGGTTTCAACAAAAGTTATTAGTGGATACGATGCTGAAAACAAAACCTTTACAGCATCATCTCTAGCCCTTCACATGGGAACTAAATTGAAGTTCGTATGCGGTGTAGCAATTATGACAATAATCCGTTGTTTCCGGATTACACCGATATGAGAAACTAAAGCAACTCAAAGAAATTCGCGAAATGATTAATATGCACTGGTGTAATGATGTTTCTAGCTTAGTCAACAAAGTGTTAAATAAACAAAAATACGTATAACCAAAATTATTGTCCTTGACAGAAGATGTTGAAACATTGAATACATATATTAAGACTTTATCTGAAAAAGCTGTAAATAATTCAAACAACAGCAAAGACATCAACCTTAACTACAAACTTCTTGCCAAATGTACTTTGGTATTAGTATTGATTTTTTATCGAAGACGAATAGGAGAAGTTCAATTTTTAGAAATTGCATCGTATCAAAATTCTAACTTTACCATAAATCAAGAGGAATGTTTAAATTTCCTCATTCGATTGGAAAAAAATATGAGTACAAATTTTAAACGTGTTGCGGTATTTGTAAAGAATAGTAAGCCAGTGCCGATTTCATTCACCAGAGTTATGCAAAAATATATAGACCTTCTTTTAACTGTTAGAAAAACTGATGAAATAGTTCTCATTTCTAACCCATACATTTTTGCCAATCCCGATTTCGATGAGAGGTGGATTAGCGGACCAGCTGTTTTAAGGAAATTCGCATACAAATATGGGGCTAAAAATCCAGAACTTCTCATCAGAACTAAATGCAGAAAACAAATAGCAACTATCTTGCAAATCATGAATTTTGAAAAAGATGAGATGGAACAAATAGCACGATTTATGGGCCATACAGAAAAACCCATATGGAATTTCATCAGTGAGCCATAATTTTTTTATTAAATGCCTTGGTTCCAAGTATTGTTAAGTTAAAGTACTTTATCTACACTTATTGCAACATTTCGTATTACGAATGAATCTAAGCTTTCCTTATTCCAATTCCAATTATCTCAAAACAATTTCCGCCTAAATATAAACATTTTTTGACATACAATTATTTGTATGTACCTAAATTTCCTTGCTAAATATTTCTATGGGTAATATTTTCCTTCAACATATATGATTTTACAATTATTTCTTCCATTAGTGTATACACATCTTATGAACTTTTTTCGGCCTTACTGAAGATGTTTACCGCTAAAGTGGCCAAAGTTTTGATGTTGCTGGAGGCTAGAAAAAGAAGTGAATTCAAAGGCAAGCGTTTGAACGAAATCGAAATAACCGAGGAGATACTAAACAGTAATAATGCGGACGAAGACTATGACGACAATGGTGACTTATCCCAGAAAACTCCTCATAATATGAAAAAGGTGAAAAATAATCTTGAACCGGAATTGAACAATGATTAGATATCAGACAAAAGAAGTCCGTAAATATAGTCAACTCTAGAAAGACGACCTCTGTAAACAGTGATTTGACCAAAGTTAAAACCAGTAATCGTAATCAATGGTCAGAGAATGATAATATGTTTGAAATAGTAATGAAAACTTAAACAATGGTTTAAAAATTATATTTTGGAATTATTATTGGAGCTACTTCAAGAGTCTACAACCAGCATCCTTTCTATTCTAATCTACTATTTTCCTGGCTACATTTTTAATAATTATATCGGCATACAAAAGTATTCCCGAATGGCGCTAGTCTATTTTGGTGAACTATTTTTGGTTTTCCGTTGGGGATCTTGCTTATGCGATATATAACATCGTTGATCCTTTTCTTGATTAAGTATGGACCTTCCCAGGATTTTTGTAACTTTGGAGAAAACCCTTTTCTCCTCGTCGCGTTGTGTAACCATACTTTATACCCTTCTTTGAAACCGCCTACTGTGGCCGGCCTGTCGTACCGACTATTCGTTCTGTCGCTGGCGAACTAACTCATGAATATCGTCCAGTCATCTTCTCAATTGGATCACTTAGTCTTCTCCTACTAGATCTTCTCTAGGCCGACAGACAAATTCCAGGTCACAAGGAAGCCTCATTTCAATTCCAAACAGGATTTTCGCAGGTGTTTCACCCGTGGACTCATTGACGGCAGATCGATAAGCCAATGCAATCTCTCTGATGGTTGGAAACTACTTTGGACAGTTATTTTCCAATAGTTTTGTTCATTCTCTCGACCATTCCATCTGACTGTGGATGTGATGCTGTTGTCCTGGTCTTCTTCATTCCAAGCTTGTCGCACTGACGATCTGGTCAAACTTGTCCTCGTCGCCTTCTTCTTATATGGACCTAACTTTGTTGCAACCCGAAGCCTTCGTTGCTGCTTCATATTCAAGAGCAGCTGTCAATGCGTCAACTAATGTTTTGGAATGTGCTAAGCGAAGCGTCCTCTGCATATCGGGGTCACGTAAGCCATCAATAAAGGCCTGAATGCCCATACATTCCATCATGGTCTCTGCTGCTGATGGATAAGCAAATAAAACGAGTGAGGCAATATCCACTTCATATTCTTGAAGTGCTTCGTCACGTTTCTGCCTTCGGTTGTTCAGCTGGGATTGGTACTAATGTTCTAGATGTTCGTGACCATATCGCATCTCCAACCTCTTCTTCAGGTGCTCGAAATCATCCGTTTTTTCCAGAGGTATCGTCTGAAGTACATCTGAGTCATCTCCCGGAAGCGCGATAGTTAAGTTCAGTCACAGATGTACACATCTTTAGCGAAGCCATTGCCTTTCACAGAGTCCAAAAATTTTGCGTTAAAAGTTTCTGCCGCAGAACTGTCTGATGACAAACTTGCTCCTTGAACATCAAGCTCCCTTATTCCATGTCTAGCTTTGGAATTTTTTAACCAACCAGTGCTGGCTTTGAAATCCGCAGACCCGCCTAATTTTTCATCAAAATAAATGGCCTTTTCACAGATCAAGGGCCCTGACACAGGTTCGCCCAAGCTTCGCTGCTGAGTAAACTACAAATATACTGCATCATCAAGTGACTTATCATTAGCTGACCTAATAGTTTTCCTTTATCAATATTCATCGAGAGAATCCACCTTTGTAGCAAAGTTCAAAATGTCATTTTTCTTTCTCTCACTGTATGAGATAGTAGCTTTTCCTACTCCAAAAACTTTGGCAAGGGACGAACTTCACCTTTTTCCAGTCTGTTCAAAATTTCGACTTTCTTTTGAATTGTAAGAGATGCATGTTTCCTTTACAATTGCGAGGAGGATGCCGTAGCGAAAAACTTGACACACTGCACTTCTGAACAAACTGTAACTAACTTGCGTAAGACAGCTCAAAGACTCGTTACTAATGAAAAACTAACACTGACTGATGACAAGTGTTAAGCAGGAGATGGGGTCGGATGCCGGAAACTACGTGGCCTATGAGCAGATTCGGGAAGGGAGTGGTGATAGGGGAGCGGGGGCAAGCTAAAAATAGATCGTACTGGGTTGTTGAAGGTCAATCACGGAAACATTTTCTTTTCTCAATTTTTTTCGTAAATGCGTTCGGATTTTTGATGTTTCGGATTATTGACGTACGGATTATCGACGTAATAATTTTCTAGGATTTGGAAGGTCTGCGTTTTTGACCTCGATGGGTACATTTTTTCTGTCCAATCTTAGTGTTCCAGTACAATGGGTTCCTTGATCCAAGAGGGTCTTAGCTAAGTCAAAATTATTATAATAATTGTCCATGCACACGTGTTGTCCAACGTTTAATTTATTTTCCATCAAGTACAAGACAACTTTTTGAGCATGACCTCGGCCTCCTATTTCATCAAGCATGCCAGTGTACATAGCACTCTTTTGTATGAGACCTGTTGGGGTTGTCATCATATAAAGTTTAATCCCATATTTATGCTTTTTGTTTTTCATGTATTGGCGGAATGACAAACGCCCTCTCCATAGCACCATCAACTCGTCCAGAGAAAGTTGCTGGCAAGGATAATAAACCATGGCCATTCTTTCGTTAAACAAATTAATAACAGTTCTTATTTTATACAACCTACCTCTCCTCTGATTTCAGTTCTCCAGGACTCGGATTTCTCGAGAAATGCAGAGCACGCAATATTATTAGGAAACGATTGCGACTGATATTATCTGGTTGTGTTTTGTAGTGAAAAAATGGATCTTTCTTCCAGTAGTCTTGCAAATGTTTGAGTTTTACAATCTTCATATACAGGAAAACTCCCAAAAAAACTAAAAGTTCATCTAAAGTGAGATATTTCCAATCACATATATGTGATTTTCCGTTGGTGACGCCAGATAAAAAAAATTCTTCTGCATTTGCGTTTGTTTCGTCTGTTTGAAGAAAATTGTCAGTCATTATATGACGAAAATAGTCAATAGGAGAGTTTCTATTTGGAGGAATGAGTAAACTCTCTGTCTTTAAAAAATGTAGACTTTTCATATCTATGTGATCTTCTTTCCGGTCTATAATAACTTTTTCATTGTTGGCACTACCTGTCGGAACATATATATTTTCTTCACCGCTATCTGAAGATAAATCGTTCACTGCCCGGGTGGTCAATTCTTAATTCATTTCTTCGTAATCACTCGAATTCCCCTCATTATAGTCCCATCCCATCAGAATCAAACTCATCGCAGTCACTATTTTCCAATATTTGTGATAGTTCACTGTCTATATAGTATTTTTTGCACTCAATCTTCGTTGTTTAGGATTGAAAGGTCCCGGCCCGCCATTTTAGAACACGTATAACTACCAATTGCAAAACAAAAAAACGGAACCGCCTGCGAAAACTCGTGACATAATATTTATCGTCCGTGCCGACACAACCTATACACCTTACGTCTTTCAGCCAACTGAAATATCTCGCATAGCATTAGCATTTGAATGTGGCTCTTTTAAGAGTCAGGCATCAACGCATGAGCAGCGTTGAGTCTTATGAGAGCCAGCGGCATTGAACGAGTTAAGACGTCTAGCGAATTGCCAGCGAGGAGACCGGAGACCGGCGAAAGATCGATTATGAAATGCAAAGTAAACGCCGTCTCTTCTCGAACGACGCTCCAAAACGTTCGCCGGGAGACCCTCCAGAAGATCGCTGGAGAAAGATTATGCATACGGGTGTTAGCGTGGTAAGCATGGTATGGAAACTTGAATGACCCATGTTGAGACTCTCATAAGTGAGAAGGAGATATTTTTCTTTGTCTGTTTTAAGTTCGAGAACAGGTTGATTCGGTAGTAGCTGATGAAAGTGAAAGATGTCAAGTGTTATTTGCCATAATCTATGCTTATTTGCAAAGATAAATCATTTCTCTATGGTTATAATCTATGATGGTCACTTGTTTGGTTTGTGATATCGCCGTGTCGCTATTTTAGAATTTTGATAATTTGGATGTGCTCATAGATTTTTTATTGGTTGTTGTTTTTGTTGAGTGTATTTGTTGCAAAAAACTTTTTAAAATTAAGTCAGTGTCCTGCTTAAGACTTGGTAAGTTTCTTTGGTTATTCGGTATTGAGATAAAAATCAATTTAACCATTTTATAGTTTCTCTACTTTAATCATACACATGGTGACAAGATTTTTTATTTATCTACTGTTAACAGGATTGCGCTAACAAAAAACATATTTTTTGCAGGACAAATTGTCCCGAACGTGTGCAGTGCAAGGATGTGTTCAGTTGGATTCACCCCCTCATCGGTTTCCATTACCAACAACAACAAGGATCTGTTCATTAAATGGCTTGAAACTACGGGCAATTCATATCTTGAAACATTGCCATGTGAATTGATTTATAGGTCACATAGAATTTGTGATGTACACTTTCGAACTGAAGACAAAACTACAATCTCCTTTTATGTAATGCTGTGCCAACGCTGCTTTGTGGGGCCAATAAAAATGAGGGTAATCATTTATGTTTGTGATTGAATATTTAATAAATGGAGTTAGGGCGCCACATCCCATTAGGTTTTTTATTATATAGATATTTATTGTTACAGTTCATGAAGAAATGGAGAGAACTTCATCTCGAGGAATATCACAAAACGTCCAGGATTTACCATCTACATCTAACAGTACTAACTACTCTACAAGTGACACAGTGTAAGTTATTTGTATAATGTTGATTTAGTAGGTAATCACAAGGTTAACTCAATGGGTGCCATTCATATATATAAGTTTTTTGGTCATATTTTTTTTAAATATGTAATAAGTAAAGTGTATATGTATATTAACAATTTATGGATTGTTGATATAATTAAAAATAAATCAATGTTTAGAAAACATATGTTTTTGTTGTAGATGTATGTGACAATGATTATTCACACCATGGAGATGATATGCCTGAAAGAATATGATGAAAACATTAAAACATTGTAATATGCATCACATACAGTTACGCATGGTTTGGTTGATATTTACCAATGGATCATGAAGGTACTGTCATTGAAATGCAAAGATAAAAACATAATTGGTAAGCTAAATGCACCAGTTTCAAATAAGCAGTATTTTCATTTTGATATATGACCATACTGTGGAGATGGAAATACAAATTGTCAATAAGTTTATAAACATTATATGTCTTAACCCGGCAAGCGCACATATGCGGCCTGGCGAAGTCGAGCTATATGCGGACGGCGCGCCCGTGCGGCCTGTTTTGGTGTAAATATAATTGTATCGTTTGAATTCAGCAGTTACGGTGAGTCTACAAAATTTTGTCCGCATATAGACATAAATGTGAAGTATAAATAGGCAACGTTCGTTTATCGCAAAGATTTGCTAAACATTTTCTGGATGGTGTCAAGTTCTAGGTATAGATGTCGTCAGGTTCTGGGTACTTAACTCTAATTGTAAAATAAAACGTGGTTCAGATATAGGTCGGTGTCTTTATGTATCGTTTTGTGGAGTGTGTTAACGTTAGATATTTATTGTATAATGGCAGATTTAAGTGAAGCGGGGCCTTCTAATGTAAAAATGCGTAAAACTAAACAATAAACAGTTGAAGAAATGATATCTATACGATTCAGATGAAGAAAGTTTGCTAAATGAAAATGATAGTGATTATGATTGTAAGTTGTAAAAGTATAATACAATAAAGATTTTCAATTTATGCTGATGCTGTTATCTTTTTAGATCGAATTGATGACGAAAATGGGGCTGGCAATTCTGAGAGTGAAAATGAATATTTACATGACGCGGTTCAAGACACTTTTCCTCAAAATATTATAGATTTGTCTTAAACTTACGGGGAAATTAATGGTGAGTGGCAAGAAACAATTGACAATATGACAAAGATTCAGTTTCAAAAAAGGAGTCAATTGCTGGTTGAATCACCAGGCGATGATCCGTATGATTGGTTCAGAATGTTAATCGATGACCAATTGTTGGAAATGATAGTAATAGAAACAAATGAATATGCTGTAGAGGTTCTGTCTACTAGTAGTGGCAAAGAAAAGTCAAGAATTTCCGGATGAAAAGATATTACGGTATCAGAATTACTAATTTTTTTGGGGACGACAATACATACGGGAACAATAAAGTTATATAATTTGCACGACTACTGGAAAACACATCGACAATTCTCTACTTTTTTTGGAACATATATGAGTAGAGATAGATACTTACTCATTATGAGATGCTTACATTGCAATGCAAATATAGAATATGATCAGGAACTAGATCGACTACATAAAATAAGGACAATATTGAATTATTCAACTCAAAAAATGAAAGATATATACTATTCAGGAAAGAATTTATCATTAGACGAATCGATGGTCTTGTGGAAAGGAAGACTTACTTTTAAACAGTAGCTTCCTAAAAATCGTCATAAATATGAAATCAAGAATTATATGTTGACCTAATCTGATGGAACGGTACTGGATATGATAGTTTATACTGGCGCAAATGATATGTTTGGGGGTAAAGATCATACCCAGAAAGTAGTACTTCATCTTATGCGTAATTTTCTAAATTCTGGGCACTGACTTTATATGGATAATTTTTACAAGTCCTATGATCTCGTCAAAACTTTGATAAATCAATGCACTTTTTGCACAGGTACCCTGAGAAAGGATACAAAGAGTTCTCCAGGTGACATTGTACATGTAAAGTTAAAAAAGGGCGAAACGAACGCCAAATATTCAAATGGAGTAATGATTGGTGAATGGTTTGATAAGAGAGATGTTACGTACATTTCAACTGAATTTAAAAATAAAATGGAAGTGGTGCAAAATAGAAGAGGACAGGAAAAAGAAAGACCCTTAGCAATTGTCCAGTATAATAAAAATATGGGTGGAGTAGACAGAAGAGACCAACTTATAGCTTATTATGCAGCGGAACGGAAAACAATACGTTGGTATAAGAAAATGGGTATACACGTCATTCAGCTATTATCGATAAACTCTCATATATTCTTCAACAAATTTTCTGGAAAAAAATGACACAATAAATTAAAAATTGCAATTTTGGAAAAACCATCACCATCCCCATTATAAGGCTATAAACCAAATCTGGAACATATACCTTCAAAAATTTCTATAACCAATGAAAAGGGCAAAACTTTGAGAAACAAATGTCGAACGTGTACTTAAAAAAAAATACGAAGAGATACCTTTTTTCATTGTCTAGAATGCACAGACAAACCTGGACTGTGTTTAGGGGCATGTTTTCAAGAATACCACAAAAAATAATGTTAATGTTTTATAATATGTATGTTTGATTTCTTTTATTATGAGTGGTTCCGTTTATAAAGAAAGTTTTATTCTTAAAAAAAATATTTTTTTACCATTTCATTAGAAGCGCATTTGCGCTTTTCACTTTCCGCATCGATTCAAATATGCGGAGGAAGCACATGAGCATATTTCAAAAATTACTGATAAAAACAGCAAATATGATTAACTTCGACAAAAATCTGTACAGTACATAGAAACCCAATAATTTTTCAAATGAAATATTGTGCCGCAAACGCCGTATCCTTCCGTCGTATTGCCGCAGCGAAAGGGTTAATTGGAAAGAGGGGCTCAATCAAAATTTATTGGGCCAAAGTAATTTCAATATAGACTGTATGCACCAGTTGGCTTTAAATTACCATCAAAATAAATTTAAAAAAAATTAAGCTATTTGAAATGTATTGTTTATTTTTTAATAATAAAACTTATTTAAAAATATACTTTTAAAGTTTCATTTCTATTCTGATATATTGTCTAGTTTAAGTGAATAATACATTATACATAATATTTATTTTTGTGTGATGATGATTTTCATTTCATTCAAAAAACATTTCACTTGAAGTGAATATTAAATCTTGAAACAAAGTAATAACTGCAGGCTGAGTGAAAAAAATGCTATACAGTAAGTATAAACAAAGAACGAGTAACTTTCAGTTCTCTATTTATGAAGAGTGGAATTAAATATATGTTGCCATTTACATAAGCAACATGGATTTTCTTCAATTTTCATATACACACTAACGATTTCACATTTTAAAGCAAAAAGTTATCTCTTAAGCATTAGCTTAACGAAATTTGATTGAAAATGTGTAATTGGTAGAGTGTAAATGAAAATAAAAGAAATACATTTATTGTGATAGTTACTGAAATATTTAAATGTCCCGCTATTTCTGTCAAAGTTGTAGAAATCAGCCGGTAGATGGCGCCAGTAGGAATATTTGCATTTCCCCCTACTCTATATTGTCAGTTTTAGTTCGAGAACAGCTGGTTTGATGGCGTAAATTTGACATTTGAGATCTCAAATTTTAACATTGCAGTTTCCTATATATCCCTCCCTAATCTATGGTGGTTTTATTTATCTATAAGAAAGGTATATTCAAAGTGAATATCGGGTAGTTGCACACCTTTGAAGTTGTAAAATGAAAATCGATGTCTAATGAAAACGGACACGTGGCTTTTTAATGACGGCCTATTTAAAAAAATAAACACTTGTGGACTCTATGATAATTATCAAATTTTTTAAATATTTTAATAGAATATAAGTTTGAAAAATGATCGTGAAATTTATTATAGGTCTTGATTTTTTGCTCCAAATATTCACTCATTGTAATCATGAAATTCTTTTGCAAAACATTTATAATTATAATAGCTGTAATAGCCATACAAAATAAAATATATACACCATACCTGTTCCATGAGCTTCTAAAAAGCTAAGATCAGCTGGATTTACACCCGATTCTTTGTAGAATTCTGTTAGAAGATCTTTTTGCGTAGCTCCAGATGGATACGTGATTCCAGCTTCTTTGAATCCATCACAGTTGGTTTTGATGTAAATAATTTGCCCGTAATTTCTTTTTGCTACTTTTTTCTTTTGAATAATTATCGTACACATTGCTTCAGATCTAGCATAACCATTACCTGCTTCATCAAATACTTTACAAGAACCGTCCATACTCAATACACCTAACCTGTATATTTTGGAAGTAAGGATATATTAAAAACAGCACTGTACAGTATTGTTGTGTTCATTTTTACCTGGCAAATTGCAAAGTTATGAAAGGATGAAAACACATATTGGCTCCACATACAATAGCAGTATCCACCACACCTATCCTCATATCTCTAAAAGCAGTTTCCAATGCGTAAAGCGAACTGCTGCAAGCAGTATCTGCTATGAAAGATGGACCTTTCAATTTTAAGAAATAACTGATTCTGTGAGCGACGGATGATCGGGTACATCTGAAAAATATTTTGCTATAATTTAATGAGCAGAACGAGTTTCTCGGATATGCAACAAAATGGTTGAAAAATGCTGACACTGTGAAGCCGTGGCATATTGAGGATATGTCTCACGTTAAAGTTGAATTCTACATTGTACAATATTTGTTTCTGATAATTTCTGAAAAAAAAATGGAAACTTGAGTAATGTTGTCCAAGGCTTCGACAACACAGCGATGGAATCCATTTTCTGAAATAATTATCAGGGTAAACTAAATATGTGAGTGATGGATAGTAATCTACCGAATCTGTTCTGTAAAAGTAATTTCCTAGTACCCAAATGCCTCATCATTTAATCAGAAATCCTCTATAGTTCACTCACCCAGTGAATCCATCTTTTGGAGATACAGCTCCATCAGCCAAAATCGTTTTTTCAGTTTCACTGAAGCAAGTTCCAATGTAAACACCTGTATTTGTACCTTCTAAATCTTCTAGACTTAATCCAGCATCGAAAATTGCTTCAACGGTTTTTTCCAAAAGAATTCGGCTCCCCGCGTCCTGTGCGTCACCTTGATTTCGATGAACACCTTAAAAAATGCAAATTGAAATTAAAATCACAAGTATCTGTTGAAAAGCTAGGCTGAATTCGAATAAATATACATAGAACAAACCATCCCTTAAATATTCACCCCTTAGTGACAAGCTCCCAACTCTTGAATTTTTAATTGCAACCTGCATATTTTTTCATAATTTTGGATGAAGTCTTTTATCGCCAATTCAACAAATTTTTCAAAATTAAAATGAGCTCAGAAATTATCAAGAAAATTGCTTTTAATTTCTGTTCAATCCAGGCTGCCATGAATTGACCTGTCAGATCAACAATTACTATTCTGTCAGCGCAATAATTACTATTCTTGACGTTTGCAATAAAAGTATTATACTAGCAATATTTAAACACGTTGTAATTGAGTATAACATTTCAATTTGCCTTATTTATTTACGCCTAAAAAATATGTTGATTTGTTACTGATTTATGTAGAATCGTTGGGTAAAAATTTATAAAGAGTCGCAAGTTACGTCAATGGATATTGTATATTATGCAGTAATGCATTTTGTTCAATAAGCATTTTATAAAACATATAAATATTGTTGTACTAAAATAAAAATCAGATTGTATTGTTATATGTACTTAATAAACGTCTCAATTGTGTAGTTCGTTTTTAAAAATTCCTTCTAGAAGTTGGAAAACATCATTGGCGCAGTCAGTAGGATATTTCGGAAGTTTAACGTATCGCACGGGAAATTGTTCGTTTCAACGATTAACCGAAATATTCGAATTCGTGTTCAGAAACTGTGTTCGAGTGCATATGGAAGCTGCAGAGAGTTCGAGTGGACATCGAGCGATTCCAGCAGTTCCAGTGGACGACACCAGAAAGAACTTCAGAAGAGCAAGAGAAACGAAGACCACAAACCACCTGGGTTAAGAACTAGTATCGTTCCAACCTTCAGGACCCTTTAATATGATAGCTTTAGTTATAACGTAAGTGCTCATTATTATTTCCTTTATTTTCCATAATCATTTCTTTAGTAGTTAGTAGTTATATCAGTATATATATGAATATATATATAATTTTTTTTTTAAATAACGACTGAAAAATGCTATATAGGTGGGGATAACGGGGATTTCAGTCCAAAGAATCAACGCCAAGATCTTTTATTTACAAAATGCCGCCAAGCTTTCGTGTCCTTTTGACACTTCTTCAGGGCACTATAATACATATACAAATATAAATATGATTTAAAAATAGAGAAATAAATATAAGTACTTACATGTAAAATATTTTAAGTAAATTCAATATAAATAATCATTAAAAAATTTGTAAATGTAAAAATAAACATAATTATAATATACTTGATGTCATATTTCACATAAGACAAATCGATACATAATTTGTTTGTTCGTTACTTAGTTATTTTAATTTTTTTAGGTTACTTTATAATTATTTAATGAAGTTTGAATTTGAGGTTAGATTATAACCTTATAAAATGACTTTGACAGATAATTTGTTTTTGACGTTAATAGAAAAGGAAATAAGGTTAGATTATAACCTGTGAAAATGACTTTGACAAATAATTCCTTATATTTTGACCGTAATAGAAGTGAATTTAATTTTTATGAAATAATCATATAAATAATGAAAAATTATCTATTTTGTTCAATATTCAAAAGGTAGCTATAAACATTGAAAATCTTAGTAATATTTATAGCTACCTTTTGAATATTGAACAAAATAGGTAATTTTTCATTATTTATATGATTATTTCATAAAAATTAAATTCACTTCTATTAAGGTCAAAATATAAGAAATTATTTGTCAAAGTCATTTTCACAGGTTATAATCTAACCTTATTTCCTTTTCTATTAACGTCAAAAACAAATTATCTGTCAAAGTCATTTTATAAGGTTATAATCTAACCTCAAATTCAAACTTCATTAAATAATTATAAAGTAACCTAAAAAAATTAAAATAACTAAGTAACGAACAAACAAATTATGTATCGATTTGTCTTATGTGAAATATGACATCAAGTATATTATAATTATATTTATTTTTACATTTACAAATTTTTTAATGATTATTTATATTGAATTTACTTAAAATATTTTACATGTAAGTACTTATATTTATTTCTCTATTTTTAAATCATATTTATATTTGTATATGTATTATAGTGCCCTGAAGAAGTGTCAAAAGGACACGAAAGCTTGGCGGCATTTTGTAAATAAAAGATCTTGGCGTTGATTCTTTGGACTGAAATCCCCGCTATCCCCACCTATATATATATATATATATATATATATATAATTATATATTTTAATGTTGACGATTATTTATCTATCAATTTATTTAATTAGAATTATGGGCGCCAGAATTGGTTCGCTTACCACGAATTCCAATTCAAATCTCAGGAATGGATTTGGCACTTGACGCTTGTCAGCAACAGGAAGCTATAAGTAAGATATCAAAGAAAATACAAGACGAACATAGACAAACGATTTAATTAAGTGTGAATAAAAGAAATAACGGATTCTTTGTCAATTAACGAAGTAAACAATACATATTTATAAATTCAATGAAAAACTAGCGGAAACCTTCGCATAAAATGATGCATACTAGTTATAAATTTTATTTGCATCAAACACAACAAGTAAATTGCGCTCAAATTATCAATTATGTGCGTTGAATGTACATTCGTAGCGTTTTCAACCCCAACTTTTGTTATTATGAATATAATCGTCGCGTGGTGTGAGTATTCTGTGGTGGATATAATTTAGTTTGCAAAGATAAAGAAAAACGTGACGTGTTTAAGATTTATTATTACGATTTATTGTATGAATTTGGTAAGTACTTATTTTAATGTGAAATTAGTGTTTCGTGTCCGATATATTAGTGGAGATTGAGATGTTTAAAACTAATATTTAACTAAGAAATTGATATCACAAATAACATAACCTAACATGTAAATATATCTGTGAATGTTTTTTATAGGAGAAGTTTTATATATACACGAGAAATAGTGTTCATAGTTGGTTCCTCTTAACCCTGGATATGATGCATGTGAAGGAAACGATCGAATAAACCGGAACTCAGGATGTGAAAAATGATGAAATGTGAATTATTTCACCAATTGAATACCACAATTAGTAGCAAGATGTATGAATAGTCGTCGAAAACTATACTAATAAGGTAATTGTTCAATCTTACCAAGTCTAGACGATAGCACAATTATTTTCACTTATTTGTTAATATACGAATTATGTTTTTAGTTATTTTTACATTCTAAACTTTGTTGAACACTTTGGTCAACGTTTCAATATGATTTTGTTACATTATCTTAACTTATAAACAAATTTGGAAAATAAATAATTTCACGCTTCCTTTATTTATAAATTCACGAGGCTTCTCCCCAAGCTTAGAATCAACAACTTGCAACTGTTTCCTTTTGTTTCTCATTGTTCGTTTGTTGCTAAGTAAATAATTGGTTTTATTAAATCAAAACATCCATTTTTGTGTAATTGTAGATGAATTCACTGTGTTTATTTACACTTTTGTAATCACTGCGAATCACTCTACTCGAACTATTGAAAGAACGTTGATTTCCGCGTTGATATTTCGGTTTGACATTTCATATAAAATAATTGGGAAGTTTATGCAATATACAGGGTTTCTAAAAGTGTTTACAAAATATAAAATAATAATAGTTAAATTTTGTTTCAAAATTCACGTGATTCTATATACAGTGATTATTATAAATATATACAAAATATATTCGATGTAATTTACTTGTCATTGTTATTTTTATATACCTTGAAATATACTTAAAAAAAAATAATTACTAAATTAAATAGTGATCTCTTAAATCATTTTATTAATTGTATAATATTCGTAAATATTTCTTGACGCGTTTAAGCTATGTCTTTATGAATTATCTCCTTTTATTGAATATTTATTAAGATTCACATTATTCGAATGATGCTAATTGCTTTAATTTAACCTGGTAGATATGTTTCACTTTAATATATATATATATATATATATATATATATATATATATATGTGTGTAATCAATTTAATTTGATGAGTGAATCTGAACTAGAGAATATAAGTACATTACTGGAAAATATTTTAAATTTACAAGAAAGTGAAAACAATAATTTTGAAAATTTGAAAATAATATAACTGAAAATAATTTAGAAAATTTAGACTTCATCAGGTACCAACTACTTAAATTATATTTAGACTCAATTCCAAATTTTGATGGAAACCCTCATACACTTTATATTTTTATAGGTAATTGTGAAAGTTTTATTTCTGCGTTCGCTAGTAACACAGATGCTTTTTCAAATACATTTTTACTTAGAGCCATTATAGGTAAATTAATAGGTAGAGCTCAAATATTAATTGGTTCCCGCACAGAATTAAAAACGTGGGATGAAATTAAACAAGCTTAAAATTTTAGTTTTGGAGACCAAAGAAACATTGACTGTTTAGTGCAAGATCTTATTAATTGTAAACCTTTAAGAAATAAAAGTCCTTATAATTTTGGTATGCGATGCCAAGATTCTAGGAGCCTCATTATTTCCAAATTAAATTCTTTAGACTTAGACATAACGAAATACGCTTACATCTTAAGAATTATGACAATTTAGCCTTAAAAACCTTTGTTCGTGTATTACCTGTACCAATACAAATTAACGTACACTTAAGATCACCTGACAGCTTAGAAAAAGCTATGAGTTTAGTTGCAGAAGAAGAAAATTTTCTATATTCCACTCAAGGAATAAGTAACTTGAATTATAATGTATCATTTAAGCCTAGATTAAGATAATCATGATAATATACATCCACATCAATCACCAACACAATTCCAACCAACCCGATCAATATTTCCACCTAATTTAATAACTCGTCCTCCAGTATCATACCCACAGAGGTATACACAACATCCTCCTCCAAACCAATCTTACGATTGACGTCCAAATAACAATCATCCGACTCAACGTCATCCATTTTTCACAAATCAAACTTACGATTCAATACAACGACCCTCACAGCAAATTTCAAATTTCAACCAACAAAATGTTCGTCATAATAATCAACAATTTAATCGTCCAAATAATTCTCAAAGTTTCAAACCAGAACCAATGGACATTTCTTCAGGAAACACTTTACTTATATCCCGATGAAATCCCAAATTTACATCAGCAGAACTTTTCAATCAAACTGTAGACAATCCTTATCAAAATCACGAAATCAATAGTTCCCTCCAAACCGATAACCAATTCGATACAGAAAATTACGAAAAATTATTTAATTACGAAAATTTATATAACTATGAAACTGACGAAAATGCTGACAATTATTATACGCCGGAAACAGAATATCCTCTTGTAAATTATCCGACAAGTTACAATGATTTTTACAGAGATTCTCATGTAGATTCTCACGTTACGGAAATATCAAATAATCAGATTCAGGATTTTTCATAATCGCACATGTCCAAGCCAAGTTACATAATCTATGTAAACGCATTGAAAACGAATTTGCCATTCATAGAAATTCCAGAAATAAGTGCAAAGTTTTTAGTTGACACAGGATGTTCAAACTCACTTATAGATCCGGAACTTGCGTATAAATTTTATAATAATTGCATTTCTAAAGAGAAGTTTAACATTCAAACTGCTCATAATATCACATATCACGACGAGGTAGCTCATATTCCGTTGTTTGATATCTTTAACTTAAACGAAACTCATTAATTGTATCTTTTCAAGTTTAGTGACAGATTTGATGGAATTATAGGCGTAAATTTGCTTAAAAAATTAAATGCTAGCGTTAATGTTAGTAAAAGGGAAATTGTTACCCATAACACAGTTATTCCTCTAATATTTGGTTCCCATACTGAGGAAAATATAAAAAGTTGTTCATTAATAACACCAGGTCGTACTCAACAAGTTGTTAATTTACCCGTTAATTACCAAAATGGCATTGGAATACTTGATTACGAGAAGTTAGGTAATGGACTCAAGACACCAAAAGCTTTAGTAAATATAGTTGATAATTTTGCAATAAATTCTGATCAGAGACCGGTTAAACTTGATATTAATAACCTGGTGACACTAATCAAGAAATTTTAGAATTTTTACGTGAGTTTGAAAGCTCATTGGAAAAAGAAAAATCTTCTACGTGTGCACAAAACCAATCAAAAATAAACATTATTTCAGATATACAAATACAGCCTCCTAATTATACCGCTGATATACCTACAAATTCTAGAGACGAACTCAATACACCTCAACCTGACTGGATGAAAATCTCTACTCTCAAATCTAATTCCTCAACTGTTCATTCCATAGCTAATAATGAAACCACTAACCAAGGTATTCCTATAATAGACGAAATTATAAATAACAAAGTTCACCAAATTTTAGTATACTCAAATTTATATCATAAAATGGGTATCTCTCAAGAGACTTATGAAAATCATAAAATTATAAAAGTTAAAATCCCTGAAAACGACAATGAAGGATTCATATTTGAATTTTTAGTAGAAGACACAGATCTTAATAACACACTTTACATTCATTTTTACAAAGAACATTTATATAACGATTTCAATAAAGTTTACTCAAAACATTTCTCTTCAAACGAACCACAAGACTCATTAAATGCACTAAATTAGTAAACACTGTATCTGATAAGGAAGAACCAATGATTTTATTGAAAAATTACCATGAAAGCAAAACCATACACAGAGGAATTCAGGTAACTTTAGAAAAATTAGTAATACATTATTATTGGAAAAATATGAAGAATACAATAACTAATTACATAAATTCTTGTACTACTTGCCTGAAAAATAAATATGTTAGACAAAAACCGTACGTTCCGCTAATGCTAACTGAAACCGCGTCCAAACCGTTTCAAATTATACACATTGATGTTTTTATTTACGACGGAAAGTCTTATCTAACCTTAACAGATGCATTTACAAAATGTACACAAGCAGTGCACATTCCTTCTAAAACAGCTGTTATTAAAATGTTTCACATCGTTCCGAGTACCACAATTAATTGTTTTAGATAAAGGTACAGAATTTGATAACGAAACTATTAAAGAACTTTTAGCGTTATACAAAATGAAAATACACTTTACCACAACTGGTCATCATGAATCCAACTCTATAGCCAAAAGAGTACATTCAACCTTAATTGAACATCTACTATTATTACGAGAACTCTATCCCGACGAAGATGATTTAATGGATTACACAATAATAGGTTACAATAATTCTGTACATAGTTCTACAAGTTCTATCCATTTTGAACTTACTTTTGGTCACACAGATTCTAGAAATCCTAATGAAATTTTTATACCCCAAGCGATTATGTGAACAATAATAAATCAAAATTACAACATGTTTATAGAGATGTACACGAGAAATTGAAACAGAACAAAGAAAAAATTATAGAGAAACGTAATACAAAAGGTGACTCGAATAATGAATTTAAAATCGGTCAAACTGTATACAAGCACAACCCTAAGAAACGAGAAAAAAAGACAAACGTTTTCTAGGCCCTTTCGAAATTAATCAAATACTTGACAGAAATCGTGTTGAAATTTCTGGAAAATTACTCAAACATGAAAAACTTAAAGCACATCAAGAAATTATTAACATTAATGAACTAAAAAAACCTCCCATTACAGGTTCCTCTGTTGGACCACCTAAGGAAGATTAAATATCCCTAAATTCCATAACCTAAACGATAATCCTGGCCTCCTACCCTTACGACTAGGAACAGCATATGTACAAACAGATTTTTGAACCTTCATACACATTTACGATATTAAAAACTTGACAGATCACTTTTTAACTTTAAAAGACCAATATGACAATCTACATGACTCTTTTTCAAAACACCCCAGCATTTTTAATTTTACAGAACACTTCGATAATTCTTATCATATAATTCAAGTATTATAAAATAAAATATCTTCACAAATCAATCAAATAAATCCACTATGGAGAAAGCAGGTAAAACCACTTTTTGACGGGCTTGGCTCAGCAATAAAATTCTTGACAGGTAATTTAGACCAAGACGATGCAATACGATATGACGAAGCTATCAAAGCCTTATCTGATAATCAAAATAAAATAAAAACATTACTCGAATCATCAATGAAAATATTTGAAAACAATTCTTCAATATTATCCCACCACCAAGAAATATTAAGTTCACGTATTAACGATTCACAAAAAGAATTACGAAATATAAAAATTGAAAATATAGAAACTTTCCATTTCTTCTCAATAGAACAGATTGTTTCTCAATATTCTATTAGCTTTCAAATAATATATGATATGCTCGATAAAATAGAAGTAGCTATAAGCTTCACAAAAATAAATACTTTCTACAATTCAATAGCAAACTCAAGCGAAATACTTTCAGAGATAAACACAGTTAAGAAAAATATTAACAAAAACAACCGATTTCCTTTCGAAACATCTTTAAACAATATTCTATTATTCGAGAAAATTATCAAAGTTAAACGTTACAGTAAATATAATAGTATCATTTTCATATTAGAAGTACCGATTATAGAACTTAGTGAATATAACTACCATCATCTATATCCCATACCTACACTTTCAAACCAAAATTTTAAACTTATAATACCCCAATCCAAATTTCTCCTCTTAAATGAGATATGCTATGCATTTACAAATTTGAAGTGTGAAGAAATTATTCAAGAAGAATTCATCTGCCGAGAGATACAATCAAGAATAATCTCACAGAAAGCTCCTAGCGAAGTCCAACTACTAAAATATTCCCAATCTACAAACAGTTGTCGAGAAATTCCATCTACCATTAGTGAAGTTGAAGTGCAGAAATTGGAAACTGACCCCGTATAGTGTTATAGCCAGACAAAATTGTAATAGAGACATTACGAACATTCCTGTAAACGGTAGTTACTTAATCAAACTTAATAACCGCTGTGAAATTTCAATATACGATATTTATTTAAGAACTTTTAAGACCGAAGTGCCAGAATATAAAAACATTGATTTACCGAAATTACAAATTAATAAAAATAATTACACTTTAGATACCGTTAAGCTAAAACCTGTGAATTTAGATTCAATTGATCTTAACGAAATGAACAATGTCATCAGTGCCATTCAGGAAGATGAAACTTCAGCCGAGAAGATACATTCGTCACCGATTCATTTCAAAAGTATAAGTTTTTATTCAATTTTATTCTACTTTATAGTTACAGCCTGCATTATCTACCGAGTAGTCAAGAATAGAAAGAAGAAAAGTCAATCCAAACGTACGACAATAAGTGAATAAGATGTTCTGAAAAATTTTCCGATCATGTCGAACTCTGGTCCACCCCCATAGTTCTCTCCTAGGGCGGAGGAGTTACGTCAATGGATATTGTATATTATGCAGTAGTATATTTTGTCCAATAAGCATTTTATAAAACATATAAATATTGTTGTACTAAAATAAAAATCAAATTGTATTGTTAAATGTACTTAATAAACGTCTCAATTGTGTAGTTCGTTTTTAAAAAGGCCTTCTCGAAGTTCGAAAACATCATTCGCAAGTTTATGGTAATATGCGTGTGTTGTGATGGTTCCGAAATTCAGGCGGCGCGACCGTCTATTTGGTTTCGAGTACTAGGTTCTAGAGACACCAATTCTACTTTGGCTTTCGAGCTTCCGAATAGTTCCGAATGCGCAGTGACCTCTTCCGACAACGGTTGGGTTGGGAAACCGTGGTTTGGTTAGGTATTTATTTGTTTTTTTCCAGTTTATGGTTCTGTGGTGGTTCTGTGTTAAGGTTAAGTCCAGTTAAGTTTATTTGATTATCGAATCTTGGAGTTTTTGCTGAAAATTGCTGTGGCTTGTGAAATTTAGCAATCAAAGTAACGCAAAACATGCCAAAACTAGAAGAAAATCTGCATAATGAGAAAGAAGAGTTGAAAATGGAGCTAATCCATAGTGTAGATAGCATTTCCACCAGAGAGGAACTCTCAGCATTTAAGAAACTTGTAGTTTCAATTAAGCCAACATTACATGCAATACGGTTGCAAAAGAGTCGGGACCAGCAACAGACAATGGTCACAAGCTGAAAAGTACACCGCAACAAAAATATCACACAGCAGAGACGTCTTCATAAAACAAAGAAAAATGCGAAGAAACAAACCATGGGCTGATCAAATCCGAATTCAGAAGAGATCAATCAAATTGCATTAAATCTTCTACATACCGCTTAGTTATATATCGTATATACACTGATTTTTATAATTTATCTTTTACAATAAAGTTCTTAATGAATTTTTTGCGCTAATTTATTTTGTAGCATACCTATTTTGATATATAAAAGGTGAGATTTGTACTTATATCAAAAATTAAGATTAAAGCAATTTCAAGTAAAAAAACTTAAAATGTCTGCAGAAACCAGCTATATTATATTGAAACTTATCATCATAACAGGCATAATAAATAATCTACTTTTATACCTAACTCGCTCCACTTTCTATAACATTATTCTTGGTATAACTATAGATTAATTTCATCACGATTCACTGTAAAATAAAAAATATGCCTTAGAATTTCATTCCCCTGTCAAACTTCATATTTTAACAAATAAATACCATAATTTTTATTATGTGTTACCATGGTTATTCTATTGCAGAAAAAATTATGATAATTTTTTGACATATTGTTTTTAACAACAAAATAAACTTTTTTTTCTTGGCTTTGACACTCGTCATTCGGCCAGTCACAACAGGAACAAACTATTAATATATAAAAAAATATATTCACCTCACTCACACCTATCCACACCTAGGAGAAGACAAAATTACCTACCTAAAAAAATAAATACAATAAGGATATACAGGGTCACTCGCTTCTTGTCTAGGGGCCCATCAAGACATTATAATTTATCACAAACAAAACCAGGCCACGGAAAGATAGGAATAACTACAATTGGGATAAACAGAGGTAAACAAATCTGGTTCAAACATTCACAAGCATATCTTTGATTCGTATATGAATTTCATCAGAACATTATTTACTTCCATTTTGTTTAAGGCTAAAAGATGGCAGATATTGAAGGGTGGGAAAAATCCGATTCTTATTAAATCGTTAATAAGGTTTTGAGTTTCTTGGGAATATTTGCAGTTGAAGAAAATATGATTCAGATCACTTTTGATATGACAGTGTTGACACAGGTCTGTGTCAAGAATTTTTATTTTATATAAGTGTGCCGGATAACATGCGGGTCCAAAGCGTAGTCTAACAATAGTTGTAATGTATTTACGTGGACAGGAATAAGAATTGAACCAACAACAATTCGGAATTTCTTGTTGAATTGATGAATATTGGGTATTAGATATTTTACAATAATCGTTCCAAGACTTTTTCCATAAACAACTTTGTTTTTGCCTAGAATTAGCAAATACGTCTGGTACAGTTAGTGGATAGATAGATAAGGTACCATTTTCTGCTGCATTTTTAGCTGAACGATCTACATGTTCATTATGTTTAAGTCCTATATGTGCTTTGATCTATATCAGCTGTACATGTTTATTATCTTTTTTTAATTGAAATAACATTTTTTTTATATAGAATATATAAAGATTATCTGATAAAGCAGGTATAGTTGGATTTTGTATAGCTGTTAAGATAGACAGAGAATCAGCTAATATAATAGCAGAACTTTTTCTGGACGAAGAAAAAAATTTAACGATTCATAGATGCCCACAGCTTCAGCGCTGAAAACTGAGAAGTCTGAGGGGACCTTAAACAATTTTTCGACATTATCACCTGGAATGTAGAACACACAACCAGTTCCATATAAACTTTTGGAAGCGTCAGTATATATCTGTATGGAATCAGAATAATTTTCTAACATGGAGTTTAAAATTGTAAGACTTATCATAGGATTTACATGATACCTAGGTTGAATGACATTAAACGTATGAAAAAAGTATTCAAAATCATCTAAAGTCATATTTTTTTCTGATCTAATTACACATAGATTGTTGTTGTTTCGGAAAGCATCACAGAGAGGCGGTGAATTTTTGCGGATCCAGTAGTTGTTAGTTAAATCAAATTCGTTTAGTTCACATATATTGTGATATAAAAATTCGTTGGAAGACATAATTTTTATGAGCAATTTATGGCTAAGATGATTTCTTCTATATTTTAAGGGAGGTTCTAAAGCTTCCACGTGAAGTGGTTCAATGGGAGTAGACCTCATAGCACCCATACAAATACGTAAGGCTTTGTTTTGAAATACGTCAATTTTTTGTAAATTATTTTTACTTGCGGATCCATAAAGTGTACATCCATAATCCATTATGGATCTAATATATGATCTATAAAAAAGTAGCGAAGTCGACACATCAGCTCCTCACCAAGTTTTAGAAATGGATTTAAAAAAATTCATACCTCTGTTGCATCTATTCAATATATGTTCGATATGAGGTTTCCAGGTTAACTTCCTATCAACTATCATTCCCAAATATTTTATTGATTTACAGAAAGGAAACGCTTGTGTATTTAACTGAATCGTATCGATATTCGGGATGTTATGTCTAGAAAAAATGCAAACTGATGATTTCGTGGGAAATACTTCAAAACTATTTTTAATGAACCATTTATAAGCCGATCCGTATATTTTATCTAACGTCTCTACAGCATCATTATATTTTTTGGCCTCTGAATATAAGCAAAAATCATCCGCATACTGAATTATATTTGGTGTGATATTTTCAACGTAAATACTATGAAAGTCAGCCGTATACAAATTAAAAAGCAGAGGACTCAATACTGAACCCTGAGGTAGTCCTGAAATATTATAACGAGGTCTCATGAGGTAATTATTATGAGTTCTTATATACAATTTTCTATGAGAATAAAAGTTAATGATTGCATCAGTTAATCGAATCGGTATTAGGAAGTTATTAATCATTTTTTCTCTCAGAATGGGTAAGCAGACGCTATCATAAGCACCTTCGATATCTAGGCAAAGTGTAGGTAAATATCTATTGGCGGAATAAGTATTTTGAATGTCGGTAACAAGAGTTGTTAGAGCGTCAATTGTACCACAACCATTACTGTAGCCAAACTGGGTTCTTGGAAGGAGGTTTTTCTGAAATAACCACCATTCAAGTCTGTGCTTAATGATCAGTTCTCAAGTTTTCAACATACAAGACATAAGTGATATAGGGCGATAGGATTCAGCATGATTGGGATCTTTACCTGGCTTGAGAATAGGAATAATGATGACATCTTTCAACTCATTAACTATGGATGGATAATTCAGTATATCATTAAATATATCAATCAACATACATTTAGCAATAACATGAAGGTTATCAATCATAGTATATTTAATTTCATCAAGTCCTGGACTAGTACTGATGCGATTTTCAAGGACATAGTTTAACTCTGTTAAAGTTATGGGTTTTGAAAGAAAATGGTTCTCATCACTAGATGAAGTTAGATCAGGAAATAACATAGCAGCGAAGGGAGGAGAAATTTTGTCAAAAAATTCTGCCATCCAGATATCATCTAAAGGCTTGACGTTGGAGATTGGTTTTCTATAAATCTTTCTAGCTTGTTTCCAAAGAGAAGAAGACGAAACAGACTTATTAAGAGAAGAAACATACTCAATCCAGTTTTGTTTAGCTATAAATTTAATTTTTTTTTTAGTTCTTGCCATCATTTCTTGACAAAGCAAAAAGTTTTTTTATAAGTCGAGAAAGCCAAACGTCTATCTTCCAAAATCTTTTCGCAATCTGAATTCTACCAAGGTGGGTAACGTTTTAAGTTTTTAATTTTTCTAAATTGTGATATCGCAATGTGTGCAGCTTGATTCATACTGCTGATTAGGATTTGATATTTATCAGATGTGGAGTTGAATGAGAAATCTCCTTGAAGAGTATTTTTAATTGTCCCAGTATACAATTGTAATGATGGGTATAAATAAATTATAATTAAATTGACTGTCTCGACCCTTCCTTCGTGGAATATGCTCATTATAATTATTAATATAATAATAATCATTGGAATTGGGACAACCGGTATCATATAAAAAAATGAAATAATATACCTTCAGCTAGTTCATTACGAAATTATATTAAACAAAAATTGTTGATAATTTCGTAAAACTGGGTTAGCGGAAGTTATACCGTAAGCTATTTTCAATCGTAGTTAGAAGCATAATATAAAACAAAAAATTGGGAAATACCTGAACTCATGTATGAAATCGCAAGTTCAGCAACTCACATATGAAGGTAACTGAAAAATTTAATGAAGGGGGAAAAGAAAAAAATTAAAAGATACCAGAGCTTGTTCAGCCGGTGCGGCGATCTGAACAACTCGGGTAGTTTCTGTGAATTTTGCGAAAATCACTAAATAAGTGATATTTTTGTTTGTTTGTTGTGTGCATATATTCTGGGCCTCCACGTCTGAGGAGAAGAGATTCGTCTCCGGTGAGTAATTTAAAACTTTATTTAACAAACTAACCAATTTTAAGAGATGTACATGCAGAATCAGGAAATGTAGAGATTGACTGAGAGTTGTCATATTGTACAAACTAGGAACCTGTCGGTACATTGCTTCTCGCTAACGAATACGTCTAAACTACTAATCAGATTTGTCAGGATAGTATTTAGGGAAGTATTACAAAATATTGCCGCCGAAAATCATAAAAGGTCATCAACTGATCTACAGATCAAGAGGGCCAGTAAGAGGCGATAGTTTGTAACGGCTTCACAAGAAACTGTTTTTTATTTTATATATTTTTTTGTTATTACTAATTTTTTTATTTGATCAAATGGTCCCAGGCAGTTTAAATCATTTCATGTTATTTTAAACACGTATACAGTGACATTTAGCGGATACATATTTTTTTTTAATAGAGGGAGGAACTAATCCTCAGTAGTCCATTATATTGTGTACAAAATTTCACTGTAACCGTGTGGACTAGTTCCATTAGATTTCGGCCGTATAGGCTAAATAAGTTTGTTTTGTTAGGTTATTAATGGAAAAAAATCATATTTTAACGTGTTGTCTCAAGTTCTATCATAAATTTCACATTGTTTATAATTTTACTAAAAACTAAGGGGATTTGTAACTCCAGCGATTTTTTTGAGTTGATTCTTATTGCGCAAATTAGAGAATAGGCTAATTTAACCTTTCTATATTTTCTTTAATTTTTTTTTTGTTTATTTTATTTGTCTGCTAATTATAAAATTCTAACTATCTTATAAAGGAGTGTATATATATATATGGATTAGTTAAACTCAGGTTTTTCATTTAAATCACTCTAACCTTTTCTAAAAATAAATCCTCGTATTGTAAACCGAGGTGGGGCTTCAAGCTCTTTCGGAAAAATAGCTTAGACCGCTCGAAGGAATTTAAACAGGGATGTACTTAATTCATAATCTTATTTTCTGTGGTGACAGTCACTAGGCATAACCAAATAAGCAATCAGATAGAGGGGTGAAATCTCCCTCAAATTTACTTTCGTCAGTAACCCGTAAATAACGTAAGCAGGTCATTAACGACCCGCAGGGTTACAATCTGGTGACAGCGGTGGGATGTCTTTTTAAAAAGAAAAGGTTAGGTTAGGAGGGATTAATATTTTTTTAAACGATCAGGTGGGATGTCTTTTTAAAAAGAAAAGGTTAGGTTAGGAGGGATTAATATTTTTTTAAACGATCAGGTGGGATTGTCTTTTTAAAAAGAAAAGGTTAGGTTAGGGGGGATTAATATTTTTTTTAAAGGATCAGGTGGGATGTCATTTTAAAAAGAAAAGGTTAGGTTAGGAGGGATTAATATTTTTATTGACAAAAACTCGGTATATCAAAAGTAGGTTGAAATAGACCCAAAGGGATCTACACTTAATTTTCAGTCATTGAGTAGAGCGTAATAATACAACCGATTAAAAATTTATTGCGGAATTTATGAACAAATCAACTGGAAATATTCATGTATATTATATATTTTATTTATATTTTTTTTCTATAAAGAATTAGCTACCCTACCCTGTTCAACCCTCTCAAGGACTCCATCTTTCAATTATAGTTATTTTGTAACGGCGCCGTGAATAGCTGTTCCCATCTTCAGTAGAGGATATTGGCCGTCATTCGAAGTGAGGAATTCGCGGAGCTTGCAAAATTATTTGTTGGATAGCTATTTTCAGAGTGAAGGAAAAGTCGATTTTTATTTTGTATGTTAACAAGAATTTTGGGGATTTCACGAATGTTGTAGTAGGCCCACTTTACCAAGGAATTCGTTGAGAACCGGGAAAAACTGAAGACTCCCATATCATAAGCAATTCCGGGTTTCGTTTTATTTTTGTTCTCAAAGAAGATTTGCTAATTTTGTGTTTTATCTTGTTCGCAGTATCGCAACAAATTATCCAAATTTGATGATTTCAGCGAACGTATTTTTTTTGTCTGTTCTTGACTTTTGTGATTGATCGTAGCATATTACATACAGGAGAATCCAAAATAAAGGGGTTGTATTCATTAGTTATCTTTTTTTTATCTTCTGGGTAAAGAAAAATATTACCTACCGGAAGGTCCGATTGAATCCGGAAATATTTTTTTTCCACTGGTAAAGTATCGCAGCAGACTACATACAGGGAGACCCAGAATAGCTTATTTATGTCCACTATTTAGGAGTTGGAATAATATCTATACAGGGAGATCCAGGAGCGTATAAATTGTATTTATTGTTTCATAAATTGTTTCAGTGCTTATACAGGGTGAAGCAGTTACTACACGAAACAAGTCGATTTTTTTTATTCATTTTTATCGGTTTTATACAGGGTGGTCCCATTATCTGGGCTTACTTGAAATTGTGTTTCATTGCCAATAGTGCAGCCGACCATATACAGGGCCGACCCGGTTGTCAGAGTAAAGAGTTACCATTTTCAATTATACAGGGTGATCAAGCCGAGTCTTGATTAACGTGTCGTTTTGATTAGAGATTTCAATACTGGAGCTGTTACTTGAAGGACAGTACCATACCGGGCGACTCAATAAATTTTGTGTAGAGATTGGAAAAAAACCGGTATACAGGGTGAACCATTCTAACGATGGCCGCCAGAAGCGACTTCTAGCACAAACAAGGTGGAACGAGTAACCGATCTTTTTTTTGTTTTAGTATTCTATCTTGTGTCGTGTGAATTTTTTTTGTACAGTGTTTCTCTTAGGTGGAGCAACACGTTGGGGTCGCAGCAGAGACTTGGAGTTATATATTTTCTCTTGTGGTTTTGTTGCTTGTCTTAGGTTGGTGAAGTCAAGCGGGTTGAACTACCCATCCCTAATTTACCCCCTTCTTTCCCAGGCGTCGTGGAAGCCATACAAGGTACCGTACTATTTTTTTTTTCTATTTCAATTTCATAAAAACTGCTCTGGGATTGTATACCTGATTCTGCAGAACACAATGTCTACTACTAACCTAGGTACTAACCCCACTCACACACCACCCACTACGACGACCACCAGTACCTCGATTGGAGGGGTGCCACATTTTGTGGTAACGCCAGCCACTCAACCCCTAGGAGTTATTGCCGCTACTCTAGCGGATTTTAATGGAAGAGACGCCGCTAGATATTTAGAGAAGTTGGAGCAGCGTTCAAGGTTGGACGGTTGGACCGAAGAAGAAACATTAAAATTCAAACTTTCAGGCGCGGCTTATGATTTTTTTAAAGCGGATCCATCCTTAGACACTTTAACGTTTTTTGACTTAAAAAATAGGCTGTTGAATAAATTTTCACCGCGACGGTTACCGGGTGAAAGTCTGTTGCGGCTTAGCCAATGCTATCAACGCCATGATGAAGATGTGGCGACGTTTTGTATTAGGCTGCGGCTGATGGGAGCTAAGGCTCTTGAAGATGATTTAAAAGGGGCAGCAGCGGATGAGGTTCCTGGAATAAGGAAGACGAATAGGGAGTTGCTACTAAATCAATTCAAAATGGGCTTGAGGAAGGATCTAATGAAAATAACTGGAGTACTGTTGCTTAAAGAGAAGGAATTAGATTTGGAGAAAGCTGAAGCCATCGTTACCCTGCAGGAGACTACTACTATGATGGTCCAAGGAAGAGGGTCAACAAGCAGAGTTGTTTTCTTCAACAATGAGAAAAAATGTTTAAGCTGCGGAAATCGGGGACATATATCCCGAGAATGCCGAAGCAAAGGGGAAGGAAGACCCACAGCATCGCTGGTGGAGCATAAGGACCGTTGCTACTACTGTGGGAAGGAAGGTCATTGAGCTCGAGATTGTCGAACCAAAAATTACGCCCAGAACCGTTCAACAGGAAGAGGACCGAACGAAGGAGGGATTAACCGAAATAGAGCAGATCAAGCATCGGATTTGCTGGATCAGAGACGAAACGATATCCAGAAGCAACAGGATCGTCAAGAAACACGCAATCATCGTTCTTTCCAAAGTCAGGGGTATGGAAAGCCTCGATACCGACCTGATAGGAGGGATGGGGCGTCTAGAAGAGATGACTCTTCAGATAGGAATCGACCAGGACCAAGTGGATCGGGCCGACATTTAAACTGCTAAGGGTTGCTGCCGCTCCCCCTGCAGTAGCCCAAAGTGGGACTAATACATTGGGGAATAAAAGAAAAGGAGAGGTTGATATCAACAATTGCATTGGAGCAGTTCAACCTCATGAGCAAAAGGTCCAAGGAGGACCAAAAATGAAGAATAGGGCGTCAAAAGAAACGCGGCAAGAATGGGTTTCACCAAAAGCTGGTAACCCACAGCGGAGGAAACAAGTCAAATGGGATGATCACGAAACAGCTAGAGGACATAAGTCAGATAGCCGAGGAGCTAAAGCACGCGGGAAAACCGATCAAGGGGAACAAGGAAGTTCCAAGAACTCAGACAGAAGAAGGGTTGATGTACTAAGCACAAGGCAAGAAAATGGAGATGGTAAAGTAGAAGTAAGGCAAGAGGATGCCGATGCAGAGGGACCAGGACATACAAGTAACAAGGGAAGAATACGTCCGTCGAGAGTGATAACGCATTATAGAAATGATGTCGTGGGACCCTACTCAGAAGGAGTTCCGTATATAGTATCCATAGAAGTTAATGGAGAACTGCATGATTGCCTGGTGGATACGGGTGGAGCTTATTCATTGATTAGTAACATAATTGTGCGAACGGAATACGTAGACAGTACTTTAAAGGATTAGGTGAGCCTACGAGGAATCACAGGTCACAAAATTGAGCTGTATGGAGTAGTTACAGCACCTGGAGCGAATGTTGAGACAACAGCTGACTTCTTAGTATGTGATAAATATATCCTGGGAGAAGTCACGGTATTACTCGGTAGAGACTTCCTATTGAGGCACAAAGCAGTAATCTCTTACGCTGCGGATCCAACCATTGAAATATGGGGGCACAGGTTGCCATTAATCCTAGCTGGAGAAGCAATGGAGGTGCTAACCATCAGGGAATACAAAACTACCTCCAAGGAGGAGTTGTCGGAAAGGACTAGCCCGATGGAATGCATCAGGGACCAAACAAGAATCAATGAGGAGATGAATTCCCTTGAAATGATGAAGAAGGAAGATTGGAAATGTTGGCTTAAGGAAGTGGAATCATTTATGGGTAAGGGTATGAAGCCACATGCAACGCAACAGATAAGACGAGTTTGTCAAATCGAAGAGGTAGAAAGGGGTAAAAACCCTTCGATCAGGACTGCTGCCAGATCTGGAAGGAAAGAAGAATGGAAGAAATGGCTTCAGGTGGTACAGGACTTCATGAAGAAGAGTAAAGAGGCCGTCCTCGTCGATCAAGAAGGGAGTATACGAGCTCCAGGACATATTTCAGCGGATATACTACTGGTGGAAGAATTGACCGTACCAGCTAGAACAGAGGTGTGTACGAATGGAAAGGTCAAGAAGAGAATAGAAGGAGAATATGTCGTATGTGAACCCATAGAATTTGGAAATCCTTTTCTTCGCTTGGCGAATATTGTGGCGAAGAATGACAGGTTGGTGCCTATCCAACTGGTCAACACTTCATATAAGGAGATTACCCTCAAGAAAGGGCAGAAGATAGGAATGGCTTGCCAGTGTACGGTAGAGACCCAGAACACAAAAATGAATCATACTATTGCGAAATTTGATTTTTCAAACGACAACTGGATAAAGGATGGGTTTGAATTAGGCCATATTGAGGAGACCCAACGAGAAGAGCTCAGGAGGATATTAAAGAAATATCACTATTTATTTAAGGATGATGACGAAACAATAACTAGTGCCACGGAAGTCAAACATAGCATAACCCTAGAACCGGGTTCACAACCAATCTGTAAAGCTCCTTACAGAATACCCTATCAGCAAAGAAAAATACTAGATCAAGAAATTGACAGGCTCCTAGCAGCCGAGATTATAAGACCATCCTCAAGTCCTTGGTCAGCACCCGTAGTTTTAGTAGTCAAGAAAACCGCGGATGGAACAGAAAAAGTCAGGATGTGTATAGCTTTCCGGGGATTCAATGCTGTAACGAAGAAGGAGTATTATCCTCTGCCGAATATCACAGACCTGTTACAAGGTTATAAAGCGGGTGGGGAAACGATGTTTTCTGTCATAGATGTGGCAGAGGCATACCATCAGATAGATATGGATGAAAAGGACATTCCCTTGACCGGATTTAGCACTTATCAAGGACATTATGAGTATGTAAAAATGCCGTTCGGGTTAGTGAACGCTCCCGCTACCTTCCAACGGTTTATGAACGTTACGTTGGCAGGCCTGACAGGAGAGGTCTGTATGGTATATTTGGACGACATCATAGTGTTTAATTCAACAGGAGGAAAATATCACATCAAAAATTTGGAAAGGGTATTTGAACGACTGGGTAGAGCAAATATCAAATTAAAACCTAAGAAGTGTAGTTTCATGCTGCCGGAGGTTAAGTACCTAGGCCATATTATATCTCGGGAAGGATTATCACCGGATCCAGAGAAGTTAGGAGCAATTCATACCTACCCCTTGCCAAAAAATGTGAAGGATGTACGGGCATTTTTAGGTTTAGTCAACTGGTATAGAAGGTTCATACCAAACATCACGGAGATCTCAGCACCCCTGATAGATCTAACTAAGAAGGATGCAGAGTTTAAGATAACAGAGGATATCATAAAAGCCATAGATACACTGAAAGAAGCTCTGACATCGGACAAATTACTCATATTCCCAGATTTCAGTAAGCCGTTCATTCTATCCACTGACGCCTCAGGAATTGGAGTAGGTGCAATCCTAAGCCAAATTAGAGAGGGTAAAGAAAGGCCGATAGCATACGCTAGCCGGAAGCTAAACCGAGCTGAGCTCAACTATACCACTATCAAGAAAAAACTACTAGGAGTAATATTTGGGGTTAAAACCTTCCGATATTATCTGTACGGGAAGAGGTTCACAATCATTACGGATCACAGACCTCTTAAGTGGATTCTCACACTGAAGGACCCCAGCTCAAGATTGACTAGATGGGCTCTAACATTAGCAGAGTACGATTTTGAAATCATCCATCGCCCTGGAAGAAAACATGGCAATGCGGACGCTCTAAGTAGGATGTACGACTCACAGAACAACTATGCAGATCCCACATATGAGGATTACCTCAAATACCGGGAAGAGTCCGAGGAATGGAAATCAACTCAGGTACCAAAAATAAGAGGAGGTATAAATACCCTAGTAGAAGGGAAAGCCATAGTCGTTTTTATTCCAAAAACAGGGCCTGCGACAGACACTATGACTCAACAAATAGTAGACATTTATGGTACACCTCGGATGCTTCAAGAGGAAGATGTAGAGAGTGTTGTCGAGTGGAACATTCCAGAAAGGAGAATATATTACCTAATGGATGTAAGGAAAGCCCAGGAAGAATCGTCATATCAAAAAGTATGGGAATGTTTAAAACAGTTAAGACAAAAGTGCGATTTAAATGGAGAAGACGAACTAAATTTCATAAAATCAAGTGACCAAATAAAAGGACTACAGTGGGAAGAAGTTATAAAAATGATCCAATTTATATTTTATGGGAGTGGAATTAAAGTAATTATATTAGAAGCGCCTCGCCAGGAAGCGGATGGTAACGCTCAAGTGAACCTCATACAAGAAGATGTGCTGTGGGAACCCATATGGGACTTGGACATGCTACTAAGACTTCAGGAAGAAGATGATTTTTGTAAATTCATAAAAGATAGATTAGAAAATCAAGACGGAGATACTATAGACAAATATTTCAAGGACTCGGAAGGAATACTTTACCAGATGGATGGTCAGGACAAACTGGTTGTACCCAAGAAATTGATCAAAAAGATTTTACAAGATTTCCACGACACTCCGATGTTCTGCCACCAAGGACAGCAGAAAACTCTGTTAATCATAAGGAAACGTTTCTATTGGCCCACACTGCGGACGGACGTAATCCAGTATTGCACCGAGTGCGATGCTTGTAATAGAAGGAAAACTTCCCCTCATCTTAAGAAAGCACCGTTACAACACTTCACAGCCGTGTCGGAACCATGGGAAATAACCTCTATGGATATTGTAGGACCATTGGTGCAATCAGATGAAGGGAATAAGTATTTATTGACCTCCCAAGATCACTTAACCAAGTACTGCGAAGCCATACCATTGGCAGATCAAAAAGCCTCGACAATAGCCAAAGCATTCGTTGAAGAGATCATATGTAGATACGGAGCTCCCAGGAAACTATTGACAGAAAGAGGAAGTAATTTACGCCCCAACTACGAACGGGCAGATTGAACGGACGCATAGAGTCCTAAAGGATATGCTATCTCATTTTATCGCGCCTCACCAGCGGGATTGGGATCGATGGATACTCTACGTTTTGATGGCTTATAGAGGTAGTACCCACTCATCTACGGGGTATAGCCCTTACTACTTACTGCATGGGCGAGAACAAACCCTGCCGATCGACGAATTCTTGAAACCCCGCAGAACTAAATATAATATAGATGAAGACTATGCTTGTGAACTGGAAGCCAGGTTAAAGAAAGTTTATGAGACAGTACAGGACAACATCGAAACGGCCAAACAAAGCCGAATTAATCGATATAACGAGAGAACCGAGGAAATACTCTTCGAAATAGGTGATCTACTATATTTGCGAGACATGAGTAGTACTATTGGACGGTCGAAGAAATTACAAAAACCTTGGATAGGACCCTTCAAGATAGAGGATCAATTGGGGCCTGTCACTTACCGAGTTACGGATCTTAAGGGAAAGAAAGAACAAACCGTTCATGTTAACAGATTAAAAAAATATCATGGCATGGATGTAAGAAAAGAAGATGAGACGCTAGAGGTGAATGCGAACGCCGAAGAACCGGGTGTAACAGGAAGCCACGATGACATACAGGAGGATGAAGAAGACAAAGAGGGAGAAGTATCTCCAGCCCAAGTAGCGGCTCTACCAATTTGGAACAGCCCTGGAAGAGAGCTGCCAAAATCTTCTGTCAAGAGGCCTTGTAGAAGGATAATGAGTAATGCTGAACCACCTCAACCCCTACGTCGTTCCCAAAGAATAAGGCAACGACCAGCCAGTTTAACAGACTTTGTACGTGTTATAAGGAATGAGTTAAAGACCATTCGCCACAGCCTAGAACGTGCCGGAATAGGGGTCCCAGCAACTAACGCTGACCAAAGGGAGGTCTTGTCGCAAGGACTTGCCTCCGAAATGGAAGAGTATTTCGACGCTCAAGGGGAGTCGGATAGGATGGAAAGGGAGGAGACGGTAAACGGAGAATTACAGGTCCGCAACACGGGTCTATTTGACCCACAATGCTGATTTTTTTTGTTGTTGTATGACTTTAATATTTGATACACGGGAGTAGGTCGCCGAACCAAAGATGGTTCTCAAGAAATTGTTCTGTAACGAGGGGCGAAGGTGTCTGGAATCCCAAAATTTTAAGCATGGCAAGTCGGCAACAGGAAATCTTAAATGACTTTCTTGGAAATTGTGAATAGTTTTACTATCCGCTAGTAGGTAGATGGAAGTGAAAATGAACGAGAGTTGGTAAAGTACAATTGTAAGTAAATGGATCACGTAAGAGAATGAGGTATGATAGTTGTGTTAATTATGCTCGGCAAGCATGGTGAGTGAAAGAGCGTAAGTCTGGAGCAAGAGTGGTATGCAGTGTGTGTTCAGTTTTTTTTTATTACCATGATAAATGGATTATAATTTAATCAGGGGAAAATTTAACAGCTTAATGGAACATCTGATTGGTAGTTATAAAAATATATATCTTTATGTATACTTATAATGCGTTTTTTTTTGTATTGGTTGAAATTGTATAGGTAATCGGATTTCTATTGTAAATGTATCAAACTAACGACAAATGTCAGTGCGCAATTGAAAGACAAATGGTTGATTAACAGTTTTCCGACTGGTAGAAAAAGAAGACACCATATGGCTAAAGTTGGCCGTATCTACAAGACCACCATGGGAGTTTACAATGCTTTAACCTTGATTACCACCCTTATGTTAGTTTAAAAACAGTACGAGTGTCAGGGCTTATCGCTTACGATTGTGCCGACCCCAAACAAACATTTCCGTAATTTCGTTGAAGGACTTACAAAAGTGTCCGCTACCGGAATCCGCTTACGCGAATCATAACGTGTCAGTACAGGCAGAAATTAATTCAAATGTCTGAGAGTGTGGACTTGTCTAATCGAGATATCGCGATTAATGTTTTATTGTCGAATGCAGAGCCACTCTCCCATAGTTAACGGAGGAAAGGACTCACGAATTTCCAAGATGGAACCAGAACTTTTGAGTAAAAAACGTAAGCCAACATATTTTATTTATTTGAAGTCAAACAATTAGCAGAATGAGTATATTAAGATGTTATGGTATATATGAAGTCAAACAATACAAATGAAACAAACCGGGCAAAAAACGGCAAGATAATAGTGAAGCGCAATTAGAACAGACTTTTCCCTTGAATTCGCAGCTAGGTGTGCGTGATCGTCACTGGAATGAATCTCAGTTCTCGGTCGAAGGACAATCCAGAGACAATTGAAGTGAACATATCGGCGGTGTACCAAGAAAAAAAAACGGGCACAATCGCGAGAAATGTTAGGTGTGTGTTCCAGAAGAAGCAGAAGGTTTTAGAGCTAACATAATAAGGGACCGGTAGATCACGGTTGGGGCTTTATCAGAGTTGACACCTCAGCTCACCTTCCAGTGCTAGTGAATAGAAAGAAAGAAAAATTCGCGAGTGCGCGGTAGTGCGGAACGTGTGTTGCGCCCTCAAGTCTCGGATAACTACTGTATCGGGAAAATAAATTTTGTAACTAGTTTTAAGTAATGAAAAGAATTGGACAACAAGTCCAATACTTTTTCAAAGGGGGAAGTAATGTAATGATGGGTATAAATAAATTATAATTATTAATATAATAATAATCATTGGAATTGGGACAACCGGTATCATATAAAAAAATGAAATAATATACCTCCAGCTAGTTCATTACGAAATTATATTAAACAAAAATTGTTGATAATTTCGTAAAACTAGGTTAGCGGAAGTTATACCGTAAGCTATTTTCAATCGTAGTTAGAAGCATATTATAAAACAAAAAATTGGGAAATACCTGAACTCATGTATGAAATCGCAAGTTCAGCAACCCACATATGCAGGTAACTGAAGAATTTAATGAAGGGGGAAAAGAAAAAAATTAAAATATACCAGAGCTTGTTCAGCCGGTGCGGCGATCTGAACAACTCGGGTAGTTTCTGTGAATTTTGCGAAAATCACTAAATAAGTGATATTTTTTTTTGTTTGTTGTGTGCATATATTCTGGGCCTCCACGTCTGAGGAGAAGAGATTCGTCTCCGGTGAGTCATTTAAAACTTTATTTAACAAACTAACCAATTTTAAGAGATGTACATGTAGAATCAGGAAATGTAGAGATTGACTGAGAGTTGTCATATTGTACAAACTAGGAACCTGTCGGTACATTGCTTCTCGCTAACGAATACGTCTAAACTACTAATCAGATTTGTCAGAGTAGTATTTAGGGAAGTATTACAAAATATTGCCGCCGAAAATCATAAAAGGTCATCAACTGATCTACAGATCAAGAGGGCCAGTAAGAGGCGATAGTTTGTACCGGCTTCACAAGAAACTGTTTTTTATTTTATATATTTTTTTGTTATTACTAATTTTTTCATTTGATCAAATGGTCCCAGGCAGTTTAAATCATTTCATGTTATTTTAAACACGTATACAGTGAGATTTAGCGGATACATATTTTTTTTAATAGAGGGAGGAACTAATCCTCAGTAGTTCATTATATTGTGGACAAAATTTCACTGTAACCGTGTGGACTAGTCCCATTAGATTTCGGCCGTATAGGCTAAATAAGTTTGTTTTGTTTGGTTATTAATGGAAAAAAATCATATTTTAACGTGTTGTCTCAAGTTCTATCATAAATTTCACATTGTTTATAATTTTACTAAAAACTAAGGGGATTTGTAACTCCAGCGATTTTTTTGAGTTGATTCTTATTGCGCAAATTAGAGAATAGGCTAATTTAACCTTTCTATATTTTCTTTAATTTTTTTTGTTTATTTTATTTGTCTGCTAATTATAAAATTCTAACTATCTTATAAAGGAGTGTATATATATATGGATTAGTTAAACTCAGGTTTTTCATTTAAGTCACTCTAACCTTTTCTAAAAATAAATCCTCGTATTGTAAACCGAGGTGGGGCTTCAAGCTCTTTCGGAAAAATAGCTTAGACCGCTCGAAGGAATTTAAACAGGGATGTACTTAATTCATAATCTTATTTTTTGTGGTGACAGTCACTAGGCATAACCAAATAAGCAATCAGATAGAGGGGTGAAATCTCTCTCAAATTTACTTTCGTCAGTAACCCGTAAATAGCGTAAGCAGGTCATTAACGACCCGCAGGGTTAAACAATGGCCACTTGGCTTTTTTATGTTCCATTTATTTTTAAGCGGAAATTCATTGATAACTTGGTCAATTGGAAGCTCCATAAGAATAACAAAATGATTCGATCCTAATGTATCATATAATACTGACCAATTAATTCTATTAGCAAGTTCAGGAGAATAGAAAGTGATATCTATCGCAAAAACATTTTGATTAGGACGAGTTAAAACTGTGGGTTGTCCATTATTCATTACTGTTAGATTAAGATCATCTGCAACTTGGATTAGTTGTATACCAACTGTGTCATTATGATGTTCACTCCACAACGAATGATGTACATTGAAATCACCGCCCACGATTATAGGATTTTTTGCTCGTGAAAAAAGTGTAAACCAATCATTAGCAGAACATTTAATTTTAGGTGGTTTATAAACAGAAAAAAGGCTCAGCTCCGATTTACCATATTTAATTTTTATGCCACACATTTCCACGCCTCTACACACATTCATATTAATTTTGAATTCACAAAAACTTATTGAATGATGAACCAAAATGGCAACACCACCATAGCCGTCATGTCGGTCTTTAAGGATCATATTATAATCATTATAACAATATTGTATATTTTTTTTAAACCAAGTTTCAGTAATAAGTGCCACATCTATTTTTCTAGAATTTAAAAAGTGTTGCAAACTGCTTTTATTTGCCACAGCTTATCTAGCATTCCACTGCATAATGTTAATTGAAACTTTTTGAGCCATTAATAATTATTAACTGTTAGAGTATCCTCCAGTACTTGTTTTATACTACTGATTATTGAACTTTTATTAATTGATTGCAAGTCTTCTACTGAGCTAATATTATCCAATAGATTGAATACAAGTTTGGAGACAATGTCAGCAATATTCTGTTTTTTACTTTCAATACTATTCAAATTGGATTTATAGGGGTTAGCAGGTAATGGTTGACTAGAACCAAAAGTAAAAGGTAACATAGGCGAGCCAGAAGGAGACTGATTGGACGGAGAGTCTGATTTTCTTTTCTTTTTCAAGGGAACTGAGTATTTTTTTGTTGTGCCACTTGTACTTGGTAGCAACGAAATTGAACTATTGCTTTCCCTAGTATTTTTCATCATAGTTTGTGTGGTATTATTATTAACTTGATTAGTAAGACTGGGGAAATCTTTATTATAATTTGATAAGCCTCAAAAAGAATCATGACTTACAAAAGAAGAAATAGAGTTTTCAAAGTATTTTCTGGCTTCCAGTTCAACCATAATAGTTTTAATTTTTTTCTGTTTCTCATATTAAGGGCATTTTTTAGATATAGATAGGTGATCGTTAGATTTACAATGAATACAATAAATTTTGTCCTTATTGCAACTATGTTCCTCTGTTTTTATTTCGCCGCATTGTATACATCGTTCTTGGGTGTTTTTACACTGTTTAGAAACATGTCCATACTCCAAACAACGATAACATTGAACTACTCTACCTATAAATTGTTCTACATGACAATATACTTTATTAAATGCAACATATTTTGATATAATATTACATTCAAAAGTAATAATAATGTTTTTTTTGGTACATAATCAATTGTGTTATCCTCTCTTTGGATTTTACGTTTAGTACGATAAATGTTTATTACCGGAGAGGTAGACTCTACATTCTCTAACAAATATTTTTCGTCATATTTAGTGTCAACGTCTCTAATGATACCCTTTGATTCGAGTAGATGATTTGGAATATAAGCTACCAAATTATGATTTTCCAACAAAGGATTTTTAACTAATTGATTAGCCTCAAGAAACGATTTTAATAAAACTTTTATTCGATTTTTACCTATACTTTTAATTTCTCATATATTAGTTAGCTTAAATTGTTCAAAAAGTATGTGACCAACAGTCATTGGATGTAGCCTTCCCAAATTACTACTTTTAATATTTTCAATGTATACCCAAATAGTAGATAAATTGTACTTATCTGACAATAAGTTGAATATTTTTGGAACTGGTTTTACTGCAGAAACCTCGTTGGTGCTTGGAGAATTATTAATCGGTAACATTTGATCATCATCACATAACATAATTGACTCCACTTGCGTCAAGAATGACGTCCCTTTTGTATCCCCCATGGTGGGGGAAAATTATTTAGTTAAAAACTATAATCGGAATATTTTAAATTAACACGTGTAAGAAAACAAAGTTGGCACTGATAAAAACTATCGACCGGTTTTGTTTTGCTTCGCACAACCTATTTGTACAAAGGTAAAATCAACACTGAACAAAATAAATTTGACAATGTTATCTAGATGCTTTTCTGTGACAATGATAAAAAACGTTCACCTATACGGAGTAGAGCAAAATCAGTTCATGAAAATTTCCTTCGAGTATAATGCGGGCATTGATAATTATCGGTTATTTTAGGCAAATGTGCATTCATGCAATTTGGAGTAAGCAAGTAGTGGACGTATTCTTTTGAGGAGTTGAAAGTATAGCTTCCTTGCTACCGATTAAAATGATCTACATCTATACCAAATTCAACGGTTTTGGAGATGTTTCAATTTCAATTTTCGAGAAATTCACTACTCTGAGAATCAAATATTTAAAATTAACGAAAGTAATAAGAGCTCCTTTCAATGTAGCTTATTCAATTATAATCTGACACACTTCCACAATTAAAACAGTCAAAATTATATCCTCAAAGTAATACGTATACTCACCATTACCTATTTCGAATTAACGCGGCAATATACTGCGCATGCGGAAGCCCGAAAGCCAAAGTAGAATTGGTGTCTCTAGAATCTAGTGTTTCGAGTTTATTGCTTGATACATTGTAAGAGTACCATCGCTGCGTATCAAGTGTGTATGACTAATCGTTACCCGTGCGAATTTCAAATATTTGTATTTTCTGTGAACCTGTCCCTTAATGTGAACAATATTATTTTTTAGTGTTTATAGTCATAACATTTTAGTGCAAATATGACAACGGCAAGTCATAGGTGTGTGTATAATAGTATATTAAAGTATAAGTGGATAAAGAGGTCTTTCAAACACGCGCGATTTTTCGATCACGACGGCGCAGCCGGAGTGCTCAAAATAGAGCAAGTGTTTGAAAGACCAGTTATCCACGAATACTTTACGCAATTTTTTTTATTGGTGCACTTTGAAATCATAAAATATTATTATTATATTATTACTACAAAAAAAATGGACGGACGTCCTCGATGCCCAACCAAGTTTCATTTCATAAAAGTCTGCCCACGATGCCCAGCCAAGTTTCGTGAAAGTCCATCCTAAATAGTAATTATTTTTATTTGACTTTACGAGGTACTTCTGTCAGATCAATAATCAATAAGTTTCTTTATTTATATTTAAAAGGATACAATGTATATATGAATATATAAATAATTTTGCAGAAAAAACCAAATAAGACATTGGTTCACAATGAAAATATACAATTTAAAAACTAATAAAATAAGTTGTCATTGATACTTACGTTTCTCGAGTTGTTGTTACCATAGGGACTTTAAAAAACGCGCGTGTTTGAAAGTTCGATTTAAATACGCTGAGGTATACTTTAAATAGGTTATATGAGGCATCAATAAAAAAAAATAGAATAACAATAGATGTGATAAAGACATTACATTTTTCAAGTTTCCTGTTGGCGACGGTAAATGTGCGCAATATTATCAAAAAAATGCTAAAATATCAACGTTGTACTAATAGACGTTATTGACTTGAAGAATAAATTAATTTGTGAGGTGCATTTTCCTCCTAGTTGTGTTATTAAGAATAATAAGCTAAACTTGTTAACGAACGATGCAGTTCCCATGTAGTTTATTGAAGAAGGTGAAGCAAAAATGTTTTATTATTTAGAGTATAAAACTTGCATATTTGATAAGTTACTTTGAAGAATCTAAAAACGAACTGTGAAAGTTTTTTTTCAATCCACCTCCGAGAAGGGGTGAAAAAAATTGAGAGTCGTTTTTTGAAATTTTGGAGAAACGGTAAGGGTTAGAAAAAAAATCTTCAAATAAAAGTTGTGGAGCGTAACATTTTACATGAAGATGTTCTCATGAATTTTTTACAAAAATTTTGTTCCCCAATTTCTTTGTTCTATGAGTCTAATCGTTCAATTTATGAATTATACACAGTATCTGAAAAAATTATATTCCATCTATAATGCAGAAGAACTGACACTCTGTGAATTAAGATAAAAGATATTTTCATGTTGGAGAAGAACATTATTCATAATAATACCTATCATGTCAAACGCTGAACTAGCGTCAAAGGAATTGATAGAAAAAGTAGGTTACAATTCACACCAAGTTATCTTATTCTATTGTTATTCAATGGTATTATTATATTATTCATTTTGCATTGTATTTCAACAGGTTTTTTGTAGCTGTAAAACAAATTGTTCATCAGCTAGATGTGGTTGCAAAAAAAGTGGTTCGAAATGTAATCAATTTTGTAGAAGTTGCCAAGGCCGAAGCTGTGATAACAATTCTGCAAGATCGTTCATTCTTGAGGATGATGGAAATGAAGATAAATAAGATGATGGTGACGATAATGTTTATGAGGATAATAATTATGGTGAAGAAGTAAATGGTTGAAGATGGAGACCAAGAAAATGAAGCTAGTATCATAAATACGGGGCGTCAAACTGTCAAAAACACTCCTTCAACATAGATGGTATAATATGAATCTGGTAAAATTTTTTTTTAGTAAATTATTACGCTATAATCAATATTTTTTTTCTTGTATGCTGCTTGAGAATAGCAGGTAAAAGTTAAATTTTATTGCGTATGATCAATTTTTTGACATATTAATGTATTTAAAATAAATATTTTCATCAGTTTGAGTTGATTCAATTTGAAAAATAAAAGTTTTGAATTGTTATAACTTTGTTATGAACAAAAGAATTTTTTCCTTGGGAAAAATTAATTTTTCTTACTTTACTTCTCCGTATTTATTCATCAGGCACCTTTTTAAATATGTTAACTTGTTTATAGATTCATCATCCCACACTCCTTTGAAATTATATTTATGTATGTATTCATAAATAAATATTCATGAAATTTACTAATTCAACCCTAACTTGGTGGGATCTACTCATTTCTTTGTAAATGAAACCAACTGTTTCCAAATAATTCCACAATATATTCGAATTACCATTTTTAAATATATTGTGGAATTATTTGGTTACAGTTGGCATCATTTACAAAGATATAGATATTCATCCATTCATTCTCATGAAAATAAGAAATTACTATCTAATTAGGTCACAGGTAAATAAAAATTCGTAATCATCCTCATTTTATCTTTCCTCTGTGGTCCCTTTTAGGCTTACTTCAGTTCCAAAGGTTATATATATATATATATATATATATATATATATATATATTATTGTGTATTATTATTACAGGAATTTAATTTGTTAATTTTAATTTATTATATGGATATATTTATTATTAATGATTGTATGGGCGCCAGAATTGGTTCGCTTTCTGCGAATTCCCAATTCAAAAATACTACACAAGTTAGGAAATATTATAAATTTGTTTAACTTTTAACATTGTATCTCAGGGATGAGATTCGGCACTTGGCGATTGTCAGCAACAGGAAACTGTAGGTAAGATATCAAAGAAACGCAAAACGAACATAGACAAATGATTTTAATTGAACATATTTATGTAGATAACGAAATTATTATGAGTCAAAAGTTTATAATTCATATCAAACTCAATAGAAAATTGTTGACGGATATATTCGTACAAAAACGCTTTTAATAAATTATTATATTATTGAATTCCAACGTATCAAGTAAGTTTCGCTTGATTACTTATTTTACTAAAAGTTCTGAATGCATTCACAACGACTCAACCTCTACTCTCGCTATCATTAACCTTGGCGTCGTGTGTTGTGGTACTCTGTGATGATTATTATTTAGTTTACAAAATGGAAGGAGAAAGCAAAGTGTTTGGGATGTATTATCATGATTTAATGTAAGAATTTGGTGAGTATTAATTTTTATAATATGTGTTTAGTGTTCTGTATCCGATATTTAGTAGAGATTGAATATCTAATACTAATATTTTTACTAATTAATAGATATCAAACAATATAACCTAACATATAAATATATTAAAAATGTTTTATAGGAGAAATACACTATATACATGGGTAATAGAGTTTATGGTTGGTTCTTCTTGACCCTGAATGTGGTACATCGGAGAAAAAACGATCGCCTATGATCGAATAAGCGAAATTCATATGTGGAAAATGATGTGATGTGGATTATTTCACCAGTAGAAATATCTTCTCCACAACAAGATATGTGAATAGTTATCGAAGATTATATTAATAAAGGTAATTGTTCATCTTACCATATCTAGACGCTATCACCAATTTTGCACTTATTTATTTATTTACGAGTGATAAATTTTTGTTGATTTATTGTTCAAAACTTCACTAAACACTTAGGTTAATTTTTTACTTAATATGTCTTAAATTATTCTAGTTTTTTTACAAATATTTGAAGGAAATAAATTCAACACGTCCTCCATTTATTAAATTTACACCGCGTCTCCCAAGCTCAAAATCAACAACCTTCCAATGTTTGTTATTTTTGTTTTTCATCGTTCATTTGTTGATAAATAAACATTGTTGTTATTGAATCAAAATATCTGTTTCTGCGTTATAGTAGACAAATTCACTTTGTTTTTATGCGCTTCCACTGTCACTCCGAAATACTCTATTCGAACTAATAACAGAACGTTATTTCGCGTTGATATTTGACCTTGAAGTTTTATACAAATGATTGAATAGTTTATGCAATATACAGGGTTTCTGAAAGTGTCTACAAAATATTAAATTATAATAATTGAATTTTATTTCAAAATTCATGTGATACTATATACAGTGATGATCATAGTTATGTATAAAGTTTATGTTTGACGTAATTTACTTGTTACTATTGTATTTTCAATATCTTGAATTATACTTTAAAGAAAAATAGTTACAAAATTAAATAATAATCTTCTATATAATTTTATCAATTGTATTCTATTTGTAAATATTTCTTGTCATATTAAAGCTATGTTTTTTATGGATTATTTCCTTTTATCGAATATTCACTACTACTATTACTTAGATTCACATTTCTGAGTGATGTTAATGATTCAACATGACCTAGTAGATATATTTCACTTTAACGTTCCCTAAAATTCTATAGAATTATTCTTGATTCGACAAGAATATTCTATAGAAGTTTACCTTAATTTTTTTTCTTTGATTTCATAATTATATATTACTCATTTAATTAATTCCCCAGTTTAATTCTTTCTTAATTTCATGAAGAAATCTTTAAATTCTCATAATCAACTTATGCTTAGTCTATTAATAAATTTTAATTCCACTATTTCTAATTCTTAGTTAAGATTGACTAAATTAAATTAATTTATACTTGATTACATAAATAATATTTCTAATTCTATTGTTTCTTAAATTTTAGTTACGACTGGTTGGTGTTAAATTGATGCAGCTGGTTTATATGAAAAACTCCACGTTCTCGATGAGTGTCAGGATGTATCAACTTATAACTATTTATACCATGACTGGTTTCTACTAAATAAGGACCTTCATAAGGTAACTGTAACTTAGAACATATTCCTTTTTTATGATTAGGTACTCTAAATGCTTTTATTATTACCAAGTCACCCTTTTTAAATGTTTTCCTATTTCTAAGTCTAGCTAGTTTCCGTTTAATGTATTTGTCAGCTTGTCTTGATTGTCTTTCTCTGGCTACTTTAATCAGTTTGTTGTAGTCAATTTCACTGGACCATGGTCTGTCTGGTTCTATTCCTGTGAATAAAGAAATAGGCGCTATTTCCGTAACGATATTTGGTATATTGTTTATAAAATCTGTGGTCTCCTTTAATCGTTCTTCCCACATACGGTTTTCGTAGTATGTAAGTATCCTCAGATGCTTGATCACTTCCTTGATTCCTCGTTCTGCAGGATTACTACTAGGATGTCTTATACTTGTGAAAACTTGTTGTATTTCCAGGTCTTTCAACCATTTTTCTATTTTTTTGTTCCTGAAGTATGTTGCATTGTCCATTATGCATTTCTTTGGTTTCCCATATTTCTCGAAGTAGTTTCCTAGCGATTCTTTAATGGAATTTTTATTTGTTTTACTGCATGGATATGTGCTAATAAATTTAGAAAAAATGTCTACGATTACCATAATGTGTTTGTTACCATTATAACTTGGTATAAGGTTTGATATGAAGTCTATCGCTATTATATCTAATGGATTTTCCGCTATGATGGATTTCGGTACATTTTCATAATGAATGTTCTTTTCCTTGGATAGTTGACATAGTTCGCACTGTTTAATAATATCCTTTATGATAGTAATGTCATTTTTCGATATATAATTCTCCCGAAATATCATGTGAGTTTTCCTAATTCCTAAATGATTAAAATCTAAATGTATTCTTTTTACAATTAATTTTGTTAAATTTTCAGATATCACATATAATTCCTTGTCATGTACTAATTTATATATTACTCCATCCTTTTCAGAGCATCTTCTTTTGTATTTCTCATCTAATAATAGTTGTTCCTGTTTTATTTGTTCTAGCGAGAACATACCACTACTTTGTTTCATGATATTTGTTCCCACTCTAGCTTCATTTGCATCTTTTCTTTTCTCTCCATCCATTCTACTGATCGAGTCTGGTACTACATTTTGAATCCCTGGAATATATTTAATCACGAAGTCATATTCCTGTAGGAGTAATGCCCATCGATGTATTCTGGCATTGTTCATCTTATTGGTTAGTATCGTTAGCAGAGCCTGATTATCAGTTTCAATTATGAATTTTCCTCCCAATAAAAAGTATCTGAGTTTATTTACACAGTATATGATGCTAGCAAGTTCTAATTCACTTACTCCATAGTTTTTCTCTGCTCTTTTTGTTATCCTAGAGACAAATGATATGGGAACGTACATGTCATCATATTCTTGCATTAAAACTCCAGCTAGTCTGTTTTTAGATGCATCTGTCCTTAAAATGAAAGTTTTCTCATAGTTCGGATGATATAATTTTATGTTTCTGATGAACTGATTCTTGATTTCATTGAAAGCATCTTCCTGTTTACTGGTCCAATTCCATTTCACTCCCTTTCTCAGTAATTCCATTAAAGGTAATTCTAAATCGGTTAGATTTCCCAGCATCCGTTTGAAATAGTTTAGCATCCAAAGGAAACCTCGAAGAGTTTTCAAATTTTTCGGTCTTATGTACTCTCTAATGGTTCTTACTCTCTCCGGATCCATCTCGATTCCTGTCTCTGTGATTTTGTAACCCAAATATATTACTTCTTTCTTTAAAAATTGGCATTTTTGTATGTTCAGTTTTAGTCCGTTTTCGTCAAGTTCCGCTATGATTGTTCTGAGGTGTTCTAAATGTTCTTCTATACTGTTTGAAAAAATAAGTATGTCGTCCACATAGTGTATTGTAAATTGGTCATATTTGTTTAGAATTTTATTCAGCACTTTTAATAGTGCTGATGTAGCGCTTTGTATGCCAAATGGCGTTACTCGGAATTGATATACTTCCCCATTAATCTTAAATCCTACATACTTCCTGCTTTCCGGATGTAGTGGTATCAGCCAGAAGCTGTGCTTCAAATCTAGCTTAGAAAAAACTTTAACTTTGCTTATCTTTCCCAATATCGATTCGATAGTTAAAGGCGATTCATACTCGGGCATTGTACATTTATTTAAATTTCGTGCATCAAGGCAAATCCTTAAATCTCCATCCTTCTTCTTCACTATAACAACTGGATTGATATACGAGGTGGTACTATGTTCTATAATTCTATCTTCTAATAATTTATTTACAGTTTTCTTCACATCTTCTTGATATTTGTAGGGTATCGGATAACTTCGCTGTTGGAATTGTTGATTTTCTTTCATTTCAATTTTATGTACATAATTTCTTGCAATTCGAGATTCCTCATTAATTAAATTTCTATGTCCTCTCAACATCTCCATTACTTCATTATTCCATTCTATTTTTCCATCTATATCCAAATTCCATTCCGGTATATTATTATTATTATTTATTTCTCCATTGCCATCCAACATCATATCTCCACTCATTTTTCCTTCCTGCCTATAATCATATCTCTTCTCCATATCATCTTCTAATTTCTTATTATAATTAATACATTTATCTATTTCTTCTACTAACTCTTCATTCTTCCTCGAATTATCATTTTTCTCTTCATAATTGAAATCAACTTTCTCTTTATTAAAGATTATGTACATTTCTTCATAATTAATAATTGCTTTGTTTTCATATAAGATATCCGATACTAACAATAGTTCGCATTCCATATTTTCCACTACTAACAGTTGTACCATAGTTTCTCGTTCTTTTAATCTTAATGCTACAGTTATCGTAGTATTTGAAGTTGTTAGTTTACTTTGATTTATGCCGATTAAATTTATTTTTGGCACCTTGACGAAATTTTCTTTTGATATTGTCAAATCATTTACAAATTTATTATTTATTAAAGATATTTCTGACCCGGTATCGATTAATATTTTTATGCTAGTGCCTTCTATCGTTCCGTATATATAAATTAATGTTTCATTGTTTTGTTCTAGCTGGTCCTGTACCTTTAGAAATTCGCGTGGGTGAACATAGCTGCACCAACTTAACTTACCATATTCACCCTCTAGTGGAAAAACTGTTGTTCCGTACCAGAAGATGACACGGGAACCACAACATTATTATCATTATGATTATTGCTATTTGTATTAATTCGATTAAAGTCTGTGTTACGATTAGTTGTGTTTCTTTCTAGGCTGTTCGTCCTGTTAGTTCTTGTGTCACGTCTTATATTATTCGTCCTTCTTATGTCTCCGTCAGAGTTTCTTCTTTCTCTTCTATTATAATTATTATTTTGTTGTTGTCTCCTATCTGGATAATTTGTGTACCTGTTATTGTTATTATTTGTCCTATCGTTATTTCTGTCATATCGTCTATCATTGTTATTATTGTTATTTGTGTTGTTGTAATAGTGATTATTATTTTGTCTATGATTGTTATTTCTATTAAAGTCTCGTCTATCGTTGACGTTTCTGTAATAGTCATCATAGTCACGTCTATTGTTGTTGTGCACCGTTCTCTGTACTCGGTTCAAATAGTCTAGTAAAGATTGGAAATTTGTAATATTTTGTATTGCTATTCCTTGAGTAATGTTGTCATTGAAATGTCGAGACAAGAATATTATAATTTCTTGCTCGGAAATTATTGGCTCTAAATATTGTGCCTGAGAAAATAAAGACAAAGCATAACTACTCATGTTGTTGCTTCTTCTACTATCAAATTTTCCAAAATACAACTTTTCCCTAACATAGCCTTGTTCTGTTTCCCCCCAGTATTGTTTCAAAAAGTTACTTTCAAAATCGTTAAAATTATTTATATTTACATCATTACATGTGAACCAAAGTAATGTTTGACCCTGCAAGTGAGATCTAATTGTCTCTTTCAAATCTTCTATCTCTCTGATACCTTTTAATTTATTTTTAAGATATCTCAAGAAAATTTTTGGATGCATTTTTCTCGTATCCCCGTCACATTTAAGATTATTTTCCCCATGGTTATAGATGTAATTTACTCCTTGAGTATTGATGCTTGGATTCGTCTTGTTTTTTATGGTTTCAAATTCTTTTTCTAATTCCATCATTTTCTTCTTAAAGTCTTCTTTAATTTCCCTCTCCAATTTTGTAAAATCTTGTCCATTCCTATCTTCCTTGATTTGTTTTAACTTCTTGTCCATTTCCCATATTAGTTCTTTCTGAGTCTTTAAATTCATCTCCTCCGCAATCGATAAATTCAACTGGATGCCTTGTTCTACATCATCTATCCTGGCATTGGTTTTCATGATGTTTCTCTCCATTTTGTCTATCTGTTCCTTTCCTTCTTCTCGTAGTTTATTTCCCATGTCTTCTATCTCTTGTTTCCGGATGGTGCCTTCTTGTATTAAATGTCCATATAGTTTATTCATTTTCTCTTCCTGTTCCTTCTTGTGTTCTTCTAACTGTTTTTTTATTTCCACCATATGTTCTGAAAATGTTTCTTCTTGTTTGTCTAGCCTTCTGTTAATTTCTTCCTTTGTACTTTTTATTTCTTCTTGTATATCTTCTTTTGTGCTTTTGATGTCTTCTTTGGTGCTTTTGATGTCAGCCATTATTATTTTCATCATGTCCAATAGTTGTTCATTTTCATTTGGTTTTGGTTTTGTGTAGTGGTGAACTTCTTCCACCATACTATCTCCTTTTTCCAGTTCCGCTGCTTCTTCAGCTTGGATAGCCATCGTCAAACGTTCCCTTAGTACTTGTTTGTTTCCCTTTGTGTCCATGTTCCTGGATTTCAAAAGTTTCTTCAAGTCTTCTACTGTCAGTTCGTCGATGTTTATTGTTTTGTCTGCCATTATAGTTTGCAAAATTTCCTTTAGATATCTCAAGAATATTATAACCTGTTCCTGTTACTAGTTTGTTGAACGAGCGTTATTCCGGTCGTTTAACAATCGCCATACGTTGGGCTTGCCATTTTATTATATATTTTTAAATAATGCCTCTACGTTGGGAGCCATTTTATTATTATATATTATATTATAGGAATTTAATTTTCCCTACGTTGGGCCGACATTTTATTGTGTATTAATAAATAATGCCTCTACGTTAGGAGCTATTTTATTATATATTTTAATTAATTTTATTATATATTTATTAATAATGATTGTATGGGCGCCAGAATTGGTTCGCTTTCTGCAATTTCCCAATTCAAAAATACTACACAAGTTAGGAAATATTATAAATTTGTTTAACTTTTAACATTGTATCTCAGGGATGAGATTCGGCACTTGGCGATTGTCAGCAACAGGAAACTGTAGGTAAGATATCAAAGAAACGCAAAACGAACATAGACAAATGATTTTAATTGAACATATTTATGTAGATAACGAAATTATTATGAGTCAAAAGTTTATAATTCATATCAAACTCAATAGAAAATTGTTGACGGAAATATTCGTACAAAAACGCTTTTAATAAATTATTATATTATTGAATTCCAACGTATCAAGTAAGTTTCGCTTGATTACTTATTTTACTAAAAGTTCTGAATGCATTCACAACGACTCAACCTCTACTCTCGCTATTATTAACCTTGGCGTCGTGTGTTGTGGTACTCTGTGATGATTATTATTTAGTTTACAAAATGGAAGGAGAAAGCAAAGTGTTTGGGATGTATTATCATGATTTAATGTAAGAATTTGGTGAGTATTAATTTTTATAATATGTGTTTAGTGTTCTGTATCCGATATTTAGTAGAGATTGAATATCTAATACTAATATTTTTACTAATTAATAGATATCAAACAATATAACCTAACATATAAATATATTAAAAATGTTTTATAGGAGAAATACACTATATACATGGGCAATAGAGTTTATGGTTGGTTCTTCTTGACCCTGAATGTGGTACATCGGAGAAAAAACGATCGCCTATGATCGAATAAGCGAAATTCATATGTGGAAAATGATGTGATGTGGATTATTTCACCAGTAGAAATATCTTCTCCACAACAAGATATGTGAATAGTTATCGAAGATTATATTAATAAAGGTAATTGTTCATCTTACCATATCTAGACGCTATCACCAATTTTGCACTTATTTATTTATTTACGAGTGATAAATTTTTGTTGATTTATTGTTCAAAACTTCACTAAACACTTAGGTTAATTTTTTACTTAATATGTCTTAAATTATTCTAGTTTTTTTACAAATATTTGAAGGAAATAAATTCAACACGTCCTCCATTTATTAAATTTACACCGCGTCTCCCAAGCTCAAAATCAACAACCTTCCAATGTTTGTTATTTTTGTTTTTCATCGTTCATTTGTTGATAAATAAACATTGTTGTTATTGAATCAAAATATCTGTTTCTGCGTTATAGTAGACAAATTCACTTTGTTTTTATGCGCTTCCACTGTCACTCCGAAATACTCTATTCGAACTAATAACAGAACGTTATTTCGCGTTGATATTTGACCTTGAAGTTTTATACAAATGATTGAATAGTTTATGCAATATACAGGGTTTCTGAAAGTGTCTACAAAATATTAAATTATAATAATTGAATTTTATTTCAAAATTCATGTGATACTATATACAGTGATGATCATAGTTATGTATAAAGTTTATGTTTGACGTAATTTACTTGTTACTATTGTATTTTCAATATCTTGAATTATACTTTAAAGAAAAATAGTTACAAAATTAAATAATAATCTTCTATATAATTTTATCAATTGTATTCTATTTGTAAATATTTCTTGTCATATTAAAGCTATGTTTTTTATGGATTATTTCCTTTTATCGAATATTCACTACTACTATTACTTAGATTCACATTTCTGAGTGATGTTAATGATTCAACATGACCTAGTAGATATATTTCACTTTAATATATATATATATATATATATATATATATATATATATATATATATTACTTGTAAGTAATAAATTTTTGCCTATTTAACTAGTTGTATACATCTTTGTAGTTGACTGATGAAGAAATAAAGAAATTTCGAAAGCTTTCAACATAAAGTAAAAAGAGTTTACTTATTCCTGAGAAGGCTTATTCCCGATAACTTTATAACTATTCTGGTTTTAACTAGTTCAAGCCGACTACCTTTTACTCGCTCTATATATATATATATATATATATATTATAGTGGATTTATATAATGCTCCACTTGGAAATGTTAATTTTATAGTGGATTATATTTTATAATTGTGAATTTAAATTGAATATGAAATGCAATGTTATTACTGAAATAATAATTAACTTTTGGCTACCTAATTAATATGTTAAAAAAATATTTATATTATTATTGATTATATTTTCTCCAATTCATCCAGCTATTTTGAATCACGTAGTTTGATTTAATTTGAAATTTTACCTCAGCTACTCCTATTTATCTACCACTCTTTCTCTCAGTAGGGTTCCTGGGCGTAGTTATAAAAAAATCAACATAACTACTCAATGAAAATTTATTTTATATATATGAAAAAAATGGAATTTGAAAAAAATCGGATACTCATAAAGAAATACAGTTGACGCTTTATACATATTTTACTACAGAACATTTGTTTGAAGCCTTCCCTTTTTCTTTTGTTGAGATTAGTTAAAATTGGATTCATATGATAAGCAGATCTTTTGTGGATTCATATGCGTATTATGTAAAAAAATAAATGATTATCTTGTTTTTGAAAATACGAAATATCCTTATAAACATGAATATAAAATGGATTTTATATATCTAAATTTTCACAACACACAACTATTATAAAACCTTAAAAACTATTCATTGTTTTGAGGCGGCCATGCAGACTCATTAGCATGAATTCACATAATCATTTGGGACGTTTATATTTCTCTGAAAAAGAAACATCTGGTTTTGAAAATATTCAAATATTGTAACCTTTTTTGTTACTCTAATAGGTATCATTGAAACATTTCGAACTATTTTAGTTTAAACCAAATCGTGTAATGGGGTGGATAGCTTTGATTTTTCAATCTATTTTATTTAATCTTGAAAAATCTTAACATATTATAAACTTTGTGCATGTGATAAACTAAAAATAGTTGAGCCTTGTTACTATATGATTAAAACATGCAACATAAACTGAATAATACACGTATCTACAATTCTATCAGGTGAGTTTTTTACATTTTTTATTATTCAAAATTGACTACTCAAATTTTGGATCCAAAATATATATAAATTAAACACACCACAGACCTGTTTCACAAGCTGACGCCTTCAACAATGTCCATCCATGACGCTTTCCCGCTCCATGATGCAATTTCTTTTCTTAGCATTATCGGGTGATAATTCTATTACTTGGGCTTACTTTTTTTAACACTAATTTTGTCTATGCACTCATTTAGATGTTACTATTTGTTGGACCTTTTTTTATATTTCATATATAACACATATTACTTTAAAATTTCATAAAAACTGGATCACATTCGATTTACCTCTTGCATCTCTTCTTACCAACGCTTGACTGTCCACTGCCGCGTTTTTTTATCCGCCATTTCTAATTTTTGTTGATGACCGGATGCTCGTAATGTTCTAGAAAAATCTTTTGATTATCGTTCAACTGTCACTTTGTTTTAATAACATTTTATTGTTTTTCTGACTTAAACTTGCTACTATATATTGTTTTTTATGCACTATAACCGTATCGTCATTCAATTATTCACTGAAATAGTATTTATCATTGTTTTTCTTGTTGGTCAATTATTTGAAGTCTTCCGATTGGTCAATGCAAATATACAAATTTTTCACTTTCTACAACCTAAATATTTACATAATACATATGGATACAATTCATTTTTTATTTCTTTCTTAGTTACTACATCGCTATACATAAATAGATCGATAATCATTTATTTTTATTCCTAATATCTCATATCAATTGCATTTTACGTTGGCATACCTGTCGTCAACTGTTATATTTCTATTTGTTTGACATTACCTACTAATTACAGGTTTCTACATTTGATTATATTTCCTATTAAAGTTTATAATTGAATATTTCATTTAACATATCATATATATTTTTTTCTAATTCTAAATTTTATTTATTCATCCATCCTTCATAGTTCTGTCGATTTTTTAATTCCCATTGCATGCATTCTTTAAATATAAACAGATCTTTTATGTGTCTAATGTTACGCGTAGCGTCACGTTATTTTATGGAACTTCGTTGCTTTTTAAGTTCTGTCTAAGGTTGCTTATGGTACTGAATTTTTTAATAAATGTTTAGCAATAATTATTTATGAATTCTTCGAATTTTCTTATTTATATTCTTTATGATTATGTATTGTAACGAGGTATTCGTTACCAAGAGGTTAGTTTGTGTCACCGGGTATATTTTCATTTGATAGTTTATGTCACCGAGTATATATTTAATTTAAATTATTTGATAGCTCATGTCACCGAGTATGTATTTGAGTTAAATTATTTGATAGTTTGTGTCACCGAATATATATTCATTTTCATTATGTATCACTCATTACATATTCGTTTCTTTGTTATATTTTCATTTGATAGTTTATGCCGCCAACTGTATTTTTGTTTGATAGTTTATGTCACCGAGTATATATTTAATTTAAATTATTTCATAGTATATATTTAATTCATATTATGTATCACCCGTCACTTAGTCGTTTCTTTATTTATAAATCCTATGATAGTTTATGCGCCGAGAATATTTTCATTTTAAAGTTTATGTCGACGAGTATAAATAATCATTTGTATATTGACTTATAATTAATGTAAAGTATTGTAAATCTCCGTGAACATTTTATTTTATTTTATCCCCTGGTTTCGGGGTAGAACCAATTGTTGTAACATGTTATTAGTTATTCAAAATTCCGATATTTTTATTTCCTTCCCGGTTGCGATGGAGAAATCATTTTTTTTTGGGTGAAATATTTATTTAGATTTTAAAACCCAACATTTGAATGTACTGGTCTCCCCACTGCAACGAGTTAGATATGGGTAGAAGCACGCAGGTCAAAGTAATCGAGAGAGAAGGGTAACCGTAGGGTAGGAAGGCAATTAGATTTTAAAATCGAACAGAGAGTACCGAAGTGCCTGCCGACCGAACCAGAAGTGCAAACTGTGCATCGTCCGCCGTAAATTTTTTTGCTGATTTACTTATTGAGTTTTTTTTCGCGTTGTAAGAAATTTTCTTGATAATTTATTGCTGTAAAGGTAAGAACTTTAGAAATAATTAATCCGAAAATATGTGGTCTTTTCAATAAGCAATTTAAATATTTATGTAGTTGACTTTCATTTTAAAATAGGTTGAAATATCTTGTACATTAGAGTATGGTAAATCCTTTATATATCGTATCCGATTCAATACTTTTTCCGAGTTTCCTTTTAGTGAGTTTGGTTGATATTCGCCCCATTCTTCTTAATACGGCTTTGGTTAATATTAGTTCCGTTCTTTAATACATTTTCTTCAATTTTGCAAAGAAAATGCCAGATTGAAATATTCGTTTGCGCCAGGCATACATATACGCTAGAGCTCCCGGATATTTTAAATCTTGAGATACCAGTTGCAATACTTTTTCTGATCTCCTTTTCGTAGGTTTCTTAATATTAGCTCCGTTCTTTAGTATATTTTTCTTCAATTTTGCAAGGAAAATTCCTGATTGAAATATCCGTTTGCGCTAGGCATACATATACGCTAGGGCTCCCGGATATTTTAAATCTTGAGTTCCCAGTTGCAATACTTTTTCCGAGTTTCCTTTTAGAGTGATTGGTTGACATTCGTCCCATTCCTTTTTTTATATGGGTTTTGTTAATAATAGTTCCGTTCTTTAGTATAATTTTCTTCAATTTTGCAAGGAAAATTCCTGATTGAAATATCCGTTTGCGCCAGGCATACATATACGCTAGGGCTCCCGGATATTTTAAATCTTGAGTTCCCAGTTGCAATACTTTTTCCGATCTACTTTTCGTAGGTTTCTTAATATTAGCTCTGTTCTTTAGTATATTTTTCTTCAATTTTGCAAGGAAAATTCCTGATTGAAATATCCGTTTGCGCCAGACATACATATACGCTAGGGCTCCCGGATATTTTAAATCTTGAGTTCCCAGTTGCAATACTTTTTCCGAGTTTCCTGGTAGAGTGTTTGGTTGACATTCGTCCCGTTCCTTTTTTTTATATGGGTTTTGTTGATATTAGTTCCGTTCTTTAGTATATTTTCTTCAATTTTGCAAGGAAAATTCCTGAGTGAAATATCCGTTTGCGCCAGACACAGATATACGCTAGGGCTCCCGGATATTTTAAATCTTGAGTTCCCAGTTGCAATACTTTTTCCGAGTTTCCTTTTTGTGTGTTTGGTTGACATTCGTCCCGTTCCCTTTTTTATAGTGGGCTTTGTTAATATTAGTTCCGTTCTTTAGTACATTTTCTTCAATTTTGCAAAGAAAATCCCTGATTGAAATATTCGTTTGCGCCAGGCATACATATACGCTAGAGCTCCCGGATATTTCAAATCTTGAGTTCCCAATTGCAATACTTCTTCTGATCTCCTTTTCGTAGGTTTCTTAATATTAGCTCCGTTCTTTAGTATATTTTTCTTCAATTTTGTGAGGAGAATTCCTGATTGAAATATCCGTTTGCGCCAGGCATACATATACGCTAGGGCTCCCGGATATTTTAAATCTTGAGTTCCCAGTTGCAATACTTTTTCCGAGTTTCCTTTTAGAGTGTTTGGCTGACATTCGTCCCATTCCTTTTTTTATATGGGTTTTGTTAATAATAGTTCCGTTCTTTAGTATAATTTTCTTCAATTTTGCAAGGAAAATTCCTGATTGAAATATCCGTTTGCGCCAGGCATACATATACGCTAGGGCTCCCGGATATTTTAAATCTTGAGTTCCCAGTTGCAATACTTTTTCCGATCTACTTTTCGTAGGTTTCTTAATATTAGCTCTGTTCTTTAGTATATTTTTCTTCAATTTTGCAAGGAAAATTCCTGATTGAAATATCCGTTTGCGCCAGACATACATACATATACGCTAGGGCTCCCGGATATTTTAAATCTTGAGTTCCCAGTTGCAATACTTTTTCCGAGTTTCCTGTTAGAGTGTTTGGTTGACATTCGTGCCGTTCCTTTTTTTTATATGGGTTTTGTTAATATTAATTCCGTTCTTTAGTATATTTTCTTCAATTTTGCAAGGAAAATTCCTGAGTGAAATATCCGTTTGCGCCAGACACAGATATACGCTAGGGCTCCCGGATATTTTAAATCTTGAGTTCCCAGTTGCAATACTTTTTCCGAGTTTCCTTTTTGTGTGTTTGGTTGACATTCGCCCCGTTCCCTTTTTTATAGTGGGCTTTGTTAATATTAGTTCCGTTCTTTAGTACATTTTCTTCAATTTTGCAAAGAAAATTCCTGATTGAAAGATTCGTTTGCGCCAGGCATACGCGTATATGTATGGAACTAGTATTAACAAAACCCATATAAAAAAAGGAATGGGACGAATGTCAACCAAACACTCTAACAGGAAACTCGGAAAAAGTATTGCAACTGGGAACTCAAGATTTAAAATATCCGGGAGCCCTAGCGTATATGTATGTCTGGCACGAACGGATATTTCAATCAGGAATTTTCCTTTCAAAATTGAAGAAAAATATACTAAAGAACAGAGCTAATATTTAGAAACCTACGAAAAGTAGATCGGAAAAAGTATTGCAACTGGGAACTCAAGATTTAAAATATCCGGGAGCCCTAGCGTATATGTATGCCTGGCGCAAACGGATATTTCAATCAGGAATTTTCCTTGCAAAATTGAAGAAAATTATACTAAAGGACGGAACTATTATTAACAAAACCCATATAGAAAAAAGGAACGGGACGAATGTCAACCAAACACTCTAAAAGGAAACTCGGAAAAAGTATTGCAACTGGGAACTCAAGATTTAAAATATCCGGGAGCCCTAGCGTATATGTATACCTGGCGCAAACGGATAATTCAATCAGGAATTTTCCTTGCAAAATTGAAGAAAAATATACTAAAGAACGGAACTATTATTAACAAAGCCCACTATAAAAAAGGGAACGGGACGAATGTCAACCAAACACACAAACAGGAAACTCGGAAAAAGTATTGCAACTGGGAACACAAGATTTAAAATATCCGGGAGCCCTAACGTATATGTATGCCTTGCGCAGACGGATATTTCAATCCGGAATTTTCCTTGCAAAATTGAAGAAAAATATACTAAAGAACGGAATTATTATTAACAAAGCCCACTATAAAAAAGGGAACGGGACGAATGTCAACCAAACACACAAAAAGGAAACTCGGAAAAAGTATTGCAACTGGGAACTCAAGATTTAAAATATCCTGGAGCCCTAACGTATATGTATGCCTGGCGCAAACGGATATTTCAATCAGGAAATATTTCTTCGTCTCAAAACGTTAACTAGCTTTGTTCGTTTGTCAGGAACGGTTCCAGCAGTCGATAAATTCCTTTTTCGTAGTTGGGCAGTAAGACCCTCATTTTTCAGTAAATATACCCAATTTACGCGATGGTCTGTAGCTTCTTCTACGGAATTTACGACGGTTAATTGGGTCAATGCTGACGGAACGGGTAGTGTTTCCTCTGCAGCTCCCGGATATTTCAAATCTTGAGTTCCCAGTTGCAATACTTTTTCTGATCTTCTTTCCGTAGGTTTCTTAATATTAGCTCCGTTCTTTAGTATATTTTTCTTCAATTTTGTGAGGAAAATTCCTGATTGAAATATCCGTTTGCGCCAGGCATACATATACGCTAGGGCTCCCGGATATTTTAAATCTAGAGTTCCCAGTTGCAATACTTTTTCCGAGTTTCCTTTTAGAGTGTTTGGCTGACATTCGTCCCATTCCTTTTTTTTATATGGGTTTTGTTAATAATAGTTCCGTTCTTTAGTATAATTTTCTTCAATTTTGCAAGGAAAATTCCTGATTGAAATATCCGTTTGCGCCAGGCATACATATACGCTAGGGCTCCCGGATATTTTAAATCTTGAGTTCCCAGTTGCAATACTTTTTCCGATCTACTTTTCGTAGGTTTCTAATTATTAGCTCTGTTCTTTAGTATATTTTTCTTCAATTTTGCAAGGGAAATTCCTGATTGAAATATCCGTTTGCGCCAGACATACATACATATACGCTAGGGCTCCCGGATATTTTGAATCTTGAGTTCCCAGTTGCAATACTTTTTCCGAGTTTCCTGTTAGAGTCTTTGGTTGACATTCGTCCCGTTCCTTTTTTTATATGGGTTTTGTTAATATTAGTTCCGTTCTTTAGTATATTTTCTTCAATTTTGCAAGGGAAATTCCTGAGTGAAATATCCGTTTGCACCAGACACAGATATACGCTAGGGCTCCCGGATATTTTAAATCTTGAGTTCCCAGTTGCAATACTTTTTCCGAGTTTCTTTTTTGTGTGTTTGGTTGACATTCGTCCCATTCCCTTTTTTATAGTGGGCTTTGTTGATAATAGTTCCGTTCTTTAGTATATTTTTCTTCAATTTTGCGAGGAAAATTCCTGATTGAAATATTCGTTTGTGCCAGGAATTCATATACGCTAGGGCTCCCGGATATTTTAAATCTTGAGTTTCCAGTTGCAATACTTTTTCCGAGTTTCCGTTTTGTGTGTTTGGTTGACATTCGTCCCGTTGCCTTTTTTATAGTGGGCTTTGTTAATAATAGTTCCGTTCTTTAGTAATTTTTCTTCAATTTTGCATGGAAAATTCCTGATTGAAATATCCGTTTGCGCCAGGCATACATATACGCTAGGGCTCCCGGATATTTTGAATCTTGAGTTCCCAGTTGCAATACTTTTTCCGAGTTTCCTTTTTGTGTGTTTGGTTGACATTCGTCCCGTTCCCTTCTTTTAGTGGGCTTTGTTAATAATAGTTCCGTTCTTTAGTATATTTTTCTTCAATTGTGCAAGGAAAATTCCTGATTGAAATATCCGTTTGCGCCAGGCATACATATACGCTAGGGATCCCGGATATTTTGAATCTTGAGTTCCCAGTTGCAATACTTTTTCCGAGTTTCCTTTTTGTGTGTTTGGTTGACATTCGTCCCGTTCCCTTTTTTATAGTGGGCTTTGTTGATAATAGTTCCGTTCTTTAGTATATTTTTCTGCAATTTTGCAAGAAAAATTCCTGATTGAAATATCCGTTTGCGCCAGGCATACATATACGCTAGGGATCCCGGATATTTTGAATCTTGAGTTCCCAGTTGCAATACTTTTTCCGAGTTTCCTTTTTGTGTGTTTGGTTGACATTCGTCCCGTTCCCTTTCTTACAGTGGGCTTTGTTGATAATAGTTCCGTTCTTTAGTATATTTTTCTTCAATTTTGCGAGGAAACTTACTGATTGAAATATCCGTTTGCGCCAGGAATACATATACGCTAGGGCTCCCGGATATTTTGAATCTTGAGTTCCCAGTTGCAATACTTTTTCCGAGTTTCCTTTTTGTGTGTTTGGTTGACATTCGTCCCGTTCCCATTTTTATAGTGGGCTTTGTTAATAATAGCTCCGTTCTTTAGTATATTTTTCTGCAATTTTGCAAGAAAAATTCCTGATTGAAATATCCGTTTGCGCCAGGCATACATATACGCTAGGACTCCCGGATATTTTCAATCTTGAGTTCTCAGTTGCAATACCTTCCCCGATTTATCTCTTAAATTTAGAATTGCCGTTCTTTAAAAACTTTTCCGATTTTAGGGAGAATCTGTGTTAATTCAAGAATTCCCCCCCGCTTTCGTTACCTTCACCGAATTTTCTTTTAGTGGGTTTTCTTGAGATTTGTTCCGTCCTTTGATACCCTTCTCGGTTTTGTTCAAATTTTAGTGAGTTATTGACAGTTTAGGTCTAGAGCGCCGATCTCTAGTATCGTTTTCCCGACCTGATAGTTTTCTTTTAGTAACGCCGGACCCGTTCGTTACACAAGGGTCTATCAAATACTTGAATGAAAAGACCACCACGCTTAACATAGTTTTGCTTGCTTTTTTTTTATTTGCATGAACGCTATTTTATAATTACAAACCACTCTCGCTTATGTTCTGCCTGCTTCGTCTCTAATAATACATATGTGCTTTTGAGTATTGTTTATTTTGTATATATAACGGCTGGGTAGAAAGTATTACTGTAATGAAACTGAAATAAACCTGTGTTGTAATTTATTGACGTATTATAGACTAGTATTTCCTTATGGTAGCGTAGTTGTTTGGCGGCACGAATTGTGGATCAGGATGATAGTATTTATTTCAGGACTAGCGAGAACAATTTGTTATATATATTTAGCAACCTTCCGAATTTTGACGACAATAGACCCCTGGAATTTACCGTACCTCCATCTGAGGCTACCTGGAAATCTTGACGAGTGAAGTCGAGGGGCCGTGGAGACAACCACGTTGAAAATCTGGCGCCCGAGAAAGTGTAAGGTTTCAAAGGTGTCAGAAGTGACGTTTTCGAGGCGTTCCACGCGCAGTGCAGCGCGCAGTCATCGCCTTAGGGAGGAAAGCGCGTCACATCTTGGCGCCCGAGCAGGGACCTTAATTTGTTGTTTAAGTACGAACTGTTTTATTTTTTTTCAGGTTTTCCGTATTCTTGATTATTGAATAATATTTTTTCCCGTATTACTGATTTATTGATTGAGCAGGTACCTGGAATTTTTGTTTGAATACGAACTGTCTTATTGTTTTTCAGGTTTTCCGTACACTCAGATTATTGAATAATATTTTTTTTCCCGATTTAGCAGGGACACTGGCTGTTTGTTAAAACCAGATCCGTTGTATTTTGGTTGTGGAATTTCATTGTTTCAGTGTGAAGATTTGTGTAGGGACCTCTAGATTGTCGAAGGAGTCCGATTGATAATTTGGTTTTCACGGCGTACCGTTATATACTGTTTTGACTGTTTCCGTCTTATCGTTGAGTGTTCATTAAACCAAGGACTTTGTATCTCGTTTCGAATTATCTTGTCGTTGCTGTAAAGTTTGAGGAAGAAGCTCCGTTGCTGTGAAGGTTGCGGAAGAAGCTTCGTTGCTGTGGAGGTTGAGGAAGAAGCTTCGTTGATGTAAAGGTTGAGGAAGAAGCTCCGTTGCTGTAAAAGGACTACGATTGGTTGTAAAGCTGACTGTTGCTGTAAATAAGTGAAGGAGAGACGAGAAGTTGCGACTACGGGGGATACAGGAAGAAGAGACGAAAAATAGATGTCAAGAGGAAGTACCGAGGAATTGGACATTTAAACGTGAAGCTGCAGAGGAAACACTACCCGTTCCGTCAGCATTGACCCAATTAACCGTCGTAAATTCCGTAGAAGAAGCTACAGACCATCGCGTAAATTGGGTATATTTACTGAAAAACGAGGGTCTTACTGCCCAACTACGAAAAAGGAATTTATCGACTGCTGGAACCGTTCCTGACAAACGAACAAAGCTAGTTAACTTTTTGAGACGAAGAAATATTTCCTGATTGAAATATCCGTTTGCGCCAGGCATACATATACGTTAGGGCTCCCGGATATTTTAAATCTTGAGTTCCCAGTTGCAATACTTTTTCCGAGTTTCCTTTTTGTGTGTTTGGTTGACATTCGTCCCGTTCCCTTTTTTATAGTGGGCTTTGTTAATAATAATTCCGTTCTTTAGTATATTTTTCTTCAATTTTGCAAGGAAAATTCCGGATTGAAATATCCGTCTGCGCAAGGCATACATATACGTTAGGGCTCCCGGATATTTTAAATCTTGAGTTCCCAGTTGCAATACTTTTTCCGAGTTTCCTGTTTGTGTGTTTGGTTGACATTCGTCCCGTTCCCTTTTTTATAGTGGGCTTTGTTAATAATAGTTCCGTTCTTTAGTATATTTTTCTTCAATTTTGCAAGGAAAATTCCTGATTGAATTATCCGTTTGCGCCAGGTATACATATACGCTAGGGCTCCCGGATATTTTAAATCTTGAGTTCCCAGTTGCAATACTTTTTCCGAGTTTCCTTTTAGAGTGTTTGGTTGACATTCGTCCCGTTCCTTTTTTTTATATGGGTTTTGTTAATAATAGTTCCGTCCTTTAGTATAATTTTCTTCAATTTTGCAAGGAAAACTCCTGATTGAAATATCCGTTTGCGCCAGGCATACATATACGCTAGGGCTCCCGGATATTTTAAATCTTGAGTTCCCAGTTGCAATACTTTTTCCGATCTACTTTTCTTAGGTTTCTAAATATTAGCTCTGTTCTTTAGTATATTTTTCTTCAATTTTGAAAGGAAAATTCCTGATTGAAATATCCGTTCGTGCCAGACATACATATACGCTAGGGCTCCCGGATATTTTAAATCTTGAGTTCCCAGTTGCAATACTTTTTCCGAGTTTCCTGTTAGAGTGTTTGGTTGACATTCGTCCCGTTCCTTTTTTTATATGGGTTTTGTTAATATTAGTTCCGTTCTTTAGTATATTTTCTTCAATTTTGCAAGGAAAATTCCTGATTGAAATATCCGTTTGCGCCAGACACAGATATACGCTAGGGCTCCCGGATATTTTAAATCTTGAGTTCCCAGTTGCAATACTTTTTCCGAGTTTCCTTTTTGTGTGTTTGGTTGACATTCGTCCCGTTCCCTTTTTTATAGTGGGCTTTGTTAATGATAGTTCCGTTCTTTAGTATATTTTTCTTCAATTTTGCAAGGAAAATTTCTGATTGAAATATCCGTTTACGCCAGGCATACATATACGCTAGGGCTCCCGAATATTTTAAATCTTGAGTTTCCAGTTGCAATACTTTTTCCGAGTTTCCTTTTTGTGTGTTTGGTTGACATTCGTCCCGTTCCCTTTTTTATAGTGAGCTTTGTTAATAATGGTTCCGTTCTTTAGTAATTTTTCTTCAATTTTGCGAGGGAAATTCCTTATTGAAATATCCGTTTGCGCCAGGCATACATATACGCTAGGGCTCCCGGATATTTTGAATCTTGAGTTCCCAGTTGCAATACTTTTTCCGAGTTTCCTTTTTGTGTGTTTGGTTGACATTCGTCCCGTTCCCTTCTTCATAGTGGGCTTTGTTAATAATAGTTCCGTTCTTTAGTATATTTTTCTTCAATTTTGCAAGGAAAATTTCTGATTGAAATATCCGTTTGCGCCAGGCATACATATACGCTAGGGCTCCCGGATATTTTAAATCTTGAGTTCCCAGTTGCAATACTTTTTCCGACTTTCCTTTTTGTGTGTTTGGTTGACATTCGTCCCGTTCCCTTTTTTATAGTGGGCTTTGTTAATAATAGTTCCGTTCTTTAGTATATTTTTCTTCAATTTTGCAAGAAAAATTACTGATTGAAATATCCGTTTGCGCCAGGCATACATATACGCTAGGGCTCCCGGAAAGTTTAAATCTTGAGTTCCCAGTTGCAATACTTTTTCCGAGTTTTCTTTTTGTGTGATTGGTTGACATTCGTCCCGTTCATTTTTTTATAGTGGGCTTTGTTAATAATAGTTCCGTTCTTTAGTATATTTTTCTTCAATTTTGCAAGGAAAATTCCTGATTGAAATATCCGTTTGCGCCAGGCATACATATACGCTAGGGCTCCCGGATATTTCAAATCTTGAGTTCCCAGTTTCAATACCTTTCCCGATTTATCTCTTAAATTTAGAATTGCCGTTCTTTAAAAAATTTTCCTTTTTAAGGGAGAATCTGTGTTAATTCTAGAATTACCCCCCCCCGCTTTCGTTACCTTCGCCGAATTTTCTTTTGGTGGGTTTTCGACTTTGTTCAAATTTTAGTGAGTTATTGACAGTTTAAGTCTAGAGCGCCGATCTCTAGTATTGTTTTCCCGACCTGATAGTTTCCTTTTGGTAACGCCGGACCCGTTCGTTACACAAGGGTCTATCAAATACTTGAATGAAAAGACCACCACGCTTAACATAGTTTTGCTTGCTTTTTTTTATTACCGCTTCTTTTATTTGCATGAACGCTATTTTATAATTACAAACCACTCTCGCTTATGTCCTGCCTGCTTCGTCGCTAATAATACATATGTGCTTTTGAGTATTGTTTATTTTGTACATATAACGGCTGGGTAGATAGTATTACTGTAAAAAAAATGAAATAAACCTGTGTTGTGTTTTATTGACCTATTATAGACTAGTATTTCCTTATGGTAGCGTAGTTGTTTGGCGGCACGAATTTTAGCTTCTCCGTAGTGTGGATCAGGATAATAGTATTTATTCCAGGACTAGCGAGAACAATTTTTTATATATATTTAGCAACCTCCAGAATTTTGACGACAATAGACCCCTGGAATTTACCGTACCTCCATCTGAGGCTACCTGGAACTCTCGACGAGTGAAGTCGAGGGGCCCTGGAGACAACCACGTTAAAAATCTGGCGCACGAGAAATTGTAAGGTTTCAAAGGTGGCAGAAGTGACGTTTTCGAGGCGTTCCACGCGCAGTGCAGCGCGCAGTCATCGCCTTAGGAAGGAAAGCGCGTCACAGTATACTGATTCTAATTAATTACGTTCTTCTATATTTTTATTAATTTGATACAATTTTGACAAATTACTTTTATTGATAGATATGATAATTTTTTATACTCTATTGTGATTTTACTATACTTTATATGCACCCCGAAAGATGTGCGATAGCGGAACATGTCAATAAAACAGGTCATTCAATGAAGTATGTGTCTGTCAGGGTATTGGATACGGAACATATCAAATCAAAAAGAAATTTTCTCGAAATGGTGCACATAAAAAGAAATCCGGACAACATAAATCATAGAACTGATGCTAGACATATCAGTGATATTTTTGCATATTTACTACATTTGGATGCTCAAGACAGAGGTCGGCATGGGGTCGTGGACCTATCTACGAGCATTGAGAGGCTCTCAGTTTCATTAGCTGAATGGTCCTTATGATCATGCATTGGGTGCTCACACAGCCGTTGATCTCATCAGTCAAATGGCTGTGGGGTATGCGCACTGCGGGTGTCGGTTGACAATCAGGTTGTCCTCTCGATTAAGCAGGCATACAAATGTTTTTTAGAGGTGCATCTCCTGAAAGTTTTCTTCATATTCATTTAAATTTAACTTAATGGTTAAAGTTTGAATCAGAAACATTAGTATTTTGAATAGGTACAGGCCAATTGGCTGTATAACCTATAATGTATAAAACTGAAAATTTATTAGTTGGAATATGTACAGGCCATGAAATGTGATATAGTGTGAGTTAATGATAGACGTAGTTCTTGGTGCTGTCGATGGCCATTCCATTTTTTTACCACTGTCAATCACGTTTCAATCTCAATAAGATTGTAAGTAAATAGTGTTTTATAAAACATTTTAGATTAGTGTTTTTAAATGAAACTCAAGGTCTCTAGTTAATTCCACAATATAATACAAGTTATTGAAAATTCTAAAAAATTGACAATTGTTTCGATAAATCAATATCATCGTCAGAATGACAGAAGTTACATTTCATTTTATGCCTACCTGATGTTTAGTAGTTATATTTGGCTAGACCAAGAAGTAACCTAACTTGTGATTGGCTTAATATATGTTTATAGAAAAAAGAAGAAGATGTGATATTACAAATATTGAAGCTTAGATATTATTAGCCCTATGGTGATATCCTGGATATCATTTTTTCAATTAAGATCAGTATAACTGTGCAATGATATAGAAAACCAGGAAAACTATATCTGCTGATCTTTACAATTATCACTTAAGAAGACAGTTTATTAGTGGAGAATTCCCTAGATTTAACTGTTCATTGACAACTTCATATTGTGGGTTCCTTAAATATCTTCTAATTTCCAGTTCTTCAATATGAAGTTGTCAATGAACAGTTAAATCTAGGGAATTCTCCACTAATAAACTGTCTTCTTAAGTGATAATTGTAAAGATCAGCAGATATAGTTTTCCTGGTTTTCTATATCATTGCACAGTTATACTGATCTTAATTGGAAAAATGATATCCAGGATATCACCATAGGGCTAATAATATCTAAGCTTCAATATTTGTAATATCACATCTTCTTCTTTTTTCTATAAACATATATTAAGCCAATCACAAGCTAGGTCACTTCTTGGTCTAGCCAAATATAACTACTAAACATCAGGTAGGCATAAAATGAAATGTAACTTCTGTCATTCTGACGATGATATTGATTTATCGAAACAATTGTCAATTTTTTAGAATCTTCAATAACTTGTATTATATTGTGGAATTAACTAGAGACCTTGAGTTTCATTTAAAAACACTAATATGAGCATATTCCACGAAGTAAGGGTCGAGACAGTCAATTACATTTTAGATTGTTTTAACAAAGTATATTTTTATGTAGCTTCCCTGATGATGGATTAAATACTTAAAAGCGTACACGGATACGTTTTATTGCTGCAATTCCCTAAAAAATCTACACAATATATATATATATATATATTGTGTAGACACAGAAGGTGAAAAACAACCTAATGTTGTTTTCGGATCAATACCATATCTTGGTGAAATCTCTGATAAAATTATTAGACATTTCAAAGATATTTCCACAGTAAAAATTGCACAAAAATCAGCGCAGCCTTTAAACCAATTGTTCACTAAACTTAAACACAAAGATGAGACCCTCCAACGTACAAATGTGGTCTATCAAATACCATGTATGAATTGTGAGAAGAAGTATATAGGTGAAACCTCACAAAATTTAAAAAATCGTTTGGTACAACATAAAAGTGATAGTAGGTTAGGGAAAAGAAAATGTGCTCTTGCAGAACACATAATAGATGAGACACATCACGTAGATTTTGGAAATTGAAAGAAATATAAATAAACGTAAATTCTTAGAAATGTACCACATCCAAGTTAATGACCTAACTATGAATAAAAAATCTGACATCGATGATATAAGTAAGATTTATACATATTTGTTACATTTTACAAATGTCAACCCAGCTAGCAGTGACGATTCCTCCCTTAGTTAGTTGCTGTGGGATGTCTGTGTGGAAATTGTGGCGTTTTTTTCACGGGCGTTGCACTATCAGCTAACTCCGCTATAAACATTTTTTCACACTATAACATAATTCACAAAAAAGTAATAGTATAGCATGTTGAATCAAATAACACTTACTTAAACCAACAGCATTTCGGGGAGGTTGTGGTGAGTTCCTACCTCTGTCGGGACTGACAAACTTGACAGGGTGTGGGGCTTGCCATTTCCCTCTTTGAAGTTTGTTGTATAATTAAATTAAAAAATTTAAAATATAAAAAAACTCTTGCTACTCAGAGGGTGACAGCCTCTGAAGTTGGCAATTTCAGAATCTTAAATTCCAGGGTGAGAGACTGGACTTTGATTAATTTTTTCTTTTCTGTAAGGAAACCTCTTGTGATAATAAAACGGACCACCTATTGGTGTTGTCCTCTTTTAGCCTGTGCTTTTTTACACGCGATAACTGCCTGGATGTGTTCACAGCCGCGGGACGGATGAAGTGAGAGTTCATGCTTTTTGGTGGCTCTGAGCATATTCAACTCCTTGTTATAAATAACCTACCAAATGATAACAGCAGGCAACTGTTATATGAAAGAAAAAGAATTTTTTTGCAAGAAGAAAAAATTTTTAACAGTAATTGGACATCAAGATCCAAAATTTTAAATATTAATCTCATTGCTAGTTTTGGTGCAACATTTCGTATCCCACTTTGCAATTTTCTAACTACCCTGGTATGTTTGACATATAATAAAACAGACTCGTTTGAAAAGAATACGACTGAAAGCAGGTATGGTAAAGTAAAAAACATTACTGTCTATCCAAAAACTAGATACACTTGAAACAACCGAATCAGTTTTAAATATTCTCTGTCAAAATGTAGTAGTGGTGAAGTTAAAAAAACCAAAATGTGTTTCCTTCAGGAGGGATTTTAGCAAAGTATTAATTTTATGTTGTTAATTTAAACTCAATTTTGCAATTTGTCAATTTTTCAATGTTTCAATTTTTTCAATTTTTTACTTGTTCACTTTTTCAATTTTTTGGTTTCCTATTGCATTTTAATTCAATGTTGAGGCATTGATTTTAGCTCTAACTTAAGTCGGATGTGATTACTATGTATCCTGTTTTCTTTGATTTCTTATAATTCTAACATGCAACCTTGAAAAAGAAAGAAATAGTCTTTCGAAAGCGCTCGGTTTTGTATAACAAGAATATAAATATTATTTAGGCTGCAATCCCCGTGATATTTTCAATTTTGTTTATATATATATATATATATATATATATATATATATATATTTCAATTTCTTGGGTGTCAGGTTGTGTAATTAATTAAATCATCTTATTGTTACTGACGTTTCGTTCCTGGGTTAGCAACTTTCTCAAAGTTTATTATTGACTGAATCAAGTTTCATCGTTTACAGTTTAAAATTAAAAAACACATATACAATATGTGAAAAACATTCATAAAACAGACATTTAAAACAAGTACCATCGATACAAATTCTACGACATTATACAGGGGGAGTACGGAAAGACTTGAGATATATTATTTTATTAAATTATGATAAATCTGACTTAAGTTTTTTACATCTTGCTTATCGTTGACTGTATTTTCTTCCTTTTTAATGTGCACCATTTTTTTAATTGTTAAATTTTTGTAGTTTGAATCTTGAGCTAGAATTTTGGTGTTTTTAAAATCAAACTCATGGTTTTCATTGCTTCCATGTTTGTGGAGAGCCGTGGAAGCATTTTTGGCATATTTATGGCCATTTAATCTATTTTCTAAAGTCTGTGTGGTCATTCCTATGTATTTTTTTGGACAGTTTAGGCAGGGTATAGAATATATAACGTTTGACTTTTTTGTGGTTTTTATTTTACTTTTTAATTTAGTGAATAATGGTGATAGGGTCTTTTGAGCTTTGTGACATATAGAGATACCATGTTTAGAAAATATGTGACTAAGTTTTTCAGAAAGCTGCTCTGTGTATGGCATTGCTACATATTTATTATTGTTTGACACGTTGTTTTTAGAGTAATTCTTTGATGGGTTGTTATATAGTTTATAGACTCTTTGTTTGCAAATACGGTTTATGGTATGTATTGGATAGTGATTGCTTATTAAAGTCGTTCTAACTTGTTTTATAATATCTGGTCTGTATTCTGGAGAAGTTAATTCGTTAGCTTTGTCAGCTAATCCAGTAATTACGCTGTTTTTATGGGACTTTGGGTGGTTGGAATTGTGGTTAAGGTATCGGCCTGATGAGGTTACTTTATTATACAGTTTAGTTTTGATAGTATTATGGTTAGTTCTGATCAATGTCAAATCTAATAAATTCTTTGTGTTATTTTCTCCTATTTCTACAGTGAATTTGATTTTTTCATGAAAATTGTTGAAAGCGGACAGTACGTAATTAATACTATCACTAGGGTACAGCTGCTAAACAGTCGCCCACATAACGTTTAAAAAACAGAATATTGTGATGCAAATCTTTCAATACTACTTCTTCTAGATGTTCCAATACTAACTGAGCAAGTGTAGAAGATATAGGAGAGACCATGGTGCATCCATTAGGCTGTTGGAAAAATTTATTATTATATTGAAAGTAATTATTGTTTTGAATTAATGAGATGGCTTCAATGAATTCAGTGTATTTGAGTGAAGTGCGTTCTTTTATAATATCCCATTTCGTTTGTACAGTCTTAATCATTAATTTGTTAGGTATATTAGTATACATTGATATTACATCCAATGATATTATTTTATAACTAACTGGTATATCAACAGAGTCAATACATTTTTTGAACGAAAATGAATCTTTTAAATAACTGTCATTTTGACCGACTACATTTGAAAGGCAATTGGCTAGATATTTAGACAAATTATAAAATGGTGATTGTATGTAGGATACTATAGGTCTTAATGGTATGTCCGGTTTGTGTAATTTTGGTAAACCGTATATTCAAGGTGGGATCGCGTTATGTATAAGTAGTTTTTCTGCTTCGTTTTGTGTGATCGAACTATTACTCAACAATTTTTTTATTAGTTCATTGTTTTTTTCTTGAAAAGATTTGGTTTGGTCTGATTTAATTTTCTTGTATAATGTTCGACCACTCAAAAATTCTTTCCCAATGCTAAAACTTCAGCAATATCTTGTGGTATATTCGTATCAGATATATTTTCAAGCCACTGTGTAGTATTTATATAATTAGTTTGTGGTATTTCTGATATTAGTGCATTAAATTTTTTTGTGTTTTTTATTTTAATTTTATTAAAGAGGTTTTCATATTTATTGTTTTCAAAAGTTAAAAATGTGTTTAGTTGATTATTTGGTAGTAAGTATTTTAATTTAGAAATTTCACTCTTTATTAATGAATTTAATTTGTTAATATGCTTAGTAGTTTCCGAAACAGTTAAATTTAGAATTTTTATTTTAGTATTTTGTATAAAACACCCTATCACCATTATTCACTAAATTAAAAAGTAAAATAAAAACCACAAAAAAGCCAAACGTTATATATTCTATACCCTGCCTAAACTGTCCAAAAAAATACATAGGAATGACCACACAGACTTTAGAAAATAGATTAAATGGCTATAAATATTCCAAAAATGCTTCCACGGCTCTCCACAAACATGAAAGCAATGAAAACCATGAGTTTGATTTTAAAAACACCAAAATTCTAGCTCAAAATTCAAACTACAAAAAATTAACAATTAAAGAAATTGCGCACATTAGAAAGGAAGAAAATACAGTCAACGTCAAGATGTGAAAAACTTAGGTCAGATCTATCATAATTTAATAAAATAATATATCTGAAGTCTTTCCGTACTCCCCCTGTATAATGTCGTAGAATATGTATCGATGGTACTTGTTTTAAATGTCTGTTTTATGAATGTTTCTAACCTATTGTATATGTGTTTTTTAATTTTAAACTGTAAACGATGAAACTTGATTCAGTCAATAATAAACTTTGAGAAAGTTCCTAGCCCAGGAACGAAACGTCAGTAACAATAAAATGATTTAATTAATCACACAACCTGACACCCACACCCAAGAAATTGAGAAAATAAATTATTTAAGAAGGTTGAAGAAAAATAATACTTCTATTATATACATATACATACATATATATATATATATATATATATATATATATATATATATATATATATATATATATATATATATATATATATATAAAGGAAGTAGTTCTTCTTTTTTCGACCAGGAAATATTTATTTTTTAAACGAAGATTTCAGGTTTGCGGTCATAAGAAATAAAAACTGTTTTTCTTATCTGCTCAATATTTCGCCATTATTTAATGGCTTCATCAGGAGCGGAAGAAAATTGGTGTCAGTTAATTAAAATATAAAACAGCACAACACGTTCAACACATTTTTAGACAGTGACTGTCTTTCCGCTTTTTTTAAATTAACCAATAAAATTCAAACTAAATATTACAAGACTGACATAATATTGAAATTAATCGAATACTTTGCTGTCAAAATCATTCGTGACGTCAGCCTACTACGTTAATAGTTTCCGAAATGGATAATTATTACTTTGGGAAGAAATAAATAGAGCAGCGGGTTTTTTGATTCAATGATGTTGTTTAATATGAGACGATCTTTTATGGAACGTGTAGATAAATACATTGACGAGAATGGAGGACACATCGAACATTTAATGTGATACAATTGAAGTTATAATGTTATTCAGCTTAAATTTTTTAAATTTGTTTTCTAAATGTTTTCAATAATAATCATGCAGCTGATCCCTAAAATGTGATTATATCGTAAACCGTTAAGTTATAAGGTTAATAACAAGTATACTTATTTTGTATCAAAATAACGTGGCTTTAATATTCTTTTACAAAAATACCGCTAACTTAGACAGCAAAAAAATGTAGAGAACATTGATGCCACCAATGTGGCCTATGTTGTGCCCTCTACAAATTACATCGAAGTAGGTAACAGATTATGATTTTTCGTGCCCAAAAACCTCTATATCCAAATTTTTATGTATGCATATCCAAAAACGTTGAAGTTATTGCAAAAAATAAATTTTAAAATTTAACCTTTAACATCCTGTATATTCCTTATTAGCAACATTTTATTGAAGCAAGTTGGTTTGAACCGTAATATTTTAAAGTCAGGAATCTACCATACTTGTATGTACAATTGCTTAAGGACCACCCTGTACATGAAAAATAAATTTCGGTTTTCTACTGCACCTCCGTTCTAGTCAAATGTCAATTTCGATCAGTCTAGTACCTTACCATGGTGTACATACAATTTTTATGATTCTTAACATCTTGTCTCCTGATGAAGGTATTGAGCAATAGCGAAATATTAGTATAAGATATTTTTTCATCCATATTTTTATCATCCTATATAATTTTATTTGGTTACATACTTATTTTGAGATCAAACTAATTTTAGAAGATAACGTCGAAGATATAATAATATTTGCAAATAGACGAATTTGGAAGTTCAGTATATTGAGGAGGTTCAGAATATACCAGGTAATGGCGCAGCTGGGTAGAATTCAATTGACCCCATCAAAACTTATTTAGTAGCTCAGAAAAGAAGAAATTGAAATAAAAAGTAATCAAACTCAATGGACAAAATATTAAATAAAAATCCAAAATAAAATATTTAGCTTTGATTAAAATAAGGGAATATGATAACCCATGAGTTTTTTCAAAACGGGATCAAACAACTATTACTAGGGCCTGCATCGTTTTGTGGAGTAACAAATAACATTAAGCAGAGCAGTCACAGAAACAATATAAAAGTGATTGAAGTTGCGTAGGGTGATTTTTGGAAACTCATTCCTTTTCACCAGTAGTTGCATGTAAATCATTTGAAACTGGGTCATGCGGCAGTTGAGCGAGGGGAAAATTTTGAAGGTCGGAGCGAAAATATCTCTTTGATGGTAACCGCCACGAATTAATTAGCTTATGATATGTGTGAAGGTCAAATAACAGCTGACTGGAGGTCGAATATCTTTATGGTTATGAAGGAGACAGTATGTAATTATAGTCGTAATCATACCAAAAGGCAATATATATTGTATAATCTTGTGAAGATCGTTCAGTTGCCACCATTATACCGTTTGTACCTCTACACTTTGACATAAGAATAAGTTCGACTGCCTTCTACGTGAACAATCTTCACCACGACTATACCCTAAATATTGTATTTTTGGTATAATTATCTATTCGTAGGTATAATCACCCTGTATATTAAAAGAGATTTTCGATATAACACCTGCTATTCGAACTTCACACTTGTCGTAAGCTAATTAGCAGGCGGCTTCCATCAATGAGATAATTTTTCATCTGGCCTTCAAAATTTTCCCACCTTCAAGTGCCGCACAACCTACTTTAGCAGTCTTCCGAAAATTGTTTTGGAAGGATAGTGTTAGTTTGGAATTTGTACATAGCATATTGTTGTCCAGAAATATCACTAAATAGAAGATAAATCGAACAAACCCACTTATTTTTCTTATTGACTTAAAAATCTGAAATTAAATGGACTTACCGAAAAACCCTGCATCATATTTGTCAATCACTGGGATAGTACCAGAACGTTCAGGCATTTCTGGGTGTTTATAAGTCCAGCGTCTATTTGGTAGTACCATGTCGACTTTGTTGAATAAATTATCTTGGTATTCATATACATTATTTGAATTTGGAAACGTTCCTGATAAACCTAAGAAACAAATGTTTTGAAGTTATAAATTTGTATATCAACTTGTTTAATTAATATGTGAACAATGAAATATATTTATGCTATAATTGACTATCATTATAATCAAAAGAATCATATATTGTTATCAAATAATGTAAAATTATGAAAGTTGGGAAAGGAACCACATATAAACTGAATGGTTGGTCAGAGGAGAGGCAACATGCAAATCTGATCCTCAGAATATTTCACCTTTAATTCATGTGCCCATATCTACGAAAAAATCCGTAACAATTTGTCAGAGGAAAACTAATTATCAGACAGAACTGTTGTATAATCAATTAATAAAATGAATAAATCTTGAACATCGAAATATGAAAGACCTATCATACATACAGGAATTTGCAATTTGATTATTAAAAAATGTTGTTGTTGAAATGCTTAAGTATATTTAAGTATATTTTGGAATGTGAAATAGGTACTACTCGAGGAATTTTAAACCACAATTACAAAAACAAATGTGTATTGAAATGCTGCATATTTAGTAAAACTATACCTAGAAATTATAGGGACAATCCTCTTGAACGAAGAAATTAGTGTTGTTTTCACATCTGAACTCAAACTGATAGTTTGAAGATATACTGTGTTTGTGATTTGCCTTATGTAGACATTTTTATGGTGCACGAGTTACGGCTTCTCAGTAAGTATAAATTTATATAATTATCAACAGCGATATTTTTTAGTTCTACGAGAGAGTCTTATGGTGATAACTCTGTTGGCTATGTGGAAGTAAGGCGAGAAGACATTTATAAGCTCAAATGACAAGTTTGTTCAGAACACAATGTAAAAAATGAAATTACATTGTGGAATTATTTGTTAATGAAAATGAGGAAACAATCAGAGATTTTTATTGTAATATATGTCCAGCAGCTGCAGGTGAGTTATAAATAAAATGGATTTTGTTATATTACAACTAATTATCTATAATTTGATATAAACGAATTGAAAGTTCAATTTAAAATTCAAAATATGTCTTGCAAACAAATATTGAAAATATAAAATCTTTTTTAGGAGCCTGAAAACATGTCTAAGCATTTCTAATGTGGACTCACCGAGGAGGAGAGGAACCTTCTCCTACAGAGGTTACTAGTAACTGGTAGAAACCAGTTTTGTCAAAACTTGGATCTACACTTAAATGTATAGAGGTGAAAGAATTTCCATCAGAATAATTTGAGATAGGTCATATAAATGAAGAAAAATGTCATGATTTTTTTAAAGAACTTATTGGAGATGTTAAGAACAAAAAATTGAGTTGTGACGATCCCAAAAGACACTATTCGATTTAATTAGTTTAATTTCAATTATTACTAGCGGCCAGTGAACATGGAGGTCACTGACAAGATGTAGTAAAGTTGTTAACAAATTGAGGAATCACGACTGTTTTGTAAATATATTAATAACGCGGTTTAACAATAAATAATTTAAGTGCGACAAGGTCGGGAAAGATCATCGACTTCGGATGTTCAGTTTTAACAATATATATATATATATATATATATATATATATATATATATATATATATATAACGTAAAAGGAGAGTTCCTTCTCTACAGAAAAAATGGTAGCAATATTTATAGTGTAAGTTATCCATGGTCAGTAATTTTGTATACATAGTGGCTTGATGGCTTAAGAATTATATACGAGGGGCACTTGCTACATAAACACCACATGACGATCCTGCAAAATGGATGATAATATTCAACAATGATCCTGCAAACTAAATGGTAATATTCAACAATAATCCTGCAAACTAATGGTAGTATTAGACAATAGTCCTGCGAACTGATGATAATAATTGGAGCAAGTAAGTGATAAAGACGCATCCGAACGAGCCAAGTATATGGTCTTTTATTTGAATTTTGGACCTTGGAGGAGCAGAACTATGGGTGGTACACCTACTAAGCAAGAGGTACAAGAAACTGGTACGGTAAACAATAATTTCACAGCGCAGCAAGACCATTTTGCAACACAAATAATGGTCTTATTGTACATAATAACGGTAGCGTTTATTCTAAAATTCATGTGGTCCCTATGGAAAACACATCGAAGGGCATTAAAAAGAGACAGCAACAGAAGCATAGCAGCGCAGAAGACGACAGGAACTTTGACTGTATAAAATTGTAAGTACTTATGCACTCTATTTTTATGAACGAATGATAGACCTTTTTAAATGTCAATAACGTAGGAAGACTTCGAAAATGAGCTGAAGGCAATCGTAGAAGAAATAAATAAACAGGGAAAAAGGGTTTTGAAAAAGGAAACTCCTAAAAATCCAAATATACATAAGTAGTTAATGGTATAATAATTCTTTATAATAATTTTGCTAAGTTGTTGGGTAAAAATTGGAAATACTTATGTTTGGTGCAACAAGAAAGTTGTAAAAATTGTTTGGATAAGATTAGGGCATTTCAAGCGCTAAACTGTACTGTTAAAATACCTACATCTATATTTGAGGATATCTATACGGGTGTATTACAAGCAATAAGCAAACAGTTGAAAATGACGACGAGTATGAATGATTTTTTTAACTTCGCGAGTAGGGTATTACCTACCGAATTCAATGGAGAGGCAAGCAAGTTACAATCGTTTTTGGATTCGTTAGATTTATTACAAATAAACGCGACGGGTAACGAAGGAAATGTGATTCTACTAATTAAAACAAGACTGACTGGAAAAGCAAGAAGCCTGATAACGACAGAAATTAGGAACAAGTTCAACTCAGGAATAAGAGGAGATAACCCAAGTCTTTCTTCTCTTTAGCGAAACTTAACAAAGTTAGGCAAAACGCGAAGGACATAACGCAATACGCGACAGAAATAGAGGAGCTGGCAGAGAAGCTACAGGCAGCATACGTGTCGGTAGGTATGCCAGATAGTCTAGCAGAAAAATACACCAAAGAAGCAACGATTAAGGCAGTGACGATGAACGCCACAGCGGACGCAACGAAAATGATCATAGCAGCGGGAAGCTTCGAAGACACGTAAGAAGTACTATCTAAGCTGGTATCAGTAGAAGGCATAGTAAGGCATCAACAAGTATTACACATGAAGGACAATAGAAATTTCTTCAGGAAATCAGATTTCAACTACAGAAACAATCATAGGAGAGGAAGCAACAGCGGACTGTACAACGGCAACTCTCAAGGGAGGACATTCAGACAATACAACCAAGGGAACGGTTATAGCAGATACATAGACTACAACAAGGACTAGAAATTTAACAGGCATAGCAATTATAATAATCGTACTAAGAATAAGGTAAGAATATGCGAGATAGAACAAAAAATTGAAGAAATTAGCAGACAAATAGCACAATTAAAGAAGGAAAACTGCGAATTAAGGATGGAAAATATGGAACTCAAGGAAAAAGCAGAATTTTTGCAAGGAAACGTGACACAGACCCAAAACAATTTTAGTGAGAAGAATTTGATAACACATGGTATAGAAGAAGGCAACGAAGAATATGAGGAACAACTAGAAAGTAAATTAGAAGATGTAATGAAAAAAGTAAATAACACAGTAGATGTTAATGCAGATATTGTGAAATGTGAAAGAATAGGAACTAAAAACAGTAACATAAATAGGGCAGTATTAATTATGATGAAAGACGTGAATAAGAAAGTATAAACTTTCGAAGGAACGAATAAATTAAAAGGAACAAAGATATAGAAATGTAGCCATAAGCGAGGAGGAATATGATAGCCGACTCAGATGCATGATCAGCAAATAGAATGTTATAAATTCAGTATACTCATATTTTTTTACGGCTTTTTTGTACTAAGATCTTTATTATACATGTTCTGTTAATAAAATTCCAGTTAATGTATTTTTTGAAAATAAAATTGTGTTTTAAAAGTCGAAAAGTGCTCCGAACTACATTTCTGGCGCTGCTTGAACAGAATCCTCGTGCAGAAACATTCGTCGTTTCCTGGTCAATTTCAATTGTTTGACGAGAATCCACCGAACCTGGCAACAGAAGGAAGAGCAAGCAGAAGAAATCATCAGTGATCATCCTTATGTAAGTATTTATTTCCTTTCTTTCCTTTATGAGCATTTTTAGTGACATTTCTCAAGATAATTTACATTTACTTTTTGACATTCTTACTATAAATAATTCTTTTAAACGTATTTCAAATTCATTAGATAATAAAGTAACCAATATGCCAATGAATAATAGTGTTATATCTAGCATTTGCGCTACTTTGCCCGAATTTTCTACCGGTGACAATCTTTCTACGTTCATTAAATCAGCCGATAATTTAATTGCATTTTTGGTAACTCAAGAAATTACCCCAGCACAAGAAATTATATTAAATGCTAAGATTATTTCTCGTATCAAGGTAGAGCCAAGAGATTTTTTGAATAATTCCAACAAAACTATCTGGACTGACGTACGACCGGCCTTATTAGCCAATTAGGGTGACCGACGTTCGGAAGACATTTTAGTAACGCAGTTATCGACAACAGTACAAAAATTTAACGAGAGTAACGCCCAATATCATGAACGTGTATCAAATAATTTAGATGACTTACTCCAACATATTACGTTAAACAACAATGTAGAGACGGTAGCATTCAAAACCCCTTATTTCAAAAATATGGCCCTCAAAACTTTTTGTTCTGGCATAAATGAAACTTATTGTGAATATTTGTCACATTTTCAAATTACTTCTCTTGAAGAAGCCCTTCAAAAATGTATAGCCTATGATCATCATAAAAATCAGCAACAATATATGAACTTCTTGAAAACGCAACAAAACAAAGGACCGACATCATCTAGAAATAATTCATACCAAAATCCACATAATATTAGATCCAGCAATTCCTCGACACAACCACATAACCCACAGCGTAATTTCAATTCTCACAATACTTTTGCACGAAATAACAATAATTCGCAACCAACAAATTCTTCACCGTCCCCTCGTGACGATTCAATTTTCCAAGAAATAGTTTTCAGAACCATTCCCAAAGAAATATTTTTCAACGTCCGAATTATAATAATAACGCTCAAAATTTCAATAGATCTTCTCAGAAATACCCATAATCAATAAAATAATTCCTCTCCTATGAGCGGTGTACAAACAATTCACGAAAGAAACCAACCCATGAGTGTTTCTACTAGACAAACCCACTATTTTGATATAAATTCCTCAAACGACGACGAAATTGATAATTACAACGAAAATAATTTTCAGGATTTTCACGAGAACCTTCCCGAGGAACAACCGCCTCCTGTATAAACGTGAATAATATTCGAGAATACCCTCAATTGTCTTATTTTATAATGCCAAAATCAAAATTAAAAGTTTTAATTGATTCAGGTGGATCTAACACCGTAATCTCCCCCGAAGCCGCAAAATTTTTCAACAAATCCCATATTTATCATAAACCATTCACATTAACGTCTATGAAATTAACTCGAAAATACAACTTAAACATAAACACACCTTTATTGGATGAATATAACATAAATGAATTTATTGATACCCGGATTGCTCCATGGAGTGAAAATTTTGATATTTTACTTGGTAATTTTGATTTAGAACGGTTTAATGCTATTATAGATTATTCGAATAAGACATTAACCTTGAGAAACTTATAATATAATATAATAATTGCGTTTGAAACTTTATATAATAAAATTCCTGTTAGCATGAGTCATGGTGAAATACTACTCCCGGAAACGGTTGTTGATAATATAAGAATTCCAGAGTCTATTCACACAGTAAGACATGGTTTTATAGATGATATTATATTACAGACACCTGTTAATATAAAACGCGTGGCAGTTGATAACTTGGAAAATTATGAAATAAAGAATCCTACGTGTAATTTTGACGAGTCAGTTATTCGAACGGAACATTAAGATGCTGAAGGAAAAGAAAAGCTTTTAAAATTATGTAAAAAATTCAGAGACCTATTTTATGACGATAAATCAAATTTAACATTCACATCCGCTATTAAACATGAAATTAAAACAAAAGACGAAAATTCGATTTATGTTAGAAGTTACAGACACCCTAAGGTAATGCAAGAAGAAATCGTTAAACAGGTTAACAAATTATTAGATAATAATATTATTAGAGCTTCCAGCTCTCCGTATTCCGCGCCCCCTTGGATTGACCCGAAGAAGGCTGACGCTTCCGGTCAGAAGAAATTTCGAATGGTAATCGATTATCGAAAACTTAACGAGAATACTATTGATGATAAATATCCGATACCCAAATTGACGAAATTTCAGATAATCTAGGTAAAGCTACTTATTTTACTACTCTCGACTTAGCCCAAGAATTTCATCAAATCGAACTTCATCCCAATTCCATTCAGAAAACAGCCTTTACCGTACCACATGGTCATTTCGAATACACGAAACTTCCGATGGGACTGAAAAATAGCCCAGCAACATTTGAAAGATTATTGGACAATATTTTGAGACCTTTCTTATATAAATCCTGCTTTGTATACATGGACGATGTGATCATCTCCTCCAAATCTCTTCACGAACATCTTGTTCATATTTCTGCTATTTTAGAAGTTTTTAGAAAAAATAACTTAAAAATTCAATTGGACAAATCCGAATTCCTTAAGAAGGAAGTCGATTTCCTTGGTCATTTGGTAACTGTTGATGGTGTTGAACCAAACCCTAGTAAGATTGAAGCTATCCAAAAATTTCCTTTGCCGAAGACAGTGAAAGAGATAAAATCATTTTTAGGACTTATAGGATATTATCGAAGATTTATACCAAATTTCGCTAAAGTCACATCCCCATTTTCTAGATGCACTAGAAAAGAAGCAATAATCGACCCCACGAATCCTAACTATTTAGAATGTTTCGAAAAATGCAAACAATTATTAATTAAAGCTCCCATCCTTCCATATCCCGATTTTTCAAAACCCTTCGTACTAAGTACAGACGCCTCGAATATAGCTATCGGATCTGTACTTTCACAAGACAATCACCACATCGCCTATTATTCGAGAACTCTAAATTCAGCAGAATAAAATTTTTCCACTATAGAAAAAGAACTTTTGGCAATCGTAGATTCTTGCAAGCATTTTCGTCCTTATTTATACGGACAAAAATTTCTAATTGAAACTGATCATAACCCTCTCGTCTGAATTTATAAAATTAAAGCCCCCACTTCTAGATTAACACGTTGGAGACTAAAATTAGAAGATTATAATTTTGAGGGGAAATATAAATTAGGAAAGGAAAATCAAGTAGCCGACTCTCTTTCTAGAATACACATAAATGCACTTACAGACAGTTCAAACTGTGCTGAACCCCCAGACTCCAATGAAATGTTTGACATAGATGAATTTTAAAACATTTTGATCAAAATCAATCATCTGACAATACACAACATACTGCAACCAAAAATCCTATCACGGGAATCCTAATCTCCGAAGAGCCTATTAATTTATCAACAAATCAAATAAGTTTCATAACAGATTCGGAAAATTATGATTTAATTTATAAAAAAATATTTAATAAACATAGATACACGGTAAATATAACTCAAAATTGGGAAACCGAAATAGTTGATGTTTTTAAAGGAACATTACGACCAAATCAAAAGTTTGCAATGAAAATAGGTCACGAATTTAGACCTTATATTTGTAATAACTTTAGACAAAATTTAGATTCAACAGTTAAAGCTCATTTTTGTAGGTCAATGTTACAAGACAATTGAAGACGAACAAAAACAAACAGAATGTGTTAAGACATATTCTGAAAATCATAACGGAATATTAGGAACCTACAAACATTTGCGACATCAATTTTATTGGCCCTCTATACAGACAACAATCTCTAATTTTATCAATAAATGCGAAATTTGCTTGAAAAATAAATATGAAAGACACCCGTATAAACTTCCACAATTAGGTCCACTTCTTGGTCAAAAACCTTTCGATATTTTACATATAGATGTATTCCATTGTAACAAAAATTTATATTTAACAATATTAGATTCATTTTCAAAGTATGGACAGTGTTATAAGATACACGACAAAACATCTATTCCAATATTAAGTAAATTACGACACTATTTTGCACATCACAATTATCCCAAGAAAATTGTAGCCGACAGTGGTGCCGAATTTAACTCTTCTCTAATCAAGGAATTCTTGAAAATGCATAAGATCAAAATCCATTATACGACAGTAAATAACTCTTCTTCTAATTCTCCAGTCAAAAGGTTCCATTCAACACTCTCCGAAAAAATTAGAACTTTGAAAGAACAAAGCTCAAATGACCCTATAGACGACATTTTTACTTCCGCCGTATTAATTTACAATCAATCTATTCATTCTGCAACAAATTATTCACCCTTTTCAATCTTATATGGCCCATATGCTGAAGAGATACATTTTGACTTTGACCTTCCTATATACGAAACTTATAATCAAAGACACAAAGACGAGTTACAACCTTTCATCGAAGATTTATATAAAAGCAAAAAGAAAATAGAGGAAGGATTTTAAATGAACAAAATAAAAATATCGAAAGTATACCAGAGATAAACCTTGATCTAACCCTGTACGTATCCAAGAAAAAACACCGACCCAAATTACAAGCTCCCTATACGACTATACGCCCAGAGAAACAAGAAAAAACGAAAATCCTCGGAAAAAACAAAAATCAAAAAGACACTAGCATCCACTTAAAATTTGTAAAGGGAATTCGACAACAAACTGACAAAAAGACTCATGACGAAACTTCTTTGCAGGATAACCCTATCCCTGGGACATCCTATCAAGATCCAGAACATTCCCAATAAAGGATATTACGCAGAAGAAATAGGGAAATCTAGAGAAATTTCTCATTGTCATCGACACATAGACTTAGATTTATTAGCCGAAACTTTAAATATTGAACCAAATAGTTTCTTTGGAGCTACTATTAAAACTGGACCCCTCTCACTCCTATGCGCTCAATACAAGCACTTACGCGAACAAGCGAAGCACCTTCATAAGATAACAAGGAAACAAAAGAAAGCACTTTTCAACTTTCTTGGTACAACTATAAAATACATTACAGGAAACCTCGATTACTCAGACTTAAACTTATTAAAAACACACATAACTGCCATAGAATTGAAAGAAAATGAAAAATAAAGAAATTTAATAATCAAATCTCGTTTGGAAATTCCCTAGATACTAGATTCAATAAATTATAGGAGAAAATGAATAATAATCGTATAGTACTTGTATCTGCAATTGATAAACTATCTGCTGATTTTGATGGTTACACTGCTCTACATAATGAAATAATCAATCTTCAAAATATTTATGAATTTATCATGAAACTAATTAGAACAATTACCCTCTCTCATTTAGATATAACAAATATTGAATTATTTAATTTGAAAGAATTAGATGAACTTCTTCATATTTACTCCAGAGACGCCCTTCTTGTCAATGACGAGCATCTCTACGAACTTATCGAATCTTCAAAATCCTTTATATGTGTTACTTCAAAGAAAATGCTCGTAATAATCAAAATCCCAATCCTACATGTTAATTCTTATCCTACATTCAGAATTTATCCCATACCTAATAAAGATCACATCATGATGCTGCCGCCTGCCCATTTCTACGCCAACAACAGATGGTACGAAAAATGTATTGGCCGAGGAGAAAACATTATCTGCACGAATCATGTATCGTCTAGATGCTCAATTCCAAATGTTTACAATTGCACCAAATGTATAGCAACAGAAAACTTTGTACAAGAAACCTTGAAAGTTATAATAATAGGGATAGTTCACCCTATTAAAGTCCAAGAAATAGATCGAATCAACCAGTATCCTGCTAACCGATGAACCAATCGCCATTGAAGGTGTACTCTACACAAAGAAAACAGTTCCAGAAATTTCCGTTCCAGAAGCCGTACCCATGAAGCTCACACCAGACCACAAAATCAAACTAGAAAAGCTTTAAATCCCAGAAACTCACGGTCAACTCCAACCAATTGAACCATTGGAAAATGTACCACAAATATCTACGGGTCTCAGTGCTGCTTGTATAATTTTGTTAATATCTGTTTTAGCATTTTTGTTTATAATTGTAATTAAGAAGAAAATAAGAATTTGGAAATTATTTTTTGGAGTTAAACTGCAACCGGCCCAAATCCAAATATTGGACGAGGTATTCGAAAATATTCCCAAGACTTCGAGGACGAAGTCAGAACCAAAGGAGGGACGTGAAATGTAGTCATAAGTGAGGAGGAAGATGATAACCGACCTAGATGCATGATCAGCAAATAGAATGTTATTAATTCAGTATACTCATATTTTTGACGGCTTTTTTATAGTAAGATCTTTATTATACATGTTCTGTTAATAAAATCTATTTGTGCTATTAAAATTCCAGTTAGTGTATTTTTTGAAAATAAAATTGTTTTTTAAAAGTCGCAAAGTGCTCCGAACTACATTTCTATAAATATTGATGAAGATTACCCAAAAGATATATTGGAACAGAGAAAACAGCTAATAAGATAATTGATAATACATTAATGATACATGACAACGTATATAGTCTAAAAGAACTAGAAGAAAGGAAAAATCAATTAGAAATACATACAGGATGGAATAAATCAACATTTAAGGAACATAACGAAACTAATCGAAAAACTTTTAATACTACCTTCAATGATAAAAGTTTTAAACAACTGAGAGGGGAATAAATTGTCAATTTTACGTTTTGAAAGAAACCGTATCTCGTTAAGGATGAGCATTCGGATCAAAAATAAATTGAAATTTAGTAGAGCCTTATTTACCAGAATACACAACTTCGACTTAGGACGAACGTTGGAAAAGCTTGATGAGTTTTCGGTAAAATTTGAAGTAAAAAGAATGAATATATATGCAAATGATTATATACTTAAAACGTGCACAATAGAAGAATTCATAGGAGAAGGGAATAACAGGTTGAAAAACATATTAGTATGTAAATTGAGTGAATGAAAACGACGAATACTCAGTGTGTAACTAATACACACTGAGTATTCGTCGTTTTCATTCACTCAATTTACATCTAGTGTGTACACCATATCCACAGGCATTTCATATTAGTATGTATCTGAGAAGTACCAAAGACGGTACAGCGGAAAGAAGATACTCAAGAGATTCTAGAAAGATATCACAACGATCCAATGTTGGGAGGACATGTAGGAAACAATAGACTATAAAAGAAATTGAGAGCAAATTTTAGATGGAAAACATGGAGAAAGATGTACGGAAGTGTGGGGAAATTTGTCATCACGGACACATCCATAAAACCATTTGATATAATATATATATATATATATATATATATATATATATATATAAATAAAACTGGTGAATATTGGGGAAAGCAGCAAGAAGAAAACGGAAAACGTGTACTCTTAACGGAGTTCAGAGTTACACGTTAAGAGTACACGTTTTCCGAAAGCAGCAAGAAGAAAACGGAAAACGTGTACTCTTAACGGAGTTCAGAGTTACACGTTAAGAGTACACGTTTTCCGTTTTCTTCTTGCTGCTTTCCCCAATATTCACCAGGTTTATTCCTAACAGTCAGCAAAGACTATCTTCCTTTTTCTTATATATATATATATATATATATATATATATATATATATATATATATATAGACACCTTTTGTAGAAAGTAACAATGGAAACCGTTATTGTATCACAATATCATGTGAATTCATTCATAAAAATCGGTTGTATAAATACAATAACGACAATATTTGTAATCAAGTGAAGTGAGATTGTAAACAAACAAAGCAGTGTTTAAAAACAAAAGAAGACAGTTAGTGTAATAAACAAACAATGTGAGAATAATTAACAAGACGTAATAATTAGTATCGAAAATTATCAGGTATAATTTTTCTCTTTCAAGAGGGGTTAATGTGACGATCCCAGAAGACATTATTAGATTTAATTAAATTTAATTAGATGTAATTAGTTTAATTTCAAGTATTACTAGCGGCCAGTGAACTTGAAGGTCACTGACAAGGTGTAGTAAGGTTATTAACAAATTGAGGAATCTCGACTGTTTTGTAAATATATTAATAACGCGGTTTAATAATAGGACAGGGTTGGGAAAGATCATCGACTGCTGATGTTTAGTTTTAACAATTATATATATATATATATATATATATATATATATATATTTATGTATATATATATACATATATATATATATATATATATATATATATATATATATATATATATATATATATATATTGTTGTAAATAGAACATATACAGAACCCATATAGAATCCTGATAAAGGATATAAAATTGAAATTTTGTCAATAAAAATAATTTATAAAATGATGTATCAAAATAATAAAATACCTCGTATAACAATATAACTAAGTACGACCAATGGTTATAATCAAAAAGATAGTAAATAAATATAAAAATAAATCATAAACAAACATCAGAAAAACAGTTGTAAAAATTAATTCTTCAACTTAATAAAAACAACCTTAGACAGAACCTCACAAGTAAACGCAGATCAAGAAATAATATAACGCTGCATGGAATCTTAGACACCCAGAGCATCTGTTTATATTTGAAAAATAAATAGAAACTTCTAACAAATGTAACTAAAACTATAATGATTAAACAATAAAAAGACATTTAGAAGTAATAAAATATATAGAATAAGATATTTAGTTAATAATTAATCATAAAAGTAGGTATAGGAAATATTATAATAAGTAGGAATCTGTAATATGGGCAAGGTCAAGTTTATACCAAAATAAAACAGTTGAGACAAATTATACCAACATAAATTATTTTGAATGTGAAAAACAATAATGAAATAAATGATTACCGACATAGTTTATGTATATAGGTGTAATAATATCAAACATAATGAGAAATGAATTGTATATATGTATAATAAGTAAATATATAGATTGTAGAAAACGTAGAATTAATGAAATTGCATTGACCAATCAAAACAGCGCAAATAAACAGTGATATGGAAAAGGACAATAATAATAAGGTGTGAGTGAATAAGTCAATGACAATAAGTATATTAGGTATAAAAAACTATAGTTTGCAATAAGTTTAAGTCAGAAAAACAATAAAAACAACAATAAACAAAGTGACAGGTGAAATTTTCAATCGAACTTTCGAGAACAAAAACCACTTCCGGTGACAGACGATAAAAAGGGTTGTGTTCGATGTAAAATGCGGGAAATTGGTAGTTGAGAGTCAGTGGTCATATAGGTAACACTAATATCAAGTTATCCTAGTTTTTTTTAATGTAACAAAGTTATAATTAGTCAAAGGAAAAATATATAAATCAATATAAATCTAATCAATTGTAAAATAAATCAAGTGTAACAAACGTTTGTGAGACTACAAGTAGCAGAGGAAGAAAATTATCACCCAGATAATGAAAAGCAAAGGCATTCAACATCAAAGGCGGGAAAATCTATTGGAAGCGTCTCCTCCGATGTAGCATCATTTCAAGAAAAAGGAACAAAAGGTCGGTTGTGTGTTTATTAAATATATTTGGTACCAAATAAATGAAACTTTCAAATAAGAACGTATAAATAATAATTTTAAAATGATAATTTCAAGTGATATAAAAATTTTAAGAGCTCATATACCTGGTTTAAAGTTCTGTTATCTTTACATGAATATAATATACCAGAGAAAAATAATATTAAAACTTACCATTATAAAGTGTAGATAAATGTATAATTTTTTTCATGTCGAACTTCACCAAAAATATATATAAAAATTTCCACTAGTAACAGACCACAACTAATTCCAGTTTATATCAATACACAATTATTACCATACAGTAAAATAATATTTAAAAACGTAAATTTTGAATCGATAAAATATCAAATATGTTTCCAAGTTCATGTCCCGAAGAAAACTAAAATTTAACATTTTAAAATCATTTCATAAATCCTCTTAGTTAAAAAAAAGGAAACACTTTAAAAAGTTTTCTGTTTAACATAGAAGCAAAGTTAGAAAGAGCAGGTGTTTGCAAATTTCTAAGAATTTCAACGCTCACAAGATTTCGTCCAAGTTATGCAAATGAGCCAGAAAAAGTCGTGGTTAAAAAGAAAGGTATAATTTTTTGGAATATAAAGAAAGTCATATTCAAAGTGGAAATTTAGATATATATAAAATAACTCATTATTTATGTATAACGTAAGAATTGGTAGAACAAAAGGTTATTCATTTATTTTATTAATAAATAGTTTCATCAGTCTAACTGTATAATAAGCTGTAACAAATAGTTTGTATATGAATCATATTTTTATATGTGTTTTCAAAAGTTTTATTTCACCAAATTTTTTTTATCAGTCACATAAATATATCACATTAATAAGCAAGGTTGATTTTATTATCATAATATGCCCAGAACCCTACTGATTTTAACAGTCGTAAACGAATAAGAGCAGCCGAGGTAAGAAAACATAAGAATTAAATGAACTACATGTTCATAAATAGCATAATAAATAAAAGGAAGCATTGAATAAAAAATATGTAATTTGGCGAACCCAACAATAGTATAAAAAGTTCAAAATTTGCAATAAATATAATATCATTTCATATTCACATATCCATATATTCAAATCATACATTGATATATATTAATACTTAAAGTCCAATCATATTCAACTAGTATAAACTATATAAATAAAATAAAGTAATCATTATTAAAATATATATATATATATATATATATATATATATATTGATGGCACAAATGTGCGTTTGGTTGTCCTGTTATTTTCGTTCTTAGTGTTCTTCCATGTTTCATTCAACATCGTTGCTCCCAAGTTTCACATCCATACTTGGTTATACCGTACTGATGAAGGCTAATGAGCTAGAAATATGCATGTTTACGGTTACCACTCCTCTTCAGTAACCTCTTTATTTTTGCGTGCTTTCCCATGATAACACTTGTTGTTTACTCTTTGTTTTTGTTAAATTCACGCATGATCCATTTTTGATCTTGTTTCTATACCTTGGGTTGGTTTTTTCCAGACAGGAGGGCTTTATGCGCCTCCGTGTTGATATTGGTTGTTTTTCCAAAATCGGAATCTTCCAATTGATGGCACAAATGTGCGTTTGGTTGTCCTGTTATTTTCGTTCTTAGTGTTCTTCCATGTTTCATTCAACATCGTTGCTCCCAAGTTTCACATCCATACTTGGTTATACCGTACTGATGAAGGCTAATGAGCTAGAAACATGCATGTTTACGGTTACCACTCCTCTTCAGTAACCTCTTTATTTTTGCGTGCTTTCCCATGATAACACTTGTTGTTTGCTCTTTGTTTTTGTTAAATTCACGCATGATCCATTTTTGATCTTGTTTCTATACCTTGGGTTGGTTTTTTCCAGACAGGAGGGCTTTATGCGCCTCCGTGTTGATATTGGTTGTTTTTCCAAAATCGGAATCTTCCAATTGATGGCACAAATGTGCGTTTGGTTGTCCTGTTATTTTCGTTCTTAGTGTTCTTCCATGTTTCATTCAACATCGTTGCTCCCAAGTTTCACATCCATACTTGGTTATACCGTACTGATGAAGGCTAATGAGCTAGAAACATGCATGTTTACGGTTACCACTCCTCTTCAGCAACCTCTTTATTTTTGCGTGCTTTCCCATGATAACACTTGTTGTTTGCTATATATATATATATATATATATATATATATATATATATATATATATATATATATATATACGTAAAAGGAGAGTTCATTGTCTACAGTAAAAATGGTAGCGATGTTTATAGTGTAAGTTATCCGTGGTCAGTAATTTTATATACATAGTGTTAAATATAGTATCCCAGTGATTTTGATAAACAATGGTATTCTTTTCTTTGATTGATGGCTTGATGGCTTAAGAATTATATACGAGGGGAACTTGCTACATAAACAGCACAGAGTGTCAATTAACTAGACATCAAAATGTAAATTTAAAATATGATATTCTAAGCATTCATTAATTAATGCACAAATTTAAAAGAAGAGGCCAAACAAAATTTCAAGATTTTTTAAGTTACGCGGAAAATCATTGTCTAGGTAATCTTGTCGATGCTGAGACAGATACTTGAGGTCAAAGTGAATCCCCTTTGTGTTTTGAACTTAGGTATGGAAGAGTTACTGCCTCAAATGTCTATGAGATAAAATGAGTGATGGCACTATGGTTTTTTCATTAATAGGGGCTCATAAAATGAAACCAACTAAACAAATGGAGAGGGGATAGAAATTTGAAGCAATGGTTTTAAAAGCTGCCAAAAAAAATTGAGCGTTAAATTCTATAGAAGTGGTTTTCTTATATTACTTAATTGTACTATTTTTGGTGCATCTACGGATAGAATAACTAATGATTACGTGGTTGACGTGAAATTTCCATCAACAATAGAAAATTTTATAAAAGATGGCGAAGTAAAAAATAGATGTAAAGCCCAAATCCATCTGCGAATGATGGCCACAAACAAGAAAGGCCTCTTTTTGGTTGTGGAACCTGATTTTTGAACATTAGGTAAATTAATTCTCAAGTGGGTACTTTTAATAAATTATATTCAGTAGCTTAATTTGTCGTTTTCATTAGTAGGTATGGTTAGTTTGCAAGGGAGTCCTGGATTTCCGGAATATCATTTATTTTAGAAATGATAATATTCATTAGTTCAATAATATTTATTCATATAAAAACAAATTATAATAAAACAATATAGATGGAAAATGTCACAAAGTAAAATGAAGCTGCTAATATATATATATATATATATATATATATATATATATATATATATATATATATAAATTTAAAATAAACCTCGCATGTGAAAATAAAGTTTTGACTATCGGTACCTTTAAGCTGGATAAAGAACAAGCTATGCGAAAAACTACATCTGTGTAAAATATTGAATTGTGATGAATGACAAAATGTCGTTTCAAAAAGGCAAATTCCCTTATTCTTCCTATGACTCACTTAACATATTGTACTCTTAAACTGGCAATTGTTTTAGTTTCCAGTACGTCTTCTTTTGTCGGTTTCACAGAACTGCTGACACCAGGAGGTCTCAATAGTGTACAATTATTTTGTGTTTTTAATAACTGTTATACCACATTAAAACCTCAATCTGCCATTACTACTGCCACTAATACGTCCTCGAAAACCTGTATAAATAAAATCAATAAAACCATTTGGCATACAAGAAATTAAGTATTTATTTATAAGATCTGTGGAATATTCTTACTCACATTCTGATTCTCACTACTATCACTTTTGAGAATAACATCACTCCCAGTTTCTGGTCCCTAATTAGTTTCTACTGTACTCCACTATTCGATATATAAAGATTTTTTCTTCTCAATTGGGGATGTCTTTGTGGAAAGATAAACTTGATGTATCAGGTTTAACAGTTTTTTTGTAAGACGTATCAAGATACACTCACATCGTTCACACACACTTCAGTTTGCTGATAATTATCATTGACCTCGGGCCAAAAATTGGGTTCCCACAATAAACTTGGTACCTAGCATTTCTACACCTGCTTTACTCGTGGATGAATTACTTTCAAGACAGGTATCTAATTTTCTTTTCTTCGAATTGGATGCTTGAATACAATCGAAAATATGGGGTAAAGCATTTTTTTGAGGATAATTTTGGCTTCCATTGGATATAATTCTCCATATTCTTCTGAAACTATTACAATGCTGATGAATAATACAATATTGAACTATGTAAGAAAGCATATATTATTTTATGTGAATGCATTTGAATACTTACATCAAAATGATCGTCGCAACAGAAATAAGTGGTATTTTTGTTAAAATTAGTCCGTCTTACTGCCTGGAACCAACGGCTCCTGCGTTTTTCATTAATCGGAATCGAAACAAATTTTATGTTTAGTGTTTTACTTATTGTCTTATCTGTGTTCTTAATTATATAATATTTATGGATGGTTGTAAATAACTTAGATTATTGGATACTGATTTATTGAATAATTAATTCGTTACACATTTTCACATAACATCTGACATCCAATACCGGTGCGATGCATCCCTAGGTGAAGCCACAATTACAAAATGCTTATATATTTGGTTGCATGACTTATTAATATTTGTACAACATTTTCCCGCTTAAATATACAAACCTACAGTAGAAACGGTGAAGCTTTTCCATCACGTGGTTTAGTTGACGATATTATTCAACACAGACTATGTTGGTACTGTCTTCTTCTCATAACAGAAGAGCGAAACTCAATACAAGCGTTTGTCGTATTGTTTTGATTAAGATGCATATGGTTGATGTCGTGATGGAAAAGACTCAGCGTTTCTACTGTAGTAGTACAACCTGACAACTTTACTTATACAATACAAAATCTTTAAATCCACTAGGTTGTTTTATTTCACGCTTATAGTCACATATATTTTCAGAATTATTCACGTCACACATTTTATTTTCATTAACACTTTCAGTATTACAATTATATTCAGACATTGGTGTATTATAGAATTTTCTAAGATGAACGCTGTTACGCATCAGAACTTAATTTTGTTCATTTTTTACTAAATAAGATCTGGGACAGTTATCATGTTTTTTAAGAATTGTTGCAGGTTCCCATTGTTTATTTTTGTTTTGCAATACAACATTTGCATTATCATTAAATTCACTCCTCTGCTTACCACTCTGTCATTAAATTCACTCTTCTGCTTACCACTCTGAACATAATATAATTCACACCAATACTATGTACAATCTCTGTCATAGTTCGATCATCTTGAACATGTTCTTCAATATATGATCGGGACAGCATATATATTTTTACCCGGACAATATTCTAACTGTGAATCATATTTCAATAATTTAATTTTTAAACTTTGTAATCTATGGGAAGCAATTTTACTTAAATCTGTTTTCATAATACCTAGAAGAGGTTTATTATTTATCAGTGATTACTTTAACTTTTCTCCCATAAATATAATGATAAAATTTCTTAACAGCAAAAGTTATAGCTAAAAATTATTTTTCCCATTGAGCTTAATTTTGTTCACAACTGGTTAAACTTCTAGATGCATGGTAAATTGGTTTATCATTCTGTAAATGACAACAACCAATTCCGTCTTTTCATGCATCACTCTGTATTACTATTTCCTTTTTAGAATCAAAATTTCCTAGTACTGGTTCTGTACTTAACATATTTTTAATCTCATTGAAAGCATTTGTATGTTTATTTGTACATACAAAAGCATTCTTTTTCTTCTACAGTTCTCTTGAAGGACTCGTGATATCAGAAAAATTAGGTACAAAACGCCTAAGATAATTTAAAACACCTAAATATCTTTGTAATTCTTTCATATTTGTTGGATTTTGCAAACTTTGAATAGCCCTAACTCTATCTAAATCAGGTTTTGTTCGGATTTGGACCAAATCCTATCTGTGGCGATTGCAAGTCAATTTTCTTAATTATTCTCTTCATTACACTGAGTACGAGATGTGTTGAATCTCTCTTGTTAGCGCATTCTGGCGTGACCTTAAAATGCAGCCAATGAGAAAGATGGCGGTACCCTATGCGCAGTCCATTTCTGACAGGATGCGTCAGGGTGAAAACAGTACCAGAGAGAAAGAGAGTGTTTTTAATGTCGAACACCGAAAGTCATGCTTTTATTATTTTTTTGGTTTAAGTGCACAGTGATAACAGTGGATAGTATCTAATTATAGCAGTTAGTGTCGGAGCCCCATTGGGCCAGAATATATTATTGACTATCAAACGTAACGAGTCGGACCTGGTGTCCCATTGGTAATGGCGGCCCCACATGGCCATTTGTAAAGTAGAGCGTAATAAGCTCTTATAATACATCTAACAGCAAAGTCTTTTTTTTTCTTTTGCATATTTGATGGAACTAAGCCATAGCGTTGTACAAAAACGAGGAATGTTATAAGTTCCTGTTCATGGTCATTCGAGAGTGTATATGGTTTCCCTTTTACTCATTTCATGTTCCAGTCTGATGGATTTACAGTCAAATTTCATGTGTCTAGTGAACTTATTTGTGGGCCCCAAAAATAACGGGGCCTCCTGCTCAGACTTGTCTTTGTTCATCGCTCGTGGATAGAGTAGCGAGTTGATTGAACAAATACTTCGAGCCTCTTTGGAATGTTTGATGCTGTTCATCCCGTTTTCAAGCGTTGCGGTTGCTAATGACTTTCCTATGTGTGGCCCCTCAGAGATATATGTGACGTTACAACGAATAATATCGTCCCGGTAATATGTAAGATTTTGAAAGTTTTCCTTTATATTCAGAGAAATATTTTTGGTACACTATTAAGCGCACATCGGCATATGTATGGTATTTATATTATGTGTTCTCTCGTCTTTCATAATAGGTGCAGCAGAAATAAATAAAAACTAAGATTTGTGTTATATTTTGCATACTAATGTTTGTGGCTGGTGTGTGTCTTATGACACACATTTTAAAATATGAAAGTATTCTTATTATCGTGTTGAGATTTAAGTTTGCTACATAAGCATCATTCATTGATTTGATTTTCGAGTGGTTACAGGGTGACTAAGATATTGTCTCGTGGGAAGTATTAAGTTTATTTCATTCATTTTTTAATCTATGATATCGGGTGGAGAGGATTTGTTCTTGATTTTTTTGCATTATAACTGATACTTATTTGATTTGATTTATGTTGAATGTGGGAAAAGCTTACATTTTAATCTTTTTTCATAAGAATATGTTGACATTTCCCTGAATATAACGCTGAATATGTTCATGAAAACGGGTTTATATTTATTGTAATACAATATAGATTGAGATTATTACTATAGTGAGTACTTCATCAAAAATATTTTTGCTATCTTTTCAATTTATCATTTGAGGGTTAAAATAGCCCAAAATCATATAAATATGGATAATTTAATGACGCAAAGAACAGTGTGTAAAGCGTCAATAACTCGAATTGCAACGTGGTTACACAAGAATATTAGAGGAACGGACAAATATGCATTTAAATTTAGATTAGATTCACTAGAAAGTAATTTTCGCAGATATTGTGAAATACAGGAAGCCATTGAATTAGCGTCTAATGACAGTGAGCGTGAGATGGCAGAAAGAGAATTGATAGAAGACAAATACTTTACTTTGCGTTGTAGATTACAAAACCACGTTGATAATTTGAGTATTGCGAATCACAATGCTAGTTCTAATAGCGGCGCACAGATTAGCACAAATATACGTTTACCTAATGTTGATATTTCCATATTTCAAGGGGATTGCATGCAATACGGTAACTTTATAGACCTGTTCCATGCCCTTATAGTTAACAACTCACGATTAACGTCTAAGACAGAAAAAATATTTTATTTGAAATCGTACTTTAGGAATGAACATTTGGCACTGATATCCCAAACACCAGTTACTGAACACAATTTTGATGTCGCACTCAGATTACTACATTCTAGGTACAAAAATACGCAGCAAATTGTTGCTGCGCATTTCCATAATCTTCTTAATTGTAACTTAGTTAATGAATGTACAGACACATCGGTCACATAATTTTTTCTTGCTCTAAATTTTCATCAATTTCAGTACCACATCGTTATAAATTTCTTGGATCAAATCGTATGTGCTTCGGTTGTTTAGTCTCAAAACATTTACTGTCAAATTGCATATCAACCGGTTCGTATTCCATTTGTAAAAGGAAGCACCATGTACTTCTTCATTTGCCAGTAAAAAGTCCGAAATGGAATGTTTCCATATCTTTAATAAATAGAACATCTTTAGGTAATAGCCAGACTAATTACTCCAACAGTAGACCTTACAACACACCCCTGACGATGTTGTGCCTACTGATACGTGCAACGATGACTTTAGCACCCCTGTTACTTAAAAAAAACCCACATAGAAAATGTATCTTCTCTTCTTCATTTATCCATGCTAAGCCTTAACGGCAGTCAGGTTCTATTGGAAACTGCCAATATATTTATTTATTCCTGTGAGGGGTCCCCTATCCAAGCTCGTGTGCTCCTGGATTCAGGTAGCCGGACTTCAATTATATGTTCTAGCCTCGTGAAACATTTGAATTGTGTATCTTATAACCAACCTTTATTGGTGTCTGGCATTTTCAATAATAGCCAGAACATCAATCGTGTGACCGACATTATTTTCCATTCTGCCATTGACAAAAATCATTTTTTGAGATTAGTGGCGCTGTGGCTCAAGTTCGTGAAGACATCCCTTGATAAAATATACCCCTCCCCCCTTGTCTCCATGTTAGCCAACCCGGAATTTAGTACACCTTCCCAGATAGATTTGCTACTGGGAGCTTAAATTTACTATTCATTATTGCAATCAGGAGTTCATAGGTTAGGAAATTATCTTCCTTCACTGATTGACACCCACTTGGGGTGGTTGATTTCAGGGGTCGTTCTCCCTTCTTGTGTAAACAATTTCATACCCTTAGTGCTATCTACTTCAATTCATGTCACTTCTTGTGAGCTACCCCTGGAAGTATATATAGACTCTCTATTAGAAAAATTTTGGGCTCAGGAGGAGATTTCTTCCGTTGAGAAAATGTCAGAAGCAGACAAGAAAGCCGAAAATATTTTCAAATTGACCCTTAAAACCCTTGCCGACGGTAAATTCCATTCATTTGTGACAGCAAAACACAGATTCATTTCCCTTGAAAAACGATTGCCGAAAAACCCTCACGTGAAAAATGAATATAGGAAGTTATTGTTTGAATATGTTAAGTTGGGACATGATAAATTCACCCCCTCACCCTGCAGGCATCCGAACTCAATCACAAATATCCTGTTCCACATCTTTGTGTACTAAAAGAAAGCAGCACCAGTACAAAAGTAAGAATTGTCTTCGATTACTCGTCAAAATCGTCTTCGCAAGTTTCACTGAATGATATCTCATAAAAAGGGACCCAGAATCCAACCGGAGCTACTGGATATTTTGATTAGATTTAGGAATTCTGAATATGCATTGACTGCCGATATTGAGAAAATGTATCGGCGAATTGCATTAAACCCCAGCTTCCATTTTCTGCAGAATGCACTTTGGAGAGACTCTCCTTCTGATAAATTTTCATGTTTACAAATGACGACAGTGTCATTTGGACAGACTAGTGCTCCTCACTTGGCTTGCCGTGTTTTAAAAGAGATTGCTTCAAGACGTCCAAATTTCCCCCAGGTTCAGGAAGCGTTACTGTCACAAACTTATGTGGATGCCATTATCACAGGCGCCAACTCGTTCGTTGAACTTGAAAAACTATATTCATTGCTTAAAAGCGTTTCCGCATCAACTGGTTTTAACCTGCATATATTTTGCTCCAATTCTGTTGAAATGACGAAAACTCATTTTCCTGAATCGCCGCCAAGGAAAGATTTGAACTTGGGCGAAAACCCCAGTAAAATTTTGGACTCCTAAGCTTGATACTTTTAAAATCTCGACTCCTTCATCCTCTGGATAAATGTATTACTAAGAGGCAGATACTGTCAGTCGCCTCCCAATGCTATGACCCTTTATGGCTAATTAAATGCAGCAACTCTGGATGCTTAAACTTAGTTGGGATTAACTTATTACGGATCCGTCCCTCATTAAATTTCTTGATAGCATACAGTCGCTTCATGAACTTCATATTTCCAGATACACTCTGTTAGATAAAACCCCTTGTCAAGTAGAGCTTCATGGCTTTTGTGACGCCAGCTCAGTGGCGTACGGAGGATGTATATACTCAAGAGCAACATATGCAGATTGCTCAGCATCTTCTCAACTATTTCTAAATCGTGTGTAGCATCCTTGAACAAGCACTTGACAGTGTCTAAACTAGAGCTGTGTGCTATGACACTGCTGGCAAATCTTTACTCCTGTGTGAAACTCATTCTTGAAAAACAGTTACAAATTTCTTCCATAATTCTTTGGTCTGATTCACAGATCGCACTTTCATGGATCAGAAGTACTCCCACACGATGGTCAGTTTTTGTTTGCAACAGATTTACCCACATCCAACAGTTAACCCATTCAGCCTCTTGGAGGCATATTAGATCTCCCTTGAACTCTGCGGATTTTCTGTCTAGAGGTCAACCGTTAGAAATTCCGAGCAACTTTTGGTTCTCCGGACCAGCCTTTTTATGAAACTCATCTCAAGATACTGCATTCTATGATACATTTTCAACAACTGTAAATCTCCCCGAGGAAAACAAAAAATCCCTTGTGGTAACAATCACCTCAACAAACATATTTATGGCTCTGATAATCAGATCTATTGTCTATGTGTTTAAGTTTGTTCGTCGTCTTAAAACTAAAATAATTTTTCTTTAAACGATTTAGACAAAGCTCTTTCTTTCCTTGTGACTCACGTCCAAGGACATGACTTTCTAAACCTTCTACGCGTGCTCTGTAAGGAACAAATTCCTTCAGAATAACGCTTATCTTCGTTAAACCTGTTTGTTGACGAAGACGGCATTATAAGAATCGGTGGTAGACTCTCACATGCTGACGTTTCATATCAGCAAAAACATCCCATATTGCTACCCTCTGGTAGTCATTTCACTTCGTTGGTGTTGCAAAGGGAACACGCAGATTAGGACAGTGGCCCTCAGATGTGTTGGCTAATGTACTCCTCCAGTTTTGGCCTCTTGGGAACCTCCGAGAAATAAAAAGAATTATTAACAAGTGTGCTATGTGCCACAGGCCATAACTGCACAACAGATTATCGCCTTCTCGACCCTTTCAAATAGTGGGTATTGACTTTGGAGGACCCTTATTAGTAAAATACTCATATCTTATGAAATCCCCTAGTACAAAGTGCTACTTAGTTCGTGTGTTTTTAAATCCAAGGCCGTCCATTTGGAACTAGTTTCCGATTTATCAACTGAGTCCTTTATAGCCCGCTTATAGCGTTTTACGTCCCGACGTGGACTCCCCTCAGCCATATATAACGACAATGCGACTAACTTTGTTGGTGCCAATAACCAGCTAAAAGAATTAACGCAATTTTTCATGAACCAGATCAATCTTATACGGGAACATCTACTTTCGAGCTCTATCGACTGGAAATATATTCCCCCAAGATCTCCGCATTGGGGGGGGGAAGGATCTGTACTGACATCTGCAATAATTAAATATGTATTACTAGATACATTACTGTTTTTAATCTTTACTAAAATTTGTCCAACAGGTTTAATGTTCAAACCACCAAATGCTTGTAATGTAAGCATACACGGAGTTAATTCTTTATCATCAAATACCTCATCGTAATACCTTAAAGAAAAGACATTTACTACACTTCCCGTAACAAGCTTAGATTTAAATAATTTATTTTTAACTCTAATGTTCTTATAGCATGAATTATTGTTACGTCCTGTATAAATTCTATAGATTTCTGTCTCACTTGATACTTGTTCTCCATTGTTCTACAAGCTTTTTCAAAATGGTTTGATTTCCACATGGATTGCATTTTTTACCATAAGCCTTGCACTTCCTTGGACCATGAACCGATAGCCACCTTTGGCATTCGAATGTATTTGAATGATCTATTCTTGAATCATTTTTCTTCGATTCTGACCTTCTGATTTCATTAACAGCCTTAGTGTTTCCCTGTAGATCTCTTATTTGTACTTTAGCTAACTAAGCGGCTCTACACTCGTTTTTGGCACTTTCTAAAGTTAGGTCTGTTTGAAAGTAACATCTCTTGCAATTTAAAGTCAAAAATTCCAAGTTCAATGCGATTATTGCAGTTTACTGCAAGTATTTGTATTTTTTATATATTTTTACAAAAGCCGGCAACGCCGCATATTACTCCAACGAATGTTATCGAGACGATACCCGCTAGAGCCACGTGCTCTTGTGCTCAGTATAATAAATGTCTCGAAAATGAATGTATCGCTTCATTTCTCAAAACAATAACCTCAAATTTAATATTAAAGTATCAACGGTCCTTCGAAGCTAAATTAATTAAATTAGAGAAAATTAACAATCTCGATTGATTGGAAATCTTTCAATTCGAGCCACACCAGCGATCTCTAATTAAAGATTTTCAAATTTACATGAATTGGCAAGTCCTTTTAAATATGTCACAAATTGTTTGAAACTTTCTCCTTCTTGTTAATTAAATCTTTCATAAACCACATTTTTCTTTGGATAACAGTAACTTTCATTCTCCTGTAAAACTTTTTTGTAGTCTTTTCTATCATTTTCTTCTAGTTTGAATGTGTTAAAAATGTCTAGCCCTTCTTGACCAATGCAATTCAGTAAGATTGCCAATTTTACTTCATCTGTCTTCGACCATTTTCCTGATGCAGTCAGATAAATTTCAAAATTGTGTTTAAATTTCTTGAAATTTTCCGCTACATTTTCAAACCAAGACATTTCTTGTGGTAATTTAAATTCCATTCTTGCCATTTTATTAAATTTTCATTCACATGTGTTTTTCGTTCAACCTAACTAACAAACTAACTTTTGTAGTTTTTTATTGTTGACTCTTTATTTTCCACTAAATATTACATTAACATCGCAGCGCCATGTTTTATCTGTGTTCTTAATTATGTAATGTTTATGGATGGTTGTAAATAACTTAGATTATTGAATAGTGATTTATTGAACAATTCTTTATACATTTTCACATAACATCTGACATCCAATACCGGTGCGATGCATCCCCAGGTGGAGCCACACTTACAAAATGCTTGTATATTTGGTAGCATGACTTACTACTATTTATACAATAATTATTGTATTTAAACAATATGGCAAAAAACAAAATTTATATCGTCTATCCATAAAATTTTCAATAGTAGCCAAATTTATGTCACCAACACGACCCAGAATATACGTAAACAAAGGTAAAACAAACATAATTTAAAACAAAAACACAATGACCAAACGGAGATTCCTAAACCAACATGAAAACAAAAATGAGGTTTATGCAATCTTCGATTTTATTTAGAGAACGTGGCATACGTTATTATAATATCATGTTTTAGCTAATGCACAAAATTCACGAAATGCACTGCAAGTTGCATATATGCAGTAATTTTTTATTATCGATTTTTCCATGTTAAAGAAAAAATAGAATAGTATATTAAAGTATATGTGGATAAAGAGGTCTTTCAAACACGCGCGATATTTCGAGCACTCCGGCTGCGCCGTCGTTCTCGAAATTCGCGCGTGTTTGAAAGACCAGTTATCCACGAATACTTTACCCTAATTTTTTTATTGGTGCACTTTGAAATCATAAAATATTAAAATTATATTATTACTACAAAAAAATTTTTATTTGACGTTACGAGGTACTGCTGTCAGATCAATAATCAAAAAGTTTCTTTATTTATATTTAAAAGGATACAATGTATATATGAATATATAAATAAATTTTGCAGAAAAAACCAAATAAGACATTGGTTCACAATGAATATATATATATATATATATATATATATATATATATATATATATATTCGACATCTTTCACTCTCTCTCCCTCCATTTTCTTCTATTCCTCGCCTCGTTCCGCCAGTCTCTTACTCCCACTGATCTCGGGTCTCTCCTAACCTCCTCCAACCATTTCTTCTTTGGTCTTCCTCTTCTCTTTTTACCACCTTCTCTCCCTTTCAGCACTCGTTTTACCCATCTATCTTCTGTCATTCTACCTATATGTCCTAACCATCTCGCTCCCTGTGCTTTAATTATATGGGTTATACTTGGGTGATTATACAAATCTGATAATTCTCTGTTTGTTTTTCTTCTGTATATTCCATTTTCTTTCATTCCACCATAAATCTTTCTGAGCATTCTACATTCCCATATCTCCAGTTTATTCTGCTCTTTTTTGTTCATTGTCCAGGTTTCACAAGCGTAGGTAACTGACGGTCTTATTATTGTTTGGTACACTCTTATATTTGCTGTTCGTGATATGTCTTTTGAGTTAAACATCTGTGATACAATTCCTGCTGCTTTACTGCCTTTTGTTAACCGTTTTTCTATTTCTTTTTCTTCGTCTCCTCTATTTGTGATAGTGATTCCTAAAAATTCGAATTTGTTCCACTTTTTCTATTTTGTAGCTTTTGTTTCCATTACAATTTATAATAATATCGGTTTTTTTATTATCCTTCATTACCATGTATTTTGTTTTTTTCTCGTTGATCACTAGACCATATTCTCTTGCCTTCTCTTCTAGTAGCTTAAATACGCTTAGCAGTTCTTTCCTGGATCTTACCATAAGTACTATGTCGTCCTCATATGCTTAACACTGATGTTTATTCCCATAAATTAAACCTCGGGTTTTTATACCACTTTCTCTTAGTATAATTTCCTGAACGAGGTTGAAGAGGGTTGTGGATAATGGGTCTCCTTGTCTCAGATCTTTCTCTATCTTGAATTCGTTAGAAGTACTTCCCTCCAAAAATACTTTGCTCTCGGTTTTTCGTATGGTCATTTGCACTAGTCTTCTCAATTTACCTGGTATTTTTAACTTTCTCATTGCCTCATACATTTTTTTTTCTTTTAATAGTATTATAGGCCTGTCTGTAATCGATGAATAGCATATGCAGACTTAGATTTTGTTCGTAAGCATTCTCCTGAAGTTGTTCCATAATGAAAATTTGGTCTATTGTCGATCTACCTGCTTTGAAACCTCCTTGGTATTCTCCTACATTTTCATTGTGGTATTTGTCTAATCGATTTTTAAGTATTTTTGCCAGAACTTTGTATGTTACATCTAAAAGTGCTATTCCTAGGTAGTTATCGTACTCTTCCTTGGGACCTTTTTTGTGGATTGGATATTAATGCCTTGTTCCAATTTTTAGGGACTTTTTCTTCTCGCCATACTTGTTTCAACAACTGCCATATTCTCTCCGTTAATTGTTCGCCTCCATATTTTAAAATTTCTATTGGAATATTGTTTTCTCCTGCACTCTTATTATTCTTCATATGTTTTAAGCATTCTGTCACCTCCAGTTTTTTTGGGACCGTTATGGCTAGATCTTCCTCATTACAATTTTCTTCCTCCATTTCATTATCATTTTCGCCTAGTTCTTCCTCACCATCATTTAGTGATTCCTCAAAATACTGTGCAAATCTATTTATTTTTTCTTCCCTATCCCCTATTAGATATCCCTCTTTGCTTTTCAAAAAATAAGGTGTTTTTCGGTTATGGCCTCTCCCTTCTCTTATTTCATGATAAAATTTTTTCACTTCTTTATTTTTATAAGCTTCTTCAATTTTTATTAATTCCCTTTCAAAGTAATTTCTTTTGTTCTTTCTGCATATTTGTTTAACTTCTTTCCTTGCTTTTTTATACTCTAGTCTATTTTCTTCACTGTTTTCATTTAATAGTCTTTGTCTGATTTTATTTCTTTTTTCCAACGCCTGTTCACATTGTTCATCGAACCACTTATCTTTTTTTCTTCCCTTGGGGCTCCCTAGTATCCTATTTGTTACATCTCTCATTACAGTTTCTATCTGTGACCATTATTCTTCTAGTTAATCGACGCAAGGTCTTAAATTTAATTTTCTAATAATTTCTTGTTGGAAGTGATTTACTTTGGTCTCGTCTTGTTCAATTCTAGGTGGCTTATCATCATTCAGTTTTGTAATTACTGAAAAGTGGTCACTATCCGCATCAGCTCCTCTATAACTTCGTACATCTGTTACCCTTTTTAAGTGCTTCATTTCTATTAAGACGTGATCTATTTGGTTTTTTGTTTTGCCATTTGGTGATAACCAGGTTTCCTTGTGGATGTTCTTAGTCCGTAGTCCGGTCCTGGTACGAGACTGGAAAGTTATGTCGATTTCTGCTCCGTAATAAACTCAGTTTTACACGGGAATTACGAGTAACATAATCAGCAAAACAGTGTATGAAGTTTTTAATATAAGGATAAAAGTGTCCAGTGAAAATTCGACAGTATTCAAGTAAGTGTAAGAATAGTTTTGTCACAAATATACCTAACATAAATAACAATTAGTCAAGCTAAATATCACTGATAAAAGTTCAAGGTCCGACAAGTTGACTGGCCTTAGAGCTTTTTGCGTGGTGTGTTTGACGATAAGAACAAGTTTATTGATAAAATCCAATAATTGTATTCCCCTTGTGTCGAACGATATACTTAAGACAGGAACGGATGAATTTTTTTCTAATATTGAGGCGATTAAATTCAAAATAGAAAGATATGAGCCATAATGAATATGGCAAAAAGAGGAAGAGTGACAGAGAGGAAGACTATGATACGGATGAAGATATTTCCAAAAAAAGTAAGAAAATAAGGGGATCGCCGACAAAAATAGGAAGTAATATAGAAAAAATTATGAATATGATGGAAAAAATAGGAGACACAATGGAGGAAATGAGCATGGAGATTAAAAAACACGAGAGGAACAAAAGGAGTACAGAGAATAAATGAAACAACTGAGGGAAGAAAATGAAAAACTGATGAAAGAAAATGAAAAAATGAAGAAAACAATAACCAATATGGACCACAGATTGGAACGACTGGAAAGCGAACAAAGAAAAAACAATATAGTGGTTCAGGGAGTAGGAATAGAGACAAATAATCCAGAAGAACTACGAAATCAAATGGTGAAATTTCTAGAAAAAGAATTACAAATAAAGACAGCGGTAGAAAGCTCAGTGAAGTTGGGAGAAAAAACATGCTTAGTAAGACTGGCAAACCAAGAAGAGAAAAGGAAGGTGATGGTCAATAAACAAAAATTGAGATTCAAAAGTGAAGAGAGATTGTTCATCCAGGATGACTTGTCGAAGAAGGATAGAGAAATTCAAAAAAAGATCAGAATGAAAGCTATAGAAGAAAAAGATAAACGAAAACGAGTGAAAATTGAGTTCAGAAAAATGTACATAGGAACAGAGGAATGGAGATGGAACACGGAGGAAGATATGTTGGAAAAAACAACAAAACATATCGACAAAAAACCAGTGGCGACAAGCATAAACTCAGAGGCAGAGGAAAATAAAGTAGACCAGGCAATGGAAATGGACAAGGAAATGCAAAAGATGAAGAATAGTACAAATATAATGATCACAGAAAAGCAACAACTTAGGTAAACTCCGGCGTTGAACGAAAACAAAAAGAGAAACAATATGGAATGAGAATAGGAACATGGAACGTGAGAGGTACATTTGAGGAGGGGGCCATAAAACACTTGATCAATGGAATGCGAAAATACAAATTAGATGTTTTAGCAATACAAGAAACTAAACCAAAAGGGAAAGTAATTACAGATATAGACGATTATATGCTCCTTAATAGTGGAGTAGATAATATAATGCAGGGTACAGGGTTTATAGTAAGCAGTCAACTTAAAGCAAATATTATAGATTTTGAGGGAGTATCAGACAGACTATGTAGAATAAGAATCAAAGGAAAACGACATTAGTTAATGCGCATGCCCCTTCTGAGGACAAAGATAAAGACACAAAAGCAAAGTTCTATGAAGAACTGGAACAAGCAGTCAATCAAATACCGAAATTTTATGTTAAATGTGTAATAGGGGATATGAATGCAAAGGTCGGACAAGAGGAAGAGTATATAAAAGTAACGGGAGGAAAAAGTAGACAAGCACTCAGTAATGATAATGGCAAGCGACTCATAGAATTTGCTTTAGAAAATAAAATGAAAATCGTAAGTACGTAATTTGACCATAAGAACATAAGAACTATGAAAATATACAATTTAAAAACTAATAAAAAAGTTGTCATTGATACTTACGTATCTCGAGTTGTTGTTGTTACCATAGGGACTTTAAAAAACGCGCGTGTTTGAAAGTTCGATTCAAACACGCTGAGGCATGCTTTGAAAGGGTAATATGAGGCATCAATAAAAAACATTTATTTTTTATTCAAATAATATAAAAAATGGTGGGATAAAATTTCAAGTTGAACTTTTCATTATCTAATTACTTCAACAAATATAAAATTGTAGGATGCCACATAATACAGGGTGTAACAAAAAAGTAGGTCATAAATTAAACCACATCATTTTGGGAATTAACTTAGCGCTTTGCGGTCGGAGGCATCTACTACATACCATCCAGACCTGTTGTATTTAATGACATAAAGCGAATCTTTTTAGTCGTGTATCATACTACACATGCCTATTTGAAATTCAAGTCCCGTCGCAGGCACCTCTAGAATGCAATTATTTCACAGTTTTTTAACTCGTCAGTCATGCGTCGTATGCCAAAACCAAGGATACATTCGAATTCTACGGAAAAATTCGTTTGAGCAACAGGTATTGTATTTAAAACCAAGTGCGTAGTTTGTTTTGCATGTGTTATATTTACACGTGTCTAAATTCAATGTTCAGCCATTAGGTACCTACTTATCATTCAATATAAATAAATATTATTTGTGAGTTATTTTCAAATTGAAATGACAAACAGAGAATTAACTGAGATTGAGCTCGAAATTTCAATATATAGTGACAGTGAAGAGAATTTAGAAGCAGAGCCTTTGAAAAAGGACACCGATTCTGAAAGCGAGCCTGAAGTTGGTGGTATTCTAAATAATTTCGAAAGTTCCGAAGACGGAGAACCAAATGATATAGATGAGTTAGAAAATTGGGAAGTATGGAACGAAGAAGACGCAAAGCTTCCACATTTTCCGTTCACTCAAGACGTAGGTTTCCATCCACCAAGAAACAGTACTCCAAAAACGGAAATGGAGTTTTACAGCTGTTCTTCACAAGAACTTTTATCAATTGTGGATGCAACAAAAAACATGCTAATAATAATATATTATTTATTGTCAACATATTTTAAGTATGCAGCTGAAAAAATTTATATGAATACACCACTTATGTAACGATTTATCTGAGCTTTTTGGAATCCTGTTACATTCGAAGAATTTAAAGCATTCTCGGCGTTCCTATTAGCATGGCAATAAATCCCAAGCCCGAAATACCGTATTACTTTGCTACTGCCTGGGTGAATTACCAGCCATTCTCTAAAAAAGTTTTTTTCTAACAACTATTTTTTCAAGTGTTTTGGAATGAACATGTTTCATCACCAGAGCAAAATCCTGTAAATGTAAGAAATCGTAGTTCAAAAGTTAAAAACGATCTTGAGTATTTAGAATTAAGTTTTCGGAAATTATATACCCCAAAAAAATATATCACTGTAGATGAAAACAATATAGACGAGCATACAAAAAAATTCAATTTACTAAATTCACATTGATTTTTTCAAATAGTTTTAAAATTATTTGGCATATCATGAGTGGTTTTCTCATGATTAGAGGATTTTTCAGAAGTTTGCGTCCACTAAAAATTTTTTGAAAGCTTAGCCACACCAAATTTTATGATCACTGCAACACTCATTGCTGTCTTCAAAAATAGTTTTTGAGATACGGCCTCTTTCTCTATGCTAGAAAAACTTTTGCGTAAAATGGATAATAAATATATAAGTGTGTAACTATAACGCCGCGTACGGAGACGTCATCTCAATAGTTTTTTGAAAACTTCTACAATCCCTTTTGTGTGGTCCACTGCCGACGTCATATCAAGATATTTATGCAGAAGTTCTATAGCTAGAGGAAGAGTTAATTGTAGGTAACTTTAGATGTTAACCTATTCAGTTATCTTGAAAATTAGCTTCGTTGCCCTTGTAACGTGATTTTGTTTCATTTAACTTACCATTAAGGCCCGATCTCACCTACTGAGTAGCCCGGCCAAGTACTCGGCCGAGCTACTTTGATGCAGCGAGTAGGTGACTACATTCCAACTGGTCAGGGCGAGGGAGTTATCAAGTATGTTTCGCGGTGTTAGCCGCGAAGTAATAAAAAATTGAAAAATATGTAAACGCTACTAATTGGCTCATACCTGCGTGATTGGACGAAATTGAACAGGATACGTATGAAAGAAAACGGATATGTAAAAGACTGTGGTGTTTTGTATTCCTGAATAAACTTCACTATTGTTTCACTTGACCACTTGGACATTTTTAAAACGAAAAATTGATACAAATTGACAGAATGGAGGAAAATAATTGATTGATAATGGATAATGATAAGAAAATTGCAATGGACCACATGCACTCGCCAGCCTCAAACGTCATTACACTGGCAGAGTAGGAGGGCGAGTGGCGAATGACAGGCTGACACTGCAGACCATGCCATCTATAGAGCCTGTCGAGTAACTAAAATCGGTAGATAATTCCAAAAAATTAACGAAAACTGTAACGTCGTTAGTAATCAAATTTTATTGATTTTTGTTACTGCGTATGCGCGATATCATATTGCTCGTCCACACATGTTATATGTTATATTGTTATCATTTCTTAGTTCAAGTGTAGAGGTTATTAGAAGGTTACGGTATTTTGGTGTATTTTTTAATTGCTATAGTGTAATATTTATCTGTTGTTTCGTTGCATTATTGTTATTAATTGAAAAGACAGTGTCAAAGTGTATTCTGAAGGAGTCTAATAAGTGGTGCACTCGGTAAGTTTTATTAAAAAAATTTGAGCATTTTTTCTTTCACAATTAACAACCATTATCTTTATTTTTATTTAACACAGAATTTTTACTAATTCAATCGACAACTTTAGAGATCATGGTTGTGTTTTACATTAGCTAAACTGAAAATTGCTGCATTAATAAAGTAAATATTTATTTTTACAGTTTTGTTCCTCCAACCCAGGAAGATAAAATTAATATGGCTGAAAAGCAGTGGCAATAAATCATTAAATTTGTCGAGGAGGATACGATGAAAGATATGATCTCTTCATTTTTAACAACAGTGTTTCTTTAGATTTGAGAAAGCCGAACAGAAGTTTGATTTACCTTCCCATATGAGTGGAAATTAACAAAAATTGATGGTAAGTTTTATTGTATTCAATATAGCATGCTATAATTTTGGACATTTTAATATGTAAATTGAGTGAATGAAAAGACGAGTACTGAGTGTTTAATTTTATTGAAATTACAGCTAAGCGCTTTCAGCCATTAGGCCATTCTGAAAGCTATCGTCAAGAAAAAAACATACAGAAGATGTCAAAAAACATCAAACCCTGTAACTGCTACATACAATGAAATGAAATGTTCGATGTTGCATCATTATTCAAGTAAACTTTGTTAAAATTACTCTATAAAGAGCGTGTACAATTGGAATTCACATAACATAACGTCTAATTTGAAATGATCAACTAAATGATATGTGTGTACACCCTCTTTATAGCGTAATTTTAACAAATTTTACTTAAATGATGATGTAACATCAAACATTCTATTTCATTGTATGTACATTGTAGCTGTTGTATATTTTTCTCTTGTCGACAGCTTTGAGAATGACCTAATGGATGAAAGCGCTTAGCTGGAAATTTTAATAAAATGACACACTCAGTACTCCTCTTTTCATAGACTCAATTTATATCTAGTGTGTACACCATACTTAGACAATTCCATTTTAAAATGTACCCATTGAAGAAATAATAATCTGGGTTTTATTTTATGTTATAGCTATTCCCTCCACCAGCTATGGGATGGAAGGTATTGACCCCTTGCCGATTTTTATATATAGCCCATGGTATGACAACTTATGGGAAATGAAAGTGAGTATCAACTTTTGTTGAGGCATTACGTCTAAGTATTTGGTGTAGCGGTAACCAAAAAACCAAAATATCCAACAAAGACAAAAAATAAAAAAATTAATAATTCAAAAAATAGTTAAAAACCGAATAAAATCAAGAATTCCTAAAAAAATTGAAAGCTCCAAAAAAAGGAATTAAAAAAAACCAAAAAAAATTAAACGTTCAACATTTTTTGATATTTTTTTTGGCTTAGTACAAAAACATGTGTGAACTCATTATTTCAATAGTAAGCGCAGTTTGTTTTCTTTTGTTGACATAAATTTCCAAACATATGTTATTTATTGTTGTTATTTTGTGTGTTTACTTGTAGAACCTCAACCAGAAACGAGAAAGGACTTCCACGAGACGGTGGGATTTTTAAGAGCCCTTAAGAAACGTTTTTACAATCATAGACTGCTAGGAGCTGCAGAGTAACTTAAACTGCCTTATGCGATGGTTTCATAAGAACTGAATGCTTTTAAATGTAGAAATATACAAATATGCAATATACTAGGGTTAAGCTTGTGATGTAAACCTATTTGATACTTCCAGTAAAGAAAATGAAGATGTGTTTTAAGTGGAAATGAAATGTTAGATATATTATTTTAAATGTTGTACAGTCACAAGTGCTGTTTAGCACTCTTATATGTAATTACTTGGCACCTTGTATTTACAGAGCTGGGCAGTAGTTAACAACTTTTCTTTTAAAAGTGTTGTAATTACTTTTGTCCTAACATTCACAGTAATTATACTTAAATGTTTTCATTCACAAAAAGTTGCAAAAAATAGTAGTTAACTACTCATTACTAACACTTTTTTTGATTAAGTAAGTAGCAGTTATACTTCAGCAGTTTGTCCAGTTCTGTGTGTTTATACGAGTGTAATAATAAAATAAATAAATTAATATAAACTTATCATAAATAATTTTCTATTTTTATCTTGATTTAACATCATTTAAAAATCTAATGATACTCCAATCTAGAATGTATGTTACTCAAATTATTTTTTAATTATTACATTGTCTTTACATTATAGTTTATTTATTGTCATTCTGCTTGTTGAGAAAAGTACTTTGTGAGAGAAATTATTTGTTTGTGTTTTTATACCAAAATAAATAAACTGTTTATATGATTACTGTTTTATTTTTGCCAATTTAATTAACCATTTATGGTCCATCATTTGATATTTCATTTAATTTAACTCAAAACATAGTCATCATTGAGTTAAGTTGAATGAAATGTTAAATGATGGACTATAAATGTTTATTTTGAAATGAAATAATTAAAATACAGTAAATTTGAATATACCGCCGAAACCTAAAATTACAGAAATCCTTTCAACATCACTCAATTGTTTAGTCTACAGGCTCTTTAGATGGCGCCACAATCAGCGTCTCATCTATCTGTGGGTTATCTGTGGCGAACGACCGAGTAGATGAGTGGTGGGGGTTCCTACACGGCTGAGAAAATAGAATATGGTTCTATTCACTGACTCGCCCAAAATCACTCGCTCGTCGCTAGGCGGAGAATTGTCGCGGCCGATTATATTGCGGCTTACTGGGCCGAGTGTCGGTAGGTGTAATTGGGTCATTATGATCCTGTTTTGGCTTCTTATTAAAACATGATATTATGCATGGCTGATACTTGCTATTATTACTACGTCTTATTTTGCACTACATATACTTTGTCACTTCTCGCTTCTGTAACTCATACAACGCGAATATGCTATAAAGTATCTCTTTTACCGTGGTGGCTGACTAATGTTCACTATGCGATGGTGTGTAGCTCACTCACTGCTTTGTTTGTTTTGCGTCATAACTCTAGCGTCCTCGTCCAGTGTTGCCAGACCGCGAAAGGAAGTAAGACTATTTCATGAATTTCACAAAATTTCTTTTTAATATATGGTTTTTTTCGGGAGGCCCCACCCACACAGCACAAAACGTCCGTTGGATGTCTATTTTATGTCTATTTCAAGTCCAAACGCCCAAGGACATTGAAAGTACGTCCACTGAACGTACAATGGATGCTTATTAGAATTCCCGAATTGTTCGTTCAATGAATGTCCACTCAACGACCAGTTCAAGTCCAAACATTCATTGGCGTTTGATGTACATCCATTGTACGTAGAAAAATTGCCATACATTGGATGTTTGGAATTTGACGTCCATTGTTCGTCCATTTAACGGCCGTTTTAAATATGAGCTACCGTGGACTTTGCGAGAGCATCAATTGTATGTCCAAAGTTGGACATACATTGGATGCTCCAAATTGTACGTACGAATATGGACGTAGTCTGGATCTAGCGAATTGAACGTTCATTGGTCGTCCATTTTAAGGCCATTTAAAGTAAGAATAGCTATGGACGGGAAATAAGCATCAATTGTACGTCCAATTATAGACTTACAGTGGATGCTTCAATTTGTACGTCCGTTGTATGCATGAATATGAACGTACTCTTGATGTAGCGAATTGATCGTTCATTGGTCGTCCATTTTACGCACAATCATAGAACGAATAGCTATGAACGTGGGATGAACATAAATTGTACGTCCAATTATAGACTTACAGTGGATGATTCAATTTGTACGTCCGTTGTACGTATGAATACGGACTTACACTGGATGAACGTCCATTGGTCATCAATTATACGACTATTCAAATTACGAATATGTATGGACGTGGAAATAATATCAATTGTACTTACACAATGATCTATTCTCAAAATAACATTGTAGTAATAATTTTATTTAACAACAAATAAAAATATTACTAAATGAAAATAACATGAACTATTTAAAATATAATAATACGTAATCCGTGTTCGCTTTTACCCTTCACCATGTTACCATGTATAGGACTAGGTTACATCTTTATCGGTGTGGTGTAAAGCGATTCGAGTGGCGCCATCTTACCATATATAACAGAGTCTCAGACGTTGTGCGGGGCCTATCTACATGAAGGTAGTACTGTAGATAGAGCTGTATAGCCTGGTAGGGATCGTTCTGCTATAACCTCCCCCTCTAGCTTCGAGATCGTCCCGATAAGAGGCTAGCACACCAAGCAGAACGATTAAGGTTGTTGTTTCTTGGGTTTACCTCGTAATACTTTCTTCCTTAGGGGTGGATTGGCAGGTGATGCTACTTCCTCCGTGGTCATATAGTTCCTCTCTGCACTCGTTAATAAGCGACTCGCATACTCAATAGAGTGTTCGGTTGCTCCCTCCCCCTGGACCAAAACTGCACCCATGGCATAGCTACTGGCGTCGGATTTAATAGTGAAGGGTTCACTCTCATCTGCTTGTTTGAGGATTGCAGCAGTTATCAGACAGTTCTTTAATTTGTTATACGCATCTTGCTCAGTTGTTCCCCATTTCCACGGAGTATTCTTCCGAGTCAAATTTGTAAGAGGTTTTGCAATGCTGGCAAAATTTGCAATAAATCGGCGATACCATGAACAAGTTTGGATAAATCTTAGGAGATCCTTTACATGGGTAGGCACAGGTAAATCCACAATTGCTTGAATTTTGTTGGGATCCATCGTGATCCCATCTGGTGTCAGCACGTGGCCTAAGAATCCAATGGTCGAACAAGCAAAACGGCATTTAGTTCTATTAATACGGAGTTGGAAATCGTGTAAACGTCGAAAAACTTGTTCCAAGTCCCTCAAGTGGTCTTCAAACGTTGATGAACGAATAATCAAGTTATCTAAATATACTAGAAGTGTTATATGACTGAGACTAATTTTAAACCTATCCATTAATCTTTGAAATGTTGCCGGAGCATTTCTTAGACCGAATGGCATGCGCATGAAGCAGTAAACTCCAAAAGGTGTAATAAACCCGGTTTTCTTCTTATCTTCCTCATGCATTCTTATTTGCCAGTAACCAGATTTGAGATCGAAGGTAGTCATATAAGGTTTGCTCTTTGCTGTGTGTAGCAAATCGTCGATACGAGGAAGTGGTTATCGATCTGGTATCGTAATCGAATTTAATCGGAGATAGTCGACGCAGACCCTAACATCGCCATCTTTCTTTGGTACCATGACGACGGGGAAGGTCCACGCTGTCTCACTTTCCTCGATTATTCCATTAGCTAACATCTCGTCGAGTTTGTCGCGTAAAATGGTTTGCTTGGTGACATTAAGACGATAAGGCGCATTGGAAATTGGTCCACTAGTGCCTGTGTCTATTCGATGCTCCGCCCGCGTGGTAGGAGGGCCATGTTCCTCAAATAAATTTGGAAATTCCTGCAGTATTGCATTCAGCTGGTTTCGATTAGTCGGGCATAGCGTTGCGGCTTCGTTTGGTTGCAGGGAGACATCGAAACTAAATAACTCAAGGATTTTTCGCTTGGTGCCTGTTCTCTTTTGTGGCGAGTATGTGAGAGGTAGGCTGTCACGAAAAATTTCATCTATGTCTTCCGGTGCATACGCATTACTCGTGTGCTTGTTTTATTTAACATTTGGGAATCTGGAGTCTGGAGCTTCCCATAACTCATCCCGTAAGGGTGACGTGAAAAACTCTAAGAATGGAGATAAAACGTCATCATTCTCGTCAACGTCCGTGATGTTAAGTTGTATTCTAGGATCTGGTACCTTAGTTGGTTCGCTTTCGATATTTAGAGATTTCTTCGGCTTCTTCGATTCTGCTGATTGATCCCGTGGTCTTTGTATTAGTCCTTGGTACTGTGGTTGAAACTCAAAACGCTCGAAAGGCCGGTCTGCGTAGTAGCAGCACCGTTGTCCTAAGTCTAACACGATGCCAACTTTTTCTAGGAAATCTATACCTAATAAGGTCCTGTTGTCCACGGCGTTAGGCAGCAAGACAAAGTTGATATTATGAGTTCTACCGCCTAACTCTATAGTAGTAAATGTTGTCAGTAACTCTGTTTGCTTTTGAAGTCCATCAGCGAGTGTGACTCGGGCTGTGGTTTTGGTGAATGCACAATTCTTGTCTTTTAAAAGTTTGTAGAGGGTGACGCCAGCTACGCTTGTTTTAGCCGCAGTATCTATATGTGCTTGGCCCTTAATACCACATATTCTTGCAGGAACTGTTGGGACTTCAGGTGTAGATCTTAAAAGCGTATTTATCGAATAGAAGTGGACAGCTTGGGCATCGACAACTTTGCCGACATTAGTGCAATTGGGACAATTGCTGCGGAAGTATCCAGCTCTGCCACAGTGAAGGTGACCTTTGTCGGTTTTGGTAGCGGTTGATTGTGTAGGCTCCGTATGTGTCGCAGTCGTTTTAGGTTGGTCTTGCTTCTGCCGTTTACGACATTCTTGTATGCTGTGACCTTTAAAATTACAAAACGTGCATCTTAATTTGGTTTTCTTTACCGGTAGCGTATCGGTTGATTCATTGCGTCGTAGAGTAGACGTATCCTTGAGTTCCATTTCTAGATGCTCAACTTGTCTAGCTTTTGTCAGCAAGTCAGTAAACGTAGTGATTTTTCCTCTTGGGATTTTTTCCCTAAGTCTAATGTGCATAAGACCGTAGATTAGATCAATCTGTGTTTCTTCGGAATGTCTTCCTTGTGGAAGTTTGGAAAGGAGTGCTCGTTTTTGACAAATAAATTCGTCAGTAGGTGCCGAGATTCCTTGAGGGGACTTGAAGATATCTAGGTAAATTTGATATGCAGGAGTTGCCGGAGAGAAAGCGGCACGGATTAATTGAATAGCATTATTCCAGTCTGTTGCTTCTCCTTTTATGCCTTGCCACCAAGTAGCTGCAGTGTCAGTAAGTAGTAGTGGCAAGCCTTTAATTGCGTCTTGGTCTGTGATTTGTTCCATATCCTTATATACTGCTATGGTGTTTAGGAAATTGTCGACTGTCTTATGACAACGTGTTCCCTCGAATCGGGCCATGCATTTGCTCAAACTCCCTTTCTTCCGATTATCTGGTTCTGTCCTTATGCCGGCTACGGCTTGTAGAAGCTGTTGAAATTGCTCTGGAGACATCGCCATGGTTGTTTGGCTTGCAGCAATGCGTTTACTTCGACGCGGAATGTTCGGTGAAATCGGATTGGATAAAGTCAACAGCGAATATTCCTGTCGTTATAACTGGAAAAAGCCGGACTGACGAAATTCCAATCTGTCAAATGTGACAGTTTCGATTCTACAAGACAAAAAAATGTCGAAGTATTCACGAAACTCTCACTTGCATTCAGGAATCCTTAATTCGAGCTCCACGTCAGGGCGCCAGTGTAGTAATAATTTTATTTAACAACAAACAAAAATAATACTAAGTGAAAATAACATGAACTATTTAAAATATAATAATACGTAATCCGTGTTCGCTTCTACCCTTCACCATGTTACTATGTATAGGACTAGGTTACATCACTATCGGTGTGGTGTAAGGCGATTCGAGTGGCGCCATCTTACCATTTATAACAGAGTCTCAGACGTTGTGCGGGGCCTATCTACATGAAGGTGGTACTGTAGATAGAGCTGTATAGCCTGGTAGGGATCGTTCTGCTATAACATATAGATTTGTTCCACACAATCCAATAATAATAATATCGTCTAGAGAGATCCCTAATTCGCTGAATAATTCAGACGCGCGAACGAGTGATAAGTCAAAAGCGGAAAAAGAGAGAAGAATGTATGTTTATGCCATTTACGTCATGTAGAGATTGTACGTGTACACATTATTAGCAACATTATTTTATCAGTGGTAACTTTTGTGAGAGAAGCCAGAGTGAAATACTATATCAAGTAGGTATCATATATTTAATTATTATTTTATATCATCTATCATTATTATTCCCACCAAAATAAACTAAATAATGAATAGGTACACCATAAGAAACATATAGAAGTTATAATTTTTCATGTCTTCAGCGTAAAACGTTCATTTCAAGTCCAAACGTCCATGGATATTGAATGTACGTTCATTGTACGCACAAACGTGTATGCTTATTGGATGTCACGAATTGTTTGTCCAATGGGCGTTCACTCAGCGGCCATTTCAAGTCCAAACATTATTTGGCGTTTGATGTACATCCATTGTAAGTATAAAGATTGACATACATTGGATGATCCAGATTTAACGTCCATTATATATCCATTCAACAGCCGTTTCAAGTCTGAATGGCAGTTGTCTTCGAATGAGAATCAAGTGTGGGCATTGTATATTTCCAATAGTAGGTACGTCAGTTGTACGTACCAAGGTGGACGTAGACTGGATGCTACGAATCGAATGTCCATTGGTCGTCCATTTTATAGCCATTCAAAGTACGAATAGCTATGGACTTTAAATTAACATCCATTGTATGTAAGAAAATGGACGTACATTGAATGCTTCAAGTTCACGTCCATTGTACATAAGAAAGTCGACATACCCTCTCTGCTACAAATTGAACCTCCATTGGTCATCGTCCATTTTACGGTTATTCAATTTACGAATGGCTATGGGCGTTGAATGAATATATATTGCATGTACGAAGAGTGACGTACTTTGAACATTTCAAATTGTACCTAAATAACAGCACTTGGAAACTAGAAACATAAACAATCAATCAAATTGTTTCTCTACACAAATATCACATGTGGAATAAAAGTGAAGTTTAGTTAAAATATGTATTCTACAGATCACACAACGTCGATTTCATGAACATTTCATATTTGAACGTCCACGGACGTTACATTAACATCTATTATACGTACAAACACAGGCATTCAATGGATGTTTCAAATTGTATTCAAATGGACTTTCATTTCATCAACAATTCAAATTCTAGCATCTTCATATGTTGGATAGACATCTATATGGTACATACAACGATGGGCATTCATTGTATGCTTCAAATTGTACGTCAATTTTTAAAGTTCCTGCTTTCACGGACACTGAATAGTTATTCATTGTCCGCACTGAAACGGATGAACATTGGATGCTTCGAAATGTACTTCTATTTACAGTTTCTGCATGTACGTACATTCCATTCAACTGTCAGCATTCACATACGCCGAATGGATATTCGTTGTATGTATAAAAACAAAACGAAACTAGGTATAAGGTATATTTCTTAAGCATAATTGTATGAGATAAATATATTTTGATACATTTCACTGTTTGTGGCCCAACATTAACTGAATAATCTAGAAGAGGAGGCCATAATCCAATAGTTATTAAAGAAGAAGAGCATTGATTAGCTTTTGGGCTTTGGCGACTCTGCCGTCTTTTGCTGAATTTGTAAGGTTATGCTATGTACGCTTGATTCACGGGACGATTTCGTCGATCCGATTTCATATATAATATATGTTAAAGAAAGTATTAAGCAGAGATAATCAAAGAATCGTGTATCTTTCATATTAATTATTTTTACAACCTATTTTTGTTTATATAATGTGCATGTTCCTAATAAAAATCATTGCAAACATAAAAAAGTGTGTGCTGGTGCTGTTTTTGATATGTTGTCTCGATTTATATAAGATAAGTACCTATACCTCTTATATTCCATGTATAATATTTCTCTCAATATGAACAAAAGAAATACGAATACGTCATTTAGAAAACGTTTATAAATAAGTATTATGAGAGAGCAGAGCGAAGATACCAATAACTTCAAAGCAGCAGTGAGTAAACACATTTATCATATAAACTCTATAACTTTTTATATTCTTTCTTTAGTGTAAAGATTTGTCTAGGATACATGGAAACAGTATGTATCAGTTTATAAAGAGATGCATGTCACAGTTGTTGACCAACTCATTAACAGTTTATTTGGGAGAAAAAAAAAAATCTTTGCTTTGAAATTAGAAGATTTGGTGTGATGGGTATGTAAAATATTAAACTATGTTATGAGTACCATCTTAGAATTATTGAATCATTTAGTATATTATGCATCAAAATGAACATATAGTGATTTTATAAAATAATCTGAAGGACTTAGATAACCAAATGGTTATTTTATTAACAATATTTAGTAATACAAACTTCATAGAACATAACTGAACATTTTTGAATTTCCAATATAGTGTGATGAAAATGTAATAATTACAGGTGCCGCAGAAATATTTGAGGGTGAAAATACCACATTAAGAGAAATTGACGACTGTATAATGAGATGGTTGAGGAGGGCAAATGAGATAAAAAATTAAAGAATTCAGAATATATATGCTAGGGGAGGTTGGGGCAATGTGAACTATCTAAGATAAAAAATTGTATAGCTTCATTATTAAGATGAAATTTGAAATTGTAATGAACTCACATTGTTCAGTGAACCTTGTACTATCATTATGAACTTACCAGACTTCATTATTAAAACTTGTTTGTTAGAAAAATAAAATAAAATCTGAACACATGTCTGAAGTTCATATTGCCCCATGGGGTGGGGCAATATGGACCACACAAAGGAAAATCAAAATTAAATCTTTATTCAGGTATAGAACATGAAAATAATGGTACTACCAACTTAAAAATACGAGTACTTGAAATATTAACATTCTGCACAAAATTCACATTTAAATGCCTCGTCATCTTCAGGGTCCAATCCTGCGCAGGCTTCATGAGCCCATTCTAAACATCCGCAGCAGCGCACCCAACCTTCTTCGGCCATTGATGTTGAGTACAACTCATTACAATAAAAACATTCTGCATCGTGGTCTCCCTCGTCTGCATCTTCATCTACAAATTTTTTTCTGCTTTCCTTTATCTGATTTAGAAAGAATGTTCTTAGACTCTACTTTTTGTTTCTTTGGTTCATTTTCTTGATTATCAATTTTTCTTTTGACTGTTTCCTTTTTCTTTGCTTCTTCTTCCTCTTTTATTTTTAGTTCAGCTTCTAACTCCAATTTATAAGGACTAGATGTTAGTATTGCTGCTTTGCCCTTTTTATTTTTCTGTAATAGTTTATTATTTGATTTAAAAGTCTTTGGAAGTGGACGAATGTCGATAGGACTTTCTGACCCAAAATTACTTTTCCTTTGGTTTTCTGTAGAGCGAAGACATGCTGATGCTGAAGAAACTTCTTTTTCCAGCTAAGATTGTATGGGCTGTGATAGAGTCGTGCCGGCAGTAGATGTTGAAGCCGTTGCTTCTTTATCGTTAAAATGTGAAGGATCGTTTGAAGTAGATTCTGTAGGAAGGACTTCATCCAACTTACATTGTGTGAACTTCGATAAGGTGCTCCCTGCAGTAGAGGTTGGAGAAATTATTTCTTCCTTTTCAGATTGTGGCAGTTCGTTTGTCGCTAGATTTTTGTCAGTAACAGCAGACGGGGCAAAGTCTAGATCTGTGAAATATTTGGATCATAGGGGACTAATCCACACTATTTAAAAGCGTTAATAGCCGTTGAGGGGGTTGCTGCATGTAAGTACGCATCACCAAAAATTTTGGCGATCTGAAAGACCGTGACAACTCTGCCTGGATTATTCAAAAACTTTTTCAGAGTCATATCGTAGTAGCGTGCTAATGGGGCCATGAAACCGACATCTGTTGGCTGCATATGATAAGTGCTGTGGGGCGGCAAGCAAATAATATGTACATGTTTAGTTCTGGCTATATCAATCACATCAATATTTTTTGTGTGGCTACTATGCCCATCTAAAAGTAGTAAGACGGGATCATCGTCGGTGGGTTTCACCTGTTGAACGAAACAGACTAAAAAGATGTCGGTATTAATCCAGCCACTTTCACTGCATGCAAATATTGTTCCAGGTGGTGCGCCATCTTGGAGTTCGACCTTCATCCTTTTCCTTGCAAAAATTAATAATGGTGGTACAAAGTTTCCTGATGACGACATACAAATAACTGCTGTGGTGGTTCCACTTCTATCTGCAGAGGTGAGATGGCCAACTTGCTTCCTGTTGCATTTTGGAACAGTGCCTAACCCGGTTTCATCACAATTGAATATTCTGATTATTGCGATATTTTTAGAATCCAAAACGTTTTTGTATAGGTCAAAAAGTTGCTTGCCATTATGGCGGTTAAAGGCTTGAGCCCTTGCAGTAGAAGTCGACTCGGGTTTGCGCAACGAAATGTTTGGATGACGGTTACGAAATCCATAAGTCCAATCAAAGCCAGCTAGTCTTTTGATGTTATCAAATGTATGCTCTATCTGATTTTTTTCTGCTAACTGAAAAGCAAGAGAACGAAGGTCAAGCAATGTAATGCCAAAGAACCTGGTTTCCATATCCAGAATATAATTTTCCAATTCTTCCTCCTGTTGTTTGGTAAACACAGGTTTATAAAACTCCAAACCTTTTTCGTTGGGTAAAATTCTTTTATTTTGTTCCCAACATCGTCGAATTAATGTTGCTTTTGAAATATTAAAACATTTACTTGCCTTCAAATAGCCCATTTGTCCGCTTTTAACTGCTTTAATAGCATTTTCCATTGCAACAAGTGACCATGTTTGTTTCTCCGTTTTTATTCTATAATTATGGACCGTCTTGACTAGGCACCTGAAAACAAGGAAAATAAAATTGGATATATAAAAATGTACTTGGGGTAATGTGGACCACTAACGGTTCAATTTGCCCCACATAGACAATAAATTGAACACGTGTAGTTTATATTCAATGTTTATAAAAAATCGTAACATTGCCGTTTGGTATATATTAAGCACACTCTAAACAACGTATGGAGACTAAAAAATAGATAAAAATACATTTACTTACCAAGTAATTCTGATATAAAGTCAACACTTTTGTTAGATAGACGCTTCCGCAAATCACGTTTTGGGTCTAAACTCTGATAAACAATCCTCTACGGCTACCAAGTTCTCACTGAGTATCGGTAGGACACGTATGCACATAAGTAGAATCGAATATGTTGGATTGCTGCCGCTGTTACGAAAAAAACCTAGGTGGTTTACATTGCCCCCGTAGTCCACATTGCCCCAACCTCCCCTATATATTTTTGCTTGTTTGCTATTATATATTTTAATGACACCATGTCAATTTGTTTCTATTATTACGAATAATGTGTTTTAAATATACACAATTCAATGATTATCAAACTATATCCAAAATGGTCTAGCGACTATTAAACATATTCAATGTTCTGGACGCCCTCAAATGTGCATTCATTACCTGTTCTCAAGTGTACCTTGATTGACAATCAAGATTATTCACGTGTACGTCCACTGGATGACCATTGTTTTCTTGTAAAAGTCCATTGGACATTCACATGTACGTCCATTGGCCGTTTACATATACGACCAATGGCCGTCTTCATGAGTAGGCCCATTGAACATTCACAAGTATACGTCTATAGGCGTTCATATGTACGTGCATTGGCCTTCGTATGTACGTCCATCGGCCTTCGTATGTACGTCCATTGTCCTTCGTATGTATGTCTATTGGCTTTTGCATGTACGTCCGTTGGCCTTCCTATGTACGTCCGTTGGCCTTCCTATGTACGTCCATTGGCCTTCCTATGTACGTCAGTTAACCTTCTTCGTCTGCACGTACATTGGGCGTCCTCGTGAGTATGTCCATAGTACATTCACAAATGTACATCCATTGGCCATCTTCCTGAGTAGGTACATTGGACATTCACAAGTATACATCCATTGGTCATCCTCCTGTGTATGTACATTGGACATTAACAAGTATATATCCATTGGCCATCTTCGTGGGTACGTACATTGAACGTTCACAAGTATTCGTCATTTGGCCGTGGTCTTGTGTAAATCCATTAGACGCGCTAAAATTTACAACCATTGCATGTCCAAAGTGGTGACATCGTAGCATCCAGTGGATGTCCATCGGACGTTAAACATCCAAAGTTCTAAACCTCGATAACGAACGTACATTGTATGTCCATTGGACAAGCATGTGCTGTGTGGGTACCTACGTGCCTGATGTTGGGTGCAACATAAGTAAGAGGAAGTCCAATTTATTTCTCAATTCTCATACGAGATAGGAAAAAAATTATTAAAATAAAAATCAAAACACACATAGAAGCATATTTTCAAAATATTTTAATATATACAGGGTTACTCACATTGACACAGGCAACCAAATATAATTTTTCAACTGGAACACCCTGTATGTCCTTACATTTTTAGACTCTTCTCGTTATTCTTGCTTCTTTAATGTTGGAATTTGAAATTTAGTTTCAACAAAAACGTTATATTCTAATTACTTTAACACTTTTGAGTGAAAGAAAATCAATCTGTATAATAACATCCGTTTTACAAATAGTTGTCCTTTGAGAGTGGTTTATATTTTTATGAGGCCCATTTAAAGTATTATCTAAATATCCGATAATAAGAATCTTTACATTTTATTATATTGAAATGCCGGTATAGGTCTTTTAGAATATACAAAGAAAACCAGATGTTTGCTTTAAGCGTAAGAACCAAGAAATGATAATATACGGAGTTGAAAACATTTTTTCCGCCTACCTCTATCCAAAGTATACATTTCCTGGCCTCATTGTAGGGAGCAAAGTCGCACTTTCCCTCCCTAGGGAGGAAAAGTAAAAGTGACGTCATAGTACGTTATCAATGAAATAATTTTTGCAATTCCGAGACTAAAGTGGTCACTTTAGTCTCACATGTTAGAAACTATGTTAGACCCAAAGGATATAAAGGAACAGTTAAAATCCTAAGGGATTTGAAGTACAAATAAAAACGTACACACCCGATTCCTAGCCAAGCATTTCAGAAGTCCATCCTCGATGCCCAGCCAAGTATTTAAGAAGTTCATCCTCGATGCCCAGCCAAATTTCGTAAAATAAGTAGTATTTATTAATTTTGTTTGTTAGTTTCATAAATAAATTATTGAAAATAACTTGGTATCTGAGGCAGGCGGAAAAATCATGTGTATAACATGGATGTAAAGTACCTTTCCCTCCATCGAATGATTACTGCCCTCCGCTACGCGCCGGGCAGTAAACTTCATTCTCGGGAGGAAAAGTAGCACTTTTCTCCATTGTTATACAAATAGCTATTCAGTCTGAACTGATATTCTGTAATAGAAAGACATACCCACCGGGTGTTCAATTTAAAGAAATAAACAGTTTTCGTGAAACTGTAATCGGAGTTTAGTTTAATACGACCGATCACAAATTCAAATCCTCTTCCATATCCAATAGGTTATGGGCCCAGAGGTCGCGTAAAACAGAAAAAGACTTTTTCTCTAAATTTCATTAAAATCCTTATAATTAGTGACTAAATAATGAAAAACAAATGTGTCAAACGAAAAATTCAACCTTTTAACCTTTTAATGGTGATAATTGCAGTTTTTGGAAAATTAGAATTCGTGAACTATTTGAGGAATTAAAAATACTTGAAGTGATTGACTCTTCTGAACAAACAGAGCAAATGAATGAAAAAAGTGGAAGAAAAAGGAACGTATTGCAAGAGGTATAATTGTAGATTAATTGGCAGATTCAACAATTCGTATATTGAAACTTTCAATCACTCCAAGAAAGATATTTAAAAATTTAGATGGGCTATATGAGCGAAAAAGTGTTATATCACAATTTCAGTTCTTAAAAAATTGCTTACATTAGAAATACGAGATGATACACCACTCATAAAACACTTTATAATATTTGGAGACTTAGTCTCACAACTAATAGCTACTGGTGAAACAATATCTGAATCAGACAACGTGGCACATCTATTGATATCGATGTCAAAAGAAAATGCGGGAGTTATTACAGCTTTTGAGTATCTCAAACCAAATTTTCAAACTATAACTCAATTGTAATTAATAATAACGTTAACAAATAATGAATTTCGGTTTTAGGTTATCCAATTATGGGCACATAAGACTCTCAACACAATATACTTCATACTGAAGATACATACTATTCATTAGAGAAGTAATAAACTATTCATAAAATTTTTATCTGAATCATGGTAAATCCTTTTTCGTTATACTTTATCGTTTGTAGTGGAATAACATTATCAAGTAACTCATACAACACTATATTAGCCAAAATAGGACTTATAGGAGAACCCATTGGAGTTCCAAACTTCTGCTGATAAAAATTGTTGAAACTAAAGTAGGTATTGTTTATTATAAATTTTATGAGAATTAGGAAGCTTTCTTTGGGGAATGTAGTGTGCTTTTCAATCATGTTCCATCTCCTCTGTTAAATTTCGATTACCAAATCGGTAGGAATATTTGTGAAAAGTGAAACAACATCTAATGAGATTAGAACATAATTGTCTGGCAAAGTAATACCTCTTACTACGTTGACAAAAGAAAACGAGTCCTGAACATTATAATCAGTTCGATCCTCTAAAGCATCCTTTAATATATATGATAGAAATTTTGATATTTCATAAGTTTATCGAACTGACTATAGCGCGTGGAGTTACATTGAGCTTGTGAATTTTTGGCACGCAGTATAATTTCGGAAAAGCTGAATTGTAGATGGTTAATTGTTTGGATTGTTGTTCGGTCAATTATTTTTTTTTGTTTCAAGGTTTCAATTAGGTCACTGTAATTATTTTGAATCGACGTCGTTGGATCTTTATTAATTTTCTTGTATGTCAATGTGTCATTCAGAAGCAATCCAGTTTTTTTTAATGTAATATCTTTTATCCATAGCCACCGTGCAACCACCTTTGTCAGATCGCAGGATATATAACTGAGGGATATCCTTTAAAAATGACCTAAACTCTTTAAACAATAATTCCTTCCAATATCTTAGCTTTATTAAGTTTTCGAAACAGTTTGTTTCATTTTCAAGACAACTGAAATAATATTATATAAATTATTATATATTCATATATATATATATATATATATATATATATATATATATATATATATATATATATATACGAGTATATATATATTCAGTTTAGATTTTAACCGTTTTACTTAGATCTTTTAAAGAATTTTTATATTGTTTCAGTCACCTAACTTACATATGATCTTTGTTGATAAAGATAATGTAATGTGATGATAAACTCAATTTTTACTCAAAGTATTCTTTTTGAAAAATTTAGACATACTGCCTAGTGTCCAGATGTTAGATTTTTCTTGTAACCGATATTATATATATATATATATATATATATATATTAATTGTTGATCAATTCGTATAATATTACTTGAGTTGTCTTGAAAAAGAAACGAATTGTTTCGAAAGCTTGACTTTAATAAAATAGTCCACACAATCTTCGCATAGTTTAATTATTGCTGGCCCCTCACTGCATCCCCAATATTCAGGATTTGTCTATACATATATATATATATATATATATATATATATATATATATACATATAAATATATAAATATATATATATACATATAAATATATATATATACATATAAATATATATATATATATATATATATAAATTAAATTATTCAAACTCTTACAGTGATTATCATCCCTTACAGTTCGCGAAATTCGAATGACAACAATTGACACATCGTACTCGTTTATTTAAAGTTGACAGAATTCACTGCTCTATATAGTACATACATATGGCCTATTTTGGAGTAGAACGTTCAATGTTTTCAGTAAAATATTAAAGTGAGAAAGTTTTTTGAGAGCTGAAAAATCTTACCTGAAATCACTAATTCTTCCCCGATGGGAGTACTGGACATGGTCCTGCCCTGGATAAAATTATAATCATCGTTTCCGTTAACATTCTCTTTTGAAAGGTCCCCTTTCATGTTAATGCTATAAAAGTAATAAAATATATTATTATAATTATAACTACTTTATTATTTGTTAATCAATAACAAGCATCACAATTTTTATTATCACATCTTGAGAAATACTTTTGGGAACATCAATTAGTAGACATTTCTTTGGTATAGAAGCACATTCGAGTCGATAATTGATATACTTAAAAATACTGGTAAACAAGCAATACTAAAGATATAGTCAAATGTAGGGAAGGAGGAAGAAGGAACTAGAATTAAGATATAACGAAGACAAAGCGGTGAAATCTAGTGACATGGGAAACCAGAAGCAAAATAATACAAGGAAAACAACAAAAAAGGCAGGAAAATTGGTCATTGGAATCTCAAATAAGACAATAATGGGATAGTTAATTTGTTTATTCCTACTACGACAGAGATATTTATTAAAGTTATTAAAACTTTAATTTTAATATACAGGGTCTTTCAAAAATGGTGACATATCTTATTACACTGCAAAAAAAGCTGGGTTTGCACATTAAAATAATTCCGTAACAGCATTCGTTTTCAAGATACAGGGTGTTGCAAAAGGAATTGTTATACCCATTTTTTACGATTATGTTGAAACTACTGGCTACATTTAAATGAAATTTTGTACGAATATGTTTTTATATCTTCTCTCACAAAGGGCGCTAGTTAAACGGTTCATACCGAGTAGTTTTAAAGATATCATTTTTGAGGTTGAATTTTCTAACCCAAATTTTAGGTGAACTCAAACAACTTACAATTTTTCACCAAAAAGGTACCCTTTGTAAAACTCGAGGTTAGATCCCGTCCAGAGTGGTCGTTTGCCTGAACGACCCTATGACCAATGTAATAAACACAAGATATGACACAAATTCTGAAAACACCCTATATAGATAATTTCTTTTTTAATTCCAAATAGTTATTAAATTCTCGACCTCAACTAAAGTAAAAAACAGAAACAAAACAAGGTTATCCAAACATATTAGATTATGAACAGGTCAGGTTTTGTTGACCACAAACATAAACAAATATGAATAATTTACCTTCATTGAAGGTGAACTCTAGAAATAAATATCAAAAAATTGGGGACAGTTGGGCAGTCAGTGAGAGATAGGTAATATCTCTCCCCTGGTGAGGCGAGTCTGAGTATTGACGGACCCTCACCCTCAAGAAGTAATAGTTTGAAAATGTATGTGACTAGTGGGATTTCCAAAACGTAAGTTTTTAAAAGTACAATTCATTTATTATATTGGTTATTGGATTGCGTTATTATATTTTTCTTTGACTTAACCGGGTATCCCAAGATAGTTAAGGGACCCTACAGTGAGTTTCAGTCATATCGAGTGTTCCTTATACATCAGCGCCCCTCATCTACTGTTAAGGCCTAAAATTGTAGAGGCATCTTATTTAGTTATATTCAGGGACCCCTTTTTCTGAAGGTGCATAGTGTTCCTTTTTCATCTGACTATTTTTGTTTTTGATAACTGCGTAGAGATATTTACGTTTTTACTTGCGATTGTACTCAATTCTATCTTAGAGATTTTTCCGCTGTACTCGAGATTTTATGTAACCCTATTTCAGAGCTATTTACGTTATACTAAGGATTATAGTTAATCCTAGGTGAACATTTTGGATAATTGCGTAGAGATATTTACATTGCACTTGAGATTTATAATTAATCCTATTCCAGAGATATTTACATTGTGTACTTGCGAGATATTTACATCATACTAGAGATCATAGTTAATCCTAGGCTAAAGAATTGTGATAGACATTTATCCTATACTAGGGGTCACAGTCAGTCATATCTTAATCTATTATTTTTCGAAGTTTATTTGACAGTTTTGTTTTTCTTTGTAATATATGTTTATATATGTTTTAACCCTTCAATTTTATCTCCACAACCTCACTCCTCACCACCCCCATACCCGTCAAGTAGGACGGACCGGCTAACCCTGCACTACGAACTCGGGCTTGGCACACTGTATAAGCCCAAGGGGCCCCACGACGTCTTTGACCGCTTGAGCCTGGAACAACCCCCTCCCTCGAGGTAATCCCACAGGGAGAATTCCTGGTTCTACAATTTTTTTGTGCCGCAAGGCACGGGTGACAGCACGCTGCAACGATCTTGGAAGGAGAAAAGAGAAAAAAAATATAATAAATAAACGAATTCACTACACCGTCTGACAGCGGTGACCAAACGAAATTTTAGCACAAAGGAAATACCAGATTATTAGGCTGGTGAGAACGGCTAGCAAAGTTACAAGTCATTACAGCATCATCGGCTGAGTTGATCACTGCTTCATCATAGGAATGTAAATAATAGAGATAATACCGATCCTAATCATTTCATTACAAGTCATTACACTGGTGACAGCGGTGGGATCACAAGTCATTACACTGGTGACAGCGGTGCTCCAGATACTGAGTCCGAACGGCAGAGGTCCGCAAGGGAGGAGGTCCTAGTAATAATCCTTTTTTTCTTTTCCGATTAAACTACCCATTTCAGGCATCATAGAAGATAAAATAAAGGTAGGAGTAGATAGTTAAATTCAATTAGATTAATTGAAGCCTTGTAAATTTCACCTACATAAGTTACATTCGATAAATACTTTATTTTTAATTTCATATTTATATCACAAAATAAATATTGCGACATACGTCTAATCAAAATTAATATATAACCATAGTAGTATAAGTTCAATCAGGTATATCCGCTTAGTCATTTATTTTATTTAATTAATAGGCATTAAAAACGAACGTTGAAACCAAATATTTTTAATACATAAACATTTAGGCTACGTATGAAAAGTCAACAGCACATATATAAGGGGAAAATGTGCAAAGTCAGCAACAAGCTTCCGCAAAAGACTAAAATAGCAATATAAAATATAGTACGGAGGATAGCTTCACGTTTGAGAAATATAAAATGTTTACAGGAAATTTGGTTTTACTTTGATTAACGAACGGACTATTTTCTAAATGAACTAGACATTAACGATTTGAGGAAAGGTGTTAGGGAATATCCATGCATTAAACGCGAAATAATAAATTAAATTAAATTAGGACGATTTTGTGAATAATACCGATCCATATATATTACACTATAAATAATCCTTTTGTCATTACTTTTCCAATTATCCATTTCAGGCATCTAGGTAATTAATACTTGTGCTAACTAATTATAGGAACACTAGGAAATAAAACAATATGCCGTTAGAGTCCACAGGAGATTCGAGTAATATGCCAGCAGCGCTAAGGATACCACATGCACCACCACTAGGGGTGATCGCCTCAACTTTAACAGACTTCACAGGTAAAGACGCAGCCAGATATATAGAAAAGTTGGAACTAAGGGCCAAACTCGATGGATGGTCAGAAACAGAAACACTGACACTACTGAAATTCAAACTCGCAGGCGCAGCCCACGATTTCTTCAAAGCAGACCCAAGATTAGACACAGCAACATATGTTGAATTCAAGGAGAAAATACTAAGGAAATTCGTCCCAAGGAAGTCGATCGCTGACTGGTGGATGCAGCTAGTCCAATGCTACCAGAGGCACGACGAAGATGTAGCAGCTTTCTGCACAAGATTACGGCTAATAGGGAATAAAATATTGGAGGAAGACATAAAAGGAACGAACAGAGAACAGATACCGAACATTCAAAGGAAACACAACGCGGTACTGATGAACCAATTCAAAGTGGGGCTAAGAAAGGACCTGCTTAGAGAGGTAGGATTCTACATATTGCATAAAGATGCCCTCACTCTAGAAGAAGCAGAGGGGATAGTAAGTTGCCAGGAAACGGCAGCCACAATGGTGAGCGGAAGGAATAATGGCCACAGAGTCGCTTTTACGAATGAGCAACGGAGTTGCACAGCATGTGGCAAATCGGGACATGAATCGGAAGAATGTAGACATAGCGCAAAATGTATGTACTGTGGCAGACGAGGCCACTGGGCATCAAACTGCAGAACAAGAGAAGCGGAAGAAGAAAAAATAGATAAAAATGTCAAATATGTAGAAAACAGGGACACTGGACAGCGTATTGCAGAAACAAAGAAACCAAGGAACCAATAACAGATAGAAATGCATGTCACTACTGCGGAAAACAAGGCCACTGGGTCAAGGACTGCAGAAAGAAAAGGTTCAGTGAAGAAAATGAACAATGGAATACTAAGCAACGGAATCAAGAAAGAAGAATCACAACACATCAAAATAACTACGGGGAATACAGCGGACAAAGGAATTCCAGAGAAAAGAATTGGAACAGAGAAGCACCACAGGCACACGGGCAACAGAATATGGGACAAAGGCTCCAAAAAGAAGAGAACAGAAGAGGACAGTCCACAGAGAGAGAACACATAAACAAGGAAGACGGAAGAAAACATTTAAACTAACAAGGACCACCGTTACTCCCCAAACAAGTGGTCAAGCTGAAACTAGGGGAAACTGGACTCACACAGGCAAAGGCGGGAATCAACAGGCAACACAAAAGGGTAACAAAGAAGAAGACAAGAAAAACCAGATAAAAACAATGCATCATAACGGACCGACGATAAGGAAAAGCGAAGAACCCCCGTATATAGTACTCCTAAGAATAAACGGTAAAACCGAACCCTGTATGATAGACACAGGCGGAGCATACTCACTAATAAGTAAATCAATAGTAGCAGACAACGAATTAGACACACGGATCACAGACCAATTAACCTTAAAAGGCATAACAGGACACACAATCCACTTATACGGTTCAACACAAATAGCCATAGCAACAACAGAAATGGACTATAATATCTACACGGAAGTAATTGCAGCCGAGGATGGTATAATGGGAGACACAGCAGTACTATTAGGAAGAGATTTCCTAGAAGAACAGGAGGCAACTATTTCATACAGAGGAAAACCAACATTAGAAATATGGGGAAGGAAAATACCGCTAATGAACCCAAGACAAATCAGAGACTTGCTGAATAATTGTAGACAAATGCGGACAGAAGCATACGGAAAAATAACGGCAACAAGGGAACAAGAAAACCCGAGGGAGAAAGAAGCGTGGCAGAAATGGCTAAAAACAGTGGAATCAATGTACAGACAAGAAATAACCAAACCAGGAATAGACATAAACAATTCGGTAGGAAAAGTAAAGGAAACTACATGCAGGGACATAACCGTAGGAAGAGAAACTACACACACAAACCAAAAACCAATAATGAACGGAAAAGGGCGCACAGACACAGAACATAAGAAGGAAAACGAAAGAAATGAAACAACCGAAGATATCAGGAATAGCAGAGAAGAAACAGAATGCACAAGAACCAGCACAGATATATACACGGAGGATAGTTTGACCATACCAGCACTAACGGAGGTTCACACAATCGGGATCCTAAAACATGAAATAAAAGGAAATACAGTCGTATGCGGAACCCAAGAATACGGACAACACACAATCAGATTGGCAAACAGCATATCGAAAAACCAAAGACAAATTCCAGTAAGAATAATCAATACATCGCCGCAGGAAATAAATCTCACGAAAGGCACTGAGATAGGAAAAGCCTACGAATGCTCAGAAGAAAAACCAACAAACAACAGTATACAGGGCACAATCAGAAAATTCGATATTAAAACAGACGACTGGATCCGAAATAACTTCGAATTAAACCACATGGACACACAAAGCAGAGAAGAACTAGTCAAGCTAATACAAAAGTACCACCATCTATTTACGGATGACGACGAAACTCTGAATAGCACCACTGAAGTCAAACACCACATAACTCTGGAACCAGGCTCTCAACCAATATGCAAGGCTCCATATAGGATACCTTACCATCAACGAGAGACACTGCAAAAAGAAATCGATAGGCTACGAGCATCCAAGGTAATCAGAACATCCTCCAGCCCACAGTCAGCACCAGTAGTCTTAGTAGTAAAGCAGACCCCGGAAGGAGAAGAAAAAGTAAGAATGTGTATAGATTATAGAGCTCTGAACGCGGTAACCAAGAAAGAATACTACCCACTACCTAACGTATCAGACCTACTTCAAGGATACAAAGCGGGAGGCGAAACGTTATTTTCGGTACTCGACGTAGCGCAAGCATACCACCAAGTAGACATGAAAGAAGAAGACATCCCGTTAACACGATTCAGCACATACCAAGGACACTACGAATACACCAAAATGCCTTTCGGATTAGTAAACGCACCATCAACGTTCCAGAGATTCATGAACGCCACCTTAAGAGGATTGACAGGAATAAAATGTATGGTATATCTAGATGATATCATCATATTTAATTACACGGGAAGCAGGGATCATTTAGAGAAAGTAGAGGAAGTGTTCGAAAGACTTTCAGAAGCTAACATTAAACTTAAACCAAAAAAATGTAAATTCATGCTAGAAAAAGTAAAATATCTGGGACACATTATCTCACAAGAGGGAATAGCTCCAAACCCACAAAAGCTGGAGGCGGTGCACAAATACCCCCTACCAAAGAATGTAAAAGGAGTAAGAGGATTTCTAGGTTTAGTAAACTGGTACAGACGTTTCATACCAAATATAACAGAAATAGCAGCACCACTAGTAAACCTAACAAAAAAGGATACACCGTTCAAAGTCTCGGAAGACGTAATAACAGCAATGAACCAATTAAAAACATCACTAACCTCAGATAAAGTACTAATATTCCCGGATTCCACCAAACCCTTCCTGCTATCAACCGACGCGTCAAACATAGGCGTAGGAGCAATATTGAGTCAAATAAGGGATGGCAGAGAAAGACCAATAGCATACGCGAGCAGAACACTAAACAAAGCAGAAACCAACTACTCAACTACAGAAAAAGAATTACTAGGCGTTATTTTTGGAATCAAAACTTTCAGATGCTAAATTTACGGAACAAAGTTCACCATAATAACGGACCACAGAGCACTAAAATGGGTACTGACACTAAAAGACCCAAACTCTAGGCTAACACGATGGGCCTTAACACTGGCAGAATACGACTTCGAAGTAATACACAGAATGGGAAGAAGACACGGAAACGCGGATGCACTAAGCAGAATGTACGACAAAACATGCAACTACATAGAAACCACATACGAAGACTACTTACAATATATTGCAGAAAACGACCTACCAGACACGATAAACTGGAAAGAAGGAAATCTAGACTACATCCAAAAAGAAGAATCAGTAGCCCTCCTAATGGCAAAAAACAGACCTAATCAGGAATCACTAATTAAAAAGATAGACAACATATACACTCTACCGGATATCTCACAAGAACAAATAGAATCGGTCAAAGAATGGGACACATTAGACACGAAATTCTACGTAGCATTAAATAGGACATCAGTCAAAGAGGAAACATCATATGAAATAATGTGGAATATTATCCAAAAGTTGAAAAAACAATGCGAAGAGAACGCGGAAAAACGCATAACCTTCATAGCCAGTCAAGAACAAATTCCAGGACTAAGCTGGCACGAAATCACAAAGATGATATAATTCACATTCTACGGGTCAACCACCAAAGTAAGCATGCTGAAACCGATACCAACAAAAAACACAGGAAAAATCCAAATAATCAAGGAAAAAGAAGAATGGGAACCGCTGTGGGACAAAGAATTACTGAAGAAAGAACAAAAACGCGACGATTTCTGCAATAGCACAGTACAACAGTTAAACCAAGAGGACGAAACAAAACAAAAATATAACATCGACAAAGAAGGGCTCCTATACAGACAAGATCAAGAAGACAACAGGGACCAACTAGTTATACCCAGGAAATATATCACCAAAGTTATAGAAGACTTTCACGACTCACCCATATATTGTCACCAAGGACAACAAAAAACGTTATTAGCGATAAAAAGACGTTGCTTCTGGCCAACGATGAGAACGGACATGACAAATTACTGTAAACGCTGCGACGCATGCAACAGACGAAAGACCTCACCACACTTTAGAAAGGCACCACTACAAAGATTCACAAAAGTCACAGAGCCGTGGGAAATAACGTCAATGGACATAGTAGGCCCGCTACCCACGTCAAACAAAGGAAACAAGTACCTGCTAACATTTCAAGATCATTTTACGAAATACTGCGAAGCAATTCCGATACCAGACCAGAAAGCAGATACGGTAGCAAGAGCTTTTGTAGAACAAATAATATGCAGACACGGAACACCCCAGAAACTGTTAACAGATAGAGGAACAAACTTCATGTCAGAACTAATGAGAGAGACATGCAAACTACTCAACATAAAAAGAATACACACCTCAAGCTACGCACCAACAACCAATGGTCAAATAGAAAGACTACACAGAGTAATAAAAGATATGCTAGCGCATTACATAGCCCCAAATCAACGAGATTGGGATAGTTGGATACCATATGTACTAATGGCATATCGGGGAAGCATACATACATCAACAGGGTATTCCTACTACATGGGAAAGATCAAGCACTACCATTCGACAATTTCATCAAGCCAAGAAGACTGAAATACAACTTAGACGATAACTACGTGTCAGAACTAGAGACGAGACTTAACCAAATATACACAAGAGTAGTAGAGAACACAGAAAAGGCAAAAGACGAAAGGATAAACAGATACAATGAAAAAACCACCCTAAGAGAGTTTAAACCAGGAGACCTAGTTTACCTCCTAGACATAAGTAACACAACAGGATTATCAAAAAAACTTCAAAACCGATGGATAGGACCATTCGAAATAAAACACAAAGTAGGACCAGTCACCTACCAAATAGCGTCTAAAAAAGGGAAAACATTACAAGTTGTGCACATTAATAGATTAAAAACATACTACGGCAAACTGAACGATGATAAACACGAAATTATAGAAACGACAACGACCCAGAATGAGGAGAACACAGCACCCGAACAGGAAGAGTCACAAGAAGAAACCAGCAACGACATAAACACAGGGAAGTTAGCAGCATTACCATTATGGCCAACACAACCCTACAGGAAAAAGACGAAACTAACCAAGCGCTATCATACACCGCACAAAATCAGGCGGAAATATCTACACAGACAACAAACATAACCGCTAAAAACACAGTTCATTCACACACACCGAATTCACACTAAAGTCAAATTTTGCTTTGAGAATAAATAAATCTTATGAAACAGTAATACATATAGATATACCCAAGCACTTATAAACAATAGGTTCTAAAATATATAATAAGTACAATAGATTTGAGACAAACACAGATTTATTAATTATTCATAATTCAAACAATAAACAGGTTATTATTGTCGACTAAGACAAAATAAAACACGGAAAGAAATTCCATTACACACCGACAAATGCAAGGTCATAGTAGGTAATCAAATTAAAATTTTGTTGTTTTGCACCGTTGCAAGGTCAACCGAAGTATGGTTAAAAGAAAGATTTAATTTCAATTACTACGAGGTGAACACATAAGTTACACTCCAGTCACTAACTAGAAATTTAAAAATAGGCAATAGTCTTAAACAATGAACTCAATTGACAGTCCTAAATGATTGTACAGTTCGGTCAATTGAGAAAAAAATAAACTAAGGATAAAAACGCAAATGCAGCGTTAACATGGGGAAAATAAAAGCATTATTTTTTTTTCTTTTCCGAAGGAATAGTAATAAATAACTGTAATAAATGAACATTATGCTTATAAATATGAAACCAATGAATGTTAACAAATGTAATTATTGATAGTTGTAGAGAACGGTAAGAACGCAACCATGGAACGACACACCGCTCTCCTGACCTGGGTAACATTCGTTATGTGCGGTCTTCAAACAGCAATGACGTTAATCGCCTACGATTGTTCGAACCTCAATACAAACATTACAGTGATATCCCTAAAAGACGTACAAAAGTGCCCGGAACCTGAGACGGCGTACGCGAGTGAAAGCAGGTACATCCAAGTGATTCAACGCAACGAAATCAAACTACAAAAAGTATGGGCCTGCCTAGCAGAAGTAACCAGACTCATGTTTTACTGCGGGATGCATAGACACACATCCCTAGTCAACGAAGGGCTGTCCACCTACATACATAAACTGGGATCCGAAGAATGCAGAGCCAAGCATAGATACAAAACAATACAACTGTATCAACAGACAATCGACAATATAATCATGAATGGGACCACAACAGCATCGATAAAAATAGGTGGGACTTTAGACACCACCGGAACTTGCAAGGGGACCTCCTACCAAGAGAATGGGAGAAGTTGGGACAACGTGGTAATAATAGCCACAGTCAAAATAACAACAAGAGACTATCTAGCCAGAGTGACACTCGACACAAACGAAATCCATCTAAAAGAAGGCATAACATGCAAATTTACAAATGGATATTGTTTCGACACGACCACGGGCGAAGCAACCTGGACCAGTTACGAGCCATCCACATGTGAAGATCACCTAAGCCAGCTATACAAAGGCTTGGGAAACATAATCACAAACAAACAAACACAAGAGAAACTGATAGTCATAGAAGAAAAAGTCAAAGTTTTCGCCTTAACACTACAGAAGAGAAACTTACTATGCGGTATCGAAGTTTGGCAAACCGAGCACCCCAGAATTGTCATTGGCCTTGAAGACAACCAAAACCTTCAACCGACAATGCCAATTCTACCCCAAAACGTCGATCTCATGAACTACGTCAATAGCAAACTGTTGTACATAGAGCAAGCATATAAACGTGACATAAGCATGCTATATACAGACACAATACATAGAAGATGCATAATAAAGAGAGACGTACTAAAAAACAGACTAATAATGGCTCACACCTTACCAAACGCAGTTAGTCAATGATTGGAGAACGAACCTGGTCATATAGGTAGAGTTCTGGGCGAGGTACTTTACATAATGAAGTGCACACCAACCACAGTTAACATAAGAAGAACCGAAAAATGCTACAACGAGTTACCAATCGAAGTAAACAACGAAACGAAATTCATGGCACCACTAACCAGAATAATCCAAAATCACGCAGAAGAAATAGACTGCAACAACATGATACCACCCCTATACTACATAGAAGACCAATGGTTAGGCTTACACCCGCACCCCACAATAGCAAACGAACCCAAGATACTTAAACCAGACGAAGACATGGACCTCCACTTTGGTCCCATCCAGCCATTGGGAGCAAAAGGTCTTTACACACCAGAAGAAATTGACGCAGCGCAAAGAACCCTCACATTCGGAACCAAAAGAAAAGCGGTCGAAAAAACATAATCACCCGCAGAGCAGCCGGACTGAACGCCAACAGCCAAGGTTATTCAGTATCAGATATTTTCGATGCAAAAGAAATCAAAAACCTAGCCGAATCAACCCTAAAACATACTTAGGAATGGTTCACGGAGATAGGTTCAATAATAAGCGGTATAATTGGTATATACTGCACATACCAACTACTAAAATACATAGTAGACACGATACTAAACGCAATTCGCATCCAGCAGACTGTAGGATGTGGGATAGCGATGTTATGCAGCATATGGGATTCCCTTACGGCATGGGTAATACATTCCCACAGCAGAACCCAGAAACAAGACGAAGAGGCGATAGAAATGGAGCAGATACAGCATCAAGAGACGAGCCACCCCAGATCGCAACACTGGACGGAGAGAAATCACTCCATGAACGATCTACTAAGCAGCAGTGTCGCGAGTGTAAATAATCGTGACCTAGGTCAGGGTCAAAACAGTTAAACCGAAACGCGAGTGAGGTCAAGTGCGCAATACGTAAAAGCAAACTATAAACGGTACAAAGTTCACGGTAAGGTACTCGAAACAATCAATGTTAATGTATTAGGTAAGGTATAAAAAAGGTGTTGGACCTGAAACGTCACAACACTTTTACAAGGGGGGAAGTGATGTAATAAACACAAGATATGACACAAATTCTAAAAACACCCTATATAGATAATTTCTTTTTTAATTCAAAATAGTTATTAAATTCTCGACCTCAACTAAAGTAAAAAACACAAACAAAACAAGGTTATCCAAACATATTAGATTATGAACAGGTCAGGTTTTGTTGACCACAAACATAAACAAATATGAATAATTAACCTTCATTGAAGGTGAACTCTAGAAATAAATATCAAAAAATTGGGGACAGTTGGGCAGTCAGTGAGAGATAGGTAATATCTCTCCCCTGGTAAGGCGAGTCTGAGTATTGACGGACCCTCACCCTCAAGAAGTATTAGTGTGAAAATTTATGTGACTAGTGGGATTTCCAAAACGTAAGTTTTTAAAAGTACAATTCATTTATTTTATTGGGTATTGGATTGCGTTATTATATTTTTCTTTGACTTAACCAAGATAGTTAAGGGACCCTACAGTGAGTTTCAGTCATATCGAGTGTTCCTTATACATCAGTGCCCCTCATCTACTGTTAAGGCCTAAAATTGTAGGGGCATCTTATTTAGTTATATTCAGGGACCCCTTTTTCTGAAGGTGCATAGTGTTCCTTTTTCATCTGACTATTTTTGTTTTTGATAACTGCGTAGAGATATTTACGTTTTTACTTGCGATTGTACTCAATTCTATCTTAGAGATTTTTCCACTGTACTCGAGATTTTATGTAACCCTATTTCAGAGCTATTTACGTTATACTAAGGATTATAGTTAATCCTAGGTTAACATTTTTGATAATTGCGTAGAGATATTTACATTGCACTTGAGATTTATAATTAATCCTATTCCAGAGATATTTACATTGTGTACTTGCGAGATATTTACATTACACTAGAGATCATAGTTAATCCTAGGCTAAAGAATTGTGATAGACATTTATCCTATACTAGGGGTCACAGTCAGTCATATCCTAATCTATTATTTTTCGAAGTTTATTTGACACAGTTTTGTTTTTCTTTGTAATATATGTTCATATATGTTTTAACCTTTCAATTTTATCTCCACAACCTCACTCCTCACCACCCCCATACCCGTCAAGTAGGACGGACCGGCTCACCCAGCACTACGAACTCGGGCTTGGCACACTGTATAAGCCCAAGGGGCCCCACGACGTCTTTGACCGCTCGAGCCTGGAACAACCCCCTCCCTCGAGGTAATCCCACAGGGAGAATTCCTGGTTTTACAATTTTTTTGTGCCGCAAGGCACGGGTGACAGCACGCTGCTACGATCTTGGAAGGAGAAAAAAGAAAAAAAAATATAATAAATAAACGAATTCACTACACCGTCTGACAGCGGTGACCAAACGAAATTTTAGCACACAGGAAATACCAGATTATTAGGCTGGTGAGAACGGCTAGCAAAGTTACAAGTCATTACAGCATCATCGGCTGAGTTGATCACTGCTTCATCAAAGGAATGTAAATAATAGAGATAATACCGATCCTAATCATTTCATTACAAGTTATTACACCAATAAACTCGACCCAAATCGCAGCAGGAAACTGTGAAAATTTGTTAATTTGTAGATAACCAGCAACACTTTAATCACAACAAATGTGATTTATTTCTTCTATTTTATATAGTTTTATATTTCAGATTTCTTGCAAAAGTAAAATATTTCAAAAGTAACTAACAACTTAAATCGTAGTACAGTCCAAACGGTAAACATTCGTACAATTATGAAATAAAACTTTTCAGCAAAGGGTACAACTAATCAGAAAAGATCAAAGTCGATGGTCAATGTCTCATGAGTAAACTTATTTTGGATTTGAAAGTTGAAGAATTCCTATTATGTTGTCCTAGTTTTCATTTTTCTTCAATTGTAAATATACTCTCGCCGGCACGGAAAACGGAGCAGTCGATTTTGAACAAACTTAAAATTTTATGATGTTTTTATCATCATAATAATTTACAGACAAACTAAACAACATGTTTCAAAAAACTAACTCACTAAAATGTTGAAATTGCTAAAGAGATGTTGTTTTGACCGAATCGTGAGTTGAACTGAAATCTGAAATAAGAGTAGGAAATACCTCCGACTTTTACCTGTATAATCCCACCATTATTAGGTTAAGCAGTAATTAGTATCTCAGGGAATTCCCAACTTGGATAACAAAAGAAAGAATACTACTTTTTGGCTTTGAGAAAAGATATAAAAAGGAGGTCATGAGGCATAGACCATCGACTTTAATCCGAAAAATTTTATTTCATAATTGTACGAATTTTGTTAGATTAATTACCGTTTGGACTTTACTACCATTTAAGTTGTTAGTTACTTTTAAAATATTTTACTTTTACAAGAAATCTGGAATATTAAAATGTATATAATATGTTAGAAATCAATTATTTGGTGAGTCTCCTTAGTACGTCTCTGGCTAGTTACCTACAAATTTATAAGCTGCGATTTGGGTCGTTCAGTCAGACGGCCACTCTGGACGGGGATCTAACCAAACTCGATATTGTGTGTCGTTTTTGGAATATTTGGATTTGAAAATGATGAAGTAATAACTAATGCTGGTATAAAGTATTTTTAAAAACCATTACCTATTTGATAAAAAGGTAAAAAGTATCAATAAATCTCAGTTTTCTATCGCTGACTCAGAGAAAACCATTTTAAGTTTTGCGACGAACAATAAACTTTTTTAACGCTTATTCTAACTGATTAAGATTGTCACGACATTAATTAAATTCAGTTTAATATCTTCTTTCTGTGAATAATATCTTTAGCATTAGAAGAATGTTATTGTTCTTGGCTTCTGATAAATATGTGATTGTTTTTGAAAATACTTCATAACAGCTTTAGATAGTACTCAATTATTTTGAAATCAAAATATTCCGAAAACGGTACAAAGAATCCAGTTTTACCAAAAGTGACGTTTTGGTGTAAAATTTAATGTTTTAATACTTCACACAAAATTTGGGTTACAAAATTCAACATCAAAAAAGATATGTTTAAACTACTCGGTACGATTCGTGTAACTAGCGCCCTCTGTGAGAGGCAGGTATAAAAACCAATGTATGCGATCCATCAGCTTTCAAAACGTATTCGTACAAAATTTCAATAAAATGTCGCCAGTAAGTAGTTTCAACATAATCGTAAAAAATGTGTATACGAATACAGGTCTGCGACCAAAAAACTGAATAGGATTTTTTTACATTGTCTTACAGATTTTGACCTCCCAAAAACAGAAAAAATATTCAAATTATTATATCACATAAGTTTTTATGTATATTGCAGTATCTATGTTCATTGGTAATAAACCTATATAATTTTTATTTGATAATGGAGAAAAACAACCTGAGCTGTTGGTGAGACTGGGAATGTTCTAACATGTTGAGACAAGCCAAATGACGTATATCGCTTGAAACAAAGAAAAGCTCTCAGTAGACATACTGATATTCAAGTGAACAGTGCTCTTGTCTGTTAATCATGGCCACAAGGGGTTGTGTTATTTCCCCAAACAGTTTTTGTTATATCTGTGGTGAATTCACTATTAAAAGTCAACAGAGAAATATAAGTGATTTTGTAAGGAAATTTCATTTTGCCTTCTTTAAATTAAAACTTGGTGATCAAGATAAACCATGGGCCCCGCATAAGGTGTGTAGAAGATGCGTAGAAGATCTTCGTTTGTGGTTTAAGGGAAAGAAAAATGCATTTAGATTTGGAATTCCTATGATATGGCGTGAGCAGAAAAATCACACAACTGACTGCTACTTCTGCTCAGTTGACGTAAAGGAATTCAATTCAAAAAACAAAAGAAACATAAGTTATCCTAATCTTGACAGCTATACGTCCAGTGCCCCATAGCTCCGAGATATCTATCCCGCAGCCACCTTCCAGTTTGGATGAATACCCTAGTGAGTTGGAGGATGAAGCTACATTACCTCCTCCGGGTGAATCAAGCTCAGATTTATGTTTTGACGAAGAAGGAGGGCCTCAACTATTTTCTCAAGGTGAGCTCAATGATTTAGTAAGAGATTTAGGTCTTTCAAAAGATGTTTGGCTGCAGCCAAACTGTTAGGTTTTAGATTAAAAAATAAAAACCTTTTATCACCTGGCACTTCTTTCTACTGGTACAGACACCGACAAAAATAATTTACCCAGTTTTTCTCAAAAGAAGGAAATTTAATTTTCAGCAATAATGTGGAAGAACTCTTACATCGCTTTGATATAAAGTATGACTCATCTGAATGGCGCCTATTCATTGACTCATCTAAGACTAGCCTTAAAGCAGTATTATTGCAGAATGGAAATAAATTTGCCTCGATTCCGATTGGACATTCTGTGCATATGAAAGAAGATTATAAAGATTTGGCCATTATCCTGGAAAAAAGCAAGTATAAAGACCATCAATGGATGATTTATGGGGACTTCAAAATACTTACAATGCTTTTGGGTCAGCAGGCATGCTATACCAAATACCCATGCTTTTTATGCTTGTGGGATAGTAGAGCCAGAGATCAACACTGGAAATAAAGTGATTGGCCATCCCGAGAAACTTTAAAACCTGGAGAGAAAAATGTTATAAACACTACCTTTGTACCACCAGAAAAGGTTTTGTTGCCCCTCTCCATATCAAATTGGGGTTGATGAAACAATTTGTAAAATCGCTGCAAAAGGATGGAGACTGTTTCAAATATTTATGTACACAATTCCCGAAGCTGCCAGAAGAAAAGTTGAAAGAGGGAGTTTTCAACGGCCCCGACATAAGAAAACTTTTAACGGACCCTTCATTTGTGGAAACTATGAATGAGAAGGGAAAATAAGCTTGGGTATCGTTCAAGTACGTAGTGCGAAAGTTTTTGGGAAATACTAGGGATCCTAACTATAAAACCATTGTGAAACGGATGCTAGCAGTATACGAAGCTCAAGGCTGCAAGATGAACTTGAAGGTCTATTTTTTACACTCTCACATAGACTATTTTCCTGAAAACCTGGGAGCTTACAGTGAAGAGCAGGGGGAGCGATTTCACCAGGATGTCCGTGATATCGAGAGAAGGTACCAAGGGCGATGGGATGTCACTATGCTTGCTGACTATTGTTTGCTGCTCAAGCGAGAAACTGAAGATGGAAATCGGGAAAGGACTCGTCAAAGTATCAAGGAAAAGAAATAGAGGTTTCATAAAGAACATGAATGAGTATATGTATCAAAATAATGATTCGTTTGCTTTAAAAAAAATATACATTGTTTGCAAATTTTGAATAAAGAAGCGCTTTAACCAATTTTTTAAGTTTGAAATTGCAAAAAATCCTTATGTGATAGAAAAAAATGGCCATCACTTCTGAAATCGGCGCACTTGAAAACACATAATTCAGTAAAAATATCTCATGCAGCTGACAAAAAATTTTTTTTTCGCAGACCTGTGTTATTTTTTCAACACCCTGTATCTTAAAAACGGCTGCTGTGATGTGATTTTTTCACTGGGCGAACCCATTTTATTTTGTAGCGTTCTATCTTTCCTAGCAAGGGGGTTACCTTTTTTTGAAAAACCTTGTATTTATTAATATTATTTTTTCTGGAAAAACTGATTTTTGACATGTAATTTTAATTTTCATTAAACAAATTAAATATGGAAATATTCCATTGAACACCACATAATTTGAGATGAAAATTATGAGGAAAGAACGCCATGAAAGAATATTTTTAAAAACTTTTCCAAATTGTTACCAACAGAAACTTTGTAATGAGATAACACGGATATGTTGTTTTTGTTGGACCTAATATTATATTTGTTGGGCCTACTATGCGAACAGCTTAAGCTAACAATAATGTTCCATATTCATAGATGAATTTATTTAGTGATAGAAATTTGAAAAAAAAATTGAAAGAGCTCGTCTCGAACTATTGGACGAAATTAACAAACTTTCTTTAATAATTTCATTTCGATAATATGTTTCAATATTTTTCTGAAATTTTGATGCAATTGTGAATATACGGATGATGAATATTTTGGATCAACTGATATGAGGGTCAAGTTTCAAGAAAAATAAGATAAATTTCAGTATATGTGTAATTTCCAGTATAATATTTACATAAACTCATATGGAAATATTCCATCGAACGCCACATAATTTGAGAAGAAAATTACGTGGAAAGAACTCTATGAAAGAAAATTTATAAAAACTTTTCCAAATTGTTATCAATAGAAACTTTGCAATAAGATAACAAGGATATGTTGTTTTTGTTGGACCTATTATGATATTTGTAGGGCCTACAGCTTAAGCTAACAATAATGTTCCATATTAATAGATGAGTTTATTTAGTGATAAAATATTTAAAAAAATCGAAGAATTCGTCTCGAACGATAGGACGAAATTACCAAACGTTCTTCAATAATTTCATTTCGATGACATGTTTCAATGTTTTTCTGAAATTTTGATGCAATTGTGAATATACGGATGATGAATATTTTGGATCAACTTATATCAGGGTCAAATTTCAAGAAAAATAAGATAAACTTCAGTATATGTGTAATTTCCAGTATAAAATTTAAACAAACTCATATGGAAATGTTCCATCGAACGCCACATAATTTGAGAAGAAAATTACATGGAAAGAACTCTATGAAAGAGTATTTATAAAAACTTTCCCAAATTGTTATCAATAGAAACTTTGCAATGAGATAACGAGGATATGTTGTTTTTGTTAGACCTATTATGATATTTGTTGGGCCTATTATGCGAACAGCTTAAGCTAACAATAATGTATTCATAAACGAGTTTATTTAGTGATAAATTTTTTTTAAAAAATCGAAGAATTCGTCTCGAACGATAGGACGAAATTAACAAACGTTCTTCAATAATTTCATTTCGATAATATGTTTCAATGTTTTTCTGAAATTTTGATGCAATTGTGAAGATACGGATGATGAATATTTTGGATCAACTTATATGAGGGTCAAGTTTCAAGAAAAATAAGATAAATGTCAGTATATGTGTAATTTCCAATATAAAATTTAAACAAACTCATATGGAAATATTCCATTGAACACCACATAATTCGAGAAAAAAATTACGAGGAAAAATTAGTATGAAAGTATATTTATAATAACTTTTCCAAATTGTTATCAATAGAAACTTTGCAATAAGATAACAAGGATATGTTGTTTTTGTTGGACCTATTACGATATTTGTTGGGCCTACTATGCGAACAGCTCAAGCTAACAATAATGTTCCATATTCATATATGAGTTTATTTAGTGATAAAATTGAAAAAGTTCGGACAATTCGTCTCGAACGATAGGACCAAATTAACAAACGTTCTGTAATAATTTCATTTCGATAATATGTTTCAACGTTTTTTTGAAATTTTGATGCAATTGTGAATACACGGACGTTGAATATTTTCAATCAACTTATATGAGGGTTAAGTTTCAAGAGAAATAAGATAAATGTCAGTGTATATGTAATTTCCAGTATAAAATTTAAACAAACTCATATGGAAATATTCCATCGAACACTCCATAATATGAGAAGAAAATTACGAGGAAAGATTTCTATGAAAGTATATTTATAAAAACCTTTCCAAATTGTCATCAATAGAAATTTTGCAATGAGATAACAAGGATATGTTGTTTTTGTTAGACCTATCATGATATTTGTAGGGCCTACTATGCGAATAGCTTAAGCTAACAATAATGTTCCATATGCATAGATGAGTTTATTTAGTGATAAAATTAAAAAAAAAATCGAAGAATTCGTCTCGAACGATTGACGAAATTAACAAACGCTCTTCAATAATTTCATTTCGATAATATGTTTCAACGCTTTTCTGAAATTTTGATGCAATTGTGAATAAACGGATGTTGAATATTTTCGATGTTCTTATATGAGGGTCAAGTCCCAGATAGCACTAGTTATCCATGGGATATTCTGACAGTCTTCGATTTGGGAGATATATATCCAAATATTATAGGGTTATTCTGGGAATATCTAGAATATCTGTGGGTATACCTAAATCGAATATTCATTGTTAGTCCAGTTGGAATATCCTAAGATTATTCTTGTTAGAATATTCGAATCAAATAGTTCTAAGAATATATATGACTATTAATTTTTGTTCAATCGCTCTTTCTGTTCCATTGGCATGCGTCAGTAGTTACAGTCTGTGTTTGCAGTTGACAGTTGACGGTAAAGACCAGTGAAAAATAGCGGTTCGACCTCGAAATATTGGTTTATTTATGTGGGTGTGGAAAATGGATAAATGTTTTCAATTCTGATTTTTCCTTTTATCATATAAATTATAGCATAACTTCCAATAGCAAAAGAATGCTTGTATCTGAGTATAAATTTACCTCGTTGCTAAAGGTACATCAAAATTCTATTTTCTCAGGTAGTTTCACGTAATTATGTTACCGAGATGTATGCTATGAGTTCCTTAATCAAAATGCCTATAGTTACCTCTATTCATTTTATTAATTGGGATTTACTTGAAAGCTCTACACAACTGGTGAAATTCAAAGTTAAATTAGTTCTGACATTTGGTAAATAAAAGTAATTGTTGGTCAATTGTCTGGTTTCATGCATATGTATACTCTTCACACAAATGAAAGCGGTCTTATATTTTTGTTCGTTTGTTATAACTTTGCTTATAAACCGTAATTGTTCAATTTTTAAAACTTATGAGATTAACTTCCAAATTAATACAATTTTAGGTTGTACCTCTGACAAGATTGGAAGATACTTATTTGTAACACTATATTCAAAGATTCTTGCAAAAAATTCTGACAGAGTATCTAATGGAGGGCTAGAGTATGCATGCATGTAAAGAATGCTTTGGAAAAACAAAGCTCTTTGAATCAGTAGTAGGTATAATCATGTTATTTTATTTTGGAATGTACATGTAAATTAATTTAATATAGCATGTACAAGAAACAAATAATTTCTAATCACTTTTTTGTTTGGAATATTTCTCTTTTTACTTGTCCGCTACAATACTTTTTTTTTTGGAATTACATGTTTGTTTAACTTCGTCTTTTAAGCTTTGAGATTACATTTTCAATTCGTAACAATTACATTCACATACATACACAAAAATCACAGTAGAATAGAAATTGCTTACTAGCAAAAAAATGACTATTTTATTTTTTCAGATGCCGTCCAAAAGTTGGACAAGAACATAACAAACAAAGAAGTTGAATTGAAAACAGGAATTTTTTGTAGCCAAATGTAAGGAACGGCAGAAATCGGTTTCAAAAAGTGTCGTTGAGTACGGAGGAAGTCAGTGAACTTTGTAATCTCGTATTCGAAAATTATCTTAGTTTCAGTTATGTTATGAGTACATCTTATATTTATGTATGAATAAATTAAATTGATCTCTATGTTTCCTGTGCTTTAATTTTTCCAATGAAATTTTTTTTCCTATACATATATACAATTCGAAATTTCGAGAGATTACTTAGATATTTGTGAAATATATACCATGGACCTCAGGATCATGGTACACCCCCTTTTCTCCTTTAGTTTCAGAGAATATTCATTCAAATTTAAGACATCTTGTATGCTTATTGAACGACACTTATGTACATAGTAATTATTATTTTCCGGTTCCACCGGGAGTGATATCCACTTCCGATTTTCAAATGGAACAACCTGTATATTATTTCATGGTCGGTTAGGGATGGTTCTAAGGAATCCAAAGATACCAGGTTTGATGGTGATATTTCTAAAGAATACGGAGAGATATCGCCAACTAGTTTTCCAACAATATCGCTAAGTGTGAGAGAGATGGTTTCCCTGGCGGGTAATTCTATTCTCTCTCTTAGACTGATGGAGCTTATGGATAAAATCATTGGCGATATCGAACGAAAGTTGGTCTCACTCCCGGTGGAACAAGAAGTTGAAAAAGAATTGATATGTACAATTATGTCGTTCATTAAATATACAGGATCTTCCAATTTCAATCGATTATCTTTGAAACTAAAGATGAAAAGGGAGGTGTACTATGATTCAGTGTCACCCACTCACCAGGTATCATCCATTTTGCTATATATGCTCCACAGATATCCTTATAATATTTCTTATATTACTTGGATATTTGTGGAATATGCCTATTGGAATGTTCTATGAATATTCTGGATCATCTTGCTATATACATTCAACAGATATCCTCAGAATATTCTTGAATATTCCTTAGAAACTTTTAAAGAATATTTGGAAAATTTCCCATTTCATGGTCCATAGAATATTCGAGAAAGGATATATATGTATATATTTAAAGTGGGTCCATAGAATATTATAATATCCGAAAACGAATATTTTTAGTACGTCCATTGAATATCCAATGCTATCTGGGGTTTCAAGAAAAATAAGATAAATGTCAGTTTATATGTAATTTCCAGTATAATCGTCACTCGCGCCATGTCACATCTCGAATTGGCTCTCTTCCTATTTTTGTAATAATGCGCTGGACGGTAGGCACTCTCATACCGAAAATTTCGTCCTTTTCTTCATCCCTCAATTGTATCTTTTAATTTACTGAAAAAGTATATCATCTACGAGCAAATTATGCATACATTTGCCATATAATTTATATATCAACTTCCATTTTTAGCGTCAATGATAATTTTCCATGCATTTATTAAAAAGATATTCTGTTCTAAAAGTTGAAAGTTAAAGATTTTGTAAAAATATTACTGAAGTTGAACTTTTGGCTTGTTTAATTCTATATGTCGATAACAAAATCACTGTCGCACCGGTGATTCATTTTTTGGTGGTGTGGTTATTGGTAATTTAGTTTCGTCCGCCCTGAATCTCTAACCGAGGCGCTATTCTTGACATATTTCGCAACGTCACATGTACGCAAGTCTGTGAGTGGTACATTATCATGCTTAAATATATTTGACAACTGCGCAATTCGGCTTCGGTTAACGTTACAAATAACAAAGAAAAATATATTTGTATCACGTGTAAAATTTAATTTACTTTTGCATAGCGCGCTTTCAGCTCTCTAGACATAGAGCCATCATCAGTGCTTAATCTAAAAATACATATTCAAATCACAACCAATAGTGTTAAATTACTAAATAAAATTCAAAATGAGAAAGTTAACAATAGTAATATATGAATTTAATTTAAAGGTAATACAAAAAGGTATTAATATTAGAAATTTAATAATAAAAAATGATTTTAATTGCATTGAAGTTACTATTATTTAAATTTAATATATGTGTCATAATGAGGTTTTTTTGAAACTAAAAAAGAGAAATGAAACCAGATGTTAGACTTATTAGGTAGGTATAAAAAGTTTTATATTATTATTATTGATTTTTAACGAAGAAAGGAAAACTAGATATGAAATTTAATGGCATACAAAATTATTTTTGATATTATTTATGATTATTAAAACTGAAAATATCGAATTGCTAGTTAAGTGAAAGTTTGACTGAGTTTTTTTATGAAAAGACAAAAAGGTTGATAAAAAATACGTACTGTCAGATTCCATATAATAAAATTTCCTGGCTTCATCGCCTCCATTAATAATTGAACAGGTTAAAAAACCTTTAACATTATACAAACTTGGACATCACATTCAAAATTTTTAAAATCGAATTTTACTCCCAAAAAATATTTTCTTAAACATCTGTCATGTTAGAACGTCTACAGGTGGTTGTGTCGGTATACCTACCTAATAAGTTTAACATCTGGTTTCATTTCTCTTTTTTAGTTTCAAAAAAACCTCAATATGACACATATTAAATTTAAATAATAGTAACTTCAATGCAATTAAAATCATTTTTTATTATTAAATTTCTAATATTAAAACTTTTTTGTATTACCTTTAAATTAAATTCATATATTACTATTGTTAACTTCCTCAACTTGAATTTTATTTAGTAATTTAACACTATTGTTTGTGATTTGAATATGTATTTTCAGATTAAGCACTGATGATGGCTCTTTGTCTAGAGAGCTGAAAGTGCGCTATGCAAAAGTAAATTAAATTTTACACGTCATACAAATATATTTTTCTTTGTTACCCTGTACGTGTACACAGCCACCAGCATCATTTGATGTCCTTCATTCAACGTTACAAATGTCATTTTACATTTTATTCATAGATAATCCTTAATCTGGTTATGAAATCGAATTTAAACAATATCACGTTAACTGTTTAATTAATTTAAATTAGTACAGTGTGAGTATTAAAATGTTATTTACTTGCTTTGTACGTGGTCGTCACTACAAGTCCAAACTAATTAAGGAGAAAAATATGTTGTAGTAAATAGTTTATTTGTCGTTTGATGATATTGGCACACATTTGTAACAGTATTTTAGGGTGACTTCTTGCAACTCGCAAGCAGCTCACGTGTATTTTGGTATCAATAGTCAACAATTTATGGAGTCCCTTTTTAGTACTAGAAGGTGTACCTACACACACCTACACGCTCTACCTTAATTCACCACTAAAAAAATGTACGATGTGTTTAATAGCTTTAGTATCGCCTACGATAAGAGAGTTAAATATCGTATTTGGTAAATTCATGGAACCATCAGTTTTACATGATATTTTTGAAACAAGCTTTTTCGAAAACTTTCTAAAAAAAAGGTTGCCTCTGGCCGAAGCTACCGAGATTAAGTCAGTCAGCGACGGATCAGTTGTAGAGTCCTTAGGGTGTCAACGTTAGTTATCGTGTCATACCGTAACGAAGTATCGATATTTCCTGTGGATATTACCGCAATATCAGCGAATTAACATTACCGAAGTATCTGTATATCGTGCTAATTACTGTGCTTATTATTAAAGTTACCGAAGTTATTAATCATTACGTCTCGAGTTTCGTTTGCCGTCCTATCGAGAAATACCGAGTGTCTGTGATTTGTTCCATCATGCGGTGAGAGAACATTACTTATTGCAAGTATTTTCTCAAGCAATTGAATCCACCGAATCGACAAACTACGCCCACCGGCGTTTATGCATGTGTCATCATCCAAGCCGATTACCTAAATAGTACCGTCGTGATTTGCTTGTGACTTCAGGATTCAGGTATCGTTAAATATTATTTTGTACCTCTTCTACCTGGGTTAAATAGCACCTTTTCCTTGCGTATTGTGAAATACTTATTTAGTGTCACGCAATTTTTTTAGCCGAAAAACACTATAGTATCAGAGCTATTCTATTATGCTAACTAGTTTTTTGACTAGCAATATTGGCATTGTTCTAGAGAAGATTTATATTTTATGCTGCTTTATATAGTAATAATTAAGAAATTCGGCGTGCACGCTTATCCTAGATAACATGATTTTCCGTCCCATTATCTTGACGTAACTTCTACAACTCCGATGTGTTTTTTGTTTTCAAGTCATTCAGCAATGTGGTATTATCATACATATTTTTTTTTGAATAAACGGAAAATAATTTCATTGATAAACAAATGTTTTTGCTTTGTTCGCAAACTCAGCGCATTGATAGTATATATATATATATATATATATATATAAAAAAATTTTTTTTTTTTTTTTTATATAACGACTGAAAAATGCTATATAGGTGGGGATAACGGGGATTTCAGTCCAAGGAATCAAGATGAAGATCTTTTATTTACAAAATGCCGCCAAGCTTTCGTGTCCTTTTGACACTTCTTCAGGGCACTATAATACATATACAAATATAAATATGATTTAAAAATAGAGAAATAAATATAAGTACTTACATGTAAAATATTTTAAGTAAATTCAATATAAATAATCATTAAAAAATTTGTAAATGTAAAAATAAATATAATTATAATATACTTGATGTCATATTTCACATAAGACAAATCGATACATAATTTGTTTGTTCGTTACTTAGTTATTTTAATTTTTTTAGGTTACTTTATAATTATTTAATGAAGTTTGAATATGTCTAAAAGATATTTTCTTGAAATGGTTGAAATCAACAAGGCAAATAATAGTATGAATAAGAAAAGTGACATTGAAAATCTTAGTAATATTTATAGCTACCTTTTGAATATTGAACAGAATAGATAATTTTTCATTATTTATATGATTATTTCATAAAAATTAAATTCACTTCTATTAAAGTCAAAATATAAGAAATTATTTGTCAAAGTCATTTTCACAGGTTATAATCTAACCTTATTTCCTTTTCTATTAACGTCAAAAACAAATTATCTGTCAAAGTCATTTTATAAGGTTATAATCTAACCTCAAATTCAAACTTCATTAAATAATTATAAAGTAACCTAAAAAAATTAAAATAACTAAGTAACGAACAAACAAATTATGTATCGATTTGTCTTATGTGAAATATGACATCAAGTATATTATAATTATATTTATTTTTACATTTACAAATTTTTTAATGATTATTTATATTGAATTTACTTAAAATATTTTACATGTAAGTACTTATATTTATTTCTCTATTTTTAAATCATATTTATATTTGTATATGTATTATAGTGCCCTGAAGAAGTGTCAAAAGGACACGAAAGCTTGGCGGCATTTTGTAAATAAAAGATCTTCATCTTGATTCCTTGGACTGAAATCCCCGTTATCCCCACCTATATATATATATAAATATATATATATATATATATTCCTTGGAGACTATTTATTCCTCGAACAATTACCGAATGACTCGCTGTGCAGTGTTGATTGATAATTTGTATTTTTATTGTTTTTTATGTATATATTAATAACGTCGTCGAGGTGTGCATGTGTTTACAATATAGAGGGCACACGTAGACTCCAAGACATTTATTTGAGTTTTTTTAGAATGTATGTACGATTTTCGAGCTTATTTTTTCTGTCTGTTGTTGGTACTCTTTAATTCGTGCATTGATATTTATTAGTTTATTATTGTTCTGATCACTGACGCTAGTCAAAGATGTTAATAAACTGGTTACTATAATAAGTGAGTACATCCACATTTTCACTAACTCATTGCATTTGAACATATCTCATTTATAATTTTTCTCATATCGCAGTTTTTCAAAATTATTTTGTAAATTGAAATTTCTGGCGCCCTATAATAAATTTCCCCATTGATTAACTTCCATCTTATATACCTACGACCCTAGCTCTCCAATCAAACTCAAGAGCTGTTCGCATACGTTATAACTGTATATCGCCTACTACCGATCCGAATAAAAGTTTTTGCTAGGCCATCTTTGTTCTATCCAAGGAAAGTTGGAAAACTTTGTACCGAACATTTGAGACGATTACAACACTATATAGATCTTGATGATATTCTTTTCAAGAAATAAGTATAAAAAAATATTCTTACTTGTTACTGGATGATAATGGTTTTCTGTTGGCAAGCCAAGCAATTAAGGAGAGTAACTGTTTTTAGTTGTTTGAATGAACTTTATCATAAGATTATAAAAATAACATAGGCAGGTAAATGTTATTAAATATAACTATTGTAACTTACAACTAACAATACAATTTTTGAAAAATATTAGGCCTTAGATTCCGCTATAGTGGTGTTATAATGTCATCGAAATGGTACTTTTTTAAATATATCCTTATTAATCATTGAGGATAATATAGGTTGTATCAGCATTGCCAAAAACCCCACAAACCATAAAAGTGCGAAACATATAGAAATAAAATATCATTGTTTAAGAGACCAACGGGTAAAATTGAACTTAAATATATCTCTACAGGAAACCAACAAGCGGATATATTTACCAAATCCCTACCTGCTTCCCGACTGTTGCAGATGCGAAAAAACATTGGTCTACTATAAATTTTTACTTATGCTTTTAAGAAAACCAATGTGGTATATTATTATAACTTTTTTTGAAGTTTTATCATAATTTTGAGTGGGAGTGTTGAAAATACAAAATATATAATATGATAAGTCTAGGGTGGGAGGGGTGAAGGTAGAGATAATACCAGCCCAAATGTCAACCTAACCTGCGCGTGGTCCACCCTGCTAGATAACCAACGAGGCTCTGACGACTGAACGATTGCCGGGATAAGCTATTCCACACTTACTGGCCAACAGCTTCGGAAGGAGGAGCTAGTAAGTGGCAGGGCACTCTTTTGTCCTAGAGTTGAGAAATCGGCTCCGGAAGGGGAGGAATCAGAAAATAATCAACGGCATAAGGATGTGGTAGGCAAATGGGAACCCAACACACTAAAGAGTCATTAGAGTTTTCCCTAGTATTATCACGATGGCTATGGTCAAGACAAAATTTAAAATGTCCGGATATAGTCCCTCATTCGGATCCCCGGGAGGGAATGTTTTGATTAATAGTAAGAAGGGATGGTACAGAAAGGTAAAGTTGGAGACCGTGATATTTGGTACATAGAATGTGCGAACACTAGCAGAGCCTGCAAAGCTGCAAAACACAATTCAAGAGATGAAACGACTTAAAGTGCAGATTTTAGGCATAAGTGAGATGAGATGGCCGGGTACGGGAGCTAATGGCAACGGAGAGAAATATTATGTATATTACTTTGGAACAGCAAACGGCATTTTCCAACATGGAGTTGAATTTATACTGCACAAACAAATTGCGACGTGTGTTACCCACTTTGTGCCAATAACAGAGAGGATCGCAAGGCCCTTGAATATTAATCTTATCCAAATTTATGCTCCTACTGTAACGCGAAAAATTCGCCGAGCCGTCGTAAATTTAATTTGGCTAACCTGTCGACTGAGAGTAATATAATTTAAAAATAAAGGACCTTTTTAATAATAATAAAATAAGAAGTAAACACCCAGTCGGACGGAAGACTGAACGGTATCATTTTTCAGTCTTTCGTCCGACTGGGTGTTTACTTCTTACAATTGCGACACATCAGAGACATCCTAGAGACACATCAGAGACACCCGAGAGACACCCCAGAGACACATTAGAACGTATATCGGTGGTGTATGTCTGCTAACCGTTTAATAATATATTGAATCGCGCACCCGCACACAAGTGGAGTAACCTAACATAGCAGACACACCAGAGACACATCAGAGATGCATCACAGGCGTACCAGAGACATACCCGAGACGCAACAGAGGCGCACTTATGAAAAAAATGATACCGTTCAGTCTTCCGTCCGACTGGGTGTTTACTTCTTACCATTGAGACACATCAGAGACATCCTAGAGACACATCAGAGACACCCCAGAGACACATTAGGACGTATATCGGTCGTGTATGTCTGCTAACCGTCTAATAATATATTGAATTGCGCACCCGCACACAAGTGGAGTAACCTAACATAGCATACACACCAGAGACACATCAGAGATGAATCACAGGTGTACCAGAGACATATCCGAGACGCAACAGAGGCACATTTATGAAAAAAAATGTTACCGTTCAGTCTTCCGTCCGACTGGGTGTTCACTTCTTACCATTGAGATACATCAGAGACATCCTAGAGACACATACGACGAATAATGAGAATGTTAGATGACTCGGAGTTTCTCATTTCTTTTTGGTTTTATAAATTTTTCCTTCGCCTTGAACTTCTTCTCTTTGTCGAATCTATACTTTCCACTAAAATTCTGCCATTTCAGCATCTGTTACATTATTTTCTTTCTTTCGTTTTTTGTTCTTCTAAAAGTTTCACGTATTCGCTCGACATTAACTTTTCAATTTCTGGATTCATACCACGAAATGCGAATCCACATTATATAAGATTTTTTTAGTTAACTACAATAGTTGCTATAAAGACGATGTTCGTTTATATCTCATTTCATTTATAATATCATTCCTATACCTACATTTGATTCCTTTCTAAACCATCAACTCATTATTCTTCTACTTGTTTGATTTTATTCATACATTTCATTTCCAAATTGCTTTTGTTTATCCATTATTAAACTTTGATTTTAGATAATTTTTTGGTTAAATTCTAAACTATTTTATGTTTTGATATAATCTTTAGTGATAGTAAAGCACTCGACCCTTCCGACCCTACTGAAGAGACTATTATTAATGATTTTTAAAAAATAGGCGTAAACGACTCACAAACCTTTATCAATCAATAGCAGGAAGGTCATTGAAGGAACAAGAAAAAGTAATTTCAAAACGCAACGAAAGTCTCGAAGATCCAGTAAATTTCGAAGACAATCAGACCATATTTATTAAAAGTCGTGAAGCCAAGCGGAATAAAATATAACCTCGACACGTGAAATCTAAAGCAAAACGCGACTTAGGTTCAAAAATACTTTTAGATAAAAATAAGAAGATTCATAAATCTATTGTCAAGAAACCCAATAATAAATAAATCATTTCTTTACAGAATTATGATCAGAACGAAGTTAAACCTTATCCTTACCCTATTTCTAATCCTAATACCAAACCTAATAACCTCTGACATTAAAATCCACGAATGAGATACCCCAATTATGCCACTTGACTTAGGACCTGCTAAAATAATTGGAACCAAACATACATTTTTACACTATATCCAAACAAACCAATTACTTTCTCAACTACAAAATATAGAATACTTTTATATTAGAATCGAACGACTTCTAAACACCACGAATTTAGGAAATAATAAAAATATGATACTCGATTTATTCTCCCATGCTAAATACTTACTCAAAACAACTACAGAAAAGTTGAATAAATTAACTTCTGTTAAACGACAAAAACGCGGATTAATAAATGGACTAGGAACCCTTAGTATATGGCTATTTGGTACTTTAGACAATGACGACGAGATGAAATACAATTAACAAATAGAAAAATTGTTTCAAAATCAAAATTCTATCAAACATCAACTCGAACTCCAAACATCCTTAAATCTCAACCTTATCAACCACAACAACAAAACTGTTCTAAGTCTAAATAAAAACCAACTTTCGATAAAAATCAAACTAAAAGAATTGTCCACAGAACTAAGTAATTTTACAGAAGACATATAAAACTACGTAAGATTTTCTAACGCTCTAGACCAAATCATTCTTAATTGCCAAAATCTCATTAATTTTCTAGATAATTTCGAAAACGCCATTATGTTGCTCATTCAGGAGTTTTACATACTTCAATAATCCCTATTAACGAACTACTAAAACTAGTAGACCATTTAGGAAATCTTTACGGAGAAAATAAAATCCTTAAATTCAAAAATCCATTTCACTATTACGAATTAGCCGGTATACAAACTATAATTAATAAAACTAATATTATTTTCGCAATACATCTACCTATCTTAAAAATTGATAATTATCAAACTTTCCGTCTTATTAGCCTACCCTACCATAACTCCATAATCATTCCCGACAAATCCTTTTTGATACTCGGTACAAGCAATCATCAATACGAAGACATCCCATGTCCGAAGTTGAACGACCTTTATCAATGCCAAAATCCCGAAGATATCAGTCCATCATCCCAATTTTCAAAGCTGAAAAACCCACCTGTCGAGCAAGCTCAGCAATTTTGGCTCACCCGCTGATTGAAAGATTTAACGACCAGTTTATCCTAGCCTTACCTTCAAGCGTGCCGATCAAGATTGAATCGAACTGTAACAAGAGACGCATTTTATTAGTCAAACAAAATACTCTATTCAAAATCCCCGCAGGATGTGAAATTAAAACCGATAATTCTACATTTAGTAATATCCAAGAAATAACAGCAATAAATCCATTAATACTTCCAAAATTCGAATGGGAATTCACGAAAACAGAAAAATCCACAGAAGTACCCATAAAATTAGAAGCAATTGATCTTCAATCTATTAAAGATTTGAATCTCCAAGCTGAATTAACGAAGCCAATACAAAATCAAGAAACACACCCTGCAGTATGGAATATTCCCGGCCTTCTATCACTCATAATACTAACTGCCGTAACTTATATACTCTGGAGATATTTAAAACTGAAGAAAGGAGCCAACCACCAACCCCAACAAAACAACCCCTTTGACGGCGTTGTTCTATCTTAAGGAGGGAGGAGTTATGTGAAGCCAATTTGCATATTATATAATAATATCATATCATGTAGCATATTCATTTATTAGTTGTCAGCGTTTAATTATAAACTAACTTGGTACTGTTCTCACATTTTTATAGACATTCTGTTTGTAACTCTGTAACAATAAAGTTGTATTTTTGAATTAAAATTAAAATTTTCAAAAAGATATTTCGTGAACAAAATATCTTAACTTCAAATATACAAAATGTTGCCTAATCAGGAAATAAAACGTTATCAATCGTTGCATAACTAAGTAAAGAGATTATAGAATAACATTCTTTGATCATTAACAATTTTCCGAAAGTCTATCAAACATGTGGAACTAAATCCTTCGTATTTATAACATTGTGGTTAATATCATGGAAATATATTTCTGTATCCGCATTGTTCCAATGTAATTAAAAATGTATAAGTATTTTTCTATTGTGGTCCATTGACGTCACCTATGACCTGATCAATAACCTAATACAATAATACCGAAAGTGATTTATATAGACCACAGATGTCGAGGACGACCTACAAGGTGTCCACGTGTGCGAAAAAATGAATTAGGAGGCTGTGCGATGTAAATGCGAAAGTCAAACTCATTTAAGTAGGTCCGGATATTATTTCTGAATTTCCGTTAACTAGATGATTATTAATTTTATTTTAACTGTCAGTAATAGATATTTTCAACAGAAACATATTTGTTCGTTATGTTCTCCCAATGCACCAATATGCTCCATGTATGATTTTATTTGCACCATAATCTCCGAGAGGCTACAGCTGTTGTTTATGGGCAGGTAGGATGTCAAATAAACGCTAGTGTTTATTGTGCCATACGCACTTCCATTCCCGAGGTTACTAAGCTCACGTCATATTTCGTGAACTTTGGTCGAAACATGTTGTTGTCAGGAGACGATTATAATTCTATTAAAGCTGATTGCTCAGGAGGCAGAAATGTCAAGCCTGTGGAAATTATGCATCCCCACAAGTGAGCAACAGAAAATAATAAAAGAAAACCACAGCAGTCATACATCAGGACACCTGGGAATAGCAAAAACAATAGCACGACGAGCCAGGAAATACTATTGGCCAGGGATGTTCAGAGACACAGCTAAGTTCGTAAGAGAGTGCCAAAGCTGCGAGAAATATAAGCCGTCGAAACCACAAACACCGAGTCGAATGGAACCAGTTGATAGAAAGGAGAAACCAGTCCCTACCGGTGAAGGACCACTAATCCAACGCGTGCCGGTGCAAATGAGAAATAAGCCGAAGACGGGAAAGAGAAGGTACCGAAACAGACTAGCCAACGGAAAGAGTATTAACATAAAATACTAAACCAAGCAGCGAAAAACAATTACCATAGCGTCCCTCGCCACTGACGAGGAACCAAAATTTTGTCCCAAAATTTCTACGACCTAGGAGGGGTGTAACGACACAGTCGTTCTGAACATAAAATAAGCCCAATAAATAATCAGAAAACAGAACTCTACGCGAAGCAAACTAGACGGAGTTGGGCACCCAGCACCGAGAGGGCAGCACCTTCGCCTTTCTGCTAATAACTTGACCGATACTACCAAAGCATACGTTCTGCGATATACCAGGCAAGCTCTACCTTACGTGGAATAACGATAGGAAGCTTCAACTGAAAATAACCGAAGTGTTGCACTATATTCCGGAGCGTGTTGAGCTCGGAATTGTGAACACATAAATATCCCGCTTCTCGTTGACCCCTCGATGTGCGTTGAACTCGAGGCTAGACGCTGAGCGAACCTGCATATCGGACGAAGTCCTAAAGCGTGTTGAGATTAGGATGGACGCCAACTACCCTGGGTCAATCCCTGCAGCGTGTTGAGCGCAGGACAGAGGCCTTTCCCGATTAGCCGAAATTCCGGAGCGCCTTGAGCCCGGGACGAAAGCAAACTCCCGACCTCCGAGATCACGTTGTGCGTTGAACGCGGGATCTTGACCCTGACACACACACCCCTTCTGGTTATAGGAACCTGACGTCCCCGTGAGGAAGTTGAACGGCCGAGAAATATATTCCGCCGACCACCCTAGAGGGATTGTCAGCCTCCAGGACCAATAAACTTTGTGTATATATCTTTATTGTACAGAATTTTAGGTTTTAATTGTAGATAATTATTATAGGTTAATAAAGAAATATATCTAACAACCCCTTTTATGCTCTACCAAACTGACATACCCGCTTCTCGTTGACCACTCGATGTGCGTTGAACTCCGGGCTAGATGCTGAGCGAACCTGCATATCTGACGAAGTCCTAAAGCGTGTTGAGCTTAGGACGGACGCCAACTACCCTAGGTCAAGCCCTGCAGCGTGTTGAGCGCAGGACCGAGGCCTTTCCCGATTTGCCGAAATTCCGGAGCGCGTTGAGCCCGGGACGAAAGCAAACTCCCGACCTCCGAGATCACGTTGTGCGTTGAACGCGGGATCTCGATCCTGACATACACACCCCTTCTGGTTATAGGAACCTGACGTCCCCGTGAGGAAGTTGTACGGCCGAGAAATATATTCCGACGACCACCCTAGAGGGATTGTCAGCCTCCAGGACCAATAAACTTTGTGTATATATCTTTATTGTTCAGAATTTTAGGTTTTAATTGTAGATAATTATTATAGGTTAATAAAGAAATATATCTAACAACCCCTTTTATGCTCTACCAAACTGACGTACCCTAACAAATGGCATTTGTGGCAATGGCAAATGGCAATTAAAACCTAAAATTCTGTACAATAAAGATATATACACAAAGTTTATTGGTCCTGGAGGCTGGCAATCCCTCTAGGGTGGTCGTCGGAATATATTTTTCGGCCGTCCAACTTCCTCACGGGGACGTCAGGTTCCTATAACCAGAAGGGGTGTGTGTGTGTCAGGGTCGAGATCCCGCGTTCAACGCACAACGTGATCTCGGAGGTCGTGAGTTTGCTTTCGTCCCGGGCTCAACGCCCTCCGGAATTTCGGCTAATCGGGAAAGGCCTCGCTCCTGCGCTCAACACGCTGCAGGGCTTGACCTAGGGTAGTTGGCGTCCGTCCTAAGCTCAACACGCTTTAGGACTTCGTCTGATATGCAGGTCCGCTCAGCGTCTAGCTTCGAGGGGTCAACGAGAAGCGGGATATTTATGTGTTCACAATTCCGAGCTCAACACGCTCCGGAATATAGTGCAACACTTCGGTCATTTTCAGTTGAAGCTTCCTATCGTTATTCTATGTAAGGTAGAGCTTGCCTGGTATATCGCAGAACGTATGCTTTGGTAGTATCGGTCAAGTTATTAGCAGAAAGGCGAAGGTGCTGCCCTCTCGGTGCTGGGTGCCCAACTCCGTCTAGTTTGCTTCGCGTAGAGTTCTGTTTTCTGATTATTTATTGGGGTTATTTTATGTTCAGAACAACTGTGTCGTTACCCCCCACCCAGGTCGTAAAAAATTTTGGGACAAAATTTTGGTTCCTCGTCAGTGGCGAGGGACGCTGTAGTGATCGGTTTTTTCTGCTTGGCTTAGTTCCGTACTTTATGCTAATACTCTCTCCGTTGGCTAGCCTGTATCGCTACCTTCTTCCTGTCTTCGGCTTATTTCTCATTTGCACCGGCACGCGTTGGATTAGTGGTCCTTCACCGGTAGGGACTGGTTTCTCCTTTCTATCAACTGGTTCCATTCTTGCTCGATTGATTTTCCCGGTGTCGGAGGTCGGTCCAATTCTCTCTCTTCGATTTGCCATATGGCATCGTCGTATAGGTCGAGTACGTCTTCCAACTCTGCGGTTTGGTTAATTGCCTTTACTAGAGGTCGGTAGTGGTCCTACGACGTCAAAGCTTACTGTGTGCCATGGTTCTTGAGGGATCTTTGTCGATTGCATTCGACTCGGTGTTTGTAGTTTCGACGGCTTATATTTCTGGCAGCTTTGGCACTCTCTTACGAACTTAGCTGTGTCTCTGAACATCCCTGGCCAATAGTATTTCCTGGCTAGTCGTGCTATTGTTTTTGCTATTCTCAGGTGTCCTGATGTATGAATGCTGTGGTTTTCTTCTATTATTTTCTGTTGTTCACTTGTGGGGATGCATAATTTCCACGGGCTTGACATTTCTGTCTCTTTTAAATCATATTTATCCCAAAAGTGTCTATATAATTTGCCGTCTGTGATTGTGAAATCCGAATGTTTTTGCGGCTGTGTTCCTACTTCTGTTTTTTTTCTCGCACCAATCTACTTTACTTTTCTTCGGTGCTACGTTAATGTAGTGTATCGGATTCCTCGGTCTATACCGCTGCTTGATAGGTGTGTTGTGTTTTAGTTTTATTATGTGTTCTGCCAATGGTGTTACTCTCCGGCTGTTGTTGAACTTCTCAATCTCTGTTTCTAAAAACTTTTCTAGTCTTTTCTTTTCTAATGCTGGTAGTTCCGGATTAATATTAAACTTGGGGTTGGCTTTTGTTTGATTTAATTCTTCCATGTTAACTACTGCCTGTTGTTTTTTGTTATTGAATCTTATCCTCTGTAATCTTTCTATGAATGCTTCATCTTCGTGTATCCTTCCTTCCTGTTCTATTTTTTGTATTTCTCTGTTGTCCGTTTTCTTGTGATTTTCCTGTTGTTCTTTTGGGTTTTGTACGGTGTGATTAATCTGCGTTAGTTTGTTGTAAATTTCTTGCTCTTCTGGGGTTAAGTCGGTTTCTTCTTTTAACAGGTCTGCCCATGGTATTTTTCTCTCTGCAATATCTGTTACTCCTAGAATTGCTTCGGCTTCTAGATTCGGTATATAGAGGAATTTTGTCTCGCCCTCTCGTTTAGCTATTGTACACGGAATAACAAAGCTCTTTCTAATTTTCGTTTTATATCCGTTTGCTAAGGTAACCGCCGTATTTTCTAGGTTAGTCCTATATTTGGAGTGTTTAATTTTGTTCAGGCCTTTTGTCCCTATATATGATTTCTGTGCTACTGTATCGATTAACGCGTTTAATTGTTGTTGGTTTTGGGTAAAAATCATTATGTGCGGTCTTTTATCTTCTAATATACTGGAATTGTTCGTAGGGGAGGATTTTATTGTGCTCATCTTGCCTCTCGAAGAATCGGCCCTTGTTACGTTTCCTGAATTCCGGCAACTGCATTTATTTGACGGTGTTCCTATTGTTCCGCAGTGGCTGCAGAATAATATTTGTCTTCCATAGCAAGTTTATTTTCTATGTCCGCTTTTACCGCATCTCCAGCAACAATCTTGTCGGTTGTAATTCGGTAATTTGCTCTTATTTTTCGGACTTTGCCCCGTGCGGCTGTCGTAATTGGTTTTACTCTCGGGTTTGCCCACTTTCTCGATCTCTTTTCGGATACTTTCTAGTTCGTCTATTCGTCGTGTAAGGTCTCTTATTGATGCGATTTCGTTTCTTCGGACATGAAGTTTGTATTTCGGATTCATATTTCTATATATTCTTTCTAGTTGTTGGCTATTGTTGAAGTCCGTGTGTCTCCTCATTAATGTCTGAATTTCTATGATATATTGTTTAAACGGTTCGTTTTCTCCTTGTGTTCTCTCCATTATCTTTTCTTCTAAGTATGTTGATAAGTCTAATGATACATAAAATGTTTCGAAATCATCTACGAAATCTTGCAAAGTTTCCCAGAGATGTTTATTATTCCGGTACCAAAGAATTGCTTTGCCTTTTAGCACTTCTGGTAGAGCTCTAAGTATAACTTCGTCGTTTAGCTGGTAACATGTTTTGAGTTTTTGCAGCCTTTCAATGAACTCTATCGGGTCTTTAGAGTCATCAAAGTATATTCCCCATCTCCTTATTTTGTCCAGTTCTGTGCAATCTACGTGTTTGTGATTGTACCTACTATGTCTATCTTCGGCAGTGTACATTCTTTCTCTAGGTTTTTCAGAGTCTTGTATGCTGCTTTCTTGTTGTCTGGTATTATGTCCTATCTGTTTCCTTATAAAATGTACCATTCTGGCACGTAGTATGTCCATATTACCGCTTGTGTCTAATTCGAATTTTTGTAGTTCTGTCACTAGCTCTTCTTTCTTGAGCTTGTATATCCATCCTACTTTTGTGTCCGCTATCTCTAATCCCACGTCGGCGTATTCTCCTTGTTCGCTCATGATTCGCTCTTGTCTGATTTCTCAACTTTGTATTCGTTGTCTCCCTAGATGCTCTGTTATATCTGTTATCTTTGTTTCCCTTATCTAAACTTCTGCTCGGGCGTCATTTGTGACACCTGCTCGGGTGTAATTTGTATTATCTAACTTTCTGCTCGGGCGCCATTTGTGAGGGCAGACTCCAGAAAAAAGTAGAAATTTGCTTTTTAGGGAAATGTATCAGGATGCTAGGAAACGTTTGGAAATAGTCAATAATAAATCTTACGACAAGTATAATCTGAGGCGTAAGCAAGTTGAATATCTACCGAATTCATTGGTTTGGGAGAGAAATTATGTTTTATCGGACGCTAGTAAACATTTCTCCAGGAAGTTAGCTCCTTGTTTTGTTGGACCGTACGCAATAAGTAAGCGTTTGTCACCCTGGACTTACGAACTGCGAGATAGTGCAGGAAAATATTTTGGAGTTTGGCACAGTAAGGATTTGGAACCGTATACTCTAGGACAACCGGCAGATGAAGATTAACTGATTGCAATTAATCTTCTTTGACGAAAGGGGGGACTGTAACGTTCTAAATAAAGGTTAAATTATTTATTGTTAATTATTTATTAAAAAGTGACCAGCTACTGGTCTGCACAACGGGTTTTGATGACGATACGCATCGAAAAGTTATTTATTTTGTTGATTAATTGTAAATCGCGCATGAATTTATATATTGATATGAATTATAATTGAGGAAGTAATAAAACTATAATAAAAATATTTTTTTACGCGGTGTACTAATTTTATTGTACTGTGATAATGATTTTGCCATTTCCATTCTCATAATTGTTAGTTTGAGTACACTAGTACTGGCCTATGGTCTTTTCTGGGGGTTTTAGAAAACAAGTAATCGAGAACTCGTACCTTGAGGCTCGGCCATTTCTGTGATTAGCAGAATCACCAGGTGTGTGTAAGGAACTTTCGATTCCTTTTGGAATTTTGTATCCATCCTTAGTTGGGATAATTTCGAATAGTTCCACATAATCGTTTAGGGAAAATATACAATTGGTAGTATTACATTGATAGTGGTTTTCCCAAAAACATCTCCTTGGAGGATTCTACTCACCGCTGGTTAAATTGCAGCTATATTGAGTCAATTTGGTTCATTTTCTAACTGGATACTAGGTCTTAAATTACTTACCCAGATGACTGGACAATAAAAACCCAAAGGATGCCTGACAAGGAAGGGTATGTAGGATATCGTTTTTATATAATTCTATAAAGTTGAATCTTCGATTTTTTTTGTATATCAGAAATATTCGATACTTAAATATAATTTTCGGATTGCATTTTCTTCAACATCTAATGTTAATTTTATTTTTGGGTGTAAATTATTAATTTGGTTGAGAAATATATCACTACCTATAAAACAAGCTAATATGTCATCTACATATCTATACAAAAATAAAACATTCTTTGAAATATTACTTTCAAAGATTTTTCTTTCTGAACTGTCCATAAAAATGTTTGCATAACTTGGCGATATAGGGCTTCCCATTGGTAAACCTTCATTTTGAATATATATCTTATTGTCAAAAGTGAAATAATTCTGATTAATAAATACATCAAATAAATTAAGTATATCTGATATTATTCCTGGATTAATATTTTTATCTTTTAGTAACTTTCTGACAAGTATTAGACATTCCTTAGCAGGAATTTTAGTGAACATATTGGTAACATCAAATGAAATCCGATACAGTGAACACTTACGAGCATACAGATTAAAACAACCAGATAAATCCCACTACGCCAGACATCTACTTGACAACAATCATTCATTGACACCTAACACAGAACTAGAAGTACTACATATTTGTGATAAGAAACAAGAACTGGATTTACTTGAAGAATTGGAAATTAGAAGACACATAAGAAACCCCTTGATATGAAGTCGTCAATGAACAGATATATCTAGAGAGTTTTCCACTTTTAATTTGTCTTCAAAAGTGATAATTGTAAAGATCAGCAGATATAGTTTTCCTGGTTTTCTTTAACATTTCCTAGTTATACTGATCTTAATTGGGAAAAATTATATCCAGGATATCCCCATAGGACCAATAATATCTAAACTTTAATATTTGTAATATCATATCTTTATTTTCTAATAACATGTATGTTTTAAGTGAATCACAAGATAGATCACTTCTTGGACTAGCCAAAAATAATTAAACGTCAGGTAGGCATCAAATGAAATGTAACTTTTGTCATTCTGATGATGATATTTCGGTAATATCGAAACCATTGTCAATTTTATAGAATTTTCAACATTTTTCAGGAGGAGTTAACTAGAAACAGTAAGTTTCATTTAAAACACTAATAGATAAAGTACATTAGAATAGTAACGTTTTTGCTTAACAGTCATTGTCTTTAACCGGAATGATAATTTGTTCATGTATACCATTTATTGCCAATTTAATACTCATTTGGTTATAATTATTAGCGCTCTAGAACAATGTCGACGTTTACTGAGGTTGCGTATGTAAAATCTAGTTTTTCACTTGTTCTTGTTTACAGTAGCCGCGCCTGAGCTCATGCGTCGTCTCCCACTGGTATCATACGAATTTTCGTGGTTAAACTGTGAACGTGTCAACCTCAGGTGTCGTATTTACCCAATAGAATACCACGATTTAGGTTGTTGTGTTATGATATATGAATATATTAGGTAATTGTCGGTGGCAACTGATCATATACAAGCAGTAGGCACGTTAATACAAAGATGCACAGAATACAAAATCCGACTGCACATATCCTTCGTCGACTATCAGAAGGCTTTCGAAACCTGGGCGATACTGGATGCAAAGAATAACGCTCGCATAGATTACAGATAATCGATCATCATACGATATATTTACGAACATGCTACCACGCACGTAACAATTGAGGATGAATGGGTAACTGTAAAAGTCCAAGTACAGCGAGGTGTCAGGCAGGGGGATATAATTTCACCCAAATTATTCACCCCAGCAATGGAGACCGCATTTAAAGGCCTATCATGGGTTCAGAAAGGCATCAAGATCGACGGGAAATATCTTAAACATCTCCGCTTCAGCAGTGACCCGGTCGAACTTATGACGATGCTTCAAGAGCTCAGAGTAGTCTCCGAAGCTGTTGGCCTTGAAATGAACTCACAGAAGACCAAAATCATGAGTACATCTAACATGAGAGTCACCATTGAGAACAACACTTTGGAGCTAGTCGAAGAATACACATATCTAGGGCATAGCATCAAAATCGGAAAGAGTAATCAAACCGGACGAATCGGCCTCAGCTGGGCAGCATTCGGGAAGATTAGCTACATACTTCAACAACCAAAGATCCAAGTGTACCTAAAGAGGAAGGTCTACGATACCTCTATCCTACCGGTGGCAACTTACGGACTCGAAACCGTCACCCTTACAATGAACAGCGCCAACTGTCTCCAAGTCTGCCAAAGAGCAATGTAACGTGCAATGCTGGGAGTAAGTTTGCGAGACAGGATCCGAAACGTAGATATTAGGCGGAGGACAGGAGAGGGTGGCGAAGCTCAAGTGGCAGTGGGCGGGGCACCTGGCCAGAAATAACTCCAAATGAACGGAAGCACTAATGCAGTGGAGACCAAGGGAAATAAAAAGGAGTATAGGACGTCTGCAGGCAAGATGAAGAGACGGCATCCAGCGTCATGCGGGAAAAGATTGGACGAAGATGGCCCAAGATAGATCGACATGGAAGTCACTGGAAGAGGCCTATGTCCAGAAGTGGACGAACACAGGCTAAGTAAGAAGAAGAAGCAGATTAATGCTTTGTTCGTGCCTCTCAATGAGATAAAACATTTTGTTACTGCGTTGAAAGTTTCAAAGTAAATTGATCGCCAAGGTCAATATGTTTAGTATTTCGGTAGTTCTTGTTACTGCTTCTCATTGTGTCTACTTCACTGCTTTTAATTAGCTTTTATAAGACTTCACTTACTGCAAAATTTAATCTGTTCGCTAAATTATTTCTGAACCATCGGATAAGCGATTTACCCTCAGATTGATATAGATAACCTGTCTTAAATGCTTTGAGTGTGAATACATGATATTTTTTAAAAATGTTACTTATTTTTAAACAATTCATTTAAATGGAAAGGTTATAACTATTTCTTATATACACCAAGTTGTTTATCTATTCCTTTCATTGGCAACTTCAGGTATGTCATAATTGAGAACTGCGAGAGGAATATACATATTATACAAGCACATACAACGTGAGATCCTCCCCAGTATACTATTTAAAAAACATTGGATATTTTGAGCTCAATTTAATAACTTTAACAGAGATTAAACTCATAGGCACCAGCATGGTTTGCAAGATATACTTAGGGTAATCGTTCACTAGACGGCATCGTACGTATCGTAAAAAATTATTCTCTGCATTATTTTATATGATCTATAGTTTATGACATCGCATCGTACGAATTGGATCCTGGCAAATCCGTCCAGTATTCTCGGCAAGGCACCTTTGTCGAGGAATGTGATGCGTTCGGCTGTTGTCATTCCTATTTATACAATTTTTGTTAGTATTACTGTAATTACCATGGACGAAGGTTCGCTAATTTCAGTAGTTCAAAATTATGAAGAGCTCTACAACTCAATTCATCCTGATTACAGTAACCTACAGAGGAGGGATGATATATGGGAAGAGATTGGAACGATATTAAAAAATCCAGGTGGGTTATTAAGTAATGAATTTATAATCAATACAAATTAATTTAAATACACTTATAATTAGTAATATTTTGAATAAAAATCTAAATTATAGTCACTAAGCATGACATACCTATTTACTTAATTAATTTTTAGAGATAATTCAATACAAAATTGATTGTTGAAATGATTAGTAATGATGAAACAACAATATTAATTCTTGAAAAATAGCCCATTTATTGAAAACATAGAAAACTTCGATATAATTAAAATACATATATCATGTCGATCTTTGTCCTGCTCGAACTTTATTAACTTGTCATGGTATGGACCCTAATTTTGAGTTGAAGTAATTCATAAAACGATTTCTAACTTTTAAGGCTTCCACAGGTGCATTTCCACCTATTCTATCCATGTTTTGCAATCTTTCATGTCAGCATCAGAAAAATTTAAATCACTGTCTAGCGAAAAGTGTCATAACTCAGAAAATTGTGTAGAGAACATGCAGCAAGTACGATAGAATTTATATATTCATGTGACGTACAACCCTACAGTGGTCGCTATAATTTTTGCGACACGAGTGGTCGCTACGGACTGATACTCCGATTATTATATATGGAGATATAATGATAAATTTTAAAACAAATATGTTAAGTAAACACCTTTTACATTTTTGATAGTTTATTATGACATTGAATTATTAATAATAAAGAAGAAAACAGTAATATTGCGAAATAACAGATTCATTTTTTTTTTACCAAGTGGCGCTTTGAAGGCATTCATTACATATAATAATGGAATGACCTAAACATAAGAATTTATTACATTTCCTACAGTAGTATCTCGTCGGTCTATTTTTCTTACTATCACAAAGGGCGCATCTCCCTCGACGTTCCTCAGCTACTTCAGGTATTGGGATGTTTTCCAATCTAAGAAGCTCTCGAATGCGAGTTTTTATCGTTACAGGCATGTTTCTTATCATTACTCTTGCTTACAAATGGTCCTCAACCAGGGAAAAACTAAGTTGATATATGAACTCCCTCCTTGGAATATTTGAGTTAATGTTATTTGCGACAAAGATTGCATATGAATTGATACCGCCTATATTCAGCAACGAATAAAAAATTACCATCGTCCACCTGCGGGTATTCCTCGCACAATTGTATACAGAACAAAGCTTGTTTACCATGTCAACACCTCCTTTTGTTTGATTATATGACATTATCATTTCTGGTTTGCCTGTATTTTCATCCAAAACGTCGTCTCTGTGCATGCTTGTGTGAAAATTCGATTTTGCACGAGTTGAAACTACAGTCTTCCCTCAATACTCATCTTATTGATCACTACAACTACAAAGTCGTGGGGGCCAGGGGTAAACCATGTTCCAGAAGAACATCCGGACCTGGAAGAAAGAACACTATAGTCCTTTCAACAGTTTCTGCGTTAGGGATAAAGGCGCCACCACTAATCGTATTTAAGGGGGAGAATATCTAGGATTCCTGGCTACCAGATGACAAAAACTCGTTTCCAGAAACTGCATATTCAGCTAGTGTCAGTGGATGGATGGAAACTGACATATTTCACAATTATTTTCAAAAAACGTTCATTCCTGCATTGGGACCAAATAGACCAGTATTGCTAGTATATGACGATCATAGTACACATATTAGTATTGCACTCGTTGAACCAGCACTAAAAAATGACATCACAATAATGAAAATTCCAGCCATCTTTTGCAGCCCTAAGATTTAGCTGTATTTTTAAGCCTGTAAAAGATACTTGGGACCAACATCTTGTAACTTGGCAGAGACGTAATACGGGCCTTAAGATGCCAAAAAAAGAGTTCTCTCGAATGATAGAAGCTACATAGAATAATGTAAACGTGGAAATTATCAATAATGGATTCAAAAAAGCTGATATTTATCCGTTTAACCGCCATGTCGTACCTGAAAAGAAATACCATCCTGTGAGTTTGAAGAGATGGAGAGAACAACAGGCTTTAAAAGAACAAACAATAGTTGTATCTTACAACGGAACCTCAAATATTGATGTTATTAACAGTAATGGTGCTCAGTCGACTGATGACAAAACTGTGGAAAACCCGACGAGTAACATTGTTGATGCAGATCCAAGTAGCTCAAAACTGAGTTTTGAGGAGCTTCTATTAAATACCGTAAAACACACCAACAATAGTCTGTCTGTCAGTCACAAAACGAAAGAAGGTAGCTGCAGGTGCAGACGTCGTGACCTTGAAAAAAGTGTTGGATAGACTCACAGTTGAGAATAAAGTGAAGGAATCAAAAGAAAAAGAAACACAACAGAGAAAAGAGAAGAGAAATGCAAAAGGAAGAAAAAAGAGACGTAAAATTGCTCCAAAGTTAGAAGAGAGCTTCAGCAGTTCAACTTCAGAAGAGATGGTAGAATATGTGGAGTCCGAAGACGATCTTGACCCAGAAATATGGGAAGAAGAAGAGCTAATTGTTGAAAATGAGGAGCAAGTTGTTGACGGTGGAGAAGAGTTAGGGAAGTCCCAAATTGCAGTGGGAAGTTGGGTTGCTGTGGAGAATATTACCTCACTAAAACACGTGAAACATTTTATCGGAAAAATTGACTGCAAAATTGACAATCAATGGAGAATTCGTTTTTTAAGGTATAAGAAGAATAGTAACAACTTCTTCTGGTCTGACATAGAAGACAAAGATATGATAGTCGATGCAGATATTGTAAAAATGTTGCCTGAACCCATGAAAGACAGAAGGGACCACTTGACTTTCAGATCCAACTTTGCAGGACTGAACCTTTAAATTCTCAAAAGTTTGTAACTTTATCATTAATAAAAATATTAAAATTGTGCAAACACTCAAAAATTTGTCTCTCGTTGTATTTTCCAATTATTCACATTTGCCCCAAACAGTTTGACTAAGCTGAACTTCATTGTCACACTTGCCTCCAAATAAAAAGGGAAAGTGTGACCATGACCATGTTTTTTTAATATGGATAACTTCTATATAAGATGTTATAGAAATACCTACATTTGGAACTATGTAGTCAAGTTCCTAAAAACCATAGGTAACAAATAGCAGGTCTTTAGCAATCTCCAAAATATTTTATAATGTATCATAAAAATCAACTCGTTGAAAACTAGGTCACACTTCAATGGGTTTACATTATTAATCTATTTTTATGTATGAGAGGGTAATAAAACCTGATTTCTAATGCAAAACTTGGTACGGTCATTTTAAATATTATTACAGAATTATCTATATATTTCCTAAAATTTTCATAAATGTACCTAAGCTAATACAAGTTTTCGGTCTTTTATTGGTCTTTTATAATCATAAGCTATTCATAGCAATAGAAAGAGGTTTGCCAAAAGCCTTGCGCATAAAAGATTACATAGCCGTATTAGTGTTTTTAAATGAAACTCAAGGTCTCTAGTTAATTCCACAATAACTTGTATTATATTGTGGAATTAACTAGAGACCATGAGTTTCATTTAAAAACACTAATATGAGCATATTCCACGAAGTAAGGGTCGAGACAGTCAATTACATAGCCGTATCATAAGATTATTTTCAATAAGTACCTATTTGCCAATATGGGTTTGCAATTTTGTTTTATTTTAATTCCAAGAATCTCTTACAGTAACTGAATTATAAGTAAATGAATACCTACCCAACAAATTTCATCAAAAATGCGATTGTAGGTTCTTCCATTTAGTAAGAAGGTCCAAGTTGTGTATTCTTAACAGTTTACTAAAAGTCGTTTAGTTGCAACTTGCAAGATGCAGTGTTCAGTCTATTGTGACTTTTAGTGTGATTATGCCAAATTTGGAAGGGCAGAGTGAACGCCAAAAAATCGGTTCATTAACAGTTAATGATAAAACAATAATATTTTTCAACTCATTGACAGACAAACATTTTTGTGAAAGTGTTGATGACACAGTGCAATTAGTTAGTAGTACGCTACGATTTACAGAGTTATTAAAGAAGAGAAATGTGGCAAGTTTCAAACAGCACGTAAAGCTCCAGGAAAACCAAAATTTCAAATGAAAAAGCATTTGAAAGAATGACTTAGAAAAGAATTTCCGACAGTAGACATAGTTCTTGCCACGGTTTGAGATGATAAGGATTACCCTGAATAGAGTCGAAGCACACTGTGGAAACTTTTAAAATAGATTTTCGCTAGAAAAAGCATTCCAGATAGTCTATTTTACTAGCAAGAAGCGATATTGTAGTATGGAGAAAAAATTACCTAAGGACTATAAAAGAAGTGAGAAATCAAAGAAGAAATATCTTTTATTTAGAAGAAACATATATAAACGAGCGACATACACCAAATAAATTTTAGCAAGATGGAACAGTTACAAGTCGAAGACAGGTTTTTTTCAAATAATTTACCTACTGGTTTAGAAAAGGGGCGCAGACTGATAATAGTGCACATCGGCAGTTCAAACGGTTTTGTTAAAGGTGGTTTATTGACTTTCAAATCTAATCGTACCGTTGACTATCATGAGGACATGAATGCTGATGTCTCTAAAGAATGGTTCGAACAAATTGTAGATGTTATTCCTGAGAACTTTATAATAGTAATGGATAATGCAAGTTATCACTCGAGACTTCTAGGAAAATTGGTCACAACCAAGTGGTTAAAAGAAGATTTACAGAATTGGCTAAGTTCCATCCCCATTTGTGAGAAAGAACTGTATTATTTGTGTTCCAGTCATTAAAAAAAATATGAAATTGCAAAAAAATCGTGGAATGACGGTGGTTAGATCACTATAATATTATTGCGAACCAAGCCCGATGGAACTAGTATGGGCACAGATAAAGGGAGAAGTTTCAAGAAAAAATAATTCTTTTCAAATGAGTGATGTTAAACAGTTGTTTTAGAGGCTGTAAATAATGCGAAGCCTGAAAACTGGGAAAAGGCAGTAAATCATACGATTAAAGAAGAAGAGAAAATGTGGAAGCTGGACAATATTACTGATGAGATGATCGAGCCACTCATTGTAAATATTGGTTGCGACAGTTCATCGTCTTATACTGGTAAGTTTTTATATTAAAATTATTATTTATGAACGTAACGTTGTTTAAATGTCAAAGTTAAAACCCTTATACCTATATAACTAGTATGAAACAATGTTCTTAACATACCTTGTGGAAAAATAAAACATTTTAGAAAAAATGCACTTTTTTACCTTCAGCTGTTCAGAAGTTATAAGAAGGTTAATTAGGTGAAAATATAAGTGTACACCTGATATATTTATTATACTTACACAAAAGTTATTTCATAAGAAAATACTCGAGCATAACATAAAAAAATGTTTTAACTGTCTATTAAAAAAAGTGATACGCCTATGGATTACGAATGCTTTATTATTTTAATACTCTCTCATTCATAAAAATGAACTATATTAACAGACCTACTGATGTTGTTCAACAGCTATGTGAACCTACTTATGATTCATGCCGACATTTAACAATTGATAACTGGTTCACTAGTATCGAGTTAGTAAACAAGTCATACTTCTTCTTCTTCTTCTTTTCTAAATCCTTTTACCCTTTCAGGCGTCGGATGTGGATTCCGTGACCTGTACCCGTTTCTTCCATGCCTTTCTGTCTCTTGCTAGATTTTTCATTTCTGCTATGGTATTTCCTCTTTCTAAACCTATCTCTTGTATTTGGTCTAACCATTTCCTTCTAGGCCTACCTCTTTGTTTTTGATCGGTTTCCCAATCTCCATTATTTTCCTAGATGATCTATTTGGTTCCATTCTCACCATATGACCATACCAGCTAACTTGTCTCTTTTTTATTTTACCAGTTATCAGTTCCTGTTTAGTTGTCTCTCTAATGACGTCATTTCTAATCCTATCCCATTCAGTTTTCCCTGCAATTATTCTTAGGAACATGTCATAGAAGAAGAAAAGTACCAGCTTAGTGCTCACTACATCTGTTCAAGAAACACAAATTGTTGATCAATGGTCGAAGTTGAAGTGGATGAAGATGTATCCACCTACAGAACTTACATCACATCGGAACGGAGAATTCACCAACAAAAAATTAGAGAGTGTAATAGCCGTTACTTTACAGCCGATTCTTCCAAGAAAAATTTGTAGTTGATAGGACGTGTCCTGAGGAACTAGAATCCTCACTTAGTTTTAAGGACAGTAAATTAAGAATGGTTCTAATTAATATTCAGTCAATACGCAATAAAAGGGACGAGTTGTATATGTTTTTGAAGGAATTGGAGTTTCTATTACTGAGCACTGGCTACAAGTGAATGAACCTGTTTCTATTGACTACATAAAGGTAAGTAAATTGTGTCTGATGAAGGAATCGATATTCTTTTGATATGTGAATCACGGTTAAAATACTTTGTTACTGATAATGAGTTGCATATTAGCGGTTTTGATTTATACAGGGTAGATCGTAATGTTAATGGAAAGGGCCTTTGTATGTATATTAGAAAGACAATTAAATGGGAAATAATTGACGCTTATAATATAATTTGGTAACAATGCTGGATAAAAGTTACCATAAACAATGAAACTTTAGCTGTTGGAGTGATATATAAACCACATGAATAAAATAAAAGTATTTTTTAAGATGAATTTGAAGATAGTCTAGCATCAATTTTTCCTACAGTTGACGAAATTGTTTGTATGGGGGATTTTAATTTAGACTTATTTGATCTTGATAATAATAATGTGAATAGGTTCTACTCTTTAATTGAATCGTTGAATTTATCTCAATTAATAGACGTTCCAACTCAGGTTACAGCTAATTCATTCACTCTTTAAGACTATTTAATAAATCGAGAGGAGGCTGTAGTTGATAGGGGCATTATACAGTATGGTATTTCAGATCATGCTATCGTTTACTGTAAGGTACAGGTACAAAATAATAGAAAAATCCAAAAATGCATACATATAGAAACTTCAATAATTTCAGTGATGAACTATTTCAAGCCGATTTATTTAATACATCATTTTTCAGAATCCTTGATGAGGAAACTATCGATGAAAAAGTTTCATATCTTACTTACTGTATACACCAACTATTCGATACACATTGCAATAAACGCGAATACCAAATAGGAAAATTTAAATTAGTAACTTTCAGATCACACGGTAAAACATATTTTATTTCAAATATAATTAAAAAGTGGAATGCGACCCACTTTTTGTTTAGAAAGATGATACAGAACCATAACAGCTTTGGAACAAATAAAACATTTTACTGGGTCAAAATTAAATAATTGTTTTGTATAGAACTAGTTAATAACGAAAAATTGAGGCCGCTTCAAAACAAAAAATTGTCTTTTGCAATTCAACAAAAAAAACCCAAACCTAATTCGGGGAGGTAGTAAAAACCAGGTACAGAGCAGTCAGAGTGACAGTGTCGGGCGAAAAAAACGAGAAGGGAAAACTTCTTTCCCTGTCACGGTAACGGGTATCAGTTTTCTTGGTGTTAGCGGCTTCAGAGGAAGAAGTTGTGTCAGGGTGTAAAAGGTATACTTAGATATCCTTGACGGTGAACACTGTCCCCTGTCGGTGACACAAAACGAGAAAACTCGCCCTCTACTCGAAGTTCAACATAGCTCGATACCGGTTACTAGCGTTACCAGCGGTTTCTAGAAAGATAGTGAAAACGGGGAGTAACGAAGACCGGAGAAAGGGAGTTTCCAACGCAGTTAGTTTTAAACAAGTTGGGATTTAAGTTTTTTTTTGAGGAGAAATTTATTCGTTATATTATTGTACGCTGGTTCTAAGCTTGGTATTTATAACAACTATATACATAGGTAGAAGCTATAACAGTATATTTATTTTATTATTTATTCTTTCACGGGGATTTGACAAGTTGGCAGATTTCAATTAAGTACTGCAGGTCCAGGCTCACAATTTGGGCACCGCTCGTTATATAAGATATGAGTTTATCGTGTGTGATGACAGAGTAAGGTTTTCTCCAAAATTGTAGGAACATTTCGCTTTCTTTAGGGTGCCTATAACCTACAGGGACTAGGCACTATTTATTTGATTATTGTTTTACGCCACATAATTCGCTTCCACCTCGTAGATGGAAAATAAACAAGGGTTAAATCGAGATTTATTTGTATTTAGTAACACAAGCCCGGAGCGTATGATTTTGCCTTCTTGAGGTCCCATTTCCAGTGAAATTTCGCTACGATAAATAAAAGCTAATCATTTCAGACGTGGTTAGGTAATTTCATCATATTAAGTGAAATAAATAAACATTATAGGTTATTCAAAGACCTGAAAACTGCAACTCGGAACTTACGCACTGAACGGGATTGTCGATAAACATTTATTACTCATAGATCAGCAGAATTTTTTTAACGACTCTGCTTTCACTTTCTGTTGATACAAAGTGCAATGACTCGAAACCACAGTCGTTTTGTATAGTATTGTTTCAAGAACAAAATAAGTATTTCTCGCAACGAGGCAAAGGCACTTCGAAATAAGAGTTGAATCATACGCCCCTCGCACACGTTGAACATATTAAATGATAAGTGGGTAATATTTTTGTTTTATTTCATGGTGAGGGATATTATATTTGTTTTGTTGGTAGTCATGTTATACAGCGAAAGATTTAGTATGTACAATTTATGGATAAGTGTATAGTTACTTTTATAGTGGGGAAATTTAATAGTTATTTGGATATTGGGATTTTTTTTATATATACAGAGAAAGTTTCATTATATTTTTTTAAAACAACTTTGTGGTTTCCCGATACTTTATTTAGAAACTTACCCAGATTTTCCCATAGAGTGTTTATCGTTATTGGGTACGAGGCCGAACTGAGAGAACAATCCTGTCCTGGCGAAGGAGATCAAACCGTTTCAAGCCCAGGCGCTCCCCGTCGAAATCGCACTGGAATTGCCTTTTTCACGCTCGGCTGCATATTTAAGAAAAGAATTGGTGACAGCAGGTATTAGAGTTTGTGACAGCGGACCCGGTATAGAAGGGGTCAAATTTATCACGTTTGAGGGCCAAAGTATTACAATAGGGTCACCATAAGAGTGCAAAATAAGGTCTAGAGTTATTACAACATGCTCCTATATCACATTCCATAAAACAAATGATGCGGGAGAGGGATAATGCTCTGGAGAAATTTAGAAGAACTAAATCAAATATCCACCTTACGTTATACAGAGAATTACGTAATTACGTTAATAAAGCAGTTATTCGCGAGGTAGTTTGCACATTATATTAATAAATGTGATAAAAAAGAAATGTGGAAAACATTTAGAAGGTTTTAACGGATAAGAAAGCAGAACTACCGGATAATTTAAAAAATGCTAATAATATAAATCGATATTTTATTGATTCTGTTCCTAGATCTAATACAAGTAATGAGATACTGAATTTTGATAGAAATAGTAAATGAGTTGCCTTGGTTTTCTGCTTTACAGAAGTTAATGATTTTTTATATACCAAACAATTTGCGGAATTGGAACGAATGCGGTAGGTTCGGACCAACTAACTATCAGTATGATAGAACTTTGTTGTCCACATTTACTACCCTACAACACACATATTGTAAACTTCTGTCTTATTGGAAGAGTTTTTCCTTCAGTTTGGAAGAGGGCTGTTGTGCGGGTGCTACCTAAAGTTAACAATCCTAAAGAATTTAAAGATCTTCGACCAATAAGTATATTACCGACTCTGTCTAAAGTAATCGAGAGAGCTATGGAAACACAAATTAAGGAACATTTGGAAAAATGATATCCAGGATATCACCATAGGGCAAATAATATCTAAGTTTCAATATTCGTAATATCACATATTCTTCTTTTTTCTATTAACATATATTAAGTCAATCACAAGGTCACTTCTTGGTACAGCCAAAAATAACTACTAAACATCAGGTAGGCATCAAATGAAATGTAACTTCTGTCATTCCGACGATGATATTGATTTATCGAAACAATTTTCAACAATTTTCATTATATTGTGGAATTAGCTAGAAATAGTGAGTTTCATTTAAAACACTTCTTCAATTTTACTTACTTACTACTTATATATTTCTGTTAAAAACCAAAGTAATATATTTTTTAGTTCATGTATATTCCTCTAATAAAAATTACGAACTGTTTTTTCATTCCAATTATTTTAAGAACTTCTCTTTTTACGTTTATTTTTATATTACAAGTATCAATATATTGTTACTAGTGTTTTTCACTGTGTTATCTGTTGTTACTTTTCCGCCCAACCTATCTAATATGCGGGAAAAGTATAGGTTTACCCCAAAAAAAGTTGGAATTTTGAGTTATCTTTACGTTTTCCATCAAGAGCAACACGAAAAAACGGTTTTTGGAAAAAAAATCCTGTGTGTATATCGTCTTCGTCGTCGTCGTTGTCCTCGGCCACATTTCGTTACATTTCTTGTTAGCACGATGTAGTCTCGAGTGCAACCAGTCACCAATTTTATGATTGAGTATTGTTCAGAACATATCACAGGTAAACCCTATGCTATGGTACTTGAAGTACGACATTTTTATCATTTTTTGAGAAATTTCAGTTTATTAGCACGATACAGCCTTCGGAGTGCAGCAAGTCACTAATTTTATGATTGAATATTATTCAGGATATCTCACAGATGAACCTTATTGATTTTTAGCTCACTAGAGCTAGTACAACGGGTGCTATGGTACCTGAAGTGCCACATGTTTGGACCTTTTTGGAAAAATTTCGGGTTGTTAGCACGATACAGCCTCTGGAGTCTATACAAGTGACCAATTTAATAATTGGATACTATTCCAGGCGTCTCACAGATGACCCTATTGATTTTCAGATGACTACAGCCATTAAAGCGGGTCCTATAAATCCAGATATACTACAATTTTGCTTATTTTTGGAGAAATTTCGGTTTGTTAGCATGATACATCCCCCGATGTGTATACAAGTGACAATTTTATGACATAATATTACTCAGAGCATCTCGCAGACACGGAAAAGTTAGTTTTAATCTTAAATACCGTTTATTTTTCAAAAAAAAAATTCTAAAATATTTTTCAGTCATTCCTCAACACAATATAAACAATTTGTATGATTTTTATTGCAATAACCGTGACTCTCGGTGCTCCGTTTTTTATAGCGACTAACGGATGGTTAAGGATTTCAACACTACAGAGTAATAATCGCAATACCTATATATGGAGAACTTAATTTCTGGCTAGGGAAGCTTTTTAGACAGTTTTATACAAAAAGCTCATTAAAATACGAGAGAATGTGCACTAGATTTTTATAGAATGGGATTACAGCAATTGGTCCATGCTATAGTGGTGTTTTTTACAGTGTTATAATTTTTCCATTCAAATTTTCCTAAGAAATAGATGAAGGTCAATATGTTTATCAAAAGTTATAGAAGGAACCACTAGTATCATTGATATCCGTTTTTATAGAGATTAACAGCATTTAGATTATTCCATCTTAGATATAATTTATTACCTCAATATCTAATAGTACACTTTTCGACTGAAATCCAATTTGGCCTTTTTAGAATCAGAACTAACTCCGTAATTAGCCAAACTGTTTCCTAGTGATATGAATCGATTTGTTTCTGGAAAAAATGTGACGCGTCCGAGTCTATGTAAGAAGTCTTGAATTTTCAGATTTGACTTTAGTTTTTAAAATACTTAAAACCTCCCACATAATCCTAACTATCTCAATTATTATTTGATATAGATAGCTCATAGAATGAAATTATTTCTTAGGTGTTTTGTCATTTATATTCATTAATCCAATAGCCATTTACAATTTTTTCAATTTAGTCTATCCGAGATGGAAATTTAAAATAAAATATAAAAACTGTCCCATTTGAACATCAAATTATTGTCCTTAGTTTATAAACTATATAAATGAATATTTAGTATCAAAAACTTACTTAATCTTGTTTAGAGTAAAAATTGTAAAGAACCACGATGAAGACACAGCGGCAACTAATTGGTTGTGATTTTTTCCAACAAATATATTATAGTTGAACAATAGTCCCGAAAGATTAGGTCAAAATTTGAATTGTATTGTTAAATTTTTATACGTAGGTATGTACGAATCGAAATGTTTAATTAATATTATTAATTCTAAGTATTGTTCTGATTGATTATTCAATTAGCATGAACGCACATTGAAAATAAATATGCTAAACAATATTATTTTTTACACTTCTCTCTTCAGTTTTATTATAGGAACTGAATTTTTTTTTAGTTCCTTACTTTCACTTGGTTTTTCCATTAATTATCACGTACGTTTTCTCAGTACCACTCTTCTCTAAAAAATACTTATAATTATAATAAGGAATGAGAGAATGTAATGTGACTTCCTGCCTGTTAGAGGCATTATCAGTTAAGGTCGATTCTCACTTAACCGCACGGCCGCGCCGACTATGTGGCGAATGTGTGCAAAGCACACGGGCGGCCAAGTCAAGGGGCGGCAAAACAGCTAGACCAGACACTTGACTAACCGTCTCTCTCTTCTCTAACGCCACCGCTGCTTGAAGTGATGATCTTTTTATGACACCAACGCCGACGGCACGTGTTGCTTTGTCGGTACTGGATTCTATTTAGCGGCAGCGGCTAGATACAAAGTGTAAAAAAGTCGAAAAGCGTACAAAAGTGGAAATGAATATAAATTTGTGTTGATTTTGCAGAAAGGGTCATTTGAATTTATTCTTTAAACAAGAACCAGTTTCTGTATATTTTAATATTTTCAATTAAGTAAGTAGCGTAGTGGAGATTCAAAAGTTTCTGAATTCATTTGATTGTAAAAATGGTAAGTAACTATCAAAGTATTAATACAACCCTGTGACAACACTAATATGATTAATTACCTAATTATCACCATTGATTTGAATATGAAATTTTCTGTTTAAGGACAGAAAAAGAAAACGACTATCAGGTTACCAATATCACCAACAAAGACATCAGAAAATGGAAGCGAAGGAAAAATTAGCCGATTCTTTGAAAAAATATTTGAAGCCGTCAGAAAAACAAACAAGTGGTTTTCCTAAGCTTGAGAATACCGGCAATGATGCTCGCCCTAGTTGCTCTTCAAATACCTCGTTTGTTTCTAATAGTGAGACAAATGTTAGCCAGGAACATGATATTGAAAATCTTGCATTCGCATCAGCATCAGATGTAGATGTACCAATTTCCAATTCCATCGTAATATCTGATGATCCTGGAGAATGGCCTGAAATAATTACATATACAGATGCAATATTTTTAACGGAGAAAGGACCCCGTCAAGTAACGAACTGGATTTATCCAGCAGATTCACACGGCCGAAAGTTTTCTCCTAGCTATTTTCATCGGAACCTCACCAATGGAGAGAAAGTTAAAAGAGAGTGCCTTATGTACTCTATATCAAGAGATTCGGTTTACTGTTTCTGCTGTAAACTTTTTGGTAAGTCTTCAACTAGCTTGTCTAATAGGGAAGGGTGTTCTGATGGGAAACATTTGTCATTAGTACTAAGAAGAACACGAAAAGAGTAACTCTCATAAAAACAATATCGGATCTTGGTTAAATTTGTCAACTATGGAGTTGCTATGAATCAGAGTCAATTACGTTTATTGGATGTAGAAAAAAAAATACTGGTATCGTATAATTGAAAGAATAATTTCAGCAATACAGTTTTTATGTCGCCAATGTCTATGTTTACGTGGTTCATCTAGCAACTTGTATGAAAATAATAATGGAAATTTCTTAAAATTAATAGGAACGTTCTCAAAATTTGATTCTGTAATGGAGGAACATGTTCGTCGCACACATAAAAATCAAAGCAATGATATCGTAACGAGAAACTATTTAGGTGATATAATTCAATAAGAATTGATCGATTTAATCGGTTTAGGAATTAAAAATACTACTTTAGATCTAGTAAGAAAATATAAATATTATTCTATAATTCTCGACTGTACACTAGATGTGAGTCATACGGAGCAATTAAGTGTAATTTTGAGGTTTGTTGTATTAAATGAGTTAACGAAAAGAATTGAAATACGTGAACATTTCATTCAGTTTTGTCCTATTACTGATTCTACTGGTGCTGGTTTATGTAACTATGTGACAGATTTGTTGTTAAAACTGAATTTAAGTATACACGATTTGCGCGGTCAAGGATACGATAATGGCGCAAATATGCGCGGAGTACATAGTGGCTTACAGACTCGAATCTTAAATGTAAACCCCCAAGCATGATTTGTTGCTTGTTCAGCGCATTCGCTAAATTTAGTTGTTAATGATGCTGCTAAGATTTCTTTAGAAGTATCAGGATTCTTTGATATCGTTCAAGAAATTTGTTTTTTTCTGCATCAACGGAAATATGGTCAATTTTAAAAACGTACATTTCAGATTTAACATTAAAACCACTATCTGATACCCGCTGATCCAGTAGAGTAGACGCTATCAAACTTTTGAGATATCAGATTGGGCAAGTTTATGGATGCTCTTTTCTAAGTTATAGAAGCATCCACAAAATATTTTACCACATCACACCTAGCTCGATCGTTAGCAACAAAAAATCAGAATTACAATTTTTTATGCTATGTAGTAGTTTGGTATACTATATTATTTAAAATTAATTCTCTTAGTAAATTAATGCAGAATCGAAGCATGAATCTTGAAGTTTGTTTAGAGAGCCCGAAAAAATAAAAACATCTTTAACAGACTTAAGAAGTGATAAAGGATTTATTCAAATTCTTGTTGACGTCAGAGAACTGGCAGAAGAATTAGATATTGAGCCTACTTTTCCATCGGCACAAACTGTTCGGCAAAGAAAAAAGAAAAAACAGTTTGATTATGAAAGTAATGACGAACCAATAATCGACCCTAAAATTCATTACAAAGTGAACGTATTTTTTTCTATATTAGATGCAACCTCATCATCTCTTGATGAAAGATTTAAGGGATTGGACCGATTCAAACAATATTTTTGGATTTGTTTATGAAATATTTAGCTTAACTTAAGAAGAATTGAAGAAATATTGTGAAAATTTAGCATTACATTTGAAAGACGAATCACGTAAAGAATCGGATATTGACGCAAATGACTTATTTGATGAAATTAATTGTTTAAAATGTCACATGCCAGAGCCAGAGGAAAATGATTTAGACCCCAAGTAATTCTCCAATACATTTTAGAAAATCAATCAATTTCGACGTTTCCAAATATTGCAGTGGCTATTCGAATTTTTTTAACACTACCAGTATCCGTAGCATCGGGGGAAAGGTTCTTTTCAAAACTATAGTTGATAAAAACATTTTTAAGATCGAGTATGGCACAAGAAATACTTAGCCATTTAGCAATTATGTCCATAGAAAGTGACATTATGGATTCTATTCCCTTCGACGAGTTAATTAAAAATTTTGCCGAAAAAAGGCAAGAAAAGCATGTTTTCAATATTTTATTTTTTCCTTGTTATCTATTATAAAAAAATTTTATTTGTCTTGATACTTTCTGTAATTTTTACTTTTTTAATTTTCATCTCTCACCAAAGTAGAAATACAGTCAAATATTCACCGCTAAATAGCGATTAACTTCACAAAAATGATCTCACCGTACAAGTTAATCCTCAAACTGACGAATTTGACGATAGATCTCTCGATTTTTTAGTCTGATTGTTCACTGCTTTCTGTTGTGTGCTTACTTTAAAAGTTACAAATATTATACATGTTTAAAATGTCATGTAAGTATATTACATATGTCTAATATAAATTAAAATAAATATAATTATTCGCTTTTATTTAATTTTAATTTTATTTATTATCTTATCTATGTATCAATTTTTAGCTAAAGGCGGTAAGGAGTGACGATTTTTTTAATGTTAAATTTTACTTAAAATATTAAAAAGGGGCGGCAAATTATGGTTTGCACACGGCCGGCCGAATAGCTTGGCGCGGCCCTGCTTAGCCGTGACGTGACAGTGCCGTGACCAGCAGTTGATTTTGCCGACCGTAAACTCACAGTGATTTCTATCCACACTGGCAAACAAGATAAGCAGGATGCCAACTTATACACCAGCAAATAAAACCGTGTGCAATTCTATGATTCTTCTTCCAATAGATTCTAAAGAGCTGCGCAGTATAATTCAGGAACTGAAAATTATAAAAGTTGCTGGTATAGACAACATCCAATCAGTTGCAAATCATATTCTGGAACCCTTGAAAAACCTTATCAACAGATGTTTCGAATCAGGAATATGGCCGTCGCTATACAAAAAAGGAGTCCAAACCTCAATCACAAATCATCGCCCTATTTCTCTGATAACACACATCTCCAAAATTTTCGAAAAGGCTTTAAAAAATCATTTAGATTCTTTCCTGAAGAAATATAATATAATCTTTAAAAATCAATTTGGTTTTAGAGAGAAGAAATCTACCGAGGATGCGATATTAACCTTGAAATCAAGAATAACCACAGCACTAAATGATAGTAATCCGTTTTTATGCATTTTTATAGATCTTTCCAAAGCATTCGACACGGTTCACCATAATTTTGTTTTGAAATCATTTGAAAACATAGGTATAAGAGGACAAAGTCTGAAGCTGTTCGAAAATTACTTATCAAATATGTAGCAGCGAGTAAAACACGTTGAAGTCATTAGCGAGACAAGAAAAATTGAATTCAGAATACCACAAGGTACAGTCTTAGTGCCGATTCTTTTCAATATTTATGTGAATGCATTATATTCTCTTCGACAGTGATGGATTCATTCTTCTTTTCGTTGATGATACGGCAATACTCTATACAGCTGACACTTGGGAAGAACTAAAAGAAAAATCCCAAAACGATTTTAGTAGAATAAAATCTGTTTTAAATAGTAAATTACTCACAGTGAACTTAGGAAAAACGAACCACGCCCCTTTTAGCTGTAACAAAAATGGATCACCGATTTCCGATAACTTAACTTTAAATATAAATGACAAGCCCTATCATATTTCACCGCTTAATAAAATTAAATATCTGGGAGTCATCATTGATTCACATTTAAGGTGGGACTCTCACATTAAATATATCATCAAAAAACTACAAATTATTTTATACAAATTCAGCTACCTTGAAAACATATTATCAACCCACCTCCTAGAAAAACTTCAGGCAAATAACGCAATTACATATACGAATTGAAATATGAGAGATAAAATGGAAATAGTGATAATTAGATATACAAGCATTAATACGCATAATGAATAGTGAATTGAACTTATATATTAAGTGAAAAATAATGAAACAGTAGAAAATATTACAGGTGAGTCACATTATTTTTTTATATATTGTAACGCCTGCGCCTGGACCATGCCACCATCAGCCACTGTTGGATGATAATTCTCACTAATGAGACCACCTACCTCTGGGAGTGAAGGGTGACTGCTGACAGCGCGGTAGAACTATATATACACAGTTCGAGAATTAACATATCATCACTTTCAATTACTTTCACTTTGTTAAAATAGGGCAAAATATATTTAGTTTGGGTAAAGTACCTCCCGTTATTATTTTACCCTCATCAGAACCCGCAATAAATGGCTCCCAACGTGCTGCTTTAAAGTAAAAGTTAGTTAGTACGCAGAAAAACCAAACACCTGGTGGACACTGGATTACCTCAGTTCCTCGACTGTAAATTAAATTGGAAGTTACTCGCATGTTTCTGCGATCTGGAAGAATCACTTCAGTACCTATTAGTGCCAATACATATACAATAATGCCAGACACAGATCTAGCCGTAAATCAAATTCAACAGGTGGTAATGACCACTGAGGTGCTACAAAACCTTATTACTAGTATACAAACAGTAGGTATACCTCAAAGTCAACCAAGTGGAACAACTGTAAGTACAAATTCTAATTACTCAGCATGCAAACATAGATTTTGCGGAAATGCGAATGAAGATATCGAAGCATTCATTGATGCAAACACAGTATATGAAGAATGTCTTAATATATCAGATGAACATGCAGTAAAAGGCCTCAGCATGCTATTTCATGATGCTGCAGCCACTTGGTTGCAAGGAATCAAAGCATCGATCACAACTTTCGACGAAGCTTTGGAATCCTTAAGGCATGAATACGGTTATCCTAAACCCGCGTATCAGATTTATAGAGAACTATTTTCGCGTGAACAGGGTAATGAAAAAACGGATATCTTCATTAGCAAAGCTCGCGCGCTGTTGTCACGTCTATCAGGAGACTCTGAAATTTCGGAATATGTACAGTTAGATATGGATTATGGTTTATTAAACTCACGCATTAGAGAGAAGCTGCCGCGAAACAAGGTCGATACATTTAAAGATCTTATTGTAAATTCTCGAATTATTGAACAATCTATCCATGAGAGTTCACATCAAAGCGATTGTCGTGCCAGTCAAAGAGCAGTTATCATTACATGCGAACCAATTGGTTCAATTGTGAACAATAATCTTAACAATCGTAAAAGTAGAGTTCAATGTGTTTTTTTAAAAACTATGGTCATACTAAAGGTGAATGTCGTAAATATGCATCACTCAGTAGCAATAGCACTAATAATACCTCTCAAAGAGATTGCAGCGTGGCCAACTCAACAGGAAATTCTGTAAATTTTTGCTATGGCTGCAAAGCCCCTGGTTATATTAAATCTAATTGTCCCAACTGTTCCAAGCAGGTTGAAATTGCTCAGGTGAGTACATTCAGTGCTCATGTTAGTAGTGTTAATGCGTTTATATGCACTTCTGTATATCAGGAGCAATGTCAATCCAATATAAATCCACCTATGAGTCCACTCGCCCAGGTTAACATCGAAGGTCATTGCGGATTATATTTTCTTGATACTGGTGCCCAAACTAGCATTGCTGGAGCGGAGCTACGAAATATCTTGTTGTAAGAGGACATCCCCTACACCACAAGGTCTATGGTAATGACGTTGGTAGATGGCAAATCAAGCATTGTCAATGCTCTATGTTTCCATGTAAAAATTGTCCTAGGCAATCGCGAACATGCACTCACGCTAATTGCCGTCCCTGAACATGCGCAAAGCCGAACTTTACTCGGTTCGGATTTCCTCAAGGCAGCTAATATAATGCTAGACATCCCTCACGATTGTTGGTATTATGGGGATTTACCCGATGTTCGTTATTCTTTTTTTCCAAACCCAGCCTTACCAGATACATCTAGTTTCAATTCTATTTACTTGGCACGAATTGAGTTAAGAGAAGACGAAGGTGTCAGTCTCTCTTCTGCTGAAAAACTCTTCGAACCAAACCGTGTTGTATTTTGCGCTAATAAAGAGCCAACTCCTTTTGCTCAACACACAATTGTTTTAACAGATGATAGCCCCATCTCAGTTGCTTCATATCGTGTGCCCGGAGTTGAAAAACTGCAGATGAAAGGAGAAAAAGATAGACTCATTGCGGACGGTACCATAGAGGAATGTGAGTCACCTTACGCAGCTCCAGTGGTTCTTGTCCCCAAGAAAGATGGCAGTATTAGGTTAACGGTCGACTACCGAAAGCTTAACGCTGTCACGCGAGCTGATAAATACCCTCTACCCAGAATGGACGACCTACGCTAAAAAAGAAACGAGGTATATGTCTACACTGGATCTGAAGTTCGGTTATCATCAAGTTGCAGTGCACCCTAAAGACAGAGATAAAACAGCGTTTATATGCCCATTCGGTACATTCAGATATACGCGCATGCCGTTCGGAATGAGAAATACTCCCGCGACTTTTCAGCGCCTCATTGACATATTCCGTGCGGGCGTACAAGACGTATATCTTTTAGCCTACTTGGACGATCTAATCATTATCTGTCCTTCATTTCAAACTCACTTACAAGACATTGAAAATGTTTTCTGTCGTCTCGAAGTATTCAAGCTTCATTTAAATCGCACTTAAATCTGCTGTGACTCGGTAAGATATCTCGGTCATATCATCACTCCACAAGGGATTAAGCCCAACCCGGACAAAGTGTCTTCTATTCTAGATAGACCACCTCCGGAAAATGTAAAGCAATTGACATCTTTCCTTCAAACCTGTTCATGGTTCAGGCGCTTCATAGAAAGGTTCGCCGAAATGAGCAAACCTCTTTCCAGCCTCCTCAAAAAGAACACTAGTTGGATATGAGGACCAGCCCAAACTCATGCGTTCGAATAACTCAAATTTCTTTTAAGCTTAAGTCCTGTTCTCAGACAAGTTGACCCTAACTTGCCCTTTTTACTTCGCACTGACGCTAGCTCCTTTGCGCTCGGAGCTTGTTTACTGCAGGGGAAGTGCCCCGAGGAAAGACCCATCGAGTACGCGAGTCGATTACTTACCCCGGCAGAACAAAATTACTGTACAACCGAACTTGAGGCTTTAGCGGTCGTATGGGCACTGGAAAAATTTCGTGGCTACATTGAAGGATCACCTATAATAGTTCAGAGTGACCACCAGCCCTTAAAGTATTTACTTTCCCTAAAATCACCCTCAGGTCGTTTGGCCCGATGGGCACTATCCCTCCAGGCATCTGATCTGAGAATTGAATATACTCCTGGCAAACTAAATGTCCTCGCCGATATGTTGTCGAGACCGCCGCTCAGTAACCTAGAAGTTCAATATGTACGTGTCGACCTACTAGGAGTACCCCTCAACGAAACAAGACAGGAACAGTTAGATGACCCTGATCTTAAGAAAATAATTGATTCATTCGAAAACCCCGACCAGGACAATGTGGATTACAAACGCTGGTCCGAGCGCGGATACCTGATGATCAGAGGAGTTCTATTCAAATATCATCCAGATTCGGATGGCGAGGAAGCTCAACAAGTAGTACCTAAAACGCAAGTTGCTAATTTCCTAGCAGAATACCATAACTCTGCCTTAGCCAGACACTACGGCGCAGATGAGACCTACTACGGAATAGTTCATCGCTACTACTGGACTGGTATGCGGAAAACAGTGACAGATTACGTCGCAAAATGCATTGACTGCCAGCGTTACAAGGCTACTAATCTTAAACCAGCCGGACTACTCCAAACCCCAGTTCAAGCTCAATACTTTGAAACTCTCTCTATTGACTTATTTGGACCCCTTCCTGAAACAACCGACGGTTACAAGTGGATTTTCATTGTCGAAGACACCACTAGCCGGTGGGTGGAAATCTATTCTTTGAAACAAGCTACAGCCGTGAACTGTGCTCGTTGTTTAATTGACGAGGTCATCCTTCGTTTCGGTGTGCCACGACGCGTCATCAGCGACAACGGCACTCAATGTGTAAGAGCCGTAATGCAACAAGTGGCTCATTGCCTCGGCTTTATACAATCTCTCACCCCTGTATATTGGCCCGCTGCTAATTCCGTTGAGCGGAAGAACAGAGACTTGAAAACTCAACTAGCCATTTTGACTGGTACCGATCATACTTCATGGAAAGATCGTATCCCCGCGGTTAGATTTGCTATGAACTCTGCCCAGTCACAGTCTACCGGGTATAGTGCCGCCTACCTTACATTCGGTCGCGAGTTGCGCACCCCGAATGATGTACAACGTGATTTCCGCACAAACCTTGAGAATGACAATTTCGACGCGACATAAGTTTTCAGGTCAATGATAACGTGCTCGTAGACGTACATGCCTTAAGTAAGTCCGGAAATTCCTTCACTTCAAAGTTCGCCCCGAGAAGAGACAGACCATACATAGTTACCAAGGTCATCACCCCGACTACCTACAAAGTGTCATCCCCACAAAAACCCGAAGTGCCACTAGGAAAATACCACGTCTCGGCCTTGACACCCTTTCAAGAAGCAGAAAATACTGAAGATCCTGTCCCAGTACTACCGCTACGAAAACGAGGCCGTCCAACCAAACCCGCATCTAGCACATCTACCTCCGAGTTAACCCATCTCCCAGACGACTCTGTTTCGGAAGTAACCGCAGATCCGTCCCACGACCCCAAGGACCCAACCACTTTTTGTGATAACGAGGATCCTACACCTTCCAACCAGACTAGAGGAATTCAACGACGGCGACAGAGAACCCTACCGAAGTGCTCTTGTTGCCTATAGACCTTTTGCTCCTACTCACGGGACGGTTCATGTAGCAAAGGGGGAGATTGTAACGCCTGCGCCTGGACCATGCCACCATCAGCCACTGTTGGATGGTAATTCTCACTTATGAGACCACCTACCTCTGGGAGTGAAGGGTGACTGCTGACAGCGCGGTAGAACTATATATACACAGCTCGAGAATTAACATATTATTACTTTTAATTACTTTTACTTTGTTAAAATAGGGCAATATATATTCAGTTTGGGTAAAGTACCTCCCGTTATTATTTTACCCTCATCAGAACCCGCAATGATATAGATTAAAGTTCTCAGTTATATTCTTTAGTGAATTTTTTATATAGCATTTGAAAATGCTTAGGCCTTTTGATTAAAATTTTTACGAGTTATTCAAAATAATCATTTCATTCACAAGTGTAGTGGTTACTCAGTAAGTGCCCCTCGTATAAACTACGTTTACCATAAAGTCATTATATCTTTGAGGAAGACACTTACATAGTAGCAGCTCTTCGGGGATTGAATAAACAACATCATTTATTAAAATCACTGGGTTTAGTATATTTAAAATTAACACAGATCACAATATCATAGACCATTTAACTTATATAAAATAATAATAAATGAATGAATCATGGGTTAGTTACACTTTGTTTTCATATGGAACATTCAAGTCAGTCACCGATAGATTCGACCTTCCGCGTGTGCGAACGCGATGTTTACGTTAAACAGAGACATGATTTCTATATGTTCGCCTGACCTTAATCCGATCGATGACCACTATTGATATAATATGTACAATTTAATCTTTTTCTGTAAAAATGTATTTTTTTATAAAACTGACTTTTTCGGGATCATCACACAAGAGTTTATCTTTGGGACCCAAAGTAATATGAAAAATACACAGACCTTCCGTCCTTTCTTCAATATCGCTGCTCTGATGCTGGGCTTCAGGAGTCTCTGCTAATTTTCATCATTTCTTTATCTAAAGAAATACACCTTTTTTGGGCGTGGAAACTATTGCACTTTACTTCACACTATTTCTTATAACTTTATTTCATAGACTTCTCTTAAAATGATTACCTTTCTTATAAATTTGTTAAAGTTTTGTGGAACCACCGACACAAGCTGTTCTTCCATTTAAAACCGACGCGCCACTTCCCTTTGTTTTCCACATCGACAACAACTTTTTCACACAGGAAGTTCAAAGCCAACTTGTTACTAATGTTCATAGAATAATTGCTTGTTTGGGCTTTTTTAATTGATAATGATAAAATAGTTCTTTAAAAAGTCCTGGAGGATATTTTAAACGATACACATAGATTATTATAATCACAAATTTCTCATAATTTGTCCTTTCTCCTTTATACAATCACTCAATCGATTAATTTTCCCCTTTTAGAGGTGTCCTTATATTTAAAAATTACATGAATTTTACAATCCAAAAACTAGAATATCGTATAAGTAATTGTTTAGTTTTAAATCTTCTATCTTATCCTTTATTCCTTCTACAAAAACTATTAACTATTTAAAAGATTTCATTTTTACATTCAACATTTTTTAATTACCAACAAATTTATGTCAGCAGCAGCTGCGTTCCGTACGTCAAATAAATATTAATTTTCTTACATGTGTATTCCTGGCTATGACTTTTTAATTGTGTGATATGAATATTGAGGATCTGTTATTATTTATGATACTAATTTTGTTTTTTTCATATATTAAGCAAAGATATGTTTCAAACTCCTTATACATCTATAGATCTATCTTCAGAATGCTCTTATATGTTCCATGACCTTGGACTATGTTTATTAAGGTAATTCTATAATAATTTAAACTATTCTTTTTTATTTTTATTTACCATCCTTAAATTCTCCTAATCACATGATTTTTATAATATCTAGGAATATAATAGCTTATTTCATCCATTAATTTAATATATTTTCTGATTTATCACTAGGTTGTGTCTACTGATACAACATACGTTACGTGATATTGGTTTTTATTCTTATTAGATTAGTTCAATATATATACATATATATATATATATATATATATATATATATATATATATATATATATATATATATATATATATATTATAAAGGTGGTTGAGAGAATATAAATTTTACTGATATAATTATTATGAATCCAATAATTATTAGTGTAAATGTTAATTTGTAAAGAAAATTATTAGACAAGAAATTCTAAAATGTTCAAGAGTAGCGCGCGAAGTCCTTACTTAATCTCTACATGAAATAAAATATCAATCTAGTAGGAATAACAAGTCATGGATGGTTGCAAGGAAAAATGAACAGGGATGACAGATTGAATTTTTGAAGGAGAGATGTAAAAATAATTATCCTAATAAAAAAATCAAGTAAAAAGAGTCTACAAAGAAGTTAAATTATATAAACGAAAAGCTGAAGCTGAGAAGAATACTTTATAATTATTAATCAAGGTAAATGGTTGGAATTTATAAGAAGGAGAAAAAACTTGAATGTTGTATAATAGTGAATGATAATGACAGCAAAATCAAAGTTAAGATATTAACGAATCAGATTGAAATGAAAAGAATTGTAAATTGAGAATACCTACATTATTATACAGGAAGACAGATTGATCGTGACATTATAGGAAGAATTATAAATTTGAGCTATTTGGACATGCGATTCAAAATTAAAAGAAACAAAAAAAAGGAATATCATTTGAAAAACTGAGTTTAAGAGTGACTACGATGTGTGAGGTAAAGTTTTTCTTATATAAACTGTTCTAATGATAGCAATATAACCTAAAAAAATGAACAATAAACTATTGTGGTAAATGAAGCAAAACAATAATTTCTTATTGATGACTGATGGAAAAAGTATAGGTATAAAGGATATTTAAAAAAAAACTCTTATATTAGCAAATTAATATTGAACAATCAGTACTTATCACAATATCAAAACATTTTACCTCTCGAATGTGAAAAGATTTATAATTTGTGCCAGCATTATAATCTTGTCAAATATTTGAATTTCTTTAATAGTTTCAATTGTGTTTAAAAACATAACGATAATTGTATTGGTCAATTAAGAAATTATTATTTACTATTAAATGATAATATATTTGAAAATAGTTAATTATTTATGACACAAAACCAAATAACTATAGAGAAAGAGATCTTTCTTATCGACATTAGTTGATTTATTTAGTGTTGCCTTCTCTATTCCTATAAGATAACCAGAAAATACAGGGCTGTATTAAATATTTAATTATTTGTAAAGCTATTGGAACATAATAATTTAAGTGTTTATTATTTTATTTACTAATTATATTACAATTTAGATTATATCTCGAGTTTGAATTTATAAAGTAAAAGACGTATCCTCAACCATCATAATTCCTTGTCTATGGTTAAGAGTTTCATCCTCACAGACTGAGTATAGCTGGCTCACAATAATAACACACAAAAAATTGATGGACTAATTCCATCTGGCGCTCAACAATTGAAATTATAATAAATAATATAAACCTAATATAAATAATATAAAAATATAGACAATTAAAGAAATAAAAGATACTATTATCTCAGTTGGCACTACCAACGTGTGGCGATTGAAAATCGAGGATACAGAACTATAAAAAAAACGAAAGTAGAGGGAAATAAAATCTAAACATTCAACAAACTTTGTAAATAAATCAGAAGATTAAAATGGAAAATATAAGAGGAACATTATTAAAGGACTTGAAAATACAAGATATTAGAGGAGAACTGGAGAAAAGAAATATCGATAATCAAGGAACCAAACAAACAATAATCAACAGATTAAAAGATGTAATGATCGAAGAGGAAAAAAATCCAGAAACCTACATTTTTACAGATTTAGAAGAATACAGGGAATCCATCATAGTAAAACAAATAGATTATGACAAGGAAAGAAAAGAGGATGACACAGAACAACAAGCTGGAGGAGAACAAACAAGAAGGAAGGAGACAGAGATGATGAATATGTTTGAAACTCGAATGAAGAAATTATTGCAAGAACAAAGTACAGAAATCAGTGCAAATATGAATACATTGGCTAATAGAATTGACCATAAAATCGAGAAACAAAACGAACGCATTGATAAACACATAGAGGATATGAAATCGAAATTTGAAACACTTACCAGAGAAATCAATTTACAAGAAGGAAAAATCAATACGATAAATAGAAAATTTGAAGACGAAATAAGTATGTTTAATAGAAAACTAGACGTAGTGGAAGATAGATGTTCACAAGCAATGGATACCAAATGTGAAACACTGGATAGAGAAATGAAGAAAAATAGAGTGGAAATACAAGAAATATGGAATGACATAAACAAATTAGACAAAAATATGGAAACGGGAATACAAACAAGTTTAAAAATTGCCGAAGAAGAAAATAAGAAAGCAATACGAACTATACAAAGAGACGTAGAGGGAAAAATACAAGGATTAGAAAACAAAATCAAAAACTCAAACATTGTCACACAATTACCAACTTTTCGAATTGATAACATAATAAAATTTTAAGGAGACATTAGAAAAATACACCCAAAAGTGTTTTTAAGGACTTTGAGAAGTAAAACTAAATACACAGAAGACTTAGAAGATATGAAGGAAATAATAAGGTGTAATTTAGGTGGACAAGCACAACTTTGGTTTAATAGTGAAGAATCAATTATTAATAATTATGTACAATTTGAAGAATTTCTGAAACAATATTGGAGTGAAATAAATCAAGAAATTTTAAGAGAAAAACTTTATTTTGGAAGATACAATTATAAAGGAGAACAAAGTATGAGCTACTATGCATTGAATTTGTACTCACAATCACAATTCTTAGAACCATGTATTCGTGAGGAAGAAATAGTAATGTATATCTCCAGACATTATAAACCTGAAATATCTGAGACAAAAGCTACCCAAAATATAGAATCATTCGACCAATTAGATAGATATCTGAAAAGAGTGGAAAGAAATCTTGATAATAGAATGAACAGACAAAATAGAAATTACAGTTACGATACCAGAAATGCAGACAATTCAAATTATAATGATAACAATTATGAAAAAAAATATTAACAACAACACAAATAACAGGAATTTTAATAGACTTAGATACAATAATAATTTTAATGGTAATCCCAACAATATGAATAATAGAGTTACTAATTATCCTAATCAATACAATTATGAGAGACGTAACCAAAATAATTATAATAATAATCTTAGAAATTATAATAATAATAATACAAATTATCGCCAAAGACGTAGCTCTGATGAAGAGATAAATACAGAAAGGCAAAATGATAATCGAAGGGTGAATTATGAGAGAAGGGAACGTGGCTTAGAACATAACGATCACAGTGAAGTAAATCAGGAATGTAGGCAAAATTCTTCGGCCCAAGCTCCTGACAACTCTTCCCACAGACAGGATTTTCATTGAATAATGGTGTTTCGGAGAGTCTGTACAAATATTGTCATCCATGTGAATTTCTTATGACACACGTTGATCTAAAAACAAAAGAAACAAAATTGGTAATAATTCATGGGAAAATAAATAATCAAAATATTAAGATAATAATTGATACGGGTTCTGAAACATCATTAATAAACTATGCGCTTGTAAATAAATTAAATTTGAATAAAAATATTGTAACAGTTAAAAAAATCAACTTAGTAGAAATAAATAGAAAGAAATTAGGAGAGGTCAATAAATCCTTAATTGTTGATATAAAAATTAACCATTGCTTAGTGAATACACAACTATTAGTGGTAAAGGATATGGAATTTGACATTTCGTTGGGGAACGACGAGTTAAATAAACACAAAATAATTATTGATCATAATATGAAGTCGATAATGATGAATAATGTAGAAATTGGGTTCGAAGAAGAAGATAATAAAGAAGAAAAATATTTAAATAAAATACAAGTAAGAGTACAAGAAGGTTATTCGAATGATATGTTTAAAAGAAGTGGAGAGTGTGAAGAAATGGATTTAAATAGAATGGAAAATAATTGTGAGAAGAAAACAAATGATTATTTATATGAATATTATGGAAAGAGAGATGTAAATGAAGAAAATTATTTAAAAGGAGTAATAATAAATTGTGGAAAAGAGATGAAAAATGAAGTAATGAAGTTAATTGTAAAATATCGAGGATTAATTAATGAAGAACCCAGAGTTGCTACTAATTATGTACACAAAATCAAAATCAATGACATACAAAATTTCAAATTAAAAACCTATCCTATCCCTTATAAATATAAAGATGACACAAGGAGAGCAATTGATAAACTACTAAGGGATAATATTATAGAGTATAGCACAACTTCTTTTATAAACCCTATCGTTATAGTTTCTAAGAAATCAACAACAGAAGAACTACCAGATATTCGAATATCTCTTGATGCCAGAAATTTGAATAAACACTGTATTCCAGAATACGAATCACCGTTATCCATAGAAGCTACTTTAGGGAGAATTACTAAAACAAGTTATTTGACTAAATTAGATTTAAAACACAGCTTTTGGATGATACCACTCCATGAAGAAAGTAGAGACTACACAGGTTTCATAGTAGATGGAGTAGTGTATCATTTTTGTGTTACACCTTTCGGAATACAATCTGCAACTAGTGCACTACTCAAGGCTCTCCATAAAATCCTAAACGAATATGAAGATTTTACCCTACATTATGTAGATAACATTTTAATTTTCTCTAAAACAAAACAAGAACATTTTAAGCATATAGAAATAATTTTAAAGGAGTTAGATGAGGCTGGTTTAAAATTAAACGTTGAGAAATGCCAATTTTATAAAAAAGAAATTGAATATTTAGGTTTCAAAATTGATAGCCAAGGTATTGAAATGTCTCCTGAGAGATGTAAATTAATTCAGGAATATCCACGACCATCAAATTTAAGAACTCTTAGAGGATTTTTAGGTACATTGAACTATTTTAAACGACTAGTACCAGATTTATCTGAAATGGAGTTACCACTTTTGGAAATGCTTCATAAAAATGTAAAATGGCAATGGAACCATGAAAGAGAAGTAGCTTTTAACAAAATAAATGAAGAATTCTTAAAACAACTTAAATTATACCATCCTAATTATAACGAAAAATTCATCCTAAAGACTGATGCTTCCATAAACCGTTTTGCAGGAGTATTAAGTCAAAATTTAGATGATAAAGAAACTCCCATATCATTTGTAAGTAGACTAACAAAAAAATCAGAAAAGAACTATAGTGTTGGCGAATTAGAATTAGCTAGCATCATATTCTGTATACAAAAGTTAAGATTTTATTTACTTGGAAATAAATTTGACATTTTGACAGACAATCAAGCACTTACAACTATTTTAAAAAATAAATATGGGAACGCTAGAATTCATAGATGGGCTTTATTGATACAAGAATATGATTTCGAGATCATATATGTACTAGGCTGTAAAAATATTGTACCTGACAACATCAGCAGAATGGACAGTAATTTACAAAACAATAGCATGAATGAAAAGAAAATAGGACTAAATATGTTTAAGAAAAATCAAGGAATATTCTCATTAGAAACAATAAAGGCAGATCAATTGAATTTAAAACAAGACGAAAAAAATAAATCTGAATTTAAACAAGGGGTATTGTATAAATCATTATACGGTAACGAAGTTTATGTTCTCACAGAAGATTTGGCAAGAAGAATTATGAAAAAATTACACATAGAATTCAATCATATTGGTACAAGAAAATTATTTCTGATATTCAGAGAAAATTATATTTCTAGCAAGGCCATCAACCTAATAAAAAACCTTGTTAAAACATGTGAAATATGTCAATTTGCCAAGGAAAAGAATTTCCATAATGAAAATTAACCTAAAACTATTTTAGCTTCAAAACCTCTAGAAACAATAGCAATAGATTACATTTCAAATTTAGTACCTAGTATAGAAGGTAGTAGACATATCATGGTAATTGTGGACATATTCTCAAAATTTGTAACTGTATTTCCTAGTAATAAGACGAATACAAAGATCACAAAGAGGAATTTAACAAAATATTCCATGGATAATGATATTCCCAATAATTGCATAATGGATAATGCTACCTATTTTAATAATGCACCATTAAAAACATGGTTGATTAAGTCAAATATAAACCCTATATTCACATTTGTTAGACATCCAAACGCTAACCCAGCTGAAAGAGTCATAAAGGAAATAATCAAATATCTTAGAGTTTTAATCCATGACAAACAACAATATTGGGAACAAAATCTAGAAAACGTACAATTTTATATGAACAACATACCCAATACAATTACAGAATTGGCACCAATATTTTCATTTAAAAATGAACAACCAGCAAGACATTGGATCTTAGAGAATGAAAAAACCTATAATCAGTTAGTCGAGAAAACAAATGAAAAATTACCAAAGAATGCAGAAAAATACATTAAGAGAAGAAAGAGCAAAATAAAGAAACCAGTTACCTTTCAATTCGGTGAATATGTTATTCTTAAAGCTCTGCGTGTTCCAAATCATAGAAATCACAAGTGTGCTAAACTACAATTATTATATGAAGGCCCTTATCTGATTATTACCCAACATGGAGTAAATTCGTACCAACTAATACATCCTACAACCAAGAAAATTCGGGGAATTTTTCATCTATCTCAGTTATATAAATTTTTCAGTTCTTAATCCTAAAATAAATTAAAATAAATGATTAGTTTATAGTTAATATTTATTAGTAATAGTATGTACTTATACAAGTTATTAGTTAGTCAAGAGTTAGGTAAAATGTTCGAAAATATTCTTGTTGAATAAATCCAAAAGAATAGTTTTCGAAAATTTCAGGGAATGTTGGACTAAAATAATATTGATAGGTTTAAAATGCTAAATTCAATGAAAACTCTCCTCAAATAAATTATAAAGGTGGTTGAGAGAATATAAATTTTACAGATATTATTATTATGAATCCAATAATTATTAGTGTAAATGTTAATTTGTGAGAAAAAAATAATTAGATAAGAAATTTTAAAGTGTTCAAGAGTAGTGCGCGAAGTCCTTACTTAATCTCTACATAAAATAAAATATCAATCTAGTAGGAATAACAAGACATGGATGGTTGCTAGAAAAAATAAACAGGAATGACAGATTGAATTTTTGAAGGAGAGATGTCAAAATAATTATCCTAATAAAAAAATCAAGTAAAAAGAATCTACAAAGAAGTTAAATTATATAAACGAAAAGCTGAAGCTGAGAAGAATACTTTATAATTATTAATCAAGGTAAATTGTTGTAATTTATAAGAAGGAGAAAAAACTTGAATGTTGTATAATAGTGAATGATAATGATAGCAAAATCAAAGCTAAGATATTAACGAATTAGATTGAAATAAAAAGAATTGTAAATTGAGAATACCTACATTATTATACAGGAAGACAGACTGATCGTGACATTATAGGAAGAATTATAAATTTGAGCTATTTGGACATCCTATTCAAAATTAAAAGAAACAAAAAAAGGAATATCATTTGAAGAACTGAGTTTGAGAGTGACTACGAACTGTGAGGTAAAGTTTTTCTTATATAAACTGTTCTAATGATAGCAATATAACCTAAAAAAATAAACAATAAACTATTGTGTTATATGAAGTTAAACAATAATTTCTTATTGATCACTGATGGAAAAAGTATAGGTATAAAGGACATTTAAAAAAAACTCTTAAATTAGCAAATTAATATTGAACAATCAGTACTTATCACCTCTCGAATGTGAAAAAATTTATAATTTGTGCCAGCATTATAATCTTGTCAAATATTTGAATTTCTTTAATAGTTTCAATTGTGTTTAAAAACATAACGAAAATTGTATTTGTCAATTAAGAAATTATTATTTACTATACATTTCAAAATAGGTTATTATTTGTGACACAAAACCAAATAACTATAGAGAAAGAGATCTTTCTTATCGACGTTAGTTGATTTATTTAGTGTTGCCCCCTCTATTCCTATAAGATAACCAGAAAATACAGGGTTGTATTAGATATTTAATTATTTGTAAAGTTATCGGAACATAATAATTTCAGTGTTTATTATTTTATTTACTAATTATTTCACAATTTAGATTATATCTCGAGATTGAATTTATAAAGTAAAAGACGTATCCTCAACCACCATAATTCCTTGTCTATGGTTAAGAGTTTCATCCTCATAGACAGTATAGCTGGTTCACAATAATAACACACAAAAAATTTATAGACAATTTTATCTGGCGCTCAACAACTAAAATTATAATGAATAATATAAACCTAATATAAATAATATAAAAATATAAATAAATAAAAGATACTATTATCTCAATATATATATATATATATATATATATATATTATTGAGCAGATAAGAAAAACAGTTTTTATTTCTTATGACCGCCAACCCGAAATCTTCGTTAACAAATAAATATTTCCCGGTCGAAAAAAGAAGAACTACTTCCTTTTATATATATATATATATATATATATATATATATATATATATTATACTTGATTATATTTTATTATTTATTTAATACAGTATTATTTAATATAGTATTTGTTTTACCTCGGCTAGCTCACGATGTTAATTTTTTTTTATTAACTGTTAAATTTATATTTATTTATCTCAGTCGGAAGTATGAGACTCCTCCCTTTGAGTTCAGGATGCATTAATACCAGTAATTGACAAATTTAATTCAAACCTTACCTTTTTCCTTGTAAAATTTTTTTTTTATGAAAATTAATTTCTGAGGTTTCTCCTATATAAAATTATTGAAATATGTGGACGATAGAAAATTTTCTGATGGATGTGATGAGAATAAAATACCAACACTCAAATGTAAACAATTTAATAAATGATTATGAAAATTTGCAATAAGATTTAAACATTGGAAATTGTGTTTTTGTTCCACCCTATATCAGATACATTTCTCAGTATAAGAATGTTCCGTTCAGTGCGTCGGCGCATAAATCTGAACGCATGCGCTGTTATAATTTAAACAATAGGAAGATACTCTCCCCTCTATAAGAAATAGCTTTACGGTTAAACACACTACTAGCGCGTCTATAATGGTGAAACAATTTTAATGATATAAACTTTAAATAATCGATTACATATAAGTATACTTAGTTAAAATTATGTGAGTGAGTTGCAAGTGAAGACAGTAATAGGCAAATAGTTATTCATGCTGAAGATAAAAGAAATAATGAGAGGTTATGTGAAAATTCATGATGCTCGTAAACATATACAGTGAATTATATTATATCAAGTAAGTACAAATATTATTATTAACTAAAACTGTTTAATTCTCAATTGAGATAAAATTATGATGCATCATATGATAAATGTTCTTGGCCATTTAATGAATTTATTCAATTTTAACGTTCTGATAAATTTTAATGTTCACTTTCTTTATAAAGAATTATATGGAATTCCAATGAATGTAATTGTAAAGACACAGACCTTGATATTGAGTTCTCTGTCGGGCTGCAACTCCAAATTCTTGTAGATATCTCTCAGGAGATATTCACTTTCTACACTTCTTCATCCTTACACAGGATTATAAACAATAGTTATATGCTTTGATTTACCTTTGATTGTGTTTTTTAACATTTATACCAATTTCTGATAAATTTTTAAACAAAGAGTCTCTCTATCGACGCTTCCTCTCCATCATCCGAAAACTCTCTTCTCTTGTTTTCAAAATCAACAACCTCCTCGCTTGATTAATCCGAAGCTCATTTATCTGTTATTTTGAATGAAAAATTGTCATTTCGAAGTGTTTTAGTTCTAAATCTGAATTATTTAATTTAATTGTTCTGGAGGATATTCACACTAGTTCACTTTTATTTGTATTGTATTAAGGGATATATATCATGTCCTTTTTCCATAATACAATAGCTACTTTACATATAAACATGTTGTTTAGATATTTTTATAAATAATTATTTTTACAAAAACTACAACCTAAATTATTAATTTACCTATATGTAATTGATCCTTTTTTTAATTTTCAATCTTATTTTATATTTATATCATATAAACTATTGATTATTTTTTTTTGATATTATTTTTCAGTATGCAATAAATAATCAATAAAATTAAGTTGGCAATTATAAATTTACTAAGATTCATTACTTCCTGTTTATTAATTTCCCTTTCATAAGTTTGAGCTGCGTTCCATCTATCTTTTCATATACAGTTTTCAACTCCTTATGAAATTATAAACTTTTACTATTGGAACATGTGTAATTATGCTAATCAAACACTAGACTAAATATTCTTTTTTTTTTAATTCTTTTAGGTTTCAAGTTGTAATATGGCAATTAATATCTACAGATATTCCTACAGCAGTGTTCAGCACATTGTGGAACTCATTGACTTTGAAATATATTCGGAATTACTTGTGCAGGTAACTTTTTGTATTTAATTAAATAATATTGTGTTTGGTATTTGTTCTCATAATCCTTTTTAAAATAATCACAATCATATTTAATAAGATTGATACATATTTCACTAATTTTTATATAACTTTATACTTAAATTGTCATTTTCTTGCTAATGGTTGTGTCTACTGACACACCTCCCGTGATAATCTAATTTTTAAACTAATCATTAACCTCTACTTAGTTTATGAATTTTAATGCTCCAGAAATCAAATTTGAAGAATCTTATACTTAATATTTTTATATATCTTTATCCTATACTCAATTTCCATTATCCAAATCTATCTTATACTATTCTAATATTTACCAATATGAGACAACCTTATTCTGATTCTGATATCTTGAATATTTTTTTTAATTATTCTTTTAATACCAATCTATGATATTGAGTTGCTTCAATTCTTACTTCAATTATTATTCCATTATTCCACACTTAGAATCTTCATTACTTTAACTGTTTCTTACTTTTTCTACAAAATTTATTTACACCCCTTTCCTTTACTTCTCAATCCTGTTTTTAAGCTTTCATTTCCCTACATTATCTTTTCAACTAAGAAATTATTATTATTTCAATATTTCATATATTTTCATAACCTATTCTCAACCCATATTCATGTAACGATAATTGCTCCTATAGTCTAACCTTTTTCTTTGCTTTCTACACCTATTTATATTCATTTGCATAATTCTCAATTATAATTCATCAACTTCATTTCATCAATATATTCTTTACATTATATTTTATATTTCATATCTCCCTATCTCATAATAATTAATCATATCATATACTATATAAATCTTTACTTCCATCTTATATTTTTACTTATCTCCATGATTCCTATAAAATTTTTACTTAACATGAATATCTCCTATTTTATATCTTGGTTTTAAAACTTTCTTTCCTTTCCATCTCTTTTACTGTTTATTTAAATATTATCTAGCTTGTCCTTCCTATTTCCTACCTGTTCTTATTAATAGATGTACACTCTATTCCATTATCCCCTCTATCTAATAAATTCTCATAAAATTTTTAATATTATATTGAAGTTTTACTTGCCATATATCTTTGGTATTATTTATTTATCATTCATAGATTGTATCTCAATATTTTTTTGTTTTTAGATTATATTAACTATGGATAATGGATACTGCCTATAAGTACACTACATATGAAAATTGAAAATCTTATATACCCCTATAATATTATCTTATCTTGCTACATGGGAATACTACATATGAAGCAAAATGGAAAAACCTTACATCTACCTATACTATAATTATTTATTTACATGTAAGTAACATAATATTATCTATTCCTCTTTTCTTTTTTTCTGTTGTTATAATTGTTTTTATGGTGAATTATACTTATAAATTGATTCTATGTTAAAAACACCCCTAACCATGTTTGTTCCTGGGTATACCAATTTATAACTGTTTTGTGCATTATCATTAAATATCTCATAAGGTCCCTCAAATGGCAATTGCAATTTAATACATTGGTCTTCTGCTTTATTAGAAGTTTTTAAAGCTTTGATTATAACCAACTCTCCTTTATTAAATTTTGTTTTCTTCTTGATTTTCTTGTTCTGATCCCGTATATATTTTTCAGCATTTCTCCTTATTCTTATATTTACCTTTTCTAGTGTCTCTTCTAGGGTAGTATCTCTATTCACAATCCAGTTTCTTTTCGGTTGGATACCTTTCATTAAATAGATTGGACTTTCACCTGTTACCCCATGTGGTAAATTATTAATAAATTCTTCAATTTTATCCAATTTTTCATCCCATCTAATATGTGTGCTTTGGCAAAGTATTCTTGAATATTCTAAGATTTCTTTTATATATCTCTCTGCTGGATTGGAGCTAGGTCTTCTAATACTAATGAATTGTAATGCTATTTGTTCTTTGTCACAATATTGCTTAAATTTTTTACTTTCAAAGTATGTAGCATGGTCAAGTATAATTCTTTCCGGTCTTCCTACTTCTTCTATATATCTTTCTAAACATTCTATTACCACTTTAGCTGTTGATCTCTTACACGGAAAAGTTTTAATGAATTTGGTATATACATCGACTACAACTAGTAAATCCTTATTGCCCGATTCACTTCTAATTAAGTTTCCTATAAAATCCATTGCCACAATCTGTAATGGTTTATTTGTTATTATCGATTTTGCTGTCATGCTGTTATGATAATTTTTCTCTTTGGCCAGTTGACATATTTGACAATATTCGCATATTTCTTTCACTACACTCAAATCCTTCTTCGCCACATAATTTTCTTGAAACAAAGTCCATAATTTTCTCGTTCCTATGTGTCAATTCTCTTCATGTAAATGACTAATAATTTCTTTTGCAAACTCCTTACTTATTACAAATACTTCTCTGTCCTCCAATTTCTTATACCATATTTCATCAATTTTATAGGCACCTTTAACCTTTTTGTCTTCAAAATGTCTCTGATCTTCTTTAACCCTTTCCAACGTGAATATCCCCTCTGTTTGGTATAATTGGTTTATTCCAATTTGAAATTTCGTTTGATCGTTTCCTACTTCATCTACTCGACTCAATGCATCTGCTACCACATTTAATTTCCCTGGAATATGTCTGATTTCAAATTCATATTCTTGTAGCAATAAGATCCATCTGTGGACACCATTATTAGCATAGCGGTTTTTTAACATAGCTGTTAATGCTGAATGGTCAGTTTCTAAAATAAACTTAGCTCCTTATAGATAAAATCTTAATTTACTAATGCATAATACAACACTTGCCATTTCCAATTCTGTTATGGAGTATTTCCTTTCTGCTGATTTAGTCACTCTGGATATAAAACTAATAGGTACTTTACCTCCTTCTTGTATTTGGACTAATACTCCGGCCAATCTTTCAATAGAAGCATCCGTTCTTAATATAAAAGGTTTGCCGTACTGTGGATGATAAACTTTTAAACTGTTTAGAAAAATTTCTTTTAATTCTTGAAATGCCTTTTCTCTTCTCTCATCCCATTTTCACCTAGTATCCTTCTTTAATAATTCTATAAGAGGAATTTCTCTTTTACTTAGATCTGGTATCAATCATTTGAAATAATTGATGATCCCTAGAAACCCCCTCAAAGTTCTCAAATTATTGGGTTTTTTATACTCTATAATCGCTTTTATTCTCTCTGAATTCATTGTTATTCCAGTGTCACTTGAAACATATCCTAAATAATCTACTTCTCTTTTATAAAACTGACATTTATCTAAATTTAATTTGAGTCCAGCGTTTTCTAATTCATTCAATATTATTTCCAAATGTTTTTGATGTTGCTCTTCTGTTTCAGAAAAAATCAAGATGTCATCTATGTAGTGTAGAGTGAAATCTTCATAGGGATTCAAGATTGTATGTAGAGTTCTTACTAAAGCCGCACAAGAGCTTTGTAATCCAAATGGCACCACACAAAATTGATACACCACTCCATCTACCATGAATGCAGTGTATGGCCTACTACGATGATCCAATGGAATTAACCAGAAGCTATGCTTTAGATCTTATTTTGAAAATATATTAGCCTTTGTAATTCTTCCAAATATACCTTCAATATTTAAAGGACTTTCGTATTGTTTTTTTGTAAATGTGTTTATATTCCTAGCATCTAAACAAATTCTAATATCTCCCGATTTCTTCTTTACACAAGTGATAGCACTTATGTATTGTGAATTTGATCGTTCTATATTACCGTCTTGTAACATCTTATTTATTTCTTGATATACCTCTTGTTTTAGTTTATACGGTATGGGATAAGTTTTGATCTTAAAATTTTTAATTTCTGGTATTACTTCTATTTTATGTATATATTTGGTTGCAACACATACTTCTTCGTTGAACAGCTTTTCATGAGCGTTTAGCAATTCATATACTCTATGTTTATACTCCTCTAGACATAGTTCATCTTTTATATTTTGTTCACCTTCTATAATATGGTTCAATTGTCAAATTGCACATTCGTTCTTACCTATATCAGTTTGATATTTATTTATAAATGGTATCCTTTGATCATTATATACTACATTTTGTATTTTGTAATCTATAATGATTCTATGTTTATTTAGCTCGTCAGTACCCATGATTATGTCATATTTTAAATTTTTTACAATTAACAATTGTACTGATAAAATCTTACGATTTAATTCTAAATTGGTCGTTATAGTTTTAGTTGCTTCATATAGTTTCTTTTTATTTGCCCCTACTAATGATATTTTATGCGTATTTATCACCATAATATTGTCCTGATTTAAATTATCTACTATATTTTGATTTATGATGGAAACTTCTGAACCCGTATCTAACAAAACTCTACATTTAATGTTTTCTAAATTTCCCTCTATAAATATTAATCTATTTAGTTCTTGATTTATTTAATCTTCTTCTAATATGAATTCCCTAGGATGTTGATATTTAGAAGAATAGACAATATTATGCACGTAAGAGCAACTTATTCGAAATTTGGATCAGAACTCGGGCCCTAATCACAATCCCTTCTTGCCTCTTCCTGATTTTGTATCAAATTAACTTGTCTTCTGTCTTCTTCTCGACCACTTCTTTGATTGTTGTTCCTGTCCCTGTTATCATTTCTTTGATCATCCTCATAATTTCGTCCATCCCTTCTGTATTGTTGCCAGTTCCTATATCCATTACCATTATCATTGCGTCTTCTAAAATTTCGATAATTTCCCCTATTTTCGTATGGCCTATTTCCATTATTTCTATTATCATTGTTATAATTCTGATGTCCATTTCTGTGATTTACATTTCCATTTCTATTATTATCATATCTAGGATTTCTATCATCCCGTCCTTGTCCTCTTCTCTCGTAGTTTCTATTTCCATTATTTCCATGATCATTTCTTCTTTCATTTTCTCTTTGATTCTGTCCATTTCCATTTTCACTTGATCGATTGTCTCATAGGTCGTTATGATTGGTATAACTTCTTTCCACACGTTGTAAGTAGCTTGATAAACTATCCATAGTTTTTATATTATGAAGCGCTATTGTTTCTGCTACTTCTGAATTAAAGTGTCTTCCAACATACAACACTAATTCCTCCTCCTTCATTTCAGGCTCAAGGTATTGGGCTACGTTGTATAGTTGCATAGCATAATTATTTAGGTTTTTGCTCTTCTTGTAGTCAAATTTACCAAAGTATAGCCGTTCCCGAAATGTCGCTTGTTGCAATTCTCCCCAGATATGGGCTAAGAATTGTTGCTCAAAATCTCCCAAGCTTTGAATCTGTTCTTCTTTATTACAGAACCATAACAAATCATGGCCCTGTAATATACTCCTTATTATGAGTTTTATCTCCATAATATCTCTTAATCCTTTTATTTTGCTACGGATTATTTTTAAGAATACTTTGGGATGGATATTATTTATATTCCCATCAAATTTCACCCCGATTTCGAAATTGCTATGGAAATTTCCTGGACATACATTAACTCCACCACTTCTTCTTAAATTCTCTTCCATTTCCTCAACCGTATTTCTTAACTTCCTATTCATTTCTTCTATGTTTTGACTTACTTGTCTATTTATATCTTCACTAATTGCTAAACTCATCGCCGTTCTCTCTTCTATCCTGCCATCTAAATCCTTAAATTTCCTATTTACGTTTTCTTTTATCTGTTCCACTTCCTTTGTTATATTATTCGCTTGTTTAGAGACCTCCATTTTAATATTTTCCGGTAAACTTTCTTCTATATCTCTTCTGAATTCTAGTACTTCTTCTACTATCATCTTTTCTATGTTCTCTCTAATTTTCACACCATTTTCTTGTATTTCTTGTCTCAAATTTTTATTTTTATTCTCCATTCCTTCTTTTACCTCAATAATGTTCTTCTTAAATTCTTCCTGGTTCTCCTTGAGTTCCTTAATCTCCTTACAATTTTCCAATTTGACTTTATCTATTTTCTTTTCCAATCGGTGCATGTTTGTATGAATGTTGTGAATGTCTCCCCTAATTTCTTCTCTCATTATGTCCATTTGTCCATCCATTTTGTTCATATCTCCTTTCAACTCTTTCTTCATATTGTTCATATCTCCCCTCAAATTTTTCTCCATTTGGATCAAAAATTGCATCATTTTATCATCTCTATTTGTACTTGTTCTTTGCGTTTCTTGTCTCATATTTATCCTATCCTCTTGTTCTACATCTTCTTCTTCTCCTGTCGTACTTTCTTCAGATGCATGTCCTTCAGCTTGCTGACCTTGGATCAAATATTGAACCTGGAAATCTCCCATACCATGGCTCCTTTCTTCTCTCTCCTCTTCTGATACGCTATCATTTCCGACCTGTTTCTCGTCTCTCAACATCATTTTCCTGCTTTCCATGATTTATTTGTTTAATTTAATCATATATTAATATTGAATCAGGCCACACGTTACTGTGTCAATTTTATAATAATATTATAAATTGGATATTTAATAGCCCCACGTTTCGGGTGCCAATATTTATAATTGATTATATTTTATTATTTATTTAATACAGTATTATTTAATATAGTATTTGTTTTACCTCGGCTAGCTCAAGATGTTAATTTTTTTTATTAACTGTTATATTTATATTTATTTATCTCAGTCGGAAGTATGAGACTCCTCCCTTTGAGTTCAGGATGCATTAATACCAGTAATTGACAAATTTAATTCAAACCTTACCTTTTTCCTTGTAAAATTTTTCTCTATGAAAATTAATTTCTGAAGTTTCTCCTATATAAAATTATTGAAATATGTGGTCGATAGAAAATTTTCTGATGGATGTGATGAGAATAAAATACCAACACTTAAATGTAAACAATTTAATAAATTATTATGAAAATTTGCAATAAGATTTAAACATTGAAAATTGTGTTTTTGTTCCACCCTATATCAGATACATTTCTCAGTATAAGAATGTTCCGTTCAGTGCGTCGGCGCATAAATCTGAACGCATGCGCTGTTATAATTGAAACAATAGGAAGATACTCTCCCCTCTATAAGAAATAGCTTTACGGTTAAACACACTACTAGCGCGTCTATAATGGTGAAACAATTTTAATGATATAAACTTTAAATAATCGATTACATATAAGTATACTTAGTTAAAATTATGTGAGTGAGTTGAAAGTGAAGACAGTAATAGGCAAATAGTTATTCATGCTGATGATAAAAGAAAGAATGAGAGGTTATGTGAAAATTCTTGATGCTCGTAAACATATACAGTGAATTATATTATATCAAGTAAGTACAAATATTATTATTAACTAAAACTGTTTAATTCTCAATTGAGATAAAATTATGATGCATCATATGATAAATGTTCTTGGCCATTTAATGAATTTATTCAATTTTAACGTTCTGATAAATTTTGATGTTCACTTTCTTTATAAAGAATTATATGGAATTCCAATGAATGTAATTGTGAAGACACAGACCTTAATATTGAGTTCTCTGCCGGGCTGCAACTCGCATCTCCAAATTCTTGTAGATATATCTCAGGAGATATTCACTTTCTACACTTCTTCATCCTTACACAGGATTATAAACAATAGTTAAATGCTTTGATTTACCTTTGATTGTGTTTTTTAACATTTATACCAATTTCTGATACATTTTTAAACAAAGAGTCTCTCTATCGACGCTTCTTCTCCATCATCCGAAAACTCTCTTCTCTTGTTTTCAAAATCAACAACCTCCTCGCTTGATTAATCCAAAGCTCACTTATCTGTTATTTTGAATAAAAAATTGTCATTTCGAAGTGTTTTAGTTCTAAATCTGAATTATTTAATTTAATTATTCTGGAGGATATTCACACTAGTTCACTATTATTTCTATTGTATTAAGGAATATATATCATGTCCTTTTTCCATAATACAATAGCTAATTTACATAAAAACATGTTGTTTAGATATTTTTATAAATAATTATTTTTACAAAAACTACAACCTAAATTATTAATTTACCTATATGTAATTGATCCCTTTTTTAATTTTCAATCTTATTTTATATTTATATCATATAAACTATTGATTATTTTTGTTTTTGATATTATTTTTCAGTATGCAATAAATAATCAATAAAATTAAGTTGGCAATTATAAATTTATTATGATTCATTACTTCCTGTTTATTAATTTCCCTTTCATAAGTTTGAGCTGCGTTCCATCTATCTTTTCATATACAGTTTTCAACTCTTTATGAAATTATAAACTTTTACTATTGGAACATGTGTAATTATGCTAATCAAACACTAGACTAAATATTCTTTTTTTTTAATTCTTTTAGGTATCAAGTTATAATATGGCAATTAATATCTACAGATATTCCTACAGCAGTGTTCAGCACATTGTGGAACTCATTGACTTTGACATATATTCGGAATTACTTGTGCAGGTAACTTTTTGTATTTAATTAAATAATATTGTGTTTGGTATTTGTTCTCATAATCCTTTTTAAAATAATCACAATCATATTTAATAAGATTGATACATATTTCACTAATTTTTATATAACTTTATACTTAAATTGTCATTTTCTTGCTAATGGTTGTGTCTACTGACACACCTCCCGTGATAATCCATACTTTTTATGATAGTTATTTGTGTAGATTTGTTTCCAGAACTAGGTAACTAGTTCAATATATATATATATATATATATATATATATATATATATATATATATTTATAAATTGAACTTGATTGTTATAATATTATATTTAAATTAGATATTTACTTATTTATTTATTGTTTGATGTGGCTAGCTCAGTTGTTTATTTATAGTTTATATTAATTTTATGTAATAATTCTATTATTGGTTCGGTAGAGCATGAAACCCTGTTTCTCTTTGAGCACAGGCTTCCGTAGATATATTCCACTTATATAAAATAAAAGAAACACTTTACTTGTAAACGAATTTAATTTTTAAAGAAAACCTTTTAATTTAATATTTATAAACTGCGACGCCACTGGAGTACGAAATAATATTATTGATTTTTATTGATACCATCATGTGCGCAGGCTTAACTCTAATCATGTGCGCAGGCTTAACTCTAATCATGCGGTTCAGATCGACGCAAATGGAAACTTTACGATGCGTAACATATGTAAGCTGTTTAATACACACAACGTTTTCGTCGTTGAATATAGAGATAGTTTTATATATAAAAGAATTTATGGTGAAAATATACATATACGAATTACAAATTACAAATTACTGTGGAAGAAATAAATTATAAGATTCATATACACATGGAAATATTACATGATAAATTTATGAACAATTTTCATTATGATATTAGAAAATGGCGTAAGTACAAGCTTTATTTATATTGAATTGGAGAGTGAAATCTTCATAAGGATTCAATATCGTATGCAGAATTCGTACAAAAGCAGCACAAGAGCTTTGTAATCCGAATGGCACCACACAAAATTGGTATACCACTCCATCTACCATGAATGCAGTGTATTGTATACTACTATGATCCAATGGAATTAACCGAAAACTATGCTTTAAGTATAATTTTAAAAATATATTAGCCTTTGTAATTCTTCCAAATATACCTTCAATATTTAACGGACTTTCGTATTGTTTTTTAGTAAATGTATTTATATTCCTAGCATCCAAACATAGTCTAATGTCTCCAGATTTCTTCTTTACACAAGTTATAGCACTTATGCACTGAGAATTAGATCGTTCTATTATACCATCTTATACCATTTTACTTATTTCTTGGTATATTTCTTGTTCTAATTTATACGGTATAGGGTAAGTTTTGATCTTAAAATTTTTAATTTCTGGTATGACTTCGATTTTATGTACATATCTGGTTGCAACACAAACTTCTTCATTAAACAGCTTTTCATGTGAGTCTAGCAGTTCATATACCCTTTGTTTATATTCCTCCAAACATAGTTCATCCTCCTCCTATTTAGTTTATCTTCTACAATGTGGTTTAATTGTCCAATTGCACATTCATCCTTACTTATATTTGTTCGATGTTTAGTCATAAATGGTATTTTCTGATCATTATATATTATATTTTGCATTTTATAATCAATAATAATTTTATGTTTATTCAGTTCATCTGTACCCATGATTATATCATATTTTAAATTTTTTACAATTAACAGTTGAACTGATAAAACTTCTCCATTTAAATCTAAATCAGTCATTATAGCTTTTGTCGCTTCATACAGTTTTCTTTCATTTGCCCCTACTAATGATATTTTATGCGTATTTATCACCATAATATTGCCCTGATTTGAATTATTAACTATATTTTGATTTATGATGGAAACTTCAGACCCCGTATCTAACAAAATTCTACATTTAATGTTTTGCATATTCCCCTCTATTAATATTAATTTAGTTAATTCTTGATTTGTTTGATCTTCTTCTAGTATGAATTCTTTAGGGTGTTGATACTTAGAAGGATAGACAATATTATGCACGAAATTTGGATCAGAGCTCGGGCCCTGATCATTGTCCCTTCTTACCTCTTCCTGGTGCTGTATCATATTTACTTGTCTTCTTTCTTCTTCTTGACCGCCTCTCTGATCATAATTTCTTTCCCTGTTTTCATTTCTGCGATCATCCTCATTATTTCTTATATCCCTTCTGTATTGTTGCCAATTCCGATTTCCATTACCATTATCGTTTCGTCTTCCAAAATTTCTATAATTTCTCCCATTTTCGTATGGCCTATTTTCATTATTTCTATTACCATTATTGTTATTCTGATATCCATTCCTGTAATTTCCATTTCCATTTCTATAGTTGTCATTTCTAGGATTTCTATCATTCCATCCTTGTCCTCTTCTCTCATAGTTTCTATTTTCATTGTTTCCATTATCATTTCTTCTGTCATTATTTCTTCTATACTGTCCATTTCCATTCTCACTTGATCTATTATCTCGCAAGTCAATGTTGTAAGTATAGCTCCTTTCCACACGTTGTAAGTAGCTTGATAAATTATCCATAGATTTGATATTATGTAGCGCTATTGTTTCCGCTACTTCAGAGTTAAAATGTCTTCCGACATACAATACTAACTCTTCCTCCTTCATTCCAGGCTCAAGGTATTGGGCTATGTTATATAACTGCATAGCATAGTTGTTTAGATTTTTGCTCTTTTTGTAGTCGAACTTACCAAAATATAGCCGTTCCCTAAATGTCGCCTGTTGCAATTCTCCCCAGAAATATGACAAGAATTGCTGTTCAAAATCACCCAAACTCTGGATCTGTTCTTCTTTATTACAGAACCATAACAAAGCATGGCCCTGTAATATACTCCTTATGATGAGTTTTATTTCCATTATATCCCTTAATCCTTTTATTTTGCTACAAACTATTTTTAAAAATACCTTGGGATGAATATTATTTATGTTCCCATCAAATTTTACCCCGATTTCATAATTGCTATGGAAATTTCCTGGACATACATTGACTCCTCCACTTCTTCTCAGATTCTCTTCCATTTCCTCTACCGTGTTCCTTAACTTCCTATTCATTTCTTCTATTTCTTGGCTTACTTGTCTATTCATATCTTCACTGATTGTTATACTTCTCCCCGTTCTTTTTTCTATACAACCATGTAAATACTTGAATTTTCTATTGACATTTTCTTTTATTTGTTCTACTTCCTTTGTTAAATGATTCGCCTGTTTTGAGACTTCCACTTTGATATTTTTTGGTAAATTTTCTTCTATGTCTCTTCTGAATTCCAGTACTTCTTCAGCTTTTCTATGTTCTCTCGAATTTTCACACAATTTTCTTGTATTTCTTGTCTCAAACTTTTATTTTTATTCTCCATATCTTCTTTAACCGCATTAATGTTCTTCCTAAATTCTTCCTGGTTCTCCTTGAGTTCCTTAATCTCCTTTTCCAATTTGACTTCATCTATTTTCTTTTCCAATCGGTGCATAATTCCATGGATCTTATGAATGTCTCCCCGAATTTCTTCTTTCATCGCATCCATCTTTCCATTCAAATCTTCCCTCATTGTGTCCATTTTCCCATCCATTTTGTTCATATCAATTTTCCTATTCTCCTCCATTTTGTTCATATCTCCTCTCATATTTTTCTCCATTTTATTCATGTTTCTATTCATCTCTTCACTCTGTTCTGCCAATAATTGTATGACCTCTTTTTTTACTTATACTTGTTCTACTTCTTCTTCGTCTCCTGTCGCACTCCCTTCAGATGTATGTCCTTCAGCTTGCTGTTCCTGGATCATATATTGAACCTGGAAATCTCCCATACCATGGCTCCTTTCTTCTCTCTCCTCTCCCGATCCGCTATCATGTCCAACCTGTTTCCCGTCTCTCAATACCATTTTCTTATCCATGTTGATATTTTAATTGAGTTTTAAATTTCAAATGCTTCCTAAATTTTTTAAAACACCCTTCGTTCTGGGAGTCAATTTGAACCAAATTTTATATATTATATAATTGGGGAATTTCAATTTTTATTTAACAATACTCCTACAAAAATTTTTCAAATAGCCCCACGTTGTTAGGTGCCAAAATTGAACTAGATTTTATATTTTATATAACTTTATGTGATAATTTTATTATTTCAAATTGAACTTGATTGTTATAATATTATATTCAAATTAGATATTTACTTATTTATTTATTGTGTGATGTGGCTAGCTCAGTTTTTTATTTATAGTTTATTAATTTTATGTAATAATTTTATTATTGGTTCGGTAGAGCATGAAACCCTGTTTCTCTTTGAGTACAGGCTTCCGTAGATATATTCCACTTATATAAAATAAGAGAAGCACTTTACTTGTAAACGAATTTAATTTTTAAAGAAAACCTTTTAATTTAATATTTATAAACTGCGACGCCACTGGAGTACGTAATAATATTATTGATTTTTATTTATACCATCATGTGCGCATGCTTAACTCTAATCATGTGGTTCAGATCGTCGCAAATGGAAATTTTACGATGCGTAACATATGTAAGCTGGTTAATACACACAACGTTTTCGTCGTTGAATATAGAGACAGTTTTATATATAAAAGAATATATGGTGAAAATATACATATATTAATTACAAATTACTGTGGAAGAAATAGATTATAAGATTCATATACACATGGAAATATCACATGATAAATTTATGAAGAATTTTCATTATGATATTAGAAAATGGCGTAGGTACAAGCTTTATTTATATTGAATTAGGCCTTTTTAGTTAGTATTAAAGATTTGTTTAATTAATTATCTACATAAAGTTCGTTTTCTTTCTGTTTTAGATCGATCATTGTCGCAAAGTTTATTAATTTCATGAAATTATGCACTGATTTGAGGTTGTGATGCTTTCACTTTTATTATTGGCCAATAATATTTTAAATAAGCACTGACCTGAAGTTCTGGAATCAGGATGAACACCTCTGGACCCAGGAATACTCCATCGAAGTTCCAACACAGATAATTAGGAGAAATATTAATTGTTCTCCCAGGAAAACTGAATATAACTATTTGTAAGTATTAGTAGTATTGTATTTAACAGTCATTCATAAGTTTAGGCATGTTAATTGGGAATTTTCGTGAAATTTCGGGAACACTTTTACATCAGCCTCTTGTTATCTTGACGCCTACTCCCAACTACTAACGCTTCCCTGCCGATTCTCAATTTTTTTCAACAAACAAATATCTTGTTTGTCAGGTCACTATTTAAAAAAATTTGTTTTTTCTTCGTTGATTGAAATTCGTTCTGTAATTTTTTTTAAACCAATTATATATTGTTTTTAGCAGGCGAATTATGTTTATATTTATTTCACTTACAAAAAAGTTTTATACATGTACCAAGGTAAATTCACTTGGCATTATAAGTTTTTTAGTTAGAGTTCCTTGAATTTTATCAAATGAATACTTTATAGTTGATGATATACATAATTACATTTCAATAGTCCGATATCTAGTTTTGTTTTTTGACAATTTATTACTGTGACAATTATATTTATTTATGAACATAAATTCTTTTATGTAACCTCTCTACATTCTTTGCTATAAATTATTTACACTAATTCTATACTATCTTATCAAATACATATTTCTTTACATTCATTGACAAATTATTATTTATTGACTCTAAATTTATTCTACTTTGCGATATATAATTGTTCTCTATGTCATTATTAACTTATCTATGAAACTTATTCTCCTTATTCTCTTAAATATGTATATGCTTCATAACTTAAATACTTAAACTGATAATAATTATGAATTTACTATATTGTTTGATTTCAGATGAACAACTGACTACGTTATAGCAAGTAATCATTCATCATCTTGGGCAGCTTTAATTTTCTCCACTACATTTGTTAGGCAATTTCTAATTTTGAACAGTTATTAAGGTAATTTCTTTATTTATTTTTGTTGTAAACTAATTATTTAATATATCTTCAATCTATATGCTTTTTATTATGAATGGTGTTTTCTTTTTATAATGTTTTCTTGAATTACATCATTTCAATCCATTTTCAAATAAGCAAAATATTCCTACACAACTGAATTCTTTCAATATGTATGACATCTGGTTCAATATATATATATATATACAGGGTGTCCCGCATAAGAACCGACACAGAGCAGAGGCGTATAGGGGAGTACAATATATGACGATTGGGGGCAAGTTGCATATCTGAGGAGTTATAGGGCCTCAAAGTAGGGCCCAAAATTCCGAAAAATAGTATATTATGCAACGATCATGTAATGAAGTTTATTAATACACGAGCATTAACCGGGATACGCACATTATGCATATACAAATTAGATCATTCTCATAGATTTTTTTTGATTTAGTTGGAACTAAATTTTCACAGACACTTTTAGCTTTATCAGAAATTTCTGGTGGTGTACAAAATAATTCTTCACTACTCGACATGTTTATAGTCATCTACTTTTGATGCGTTGTGAAATGTCAAATAGGTAAGTGGGTATGTAGAAACATAGACCACTTGATTATACCCAAGTACTTGTTTCTATTGGCCGAAAATTCGTTTCATAATGAAAAGTACGTATTTTCATTGGCCAAAATCTGTATCGAAATGAAAATCCGTGTTAAAATGAACAATATTAATAAATGGCAGGTATTTAATTCGCGTATTATAATACGGGAGTAGAAAAAAATTATTTCTTTGCAACGCTTTAACTTAAAAATACCAAATTTGGTCCACTCTATTAGACTGTTGAGAGCATTAAGTGATGGTAAATAGAAGGCGATCGAACCATTCTGGGGGGTTATTTAGGGGTGACCTAACCTTAAAATGTCACTGAAGTTTTTTATATGTCGGTTGATTTAAAAAAATTTCATTTTCATACCATGGATAATTTTAATCTGAGTTTTTTTACTCTTGTAATTTTGCATAAAATTTTGTGATTTTCAAGGAAAAGTCGAATAACTAACTATTAGACGTAATTTACTCAATCCATATCATGAATTTTATATCAGGATTAACAACTTAGTAGATACATTGCAATAAGAACAATTTAATGGAAAAACAAATTAATAATATTGCATAAAGGCCATGAACATTTTAATTTAAAGAAATCGCTGAAAATGATCACCATTTTCTCTTAGACACAAAATTATTCTTCGCCGAAAATTGAAGTTAGTTCTGGCCAGTAGCTGATCATTTTTATTATATTTCATTTTTCTGGGACTGAAAAAGAATAAACAGACTCTCTTAACGCCCCCTCAAAGAAAGTAATCACATTCATTGAGGTCCGGTGAGCGGGGAGACCAATTATTTATTTTTGGTTATTCGACGTTTCCTTGAAAATGACAAAGTTTTATGCAAAATTACAGGAGTGAAAGAAGTTTTAGAACTAAGTTATCCATGGCATGAACATATTTTTTTCATATCAACTGACAGATCAAAAGCTTCTGTGAAATTTTAAGGTTAGGTCACCCCTAAATAACCCACCAGAATGGTTCGATCGCCTTCCACTTACCACTACTTAATGCCCTTAAGAGTCTCATATGGTGTACCAAACTTGGTACTTTTAAGTTGAAGGGTTGCAAAAAAATTAATTTTGTTTGAAATTTCGGGTCCAGCTTTGAGGCCCTATAAATCCTCAGGGATGCAACTTGGTATAGAGATAAATTTCCCCCAATCGTCATATTTTGGGTTCCCCTATACGCCTCCGCTCTGTGTCGCTTCTTTTACTTTATTTTATTTATTTTTATATTCCTTACCTTACTCTTTATTTATTCCTACCTCGGCAGCTCTCAATTGTTTTGTTCAAGGATGATGGTTCATAATCACAGTGGGGTCCATGGGCAAAACAAATAACTTGAGAAATCATCATTGCTTTATAATTATTTTAATGAAATTTATTTTTTATTAGAAAATCTTGATAATTTTTCAATAAAAATATAAACTGACATCGATGATATTGATTTATCGAAACAATTGTCAATTTTTTAGAATTTTCAATAACTTTTATTATATTGTGGAATTAACTAGAGACCGTGAGTTTCATTTAAAAACACTAATATGAGCATATTCCACGAAGTAAGGGTCGAGACAGTTAATTTCACTTGACTATTTATTTAATATACTTTTAAAATTTAATTGATTGATTAGTTGTGAGACGCTTATGGTGTGTGCCTTTTGCATAAGTAGTTAACATTCAACCTTGAATACATATAAACACCTGCGCAGAGCAGACTTCCGCTGTACGCTTTCTATATTGAACACGTTACACGTAAGAAATATTAAAATATATTTGTTTGTGAAATATCGTGGATTGTTATTTTCATTTAAATTTATATAAACATATTCTACAGTGATAAATATGAAATGGATGCATTACGTATGAAACAATAATCTGTGAACTATGAAAGTGTTTGTAAAATATCCTACAAACTACTATATACAAAAATACATTGAAAAACAGGTGAGTCATTCCAATTATATTATGTAATAGCTATATGATATTAATTAAATTTCCTTTTTTTAATTCTTCATTGTTCATGTATAGCCTTTATATTATTTCAATTATTTATTAGAATGAACATTTTTGTTTTGTTTATTAATCTTTAAACCCAAAGAGATAATATTCACTAACCTTCAATTTGAGAATTCCTTTTCTCAAAATGTCTACACTGTTAGCGTCACTTCACAATGGCGATGTTTATCAAATTATTGATATGATGAGGAAAAACTTGTTCTCGTTCAGGAATATTTATTTATAGTTGTCTGTCGGGTTTCTGGATGGAATTTAGTTTGTTAAATAATTAAAAATGCATGATTTAACCACTTTTTATATAAAATCGTTGAAAAGTTTGCCTTCCTTGCCACTCTTTTCTTTTAAATCAACAACTTCCGTGAAGCGGAAATTCTCAAACTACTAGATTTATAAATGTTTATAGCGTTTGATTGTCCGAAATCACATTATTTCTGACATAAACGTTCCGTAGTTTCATGGTATTTACATTTTATATTGTTAATTGTTTCTAAATAGTTCTTTATTATTGCTAATCATTGTTCTTTTAATTATTTCAAATTTTCAAAGTCTTGTGATTGGTTATAACTTATTTTTCAATTATACAATTTTGGTAACATGAATAATTCTACAGGGTGTCCCGGGACTAATGGGAAAAAAGTCAGGAGCGTATAATATAAGCCAAAATAATGTTAGTATTTCATATAAACTTTTTGCATGCAGGCCCTCGTTTTCGAGTTATAGGCCTCCAAAGTTTGAATTTTGAATTTGGTTTTAATTTTTATTATTTGTACTAGTTGTTTGATCTTCATAAAATTTACGGCAAAGCTATAGTGTACGTGTATGCATATTTTGGAAAGGTAAATAGATTTACAGTTGTGCCTTGAAGCCAGGGACGGACTACCCGCAATGGTTAGTGATCCAAAAATTTTGCAGGGATGGCATACCCTGTATTAAATTATCGAAATTGACTTCCCCACACATTAAGCTAACGAAAAGGTACTCTTGTTGGAACACGATAAAATGAGCCGTTTGTCTAGTATCTACAGTTTTATTAATGCACTACGTACCAATTTACCTAACTAACTTATTAATACGATGTCCAAGATTTACACCTACAGTACTACAACAAAATAATTTAACGATAGCAGAAGATGAAAAACATTAACGACTTATTAATTCGGAAGTTGGTAGAAACTTTTTAAAAGTGTTTTTACCGTTTATGAACTAATCATAGGATGATTTGGTCAAACGTTGTGTAGAATAGTTCGTAGTCAATAATTCATAAGTCCTTAATTTAACAGTTACTATGGCAGAATTCACTTTTATTGAGTGCGCAGAATTGCATTTAATGTATGGACTGGCTTCTCGAAACTGTTTAGAAGCCAGAAGGCTTTATGCAGAGCATTCTGCAAACAGAGCATTGCCAGACAGACGAATGTTTGAGCGTATTGATCTCAGGTTACGAGAAACAGGTATGAATAAGTAAATGTAATTTTCCATGTATACAAAACAAAATTTAGTGCCAAAAACGGTGGAGAAGGTCCAGTACGAAGCGTACGTATTGTGGCAGTTGAACAGGACTTGTTAAATGCAGTTGATAATGAACCATCATCGAGTTTACGAAAATTATCGAGAGAACATAACGTCTCGAAATCAGTTGTTCATCGCGTCTTAAAAGAACAGCTTTTATATCCTTTTCACATGAAAAAAGTACACAGTCGCTGCTTATCCTGCACGAATTGAGTATAGCCAGTGGTTTCTGCGACAACAACAAGCAGACAATACATTTATTAGTAACGTTCTTTTTACGGACGAATCTGGTTTCACCAGAGATGGATTCATTAATTCTCACAATATGCATTTATGGGATGATGTGAATCCACATGGCATTATCCAAACTAGGAACCAGCATAGATTCATGGTTAATGTTTGGGCAATCATTTGATAGGACCGTACTTTATTGACGGTACTTTGACCGGTCAGAGATATTTGGAGTTTTTGCAAAATGAGTTATGGAACCTGTTTGATGATGTGCCTCTACAAACTCGTAGGAATTTATGGTTCATGCATGATGGGGCCACTCCTCATTTCAGTTTAGATTTACGCCAGCATTTACACACAAGGTTTCCTAATAGATGGATTGGTCGTGGAGGCCCTTTTCAATGGCCACCGCGATCAGGAGACGTTAATCCTATACATTTCTTTCTCTGGGGTTATCTCAAAAGTAAGGTATACGCAACACCTGTGCAAACAAGGCAAGATTTAATAGACAGAATTATGTTACACTGCAATGTTATTAGAAATAATATGGGATTGCTCTTTCAAGTGCAAAGAAACAACCTTCGTATACTTAGAATGTGCGTGGAAGTGGGAGGAGCTGATATTGAACACTTATTACAATAACGTTAGTTTTTGTTGTTGTTTAGGAATTAGTTTTTGTCAAATGTTTTTGAACTTGTCTTTTTAGAGGTTTTCTTAATGGCTTAATAATGTTGTGTTCGTAATTTTGATTAAACGCAACTAATTACGTTGTTTCCGTTCCTATTTAATTCCCATTAAATGAGTTCTTAATGTTTCTATCATATGCTATCATCAAATTATTTTTTTGTAGTACTGTAGGCAAATCTTGGACATCGTATTAATAAGTTAGTTAGGTAAATTGGTAGTTAGTGCATTAATAAAACTGTAAATATTAGCCAAACGGCTTATTTTATCGAATTCCAACAAGAGTACCTTTTCGTTAGCGTAATGTGTGAGGAAGTCAATTTCGATATATACATACAGGGTGTGCCATCCCTGCAAAAGTTGTGGATCACTAGCCATTGCGGGTAGTCCGTCCCTGGCTTCAAGACACAACTGTAAATCTGTTTACCTTTCCAAAATAAACGTACACGTACATTATAGCTTTGCCGTGAATTTTATAAAGATCAAATAACTAGTACAAAAAATAAAAATTAAAACCCAATTCAAAATTAAAACTTTGGGGGCCTATAACTCGAAAACGAGGGCCTGCATAGAAAAAGTTTATATGAAGTAATAACATTATTTTGGCTCAGATTATACGCTCCCGACTTTTTTCCCATTAGTCCCGGGACACCCTGTATATCACATATGTAATTACTCTATTTTATTTTTATTTGTCGTTCATTATTTTAATAAGCATAACATCTTAATAGTTTTCAAAATTTTATTCACTTATTCATCATTCTCTTATATATGTTGGTACGCATGTCACAACATAACACAACATTCCCGGTTCTTTGACATTTTCCTATTAAAGAAATAGATCTTCATAACTTATGTGTATTGGTAGTAAATAATTGAATCTTATATTACTGAGTTCACAATTGTTTTCGTTATTCAAATTTAATTGGCTTTCATATTATCGGATAGCTTTTGTTGATGTCTCAATTTATTATTCTGTTTTTCATTTACTATAAAATTTCGGCCATGTCTAAAGTTACGCATTACTTTAAGATAATTGATTTCATCTATACTTTTGTTATATCTGAGGTTACGTATTGCGTTGAGTTAACTTATTGATTATTTTGTTCATAATATGATTATAACACGACTTTATATGTTTTTTATCTACATTTAATATTATACAACTTTATTAAAATAACTTGATCTACTAAATCACTTGAAATTAATAAAATTAAACTACAACTGGCAAATATAAAATGTTATTCGAATATACGAAACTTCAAGGACTATCGCCAAGTGAAACTAGAAAATTTAGACTATAGTATTGAAACCGTAGGGGAAGCAGCTCCCTAACAGTCCAAGAGACATTTTAAGAAAACCATACGGAACATTAGACACAACGTCGTATGTGTATAGACCTGAAATGAAGTAAAGGAGCACTTTTCACTGAAAGAATCTCATAATGACACATGTAGGAGTGAACCACGTTTCAGTGCAATGATAAAATAAGTACACATGTATTATGTTATAAAATTATATTAATGTTTTGAAACATTGCTGTTTTTAATTATGTCACTCTTCTTTCTATTCCTTAATTAAAGAATTCACTTCATTGGCTAACAATTCATTTTCTATAATGGTTGAGTGATTTCCTTCGAAAACTTTTACATCTACTGGGGAGTCGGTCATTTTTGATAGTCCATAATCATCTTCTATATCCTTAATTGCTTGTATACTTGGTTTATACAGTGTTATTTTCAATTTTAATTTATCAAAAGATTGTGTATGAAGCTCACATGCTTTGATCCTATGGTATATTCCATTTGCTAACATTATATGGTAAGCTATAGTTTCGGGAGAGGTACCTACTTGTTTTATAATTTCTTCAACTACATTCAAACGCTCATTCCAATTACTGCAGTTGAGTATTCTTTCCTAAAACATAAATTCTTTGATTAATGACAATAAAATTGGTCACTGTCTGTCAAGTATTGCAACTGACACTAGATGATCCGAATTAGAAGCGACCTTCACTCATCTGTTTAATGGTTGAAAAGTATTTTATATAAAATTTAGAATATTGAAATAGTATATTATACACCAAAATGGTGAAGACTGCTATTATTGACCGAGCACCGAGGCTTATAAATGTCTTCACCACCGTGGTGCTAATAAAATTTTTTCCACTACTAGCCGAATTTAAGACAAAAATCAAAAAAATTTCTTGTAAAAATTGAGTAGCACAGGAATGTAAATTCGTCTTTCCACTAATAAAACAATAATCAAGTAGTCTTATACAGATTAACATTTCTACTTGTAGAACTTATTTGTAAACCAGAGGTGCATCGTTAAAAGATAACTTATAACTCAACCGTTAATGAGCGCTCACTGAGCAACAAATAATAATAGTTGACGTGTGTCTGCTGAACGATATTTTTTTTGGAAAACATAAATATTGAAATTATGGCTAGGTACAATCTAATAATCTAATTCTTGCGTTACTAGATGATGGTAATATATTTGATAAAAACAGAAATATTATAACCCATGCAATAGAAGATTTACAGGAACAATTACCACATGATTCTAATGTAAGGAGACGTGATATTCGTGAAAAAAACAGGAATTATTATGAAGAAACAATTCCAGCGTATAATGTTATGTATCAAAATGCGTTCGCAGAGCATTCACGCAACGGTTGTGTTTTTTGAACGCACCCAACGTTTGTAATTATCACAATGTTGTAGTTACGGGATGTCATAAGTCATTATTGGTTGACCACGATTTATAAACTAATGGCATTTTTATTGAAATAATTTTATCGTGATAGATAATTTCAAAACTACCAACCCTGGATTCTCAAAACATTGAACCATTATTGACCTAGATTAACAATAGAGAAATTGTCAACCACGTATAGAGAAATTGAACTTCTCAGTTGGCTAGAAGACGCAATCATTGATAACTTCATAGCTAGTAGGGGAAAAAGTATATTGAGAAAGGATTGCCTGAAAATTCTTTGCCCGACTATGATTAATTAAGAATTGGAAAATTACTTTTCTATTAAATATTGCAGTCAAGAGTTTAACGAATTAGTTTTATGAAGCCTATAGAATATACAAATGTTGGGTTGTCTATTTTTTCCTGGCGTAACTACTGGGTTGGCAGGTATAAACAGATATGTTGATACTAATTATTTTCACCCACTTGTTTACCGAGCTGTAATTCATCAAGTCAGTTTTGACCATTTTCGCAAGTTGAATACTCTACTTTATCTACGACTATAACAGTAAATACTAATATACAAGTACAGAGAAAGAATTTTAATCAAAAATCTCAATAGTTACCTATAACAATGCTTCAAAAATTTAAGTGGTAATTACTCATTTTGTTTAATAATAAAATTAACAGTAAACTGAATAGGTATGTGGGAATGAATTATGTAGTGTCCTTTTGTATTATACACTAATTAATAACTATTCACCATTATATCTCACTGTTTCTTATTATAATATTAGTATGAATATACACCGGTTCTCTGGTCAAACACCGAATGAATCAACATTCCGTTGCCTACCAGCCAAACGGTGAGTAACATAATTGTCACACTTAAAGGGCGATACACTACATCCCTTCCCTATTATATAATAATTTTACCAGGTGTTGGAAACATAATTAAAACCCTTATTTAAACGATTCGCTATTTAATAGGTCTAATTAATTTCTGCTAATCCCATATATAGTATACATACATATACACATGTATACACATATCCCTGAACACACACATATATATTATATATGTGTGTGTGTGTGTGTGTATATAATAATGTTATAATTATTATAGTAATAATTAGAATTCTTATTGGGTTCGCCAAATTACACATATATTTTAATAATGATTCCTTTTATTTAGTATGCTATTTATAAACATGTAGTTTATTTAATTCTTATGTTTTCTTACCTCGGCTGCTCTTATTCGTTTACGACTCTTAAAATCAGTAGGGTTCTGGGCATATTATTATAATAAAATCAACCTTACTTATTAATGTCATATATTTATGTGACTGATAAAAAAATTTTTTGAAAAACTTTTAAAAACATAAAAAAAAAATGATTCATATATAAACTATTTGTTACGTCTTATTACACAGTTAGACAGATGAAACTACTTATTAATAAAATAAATGATTAATCTTTTGTTCTACCAATTCTTACGTTATACATAAATAATGAGTTATTTATATATATCTAAATTTCCACTTTGAATATGACTTTCTTTATATTATAAAAAAATTATACCTTTCTTTTTAAAACGACTTTTTCTGGCTCATTTGCATAACTTGGTCGAAATCTTGTGAGCGTTGAAATTCTTAGAAATTTACAAGCACCTGCATTTCTAAATTTGCTTCTCCTTTAAACAAAAAACCTTTTAAAATGTTTCTTTCTAACTAGGAGGATTATGAAATGATTTTAAATGCTAATTTTTAGTTTTATTCGGGACGTGAAATTGGAAACACATTTGATATTTTTATCGACTCAAAATTTACGTTTTAAATATTATTTTACTGTATGGTAATAATTGTGTATTTATATAAACTGGAATTAGTTGTGGTCTGTTACTAGTGGAAATTTTTATATAAATTTTTGGTGAAGTTCGACATGAAAGAAATTACACATTTATCTACACTTTACAATGGTAAGTTTTAATATTACTTTTCTCTGGTATATTATATTCATGTAAAGATAAAAGAACTTTACTACCAGGTATATGAGCTCTTAAATTTTCTTATATCATTCGAAATTATTATTTTAAAATTATTATTCATACGTTCTTATTTGAAAGTTATTATTTATTTGGTACCAAATATATTTAATTAACACACAATCGACCTTTTGTTTCTTTTTCTTGAAATGATGCCACACCGGGGGACGCTTCCAATAGATTTTCCCGCCTTCGATGGATGAATATCTTGTTCGTAATTATCTGGGTGATAATTGTTTCCTCTGCTATTCGTAGTCTCACAAAACTTTGTTACACTTGAGTTATTTATAACTGATTAAATTTATATGGATTTATATACCTTTGCCTTGATTAATTATAAAATTTGTTACATTGAAAAAAATTGGATAACTTTATATTCGTGTTTCTTATATGATCACTGACGCTCAACTCCCAATTTCCCGCATTTTACATAGAACAAAAACCTTTTTATGGTTTGTCACCGGAAGTGGATTTTGTTCTCGAAAGTTCGATTGAAAAATTCACCTGTTACTTTGTTTATTCTTGTTTTTTATTGTTTTCTAACTTAAACTTATTGCAAACTATTGTCTTTTATTCATAATACACTTATTGTCATTGACTTATTCACTCACACCTTATTATTATTGTCTTTTTCCATATTACTGTTTATTTGCGATGTTTTGATAGGTCAATGCAATTTCATTAATTTTACGTTTTCTACAACCTACATATTTACCTATTATACATGTATACAATTTATTTCTCATTATGTTTGATGTTATTACATCTATACACATAAACTATGTCGGTAATCATTTATTTCATTATTGTATTTCATATTCAAAATTATTTATGTTGGTATAATTTGTCTCAACTGTTTCATTTGGTATAAATTTGACCTTGCCTATATTACAGATTCCTACTTATTATAATATTTCTTATATCTACTTTTATGATTAATTATTAACTAAATATCTTATTCTATATATTTTATTACTTCTAAATATCTTTTTATTGTTTAATCATTATAGTTTTTGTTGATTTTGTTAGGAGATTCTATTTATTTTTAAAATATAAACAGATGCTCTGGGTGTCTAAGATTCCATGCAGCGTTATATTATTTCTTGATCTGCGTTTACTTGTGAGGTTCTGTCTAAGGTTGTTTTTATTAAGTTGAAGAATTAATTTTACAACTGTTTTTCGGATGGTTGTTTATGATTTATTTTTTTATTTATTTACTTCCTTTTTGATTATACCCATTGATCGTACTTGGTTATATTGTTATACAAGGTATTTTATTATTTTGATACATTATCTTTAAAACATTATTTTTTTGACAAATTTTAATTTTATATCCTTTATCAGGATTCTATATAGGTTATGTATATGTTCTATTTACAACAATATATATATATATATATATATATATATATATTTTTTTTTTGAAGTATTTTTCTTGGGAAAGGTTCAGATTAAAACTCTTGTAAGTTAACTTGACGTTTCGCCTTAAATATAAGGCTTTTTCAAAAGTTTTTATTATAAATTCAAAATATAAAATACATAATTTGTAAAACAGTGAAAATACTAAATTGACATTAAAGGTGACAAATAGAATAAACGTGGTTATGAATTTTCAAAGGAGTACGTACCTTGACAACTATCTTTAATGCAATGTGTCTTACTTTATTTCTAATATTTTAATTTAGAGAGTGTTTGAAAATGTTAATGGATAAATAATAATTAAATTATTGGTTTATTTTATATTTTATAGTTATGAGGATATATGTAAAAGGTTATGATAAATTTTGCTTAATTTTTCTATGTCTTTCTTATCATTCAGTGCTTCAGGTTCATTTTTTATTGCAATCATTTCTTTAATTTTGAGTTTAGTGATGTTTTGGTCTTTGTAAATAATTTTTGTGTTTTGAAAATCAAATTCATGTTTCTCATTTGTTTCATGTTTATGAAGTGCAGTTGAAGCATTTTTTGTGTATTTATGACCATTTAATCGATTGTCTAAGTATTGGGTGGTCATTCCGACATATTTTTTTGGACAATTAAGACAAGAAATAGAGTATATTAAATTAGATTGTTTTTTAATTGGGTTTCTGCTTTTTAAAGGTGTGAAGGCAGTTGATGTACGGTAGTGTGACTTATGACATACTTGAATATTTTGTTTTTTAAGTATATATTTTAATTTTTCTGATAATTCATTTGTATAAGGTAATGCTACATATTTTTGTGGGGTATTTATCTTGGTTTTAAATTTCGAGGCATTGTAATATTTTAATGTTCGTTGTTTTTGAATGTTTCTTATAAACTTTTGAGGATAACCATTTTCTATGAGTATTTCTTCTGTTTTCTTTAAAATTTCTGGACGATAATCAGAAGAAGTTAGTTTTATGGCTCGATCTATTAATCCAATGACTACGCTTCTCCTTTGATTTTTAGAGTGATATGAATTAAAATTTAAATATCTACCTGACCATGTATGTTTGTTGTAAAGTTTCGTTTTGATATTGTTATTATTATTGTTTCTAATTAGTGTTAAATCTTAAAAATTAATGCAACCATTTATCTCTATTACATGTGTGAACTGAAGTTTGGAATTAAAGTTATTGAATTCATGTAATATTTTGGGTATTTGATTTTCTGGTATAGCTAATATACAGTCATCTACGTAACGTTTAAAGAAAATTAAATCTGTAGAAGTATTTTGTAAAACATGTTCTTCTAAAAATTCTATAACTAATTGTGCTATACATGAGGAAATTGGTGAGCCCATTGCACAACCATCAATTTGCTGGTAAAAATTGTCTTTATATTGAAAATAGTTGTTATTTAATATCATTTTTATTCCATTAATAAATTCTTCACAAGAAAGAGACGTATGTGATCTTAGAAGATTCCATTTTTCTTTAATTACTTCTAAAGCAAATTCTACAGGCATATTTGTGTATAACGATATAACATCTAATGATACTAATTTATAATATGATAATAAAATGATAGAACTTCTTAAAGATAAAAAATTATACAAAACAATTAAATATGATTTAACCAAAACGAATCAAAATAAAAACAACTCATTTATACAAAAACTCAAATCAAACAATTTCATCACTAACACAGAATATAAAAGTTTAACTATACACAATGCAACAGCGCCTAAAATATACGGACTACCAAAAACACACAAACCTAACATGCCTCTAAGACCTATTGTCTCATGCATACAATCTCCTTTTTATAAATTATCTAAATATCTAGCCAACTGTATTTCTAATATCACTGGTAAAAATGAATATTACATCAAAGATTCTTTTAGTTTTAAACAATTCATTGACAATATAAAAATACCAAACAATTACAAATTAGTATCATTAGATGTTATATCGTTATACACAAATATACCTGTAGAATTTGCTTTAGAAGTAATTAAAGAAAAATGGAATCTTCTAAGATCACATACGTCTCTTTCTTGTGAAGAATTTATTAATGGAATAAAAATGATATTAAATAACAACTATTTTCAATATAAAGACAATTTTTACCAGCAAATTGATGGTTGTGCAATGGGCTCACCAATTTCCTCATGTATAGCACAATTAGTTATAGAATTTTTAGAAGAACATGTTTTACAAAATACTTCTACAGATTTAATTTTCTTTAAACGTTACGTAGATGACTGTATATTAGCTATACCAGAAAATCAAATACCCAAAATATTACATGAATTCAATAACTTTAATTCCAAACTTCAGTTCACACATGAAATAGAGATAAATGGTTGCATTAATTTTTTAGATTTAACACTAATTAGAAACAATAATAATAACAATATCAAAACGAAACTTTACAACAAACATACATGGTCAGGTAGATATTTAAATTTTAATTCATATCACTCTAAAAATCAAAGGAGAAGCGTAGTCATTGGATTAATAGATCGAGCCATAAAACTAACTTCTTCTGATTATGGTCCAGAAATTTTAAAGAAAATAGAAGAAATACTCATAGAAAATGGTTATCCTCAAAAGTTTATAAGAAACATTCAAAAACAACGAACATTAAAATATTACAATGCCTCGAAATTTAAAACCAAGATAAATACCCCACAAAAATATGTAGCATTACCTTATACAAATGAATTATCAGAAAAATTAAAATATATACTTAAAAAACAAAATATTCAAGTATGTCATAAGTCACACTACCGTACATCAACTGCCTTCACACCTTTAAAAAGCAGAAACCCAATTAAAAAACAATCTAATTCAATATACTCTATTTCTTGTCTTAATTGTCCAAAAAAATATGTCGGAATGACCACCCAATACTTAGACAATCGATTAAATGGTCATAAATACACAAAAAATGCTTCAACTGCACTTCATAAACATGAAACAAATGAGAAACATGAATTTGATTTTCAAAACACAAAAATTATTTACAAAGACCAAAACATCACTAAACTCAAAATTAAAGAAATGATTGCAATAAAAAATGAACCTGAAGCACTGAATGATAAGAAAGACATAGAAAAATTAAGCAAAATTTATCATAACCTTTTACATATATCCTCATAACTATAAAATATAAAATAAACCAATAATTTAATTATTATTTATCCATTAACATTTTCAAACACTCTCTAAATTAAAATATTAGAAATAAAGTAAGACACATTGCATTAAAGATAGTTGTCAAGGTACGTACTCCTTTGAAAATTCATAACCACGTTTATTCTATTTGTCACCTTTAATGTCAATTTAGTATTGTCACTGGTTTACAAATTATGTATTTTATATTTTGAATTTATAATAAAAACTTTTGAAAAAGCCTTATATTTAAGGCGAAACGTCAAGTTAACTTACAAGAGTTTTAATCTGAACCTTTCCCAAGAAAAATACTTCAAAAAAATAATATAATAATGGTTCAAGAACATTCCTCCAATATATATATATATATATATATATATATATATATATATATATATATATATATATATATATATATATATATTTAAACATAAACCTAATAATAAACCATTTTATCACAAACATACTTGCTAATAATATGTCTTAACAATTAATTTTATAAACAGTAACCTTAGACTTCACTATTACCTTGTTCACTTTATTCATTCATAACCTTCCATTCCTCTTCTACCTTTTTTAAGTGAACAATGTTTCTACGATTTTTTTTCCAGTTTCATTATTCCGAATTTGAAGATTGCTACCATTTTCATCTATGACTGTGTGTGACACTGCTTCAAAATTTGGGATTAATTTATTTTCTTTTACCATGTTTTTTACATAAACTTTGTCTCCTATACCAATCTCGCTTTCTTTCGCTTTTCTTTTTCTATCACTGTATTCCTTTCCCATAAATTTTTTAAAGTATCTCTTTCTTCGCCTTCTTCATGTAAAATGCCATTGTCCACATTAGTTGAGGTAGGAATTTTATCTCTAAATTGCCGTTTGGAGAATAGTTCTGCTGGGGTTTTTCCTGTTACTGATTGTGGTGTAGCATTATACATCATCATGTAATCTTGCAGTTCTTGTCTCCAATTCGATTTTAATGCTTGACTTATTGTTAGTCTTTTTAGTATGTCCCTGTTTTGTCTTTCTACTTCTCCATTTTGTGAAGGCCAGTAAGGAATGATAATAAAGATTTTAATACCACAAATCATACAAAAATCTTTCATTTCTTCCGAGGCAAATTGTTTGCCATTATCTGCTGTAATCGATTGTGGAAATCCTAATCTAGTAAATATTTCTTGAAGAACTGAAATTGTATTAGAGGTAGTTATTGTTGTCAAAATTTTAACTTCTTTGTAGCGGCTGAAATAATCCACTATAACAAAAAGATAATGACCACTTGGCAGAGGACCTTGAAAATCCATTGCAACATCAACTCAAGCTTCTGATGGAAAATCCCGTCTTTTCATAGGGTTGGGTGCATTTGGGGCTGAGACTAACGTACAACCTTTGCAATTTCTTACCATTCGTTCCACATCGAGATCTATTTTAGGCCACCATACTTTAGTACGTAGTCGACTTTCCATAGCCACTATTCCTGGATGACCCTCATGGGCTGCTTTTAAAATATCTTCTCGTAGTTTCCTGGGTATAACAATTTTATTTCCTTTTAGCAAAATATTTTCGTAGAAGCATAGTTCTGATTGAAATGATTGAAATTGTTTGATCGAATCCTTTTGTTCATTTTTATACAGCCACTTCCATACGTTAATAATTTCTTCGTCTGATTTGGACACATTTATAATATCTTTATTGATACTGCTATAGACCTTGACCAGTCTACGAGTTGTTGAATGTGTTCCTAAGTATCAAATGAACTCTTATTTGTATTATTGGTTGTACAAAATCTTGAAAGAGGATCGGTTATATTCGACTTTCCTGATTGATAGACTACTTTATAACTGTATGGCATTTCTCATAAAGGTACATGTGAAAATGCTCTACTGCCCAACTAGTGCTAGTGCCTCTTTTTCTGTTTAGCAATATCGTTTCTCACAATCGGATATACTTTTATTGCCATAAGCAATAACTCTAGGTTCTTTCACATAATACTGTATTAGAACAGCACCCAGTCCAACAGGACTAGCATCTGCAATAACTTGGGTTTTATCATTAGGATCATAATATCCTAACGATTTAATCTGACAGAGGGCGTCCTTAAGTTTGTGAAAAGGCATATTTTGAGCTCTACGCCAATATTTATTTATGTCTGCGTTTTTCCTAGTTTGAGTCTAATTATTTTTCTTAAAGGTTCCGTTAGTGTAGCTAAATTAGCTATCCATTTCCCTACATAATTAACTAACCCTAGAAAACTTTGTAATTCCTGAACAGTTTTAGGAGAACGAAAGATTTTGATTACTAAAATATAATTATCTAATGGTTTTATACGATTAGATAATTCCTGCCTCGGAAATTGTATGAATCTAATGTTATACATACATTTTGCCTCATTCAACATAACATTGTTGTCTTTTAAAACTTTAAGTACAATTTTTAATATTTCATTATATTCTGCTTCGTTACTACCAAAAACAACAATATCATCTATGAAATTAACCGTTCCTTCGCACCGGGATAGAATTCGTTCGATAATTTTCTGGAACATTTCTGGGGCGCAGGTTATACCAAAGTTTAACCTTTTATAGCTGAAAACGCATTTGCTTGAAATAAAAGTAGTTATATATCTTGAATTGTCGCTTATTTCAATTTGATGAAAAGCGTTTTTGATATCTAATCGAGAGAATATTTTAGCTTTTTTCAATTTGGGAAGTAACTGATCCATTGTTGGCAATGGGTGATTCTCTCTTGAAATGGCTACATTTGCCATTCGCATGTCAATGCAAAGCCATACTTCTCCATTAGGTTTCAATATAGATACCATTGGCGATACCCATTTTGAAGGTTCATCAACTTCTTCGATTATATCTAAATCTAGCAATTCTTGAATTTTAGCATTAACTTTACTTTCCAAAGGTATTGGAATTTTACGATATGGTGTAATGACCCGTTTCACTGTATTGTCAATGGGTATCGTTACAATAATTTTTCTAAATTTTGGAAAAGTACAAATTGCATTGACCTGCGATTGTGCTTCCATACCTATTCGAAGAACCCCTATATATTTCGCCGTATCGTTTCCTAGTAGATTTTTAAAGCCATGCTTTACAACATAGAAAGTTGCAATATTTGAAACATTATAAATTTTTATATTGGCTCCGAAACAACCCAAAACTTCTAAAGGTTTGCAACTAGCATAGGCCATCAAAATTTCATCTGGCTTCCGTATTTGGTTGAACACTACAACTTTCGCAATCTTTAGATAGTTCCAAGTATTTTCGTTCAAAATATTACATTTACTTCCTGAATTCTTGAGTCTATAACAAGCTGTACTAACACTCCTCCAATTTTACATTGTATTTCACAATCATTATCAATGTGAAAAACATAATTAACGTCGTTATCATCCTCTTTATTGGGTTTATCGTATCTTGTCCTCTTATATGGTTTCACCGTAGTATTGAATCTCGATTTGTTTCTTTTGTTCCTACAGTGCTGACTAACATGACACCTTCCACTGCAACTTTGGCAAAATGATCTTTTGTCTGGACAGGTATTAGCGAAATGGTTGACTTACATCGATAATAACGTCGCACACTTCCGAACTTACGGTTGTGTGAATTTTCTGCTGTCTTAGGATTTCGTGAGGTATCTGGTTTCTTCCTCTTGACCGACAACTTGTTTACATCCAGTGAAGACTTATTTTCTTCAAACTCTTCCATTTATCTATTAACAGATTCCATAGCATTGGCTTCTAATATAATTGTATTCAATTCAATATGATCTCCTAGTGACAAAACTGAGTGACACTTTTCCAGATTTAGTACTACAATACTTGTAACGCATTAATTGGCTACTAATATTATTGTCAGAATATTTAACACAGTTATGAGTCCCAGTTGGTGTTATAATGCTTACAACGCATTAAAAGACCATTAATACTAATGTCACAGTGTTTATGACACACTCATATCCATTTACTTTTTGTTATAATGCTTATAACGCATTAAAATACCATTGTTATTAATGTCACGGTGTTTATGACACACTCCTATCCATTTACTTGTTGTTATAATGCATATAACGCATCAAAATACTATTGTTATTATTGTCAGAGTGTTTATGACACACACCTACAGCTAATTTGAAAATTTCTCATGAACCTAAGCAGCAGAGAGCAACTTAGTTATCTTTTCTGGTACAGGAACATGTACCACCCCATATATACTTCATATAATTCGTATTAGGAATTAGCCATTAGCGACTCACCGATAATGCGTAATCTAATATTAATTGTTATTATTGTATTTGGAAATTCTTTCTTTGCCTACCTTATATCCTCGTCGCCACTATGTATTGTCCTTTTGTATTGTACACTAATAATTACCTATTTACCATTATATCTCACTGCAAATTCATTGTTTCTTTTCGTGTTT